>OY856382.1:11063660-12263660 GCA_963693495.1 Malacosoma neustria
ATCCCACTTTACGTAATTAATTAATTTGCGTGTTTAGCGCCGACTCAAAATTACTTAGGTATACTTAAATTAGTTTAAGAAATTTGCTGTTAAGGTTTATTTTTAGTTGTTAAGGTTTAAAAGAAGGTTTATTATTTTTTGATTTTCAGTTTTTTCGGCGATTTAATTTTATTGTTAATTTTTTTTTATTTTATATATTTTTTTTACTTTATTCTACTAATTAGTACATGCTTAAATAAATCAATTTTGTCAAAAGTTATCCGTGGTCATAGATATCTATTTATCTTTATTATATAATCAGTGAGTGAACAATCAAACATTCTCTGTTTTCGTACCCTTAGGCTTGGAATCTTTATCCCAAATTTATATAACCAAGCCTTTCTAATATCTAATTTTTAAAATCGGTCTACTCTGTAAAAAGTTATGCGTGATCATAAAAAAATATACGCGTCGACTTGAGAACGTCCTCCGGTTTTTTCGTCAGTTAAAAAGTATCACAAGGTATAAAATAAATTCGATGTTACATGACGATCGTTAAGTTTACAACCAGTAAAAAGTTCTTATATCTTATACTGTTCAAATTTCTTTTCTAGCGTGTCAGTTAGCAAGCAAGTGGAAGCAGGGATGCAGCGAGGGCGGCTTTTTCTTATAGACTTAGCTGGTTCTGAGCGAGCTGGACTTCGTGCTCGACGGCTCGAAGGGGCCCACATTAATCGATCTCTTCTTGCACTTGGAAATTGTATAATGGCGTTATCTGGCGGAGCAAGGTTGTTCATTTACAATTACTTCCCATACGATCATTGAATTTGATTAATTGAGGTTTGACTAAGTCCAAGTCCACTTCAAAGGACTTCTTTACGAGTTTCTTTTTGAAGTTGGAAGTTCAAGTGTTAACGTAATATATATTTTATGAAAAAATATTCTTATTACAGATATGTAAATTACCGTGATTCAAAACTCACACGGTTGCTGCGTGAAGTTTTGGGCGGGCGATGTCGCACGGCCATGGTGGCGCACGTGTCAGCTGGTGGCCACCACCGAGACACCACCAGATCTACGCTGCACTACGCACAGAGAGCTTCCTCCATCACAAATCGGGTAAATTTGACAATATAATCAGCGTCATAGAATCAAAATAAGCGTAAGAGCGCCTAATCATTGGCAATATCAAGTGTGATTTAGGAACTGTTCTCATTAGTTTTAGGTAAAGCCAGTATAAGTGTATACACATAGATAATACGTGAATGTATTATATTACCATGGTTAATGTCTTGTTTTATCATATTTTATAAATCATTTATTTTGTATATTGTTGCATATGTCCTCTAAGTCATTAGAGTCATTCTAAGTAATCTTTGCATGTGACAGAGAAAGACGTTTTCTCCCAAAATTTGAATCTATCTCTGAATTTTATTTGGAAACAGAATTTTATACACTTTCTCACAGTTGCATAATACTGTTACGGTTTTATGGTATGCTATTGCTGTATAAATATAACGTAATAACTGTGAAATTGATAAATAAAAAAACATTACTTATTGGGTTAAATATATTTTATTAAAAAAAATTACTTTACAGGTTGAAAGGGAACTTGTAGAGACACCAATGCACATGTCCCAATACCGAACAGTAATACAAGAGTTGCGTGAAGAAATAGCACGACTCAAAGTAAAAATGAAAGATGATCGGACAAGGTAACCTTTATTTTGCCGAATTCTCTTATTGTTCTTGTCATGTTGACTCGAATTTGTTAAACTTTTTGTCACTTTTAATTCATGTCCATTAAAATTTATATTACTTGTTTTTTTTTTTATTTTTAAAGAAAAACTCATTTGCGAGTCCTCTCGAGTGGAGTGGAGTGTAGTACTAATATTAGCCATGAGGTGTACCCCATGGCTGTGGAGTTGTAACTTTCAATTCGGAGCAAGTTGTAACTTTCAATTCGGTTACTCCCTGTACTCCTACTTTAGCGCTTAAGTCCCCCATGATAACGTTCAAATGAGCATTATGGCTGCTATGATTTTTTAAAGTTACTATATACTATTGTTGCTCCATAGTCTAAGGCAGATCGGTATTAACCGATTACATTAGTAGTTGACATCGGTAGTAATGTGTTCTCAGTGTTTCTTCAGAGCCATTACGTTGAAATTATGTTCTTATATTCACGTGTCTGTCAGATTGGTTGAACTCAGGTTTTGTTGAATGTGACTTGTATTATTGTTTTTTAAACCAGGACAAAAGATGAATATCAAGCCATCGAAGCAGAAACCAAAGATCAAGAATCGGCTGAAAGTGCAGCACATCTGAAAACCCTCAGAGAAGCGATTGTTTCAACATTCAAACAACAAATGCGGTTGCGAAGAAGACTGATGGAGCTGGACAGCCATCTACTTGGCCTTGCTTTAGATGCTGAAAGACAGCACGCAGCTATATCTCATTGGGAAGCTAGATTTAATCGCTTGTATAAGCCAATCAACGTGTCCGGCTCTCGACTTAGCACCCAACAGAGTTACAGGTTAGCTATCACACAAATTTCTTGTATACTTTATCTTACACATGTTTTTGTGTACAATCGTCTAAGTACAGAAAGAAGCATTTAAAATCCCATCATAAATGTTTAGCAAACTCAATATCAGGTTTGTTAAATAATTGAATGTAGGTTTTTTTTATAATTGGTTATAGAACTGTGATAAACTCTATAAAAGTTAGTAAACAACACTCTAGGATATTATTAATTATTAAAAGTAGCGTATTAAGAACGCTGACAATTCCTTCATCCTTTTTAGTCTATTTTTAAAACAATCAATGTTCTGTAAATATCTTGAGTTTACATAAATTGCATTTCATTCAATGCGAGATACGTGCTTTTTAAGTAGGGGTGGGACGGGCACATCGCTAAGTGGTTCTGAACGAGCCGAGGCGGAAGTGGCCGTGGAGCAGGCGTGGGCCGAGCTGGCCGCTGTGGAGCGCGAGCAGGAGGCGGCCCGCGTCGAGCGGGAGCGAGTCGAGCGACAGCTAGAACAAGTCCGCCTTAGAGGGGCGCAACTCGAACAGGCAAACACACCCGTTTCATTTATTTTAAATACTTTTTTATTTTTTTATTGCTGTAGGACAGCAGACAGGCTGATGGCCCGCTTAGAATTTAGCAGTTACCGTCGCCTATGAGTGTTTGCAATGCCAGTGACATCGCGAACACGCTGCTGTCCCATAAGGGTACAGGAACTTTCTCATTCACTTAGTACGATGCATTCAATTTATCTAAGTATCCATGAAAGATCCGATCCAAACTAATGAAAGAAACTGTTGAAAGGTATCAATTGTAAATTCTCAAGTAACGTGAAAACTTTTCCTCGTATCTCAGGAATTGTCACAAGTAACTGATACAAGCACTGTAAGTTAAAACTAACAGTGCTTTGTATATTTTTGTCTGGATCATCTGTTGAAGGATAAATCGTTCTACAGATAGTCCAGACAAACCTTAGCCAAAATTTAACCTTTTGATGCAATCCCTAATTCAATACGTTTGATTTTATTTGAATAATATTATTCCATTACTTATACAAATTCTTGTACTGATAAGTTTCCAAAGTTTCTAGATATTACTTAAACATCGTAATTTTTACTAGGAGTTACCAGCACGTATTAGCAGTGGTCCGGAGCGTGAGGTGCTGGCATTAGTTTGTCGCGTACATGAACTGGAGGCCGATAAGTTGGCTTTGCAAGGGGAGAGAGCCGCTCGATCGCACGAACTCCGGCGCCGCGATCTCGCGTTACAACGCAGAGATGCCCAGCGAAGGCTTTCTGATGAGATTATCACGCGACAAAGACGGGCTTTAGAAGGTATTATTCTATTATAGATAAATGAACATGCTAGGAAATTAAATGGAATAGACCCGTGTAAATAAAAAATTAATTTCCTTCAAAAATGTTAAAATCATATTTGACTGTAGCAAGTCTGTCTACGTACTTATTCGTATGTATGTATACGCTGACAGATTTAATATTTTACGAATATATTTATTTACTCTGAATCATTAAAACCAAATAATGATTAGTTTCAGGTAGATGACGGTAGATAGTGTAAGTAATTTGCGTTAAGTGATAAGAATTAATTGGTTTTTTACCGTCAGGACAAAGTAAACAGATAAGAGATTTTAATAACATGTTTTACCAATAATTAAGGATGATAGCAAAGCATTGTTATAATATTGCTGCATTATTTATAAACAAAATATTGAAAATATTACCAGTGTACACAATATACAGTAAAAATTTTTCATTTTCATATTTTGTATGTTTAATTGCCCCCTTTAGAACAATGCAACCTACTGTTTTTTATAAAATGATGCGCATGATTGCACGTTTCATTTTTCCATTTAACTATTGCAGTGCCGAGCGTTTTTCGAATGTTCTTGGTCCTGCATTCCATTCCGCTTGAATGCAGACACAGGCAGCTTGCGCACAATACAATACGTCCATCTTCATATATTTTGGTGGTGGCTGACAGCAATCTTCCTCTTATCTTGGCAAGTTAGAGGCCTTGAAACTCGCGACTTCTTTTCACAACAATACATAACCTTCGGCGAAAGACATCGTGGTCTTTCATGAAGTTATAGATAGTTAATATTTTTTACGCTCAATAATATTTGTAATGCTGAAGGAACTCTTTCGTTACATTTATGTGCATAGGATTTATATAAATGCCAAGTTGAGGCTCATAATCCAATGGTGGTTGCAAATTACAATTATTTAATTTCCAGAAATCGGTGTGGGTATCGCCCCAGAACTCGCACAACTGTATGAACTTTATCAACAAGAAATACACGCATCAACGTATACGGAAAATAATGATGCTTACATGCCGTCATATCGCTTGCCACCAATATCAAGCAGGTAAGGTTTTTGTAAAATTTTTAGAAATTTTGAGCGCCTGTCTCATTTTTATTGTTCATTCGTGTCATAAATAGATCTTATCTAAAATAAAATGGTTATAGTTGTAAATAGTGGGATTGGACAAAATATAATACAAATCACACCATCATGTGCTTTGATAGCTAAACTTTGTGCTTTAATAAAAATCTCTTAAGTTGGAGGCCTGAACTCTTTAGTGGAAGACAAGGACGTTTATTATACGAGCCAATGTCACAAATGTGAAAGTAATTGTCTGTTTGTTTGTTACGTTTTCACGCCTAAACCCCTGCACCAATTTTGATAAATTTCGGTATAGAAGTATAGTAGAATAGAATATAGTTCGCTATAGTAGAATATGCTGGACCTTAAAAAAGGACATAGGGTAGTATTTTATTTATATGGCAGAACAGCGTCTGCCGGGTCAGCTTTTTCCATATGTTTGTAATCTGCGCAGGTAACTGTTAAATTGTGCCGCATGACATATTCCTATATTTCGCTGATATGCAAAATGAACATTTAAGGCAGACAGAATATTATGACAAATTAGCAAAAATTGTTTATTTGTAGTATGTCAGAGTTGACATGGTCGGAAAGCTCGAGCGGATCAGGGCGCGGCTCCAGCTCAGGCTCGGGCTCTGCAGCGGGCCTCGGCCTGCTCGACCGTCGCCTGCCGCGGCTCGCGCCTACTCCTTTGCCGCGCACCAGGTACAGGTAAATCTACCAATACCAGATACCTGTGCACCTTTATTTATTAATAACATGTATTATTTATTTAATTGCATTTACATATGAATTACATGCATATAGCATTTACATCCTGTCTCCTCACAGGAGCGGAGTGAGAATACTGACCCATGCGGTCGGGAGGCGGCCTGTCGTAAAAGGCGACATAACAACCCGTGCTGGACGGTAGGACTCTAAGCCCGACTGGGTAGCAACCGCCCCTGGTTTCCAAATATGCCGCTATAATAACCTTGTGTTGTGTTCCGGCAGTAACCCAGGTTCCAGTTCCGTTACGCAGACAGCAGCGTGTTAGCGGTACCTCTAGCGCTGTAAACATTCATAGGCGACGGTAAGTCTTTGCTATTAAGTGCGCCGTCACGTTGTCTGTTTAAATAAAACTGGTGATCACAATATACAAATACTAGAAATCAAATCCTCCAAATAAGCTCGAAGGTTTGCTGTTAGGAGTAGTTTTACGTCGGTAATCCACTGGCGATACCACTGGTGTTGCAAACACCTATAGGCGATGGTAACTGCTAAATTCTAAACGGGCCGTCAGCCTGTCTGTTGTCCTACAGCAATAAAAAATTACAGTCTTGTTCATATTTCCGTCAGAAACGTCGTGAAGTAGGTAGCTATAAATATGTGCATTAATCTTTTTAATACCATTTACGAGTATAATTTTTCATTGATAAAAATAATATTAATTACGTGCGATAAAAAAAAAACACTATTTATCTGTTGAAATAAATATATTGACCAAACTAAGAAACTAAAAGGTACCTTTCATTACCTTTTAGTTTGACAATAATCATTTAATCAATGCTTTTTAACACGTTTTTGTTAGTTTCACATGTATTATATGTTTGTTGGTTTGTTAGTTTGTTTATTAGTGACCGACTACTTTGAAGATAAGAAATAAAAAAAGAAATAAAATAAAAAAATGATGACGTATTACGCCTGCTTAAATTTTATTTTTTATTAGAACAAACATATTTAAAATAAATTTTAGTGACAAATTGAAATAAAAAGTAAAAAATAAATATAGTTTAAAAAAAACTAAAAAATATGCTTCAATGAAAAATCGAATTAAAAATGAAAAATAAGGGATGGCATGGCAAGGGATTTAATTTTTTACTAATGGACATTGACATTCAAACGTATCGATATAGAAATACTACATAAATTGCTATGCTTTAAAATTATGCCGTGGCATCGAAAGGGATTTCATTGCACTGCATGCCAAGGACTCCGGCGTTCGTTTTGACTTGATCAAACGTAACTGAAGACTAAAAGTGTATCGGGCAGCAGGAGCTGCCGAGGCGTGCTTTGTCGCGCCGTGGCATGCCGTGGCAAGGCGCTGGAATGCCGCGGTATCTAAGTGGCTAATGTGCGCTGACAGACGGCAAAATCCCTTGCCATGCCGTCCCGGTCTACGTGGGCCCTAAAATAATGAACGAAAAATATTAGTATTATTTTGAAAAAGCGTGGGGCACTTGATAAATCAGCTCTCGAAAATATTCGATCGATATGATTAATCCAAAAATGGTAAGAAAGATAATGGCACAAAGCGCCCCACGCTTTTTTGACAAGAATACTTCTTATCATTTAGTTTTTTGAAATAATTTTACCGAACTTAGGAAAGAAATAACTGAATACATCATGTCTAGTTAATTATTATGAATAATTTGATTGTGCTTCAATAATTAAATTTAAAGTTTACTCGCATTAAACTGTTGTTAAAGATGTTTTCCATGTTAGCGTTTAAAAGGGTTTAATTATTCTTCATTGCATTTGAATCAACATCATTATTACACAATTCTCGAATGCAGACTTTTATCATTTAAAATAAATCACTTATAATTTCTACCGCAATTGGCAAACTATCTAAAAAGGTGTTAACTCCTTTCAAATTGTATCATTTTGTAAGGTCATCGCAAGGTCTGTTGCGCATCGTCAATCCTGTCAAGGCTGTGCTTAGATTTGTCAAACAGTTACTTTTAATACGGGAGTGTATCTCAGTGAGGATGTTCATTTTCTACTGTTTTCTCTACAACAATTCACTCTACGACGAAGAGTCGTTCAGTAAATTCTTTGCATCATTAGGATTCCGCTATTAATTTTTTTATTGCTGTATGACAGCAGTCAGGCTGCGGCCCGCTTAGAATTTAGCAGTTACTGTCGCCTATGGGTGTTTGCAACGCCATTGGCATCACGAACACGCTGCTGTCCCATAAGAGTACAGGAATTTGGGTCACTAATGCCGGAACACAACACAAGGTTATTATGGTGGCATACTTAAGACCAAAGGTGGTCGCCTTTTACGACAGGCCTACCCCGGCCGCAGAGGTTAGTATTCTTTCTCCGCCTCTGCACGGATAATCTACTTATATAATATTATTGTATGAAAGATCGGTTTCGGTTTAGTAATCATCAGTAAATGGCACACGCATCATCAAGAGCAGACAAGAAAAGTAAGGGAACACGATTTATGGCGCATTATATGGAGACCAGCAGTATAAAATATTTAATTCCTTGTGAAACTTACAATTTTTTTTTTTTTTTTTTTTTTTTTTTTTTTATTATTTCAAATAGCATACAAAACAACATAGCCTCAATAGTCCCACCAAACTGCACATCAGTTTGTCGGCGGGAAAAACGCTCATCTAATATCTCTATTCTAACATGTTTGATCTAATTCACCTGACAATAAAAATTTTTTTAATTTCTGTTTCATAGTACATTTGGTCATTTTAAATAAATTTTTTCTTAACAATGGGATTTTATTAAAGGTCCTGGGGATCAGATACCGACCAGCCCGTTTTCCATAATAGTTATTAATTTTCGGAATAGTTAGCATATTTTGTCTCATTCTTCTTGTATTATATGTATTTGTTACATTTTCTTTGTATTCATTATTATAGTAATTTTCTACAGCTAGTTGGTACCTGACCCTCAAGTGCACTGGGAGAATCTTACAAATTGAAAACAATTCATTATAGTCTTTACTACAAGCATTTTTTACATTTTTATTTACTAAATATTTTAAAAATCTTATTTGAATTTGCTTTATAGTATCCAGATTCGTTTTAAATGTTCGTCCATAAACGGACAGGCCGTAGCCTATTATCGATTCCACCAGCGCATAGTAAACAGCGAGTAATGTTTTTTTGTTTAGAGCTTGTTTAAGTACATAAAATTTAGACAGTATTGCCCTAAGCTTGGTGCACACTTCGCCAACATGCGTTTGCCAGTTGAGGTGCTGATCTACAATAAGACCTAAATATTTTATGTGTTTCACATATTCGATGGACGGACAACGGCAGCAACTTATATCCGCATGAAGGCACTCGTATGAGTGCCCTTTTATCGCTATATCACAATTTTCAATAGATTTGGCTTTAATATTATATGGAGAAAATATGTGTAAGGCCTTTGTTTTATTTATATTTATTATAATCCCATTATCATGAGCCCATTTAGTAATATTGATGAAGTCCGACTGTATGGCACTTCTTGCCTCCTGCGCATCCTTAGCAGAGTACAGCAAGCATATGTCATCAGCATACATGTACACCCTACATTGTCGAACCACGTTGCACACACACTATTTACGTGCATGATGTACCCTACCGGTCCATACACAGAGCCCGTCGGAACTCCGAGGCTGACGTCATACTCCCTTCCAGTCACACCGTCAATCATTACCTGTATGCTTCTGCCGCTAAGGTAGCTCCGGAACCATCTATTGACCGGTCCTCTTATCCCGCAATCTTTCATGGCCTCCAGAAGTACATCGTGGTCAAGGGTGTCGAATGCCTTTTTAAAGTCAATGAACAACGCGATGACCTGCTGCTGGTCATTGAGGCAGACATTGACATCGTCCGCAAAATGTGTAAGCGCAGTTGTCGTACTTCTCTCTCTTCGGAACCCATGCTGAGCATTGGATAGTAGTCCATATTTTTCAAGAAAAACACTAACCTGTCCTACTATGGTCTTTTCAACAATTTTATTTATGACTGAAAGTATAGCAATGGGTCTGTAGTTTGTGTATTCGTTATGTTTTCCCTGCTTAAAAATAGGTCGAATGAGAGCCTGTTTTAGTTTTTCAGGATATTTTCCAGTAATTATACACATGTTAACGAAGTGCGCCAAAACCGGACTTATATCTTTTTTTATAATTTTTAAATCTATCGCTCGGATCTGGTCAGTACCCGGCGCCTTATTACGTTTTAAAAGATCAATTATCTTACATATGCTGTCACAAGTTGCTTTTTTATACAGGAATGAAACTTCGCTGCTTTTTCTATAGTCATTACGATTCAAAAAATGTACATTGCAGTTATGTTTAATTTTTATAATTTCCTCAGTGAATGTTTTCGCAAAATTACTACAAATATTATATACTGAATCATTCTTACATAAATATCTCTTGACTATTGAATCTATATTGCCCCGTACCCTACCTGTCCAACTATTGACTTTTTCCCATATTTTTCTTGGATTCCCTTCACACATTTTAATTTCTTGTTGACGAAATTTATTCTTCTCATTAAAAATTATTTTATTAACTTTATTTCTAAATCGCGTATACATTAAACGTCCAGTGTAATCCTTGGGATTGTTTTTCCAGGACTTGAACAACATATCTCTTTGTTTAATTAACTCAATAATTCTGTCATTTATCCATGGCTGGCCGACTCTTCTATTCTTTCGTTTAGTTTGAACTTTGCTATTTTCATATATTTCTTTAAAAATGAGACATAACTTATCATAAATTACAATCGGGCATTCAAGTGATAAAAGAGGCGTCCAGTCATAATTTTTAAGCTTTTGTGTAACCAATTTATTTGATAAAACCGTGCGCAAACCGCGGTCGCCCGAAGTAGCCGCGGCGAACGTTGCCAGCGGCACACTCGTAGGCGCTAAAGCCAGCGAGACTCCAATCATGTGGTGGTCGGAGAGGTAACAGTCGACTACGAACGCTCCGCACTCGATCGCGGCTCGGCCCGGCACTCGTATCCATGCGTGGTCGATGCACGACTTCTCGACGGAGCCTGCGATGACTGCCTCGCGTGTCACTTCCCCACTCGGAATTCCGCAGCTCAGGCTGTGTGCACACATAATGTTTTTATATTTCGTTTCGATCCCACCAATATCCCAACACATTAGATTTATATTTATGTCACCAATTAATAAGATTCCTTCATGATTTGGTATACTTTTTAAAATACTATTTATCTCGGTAGTGAACTGTAATTTGTTCGTACTCGGTGGTCTGTAAGCTGAAAGTATGTGCATAGTATATTTATCCATTTTAATTGTTCCATATATTGCTTCAAAGGTCAGAGGCCGTATTTTAATTTCACTAAACACAATATCTTCTTTATAGTATACCATAACTCCTCCCCCTCTTCTCCTTTTTCTTGTTCTAGCACATACATAATATCCATCTATACTATACATCGACAATTCATCCTCTTTAATATTAATTTCTGATAGTATTATAATATCTATACTGGTCTTACTCTGTTGTAACATAACTAATAGTTCGTCAAAATATTTTCTCATTGATCTTATATTCAGGTGCACAATATGTAGTTTATCTTTTCCATCATTATGCATTCCCCATAAGCATAAGCTCCCGAAACGTTTACATTCAATATCTATATCGCATATATCTACAGATTGATCGAATTTGAATAGAAATCTTATGCACACAGTGAGTACGCGCCTTAACGCTTAAGATTTGTCATTGTTTACGAGCTGCTCGATATCGTTCTCGCAGCGCACAGCGTAGACTTTATTTTGTTCTTCATTCTTTTTCACTAATATGTTGCTATTATGTATCCATATATATTTATATTTTCCTTTTAGTTGATTTTTAGTACTCCATAGCAAATTCCGCTTATACTTAGTTAATTTTTCGTTAATGTATATAGGTGTATCATTGTTGTTTCCATATACTAATCCGTTAGTAATTTTCATTTTGCGGCATTTTAACCAGTCATCTCGGGTATCCTTTGTTTTGAAATCAATAACAACGCCTTGCGGTTTTTTCGCATTGGTATTTTCTACACCTACCCTCATTGCCCGGTCTATATTCTCATTGTTTAATTTAAGTAATTTTGATATTTTAAGTATTATCTTTTCTATGTCCTCATTAGGTAACTTCTCCAGTCCCACTATTTCTACACTTTTTTCGTTTTCCTTATCTTCTAGCTCCTGCAATCTGCTTTCCTGGGATTTATTACATTTTTCTAGATATTTATTTTTTTGTTCTAGATATTTAATTTTCTTTTCCGCATGCTCTTTAAACTCACTTAATTGTTGGTATTTTTCGGCATAGAAGTCAACAGCATCCGTCAGCTCATCCAGTTTTTTCTCCATTTTGTATATGACTTCTAGTTTTTTGTTCACCTCCGCCAAAATTGCGACAGGATCCTTTGTCTTTACTGTTGGCGATTCGGTCTTTTTGTCGGATTTTAATCCGCGTACCATAGTTGTTTTGATATTTTGACTACTTGATATAAAACAGAAACTGTAAACGCTCTAAGCACACCGCACGCTGAGCGCACGCGCGCGACTGCGCGAAATGTTGATATGAGTATATGTATATTGACATGTTATGGCCGTAGGTGAAAATTTTCTTGTTCATTAGTTTTTTATTTATTTCCAGTCAAGGAAATTCAAGTAATCTGAAGCGTTATGCAAGTGATGATAGTCTGGTAATGGTGGCGCCCAGAAACGACGATGCTGCAGCTCCATGAACTTCAAGCAGATAATCATAAGGTGTTCACTATTTATGGATTTCAAATGGGAATTCTTACCATGTAGCGTTTCAGACGTATCTAGTTGATTGTATACAGTTAACGTCCATTTGGCGATTTATGTGGGTGTATTGGTTTGATAGTGAAGAAAGCACTTAACATTGTTTAAACTGTTTCGCGTAATACGAATACACTTACTATTTCGATGGGCCAATACTTCTAACCCATTCTTTTCCCAGGCGCATTAATTCTCTTCCTTTCGTATATAGCCTACTTTGGCCTGTCTACAGTGTCTAGTAGCAACAAACATGTGTTGATATAAAAATATTTCAACAAATATTAACAAATTGTAGATCGTGTGTGTTAATGTAGATTTTGTCTTTGATTGGATTAGATTTGTTTATTACATAATATGTATGAACCTTATTACAGAAATAAATGAACCACATTTTGAAATTATTTTCAAACAAGCAGTATTTTATTAGAAAAACTTGTAATTATAGGCATTTCTCACTGGAAATAATAAACGTAGTTTCTGAAAATCATCAAGGTTTTTCAAATTATAAAAATGTATTTAGTACAAATAAATATCCGTGGAAATTGCAGTTTTTGTTTTATTCAATTCATTACGAACGTAATGTTATACATATAATAAGTGTATGGTAAAGTGAAGGGATAAGGTTTCACGTGCACCTTTGGCGCGGGCAGGCTGGGCCGACCATGGTGAGCCAGGGCGGTGTATGTGTGCCAGTGGGGATGTGTGGCCTACCCCGGTTGCCTCTGAACATTCTGACAGCCCTCTTGTTGGTCCGACCCACATGGTCATTGTTTTGCTTAGATTAGACTATACACGACAAACAACATGAGATATATTATAAGAGAAATACGTAATTGAAAACCTGTTTAGTGGATTTTCGGAAGTTTATGTTGTAACCGGGATTTAACATTATTACGATGAGATAATAAAAATACACATTAAGGATAATTAAAATTTATTTAGAATATATCTATGGATATTTACACTAAATACTAATTTTGATTTTACACTTAACAACAATCTCTAGGCACTTATAATAATTTACAATTTCGCTATAGGTACATTAATCCGCATTTTCCTTAAAATTAATCACATTGACATTCAAAACTTCCCTCTTCGCTTAAGCTCAAACTAGTATTTATATAAAACAAGTTATTATAGTAACCTATCAATTTAAATATAGTGATCTCATAATATATCAAATTGATACCTATTTTTGTATTTTCCAATACGAATAAATATTAATAATAGCTTTAAAAACTGAATTACCTTAAAATGGGCTCAAGCCATTCACACAAATCTTTACAGGCGACTAAATAGTTAACGGTAACCAGTCACCCAAACACGCCTACATTCATTGATTTTTGGATTTCAAATCTAGATAATTAAATAGCTTTAATACACATACAACATAGACAATAATTAAATACTAAGTTTGTGCTGCCTATCATATGAAAATCTTGATAATCTTAGTGTCTTTTTCGTCAAGCGTTAAAATAAAAGTCAGTATGTTCGAGCTTAGAGTCTATCTATCAATCTCAGTAGTCAAAAATATAGTGTGAATCACACATGTAAACATCTTCAACAATGTTACTCGTAGGTTTAACAGTAAACAAATTTTTTTTATTCTCATATTAGTCGTGTTTAAAAACAATGAACAAAAAATATTGCGCTGGATATAAGTTGCCATGCGACAGTATTAAACGAAATATATTTTTGTTTAAAGCAAACTGTCGTATGATTGATTTTGTATTTTCGTTGGGTATTAATTTACATTATAATAATCCCTATTACTTATTGAATTGACGAACGATATGGTTATTACAAACTTTTATAAAATCTTTTATACATAAATAATTTATTGATACGATATTGTTTGAGTTGTATCATAGAATAATTTTCAAGTCTTCAAAGCTATCAAAGCGGTCACTTTTCACCAGCTGCATTTTTTTATAGCTGTGGGACAGCAGACAGGCTGACGGGTCGCTTAGAATTTAGCAGTTACTGTCGCCTATGGGCGTTTGCAACGGCATTGGCATCGCGAACACGCTACAGTCCCATAAGGGACAGCATATGTAAATTTACAGCATATGTAATTTTATAATCTGCTTATAGTATAGAGTTTTATTTCAAATACAGTTTTACTATGGTCTGGCAAATACTTATAGTCAGTTAAATAAGTAAGATTGTTTCCTGGGCCACAATAATGTATTTTATTGTCAAACACTTCGAAGTATCAACTTCTAAAAGAGATTTCTAGCAAAAATAATATCCAGTTTTAATTAACTAGCTATCCACTTTATTAACTTTCAAGATCCGTGACTATATTTTAACAAAGTATAAAAATAACGTAACATAAAATATTTATGCGTAGTATACAATTAAAATATGTAATAATGTTTTGTTTTATTTATCTAGCAATAACTACTCTCAATCACGAAAACATTAACTATTGAAACATAATTATTGTAAAAGTACGCATATAATAAATTAACATATATGTAAGAAATGCAATTTTAGATAGTGGGTGCTTTGTGTGGACACTGCCGTTGAATAGTAGCAACTCTTATTTATAAAATATAGTATACATGTAATCTCATGAGCCTAAAATTAAATTTAATATATTTTTGAAAACGTATTAAGAACATTTAAATTAGATATCTGCATAATAAACAAATAATATATTTTCAGAAACTTAAGTCTATAAGTAAATAAGGAACATTATTAAACTAAATCTAAATTTATATAAACTATGGCTACTAGTTTAATATAAAATATGGCCACGAAAGATACATTTATATTTAAATATGTTCCAAAATATATTTATTTATCAATCGTATTTATATCGCGAATAAATTATCATATTTTTATTTAGGTGTGATAAGAATGAACTATTTAATTTCTGGGAAGGCCAAATTAAATTTAAATTAATTGATCAAATAAAATTGATGTTCACATAAAACCCAACATGTTGTCATAAAAATATTTACTGGCTACATCAATTAGATTCCAAAATAAAAAATATGTCACAAAGCATTTGTGAGATATTTTTTATTTCGGAATCCAATTGATTAGAACGTTTTAATTCATATATATGATATTAACATTATTTATTGCGGGAGAAGGATGCTAGAAATGAGAGTGGATGGATACAAGAGGAGAGGTAGACCAAAGAAAAGATGGATGGATTAAAGCAAAAGATTATATGGTTAAAATAGGTGTGAATGTTCAGATGACGGCTAATAGAGGAAAGCGGAAGGAGAGAACGTGTTGTGCCGACCCCACATAGTTTGGGATAAGGGTACGAAGAAGAAGAAGATATTATTTTTTATAATAAATAATAGTGTATTTTAGTAAAAGTAGTTTTTTTAAGAACAATTGTATTTTTTATCGAGTCATTTATATAAGCTTTTAGCTGTACAAGAAGCAGAATCTAAATATGTTATAGGCAATATACGAATGTCCAATAGATTATATTGAAAAAGATAAACATAAGTGGGAATAGAATTCGGGAGCGTTTGTCGATCCAGGTTGCGATCTCCTGGGGAGTCATTTGGGTCCAGGTGTGGTGTTTGAGAGGCTCGTCTGACGTTTCGCTGCCCTGTCCGCCCTGTTTTCCTTGACCGCTCATTAAGTCGTCGAACGATTGCGTCGTGATGGTTGGCAAGTTTAGGGCTGATGGGAAGCTCTGCAAATAAGTTTTTTGCTTGATTACGTTATTCAATACTTATTCCAAATATATACGTCATACATATTTCAAAAATAAATAGATGTATTTATGTATTGTATGATATTCAATTAATTCTAAAGAAAATGATATTCTTTTTTAAGTTACTTCTTTACCATTATTTAGTAAAATAAATAATAAATATTATTATTATAATTTGTGTACATCAATCTAAATAAAATTCTGAAAAGAAACTTTTAATAAAACGCGTTGAAATCTTTTGATAACATTTTATTCAGAGCATGTGTTATTTTAGACTTATTTTTGATAAAATCTCATCGTGAAGTCATTTCTAGAGTCAGTCGAAGCTAACCATAGTTTTGAGGCCATTTAGAAATTGGAATTCATTTTCCAATTTGCACATTTTTTCTTATGAAATTCTTGATTTAGTTCAGCGTTCTTGTAATACCAAAAATCAGGTAGTTAGTCTAAATTAGTCCCCTCATATCTCAGTTCACTTTTATCAATATCGTTTGCATTAAGCTGACTTAATATTTACATTTCGCGTTTACTTAATTAATCTCATATATTAATACTTCAGTAAATAAAACTTATATGGGACAAAGAATTTTAAAACGAATTTACCTTGCCTTACTTTTCCATGGTTGCAGAGATAACAAAAAAAAAAACGAGAAGAGATTAAAAGCAAAGTAGTACAAAAGTAAACTCACAGCTAGTTTTTCAAATGAAAAATATACAATTTACAAATTTTATAAGTAATCATTTTTTTTTTCCAATTTTCAACTTCTTTTTGGACGTAAACTTTTCCTTTTTGACAGTTTACTTAATTAATTTATGAATAGAAAATATATTTAAAACCATATAAAGCTAAAAAATAATACTTTAGCATTTGTAGAATCTCTAAGGTAGGTCAATAATAAAGTACTTACGTGTACAGTAAGATAATTATTATATCCGGGTCCATTAGGATCTGTGCTCGTTTCTTGTGCTAAAGAAGAGCAGGAACGTGATTTCGAAAGCTGTGGAGACGACTCTTGCAGTTCCTTCTGCAACTCCTTGCGGGCCAGCCGCGGTGTTAATGTACTCTTCAGAATATATTTGCTGTTTACCTTCTTCAAACTAACCACTTTCCTAAAAATAAAAATATTTCATGTACAGATCACGACTAATGCAGAACCCGTGAACTCTAAAGGGAACGGACAGTGATATCACTTGGTGACGTTATTTCTTATATTTCTTACCAGTAGTACGAGGCAATATAGTTGCATGTCAAATAGAACCGGAGTCTGTTTGGTATCAAGAATGTGTTACCACTAGGCTACCACAAACTTGTAAACAAAAGTTATTATTTACACAATACATGGTTTCGGAAGCCGTGTGATTGCCTTACCCATATTTTAATGATAGAGAAATGTATGCAAGGGATATCCCTTGCATTCTTATATTCTATAACCCATATGAAATGTATAAATGATGATAATGGAAGTGTCATATCAGACAATGAAGAAATAAAGAGCAAATGGAAAAATTATTTCTGTGAATTGATGAATGAAGATAATGTCTGAAGTGGAATGTTAGAGAAGGCACTCGTTGTGAAAGAAGTGAGTACGGCTGAGGTTAGATTGGCTGTGGATAGTATATAAAATGGCAAGTCTGTCTGACCGGATGAAATATCTGTGGAAGTATGAAAGTTGGTGAATACAGGTATCCACTTGTATTCAATCCTTCCATCCGGGAATGGATGACTTTGTTCTTCAATAAGCTGTTGCAAGACGAGGCGATCCCCGATGAATAGTACAATAGTACGCTAGTGCCCGTTTTTAAAAACAAGGGGGATGTACAGGTTTGTATTAATTATAGAGGAATAAAGTTCATGTTGCACAGTATCAAGATTTGGGAGAAAGTAATAGTGAGGCGACTACGAGAGGAGGGCGAAATAAGAGAGAACCAATTTGGTTTCATGCTCGGGCGAGGGACAACGGATGCCATATTCGTGCTTTTTCAACTGTGCGAGGAATACAGAAGTGCACATTAAAACCTGCAAAAGTATTCGTTGACCTCGAAAAGGCATATGATCGGGTTCCTAGAAAGGTTTTGTGGTGGGCCATGAAAGCAAAAGGAGTGCCTGTGAAGTACTTGCATCTTATTCGTGTGATGTACTATAAGGCAAGTACACACGTCCGGTCCCTAGCTGGCGTCACAGACAAGTTCAATGTTGCGGTGGGTTTACACCAAGGATCGGCCCTTAGCCCTTATATGTTCTTCCTGGTGGTAAATGCAGTAATATCAGGAATACAGTAGGAGGCACCTAGGTGTATGCTCTTTGCCGATGATATTGTGTTGGTTGGAGAAAATGCTCGCGAGGTTCAGAGCAGATTGGCTAAATGGCAAAAGAGATTGGAGGGTGTTGGGTTGAAGATAAGTAGAACCAAAACTGAACATCTATTTTGCGACGTTGGTGGAAATTCCGACTTCACCCCGATTACCTTAGGAGATGTGTCTCTGCCAATTTGCTCCAACTTCTAGTACCTCGTATCATTAATCCAGAACGACGGTGAGATAGACCGAGATGTGAAAAACAGAGTAAATGCAGGATGCATGAAATGGCGACAGGTCTCAGGAACAATTTGCGACCCACGGGTGTCGTTTAGGCTTAAAGGTAAAATTTATAATAAGACCTTTCATATTGTATGGATCAGAATGCTAGGCCACAAAGGGGAAAAATGAAAGTGTATTGCATGCAGCAGAGATGCGAATGTTGAGATGGGTGAGTGGAGTTAGTGTAGAGTACTCATTTCTAATTTTATCCATTTTTGTTTAATATATATATATATTAGGGGAAGTTTAAAAGTAGCGCCAGTGAATAAGAAGCAGAAGGTTAGCCTGATATGGCCATCTAATGCGAATAGAGGCGTCATATAACAATGAGGACGCTAGTAATGAGAGTGAATAGGATACAAGAGGAGAAGTAGACAAAAGAGTGGAAGAAGAGAACAAACCAAACACAGGCTGACGGCCCACTTAATAGTAAGAAGTTAACGTCGCCAATGGATGTTTACGACCCTAGGGGCACCGCAAACACGCTGCTCTCCCATAGGGGTACAGGAATCTGGGTCCCTAATGCCGGAACACAACAGAAGGTTAATATGGCAGCATACTTATAGACCCATTATTGTTGCTATTCTGACGGGCTTGAGGCCCTACCCGTAGCTAGGGTTGTTTTGTCGCCTTTTATGACAGGCGGATCCCGGCCGCAGGAGTTAGTATTCTTACTCCGCTCCTGCACGGAGAAAATTATACTCATATGCATAAAAATAAACGCCCCCACGTGGTAGTTTATTACCCATGATTATTATATTTGACGATAACTGATAACAATAGATGTGTTTAATCATTTACAAATGTAATTAAAAAACAATAAACGCAAAATCTACACGATTCGAAATCAATCATTAACTACTAATCATTAATAATCCATTGGGCACGAGCTTCTTCTGTATGTAAACCGATATTATACCTACAACAATTGTCTGGTATTTCCAAATTGTTTTCATATATAGTCATTGTAGTCATTTAGAGGAATTGGTGTTACCGCATCAGACAACAATGGTCCTCGTAAAATCTAAAAATAATAAATATTCTGGGACGATTCACATAGCGCCGTTCAGTCCCACACTAACAAGCAGCGCGCTTGTGTTATGGGCACTAAACAACTGATATACTAACTATTGTATATTTCATGTGTGACTAAATTTTTTTAACGACTCAAACAGAGCAGGTGCAGTAGAGTCCCTTAAAAATTGTTCCGCACTTGATAAAAACATACATGACTGAATTATAAAGATTGATGACTACTCTTTATCAAAGGCCGTACATGTACATAACAAACATTTAAAAACAAACACAACACAGTTCCGTAGTGATCGATCAAAGATGGCTGTAGTAATAATGTACTTACTTTCTTCGCCAAATAGTATTGACAAAAGCGAATTCAACAAGTGCAGAAAAGATGAAGCCGGTACAGCCAAGGAACCAAATTTCACTGGCTTTAATGTATGATACTTTGGGCAGCGTCTTCGCCTGCGATGACGCCAAAGTAATGAACGATAACATCGTACTCGTACCTGAAACAAAGATTAAGATTTTAATTATCGAAGTAATAATCATCATCATCATCTTAGCGTTGAATCCCGGTTGCAACCCAAACTCTCGCTTCGGTGCCCGGGATCCGCTTTCCGACTTTTTCTTCTCCACTTCGCACGATCTTCGGTATCTCTGGTGGTCAGTCCATTGGCACGCATATCAACCCTTGCGACGTCAAGCCAGCACTTTTTGGGTCTATCCCTCCTGCCGTGGCCCGGCGGAGGCGGCATGGTCAGACATTTGTTCCCCACGTAAGCATCCGGTTACCGTAAAACGTGGCCGTACCAACGAAGCCGACACTCCTGCAATTTATCCGCAATGTCACGGACATGAATACTGTCGCGAATGTGAGAGTTCGTAACGAAGTCCTTCGGCGTTACTCCACCCATCCACCGCAGCATATTCATCTCCGTGACTAGCAGTGTCTGCTTGTGTCGCTCCAGCACCAGCTATGTTTTACATCCATATAAAAGGACAGGCCTAATGATGGTCTTATACACATGTCCCTTCATTTTAACCAGTATTTTGGGGTCACTAATGACACCAGTCACCTCACGCCATTTGGCCCACGTGGCAGCAATGCGTGCCTTGACGTCGCAATCAATAGCAATTATTATCGAAGTAATAATAAACTACGTTTAGTTATTTCTCTTCATCAGGACATCAAGTAATAGAGGATCACTGGGGTGGTTTTAGTGGGTATACCTGCCACGTGCAGCCCTCTTGTCAACTGTGAAGGCGTGCGGGCATTGCACGTGAGTCCTACACTACCCCGCCGCGAGCACCGAAGTAGTGGGATGTGCATCGAGATATTCCACGTGAAGAACAAAAATGGCTTAGTCATTTAGGCTTAAAATTATTCATAAATCTTTTTCCTATAAACATTTCATTCGATTTTTTCATTGCAGTCGAAAATAACACTTTCTGTGTTCTTACGATGTACGTTGCTCAGTCAACATCTGTGCAACGCACCTATTTGGGTCGATGGTCTTCAGTGTATACTCCTTTTTCGTAAAAATAAATTTTGTAGAATTTGTTCCGAAATATATTAATTATCAAACCCAAATAACCATCCGACGTCTCCGAAAAGAAAATATATTTGTTGTGTAGCATGTAAACTAACAATGGAAACATGTAAAACAACAATTTACTGTCTCAAATTTAATTACCAACGGATCTAACGAAATATTTAAAAGAAAAATATACTTTAAATATGTTTTAAGAATTTTCTTTACATAAGTAAAATGTCTTATCTGATCTTACCAAGTGTAATTCTAGGAGCTGACGCATCAGCTTGCAGCCAAAATGTAACCCATGACATCGCCACAATCATCATCGAAGGAATGAAGTAATCCATCAAATAATAACCCACTTCTCTTCCAAGTTTAAACGTGAACTTAAGGGCACTGTAGTTACCAGCTGCAAAAGAAATGAAGATCCATTAATGATAATTTTCATTTTTGATACAATAATGACAACACAAACAAGAAATAGACATTACATCTACCTCCTCCGAGGCGCATATTTACAATATCACCCCGTACTACTGATTCATTGGTCCAATAGTCTATTAGCGAATATTCTGTAAGATGCAATTCTGAGGATAACCGGACTGGGTTATCCTTTTCCCACATCAGCCTTAAGATGGAAGCATTGTATTTCCCTGTAACAAATGTACAATCGATTAATTATTTGGGCACGTAAGGCTCTCTTTCTGTAAGGTCAGATATTTTGTAACCAAAAGTCCTTAACTTTCATCATTGTGAATCGAAACGTGACTGGTGTATTAAATTTTATAGTGACGAGAAATTATCATAAATGGATTTTAACTTCTCAAATGTTGATATTTTGTTAATAACTGTTTATTATATATTAGTAATGTTGCTATGCTATATATATCTTATGTACTCGATAAATAAACTATTCGTTAAAACGTACTCATATTCATAATATCAGTATATATTATAGAATTTATAAAAGAATTGAAATTTTCCATTGAATATACTTAAAAAAACTATAGGCAACAATTCTGAATGGAACCATATTAAAGCAAACTTTGAACATTTATTTTAAACGCCGAAAGTTTAGAGTGGGTGAATTTAATCTATACAAATAAATAAAATTGGAGTGTCTGTTTGTAATATTAAAATAACCGCTTTTTACTAAGTGCATTCGGACGTATACACGGTACATATACCAAAACAACATTTTTTTACAATTTTCGTCTGTCCGTCTGTTTGTTCCGGCTAATCTCTGAAATGGCTGAAGGCTCTGAATGGCTGAGTGTAACTTAGGCTATTTTTATTTTAGAAAAAAAAAATAGTTTTTGTTAAAAATGATGTTTCGAAAATTTTAAATGTCCAATTTAAGTTGACCTCAGATTTATCAACAATCATATGAAATAGGGTTTTAGGTTCGAGCGCACGTATTCCGGAGACGCATGGCGTAACAGTTGCATTCGATAACACTGACTGTTTGCATATTTCATTTATTTATATTTTAGGGTTAATAGGATTTGTAATCCAAATTAAACCATAAGATTTATCCAAAAAATGCTGCCCAAAGTCACGCGGACGGAGTCGCGGACACAGCTAGTTAACTAATATCCAGCCATATACTCGTACTAATTTGTGTTTTGAAATATATGTCATCATAATATGGCAAACAATCATGATGACTGTATTTACAATTCAATCCAAATAGTAAATCCTACTCACAGCTTTCCAAGTTCATGGAACACGTTTGATCATCAAAAGGAAATTTCTGCAGATTCATCCAACAATAAAGTACGGCCTGCATCCGACGGCTAAATAACACCTCCCCATCCGGAGCTATCGAGATGAGAACGTCTTTGCTGTCTGTGCCCATTAAGCTAGAGGACTGTTCGTTAGACATGTACAAATGGGGGACCCATATACGTTGTCTTAAATCGTTTTCGCCTATTATTTTAGAGCGACCTGGCGAGTATAAGGCATATGCCAATCGCGGGTCGGTCCATCGAAGTTGAAGCAGGAAGTGTAATTTAAAATTCTGAAAAAGTAATAAAATTAATATTACAGGTCAACATTCAAGTGGTGTATTATCCAAGTTTACAGAGCCCAAGACGAAGTCAGTCGAAATAAAGAATGCAAAGCAGCCACAAGAAAATTATAGAATTGATGATGCATATTGGTTATTTATTACAGGAGAACTGCCGTCTGACGCATCAATCCCAAGAAGTTAGTGTCCTTTCTTTGCTATCTCTGGCCTATAAAAGGAAAAATCCATTTTTGTACTTCATTTCCTTATGAGGGGATTTTATTTCCAGTCCGGATTGCACGGCCTATGTAATACAAATCAGTTTGCAATATATTCTATATAACGAAATAATATATTCGCTTTCTTTGTCATAAAAAAAATTACCGTGTAGCCCCTGCAGTAAGAATTGCGGCTGGGGTCAGCCTGTCGTAAAAGGTCACATAACAACCCTAACTACGTGGTAGGGCCCCAAGCCCGTCTGGATAGCAACAATCCTTAGTTTATAAGTATGCCACCGTGATAACCTTGTGTTGTGTTCCGGCATTAGTGACCCAGGTTCCTGTTCTCCTAAGCGGACAGCAGCGTGTTCGCGGTGCCTCTAGCGTCGCAAGCATCCATAGGCGATAGTAACCGCTTACTGTAAAGTTGGACTAGACAGTCTGATATTCCTCAGAAAAAATATATATTACCAAATCATGAGCCTCTGCTGGCTGTATAAAGTACACGTAAGCACTGGCATGCACGTAGACGACGTCGTTTGTCTGGTAAGTGGGCAGCAACAGTCGATCATATCGACATTCGTTGGCTAGTCGAGACAGGAACTCCGATTGTGTGTAACTATCACCCTTGTCGAGACTTGGACAATCTGGAGCCACACCTTGTCTATAAAAATAAATTGAGTAAAAATTCAACGTAGTAATGTTACAGAGATTTGCAATACAAGCCGTACAAACAATAGGTTGAGACATGTTATCATCCTTGGAAGAGGTTAAAAATCACTCACATAAATTTGATTAAAAGACACCAGTTTTGTTTAATGTTATGATTATATTTTAACTCACTTATGCCAATCAAGACTAAACTTTGACTAAACTTTTTTTATCCATGCAGGGGCGTAGAAAGAATACTAACCTCTGCGGCCGAGGACAGCCGCAGAGGCGTAAAAGGCTGTCGTAAAAGGCGACAAAACAACCCACCCTAGCTATATGGTAGGGCCACAAGCCCGTCTGGATGGCGACCACAAGTATGCCGCCATAATAACCTTGCGTTGTGTTCCGGCATTAGTGACCCAAGTTCCTTAACCCTTAAAGGACAGCAGCGTGTTCGCGATGCCACTGCAAACACCCACAAGCGACGGTAACTGCTAAATTCTAACCGGGCCGTCAGCCATAAAAAAAAAACTAAACTTTCTCTTAAAGTCATCATCATCATCAGCTTAGTGTTAAGTCTCCGTTATCTCTGGTAGTCAGTCCATTAGCTTGCACAAAAGCCTGACCGACGTTAAGCCAGCATTTTAGATGTCCCGGTCTGCCGAGAACAGCATGCTTAGACATTTGTTCCTCACATACGGACCCTTTAAACGTTCTTTTACAGTCTCATTACAAAACCAAATAATGCTTAATTACCAGACGTACGTATTTTTAGATAAATAGAAGGTAACAGCTTGTTGATCTTAACAAAAGATACAAAAATGTTGCCGTAAGCCTTGTAAAAGTCGTTCCCAAACTACGAGATGCTAGTGCATACGTTATCGCCGAGAAATGTAATGACGGTGACGTTCGGTTATTTACTTTTACAAAAGTGACGCGCAAGCGCACTGATAAAGATCGCGAACAGACGGATGAGCCTCTGCTAATTTGTTACATCTATCACGATAACCCATTAATTACTTGCAAGTAAGGAATGAAGATCGTAATCAATTTTTGCGAAAATCCGATCTAATTACAGTAATATGTAGATAGATTATCTATGTAGGTAAATTATGGTAAGGATAACCAGCTCTTGTATCCGAATTAGATTATTATTAAAAGTTCGTAAAACTTTAAGAGCTTTTTGGCAGTAAAGTTTTCTGAGTGATTTTTTTTATACTTCAAGATATAAAATACTGTAAGACGCTTGAGTCGTTAAGAAACCTAGAGAATTCGATTTTGAATTTATTTAATACCCAATGATCTAACTCCAGTTGCTCTCCAAGTAATAGCATTGCAACGCAATGTTTAAACATGTACATATTTTAAATACAGGGTGGCTACAAATAAGTTTATATTTAACCTGACTTAAATCTAATCGCTGTACATCTATCGTGCACACAGATGGCGCGCGTCCTACACCTTGGCCGTAACCATAACCAAGGGAACATTGCCTAATTTCTTGGAAATTTATTTGTATTATTAAATATTTTCTGTAATTAAATGCTGTCACTCTCATCTTTTTAACTGTTACTAAAATCACGCTCACGATATAGTCGTGTAATATTTAAATATCAATGAAAATTGTTCCTGTAATTGTGTGTAAAACACAACAATAGCGCACTGCTTTCGTATGGGAGACGTATAGGCAAGTATAACATAATTTGTGGCACAGCAAGGTCGGAGAGGGAGCTGCTAACGGCAACAATGCTAATATTTGAATTAACTGATAATTTTATGAACCAATTCTTTGAGATATCAAGAAGATTTGTTCATAGATTAACGGTAAGCCGCTTCCTACGTGTTCGTTAAATATGTGTTAGTCTTATTCATAGTGCAAGTAACTTTAATGTATTCTTACTGGAGAGTTTATGTAAACATCGTGAAATAAACTATAAGATAACATTATACTAATGAGAATTAAGGGATGTAATTCTATGCAGATATTTCATACATACCTTTGTTTTAAAATTTTATGAAAGATTTCTTTGTCAAGTTATCTACCGTTGTAGAAGTAACCTAATAGCTAACTTATAAATAGATATCCGAATCTGAAGACAACATTATGTTATTGGTTGCAAAAAGAGTTTAAACTGCAATCGTAAAACTCATCTTGAACTCATCTACATTATGGTATTGTTATGAGTAAGAAAACCAGGATTTAACACTAAGATAATGATGAGTGTAAGAAAATCGATACATTGAACTACTAGTAAACTAATTTTTTATATAAAATGTAGTATTTCGCGTTATCACTGTAAACCCTGGCTAATATCTACATACAAATCTGTTGCTGTACCCTTAACATGTTAACATAGCCAATCTCAAATTTTCATTACAGCTACTCCTAACGAAACTCTTTTTTGACGTCTATTATGACAAGCCTAATGGGTGAATCAATTTATTTGTCATTATTAGCAAAATAAGGTTTTTGATTTACCTTAATATAAGGTGACGAATTGCGAACATTCATATGGATGCGGTTTGTTTGCTGATAGTACATAGGAACTGTGTATGCGCGGTTATAGGACATAGGTATTTACTTTTTTTCATTACTTTCTTATTGAAACTAGAGGCATAAATCAAAAAATTACATTAGTAGTTTTTTATTTAATATAAGGTATGTATGGTAGATAGGCTCACAATTTTATAAGTATCAAAATTTCTATCGGTAATATTAAAAATTTACTAAACAATAGTTTTAATACTTACTTAGTACGGGACTATGTACCATACTTATTGTTTGAAGGTGACGGCATAGAAGAATTAGTTTGATAGTTGGACATTTGTTTCGCGGTAAAAAGGCGCAACGTGGTCCTGTTGTTTATATTGCTCTTATGAATATTCAATACGTGATTGCATCGTTAGTCTAATGCTTACACATTTCCTTATATTACAGTCATTATTGTAATTACTTACACACAAAATTCAATCATCACTAAGTTGCTGTTGGGTTTTTTTGCACTTTACAAGTTACGTAGGTATTTATAGTCATACTATTTGTTATGGGACATTAAATATCAAAACAAATATTTGTCTTCGTCATTTTAGACAAAGTTTTCCTTGTCTACTCCTTTGACTTTCTTCATCTTTCCCATTTTACATATCGCAGCCATTCTCATCCAGCTTTAACTAAGGATATAATATTAATATCGTGTTTAGGACTGAAGTCCACCTTATCCTTGAGACTTTGGTACAGTTTTTGTTAGTACCCGTATGTGATATGACAGTTACTATGGTAAATTCTAAAATAATATCTATATGTATAGGATTTTTAACATATTCTAAATCTACATAGATCAGATGAATCTTTCTGAATTTTGGTTAATTTTTGTGAACATGTTTTTTATAATAAATTATAGTTAAAAAAAACTACAAAACACGCTTTTGTAGGAAATCAAACTACAAGGCAAAAAATAATTTTCAATAAATTAAAATTAAGGATAAGTAGTGTGATTAACAAAAAAATATTTTATTGTAAAAAAGTGTGGGGCTTGTTGTCAATTGTTATAAATATTTTATTGACAGATATTGGTAGGTCATTTTTAAAATATCTTAAAAAGCACCGCACGCTTTTATACAACAAAATTATTAGAAATTTCTTTTTGCCTTTTGGTTTGATTTTCTATAAAAGCGTGTTTTTTGTTTTTTTAATCTATAATTTATTTGTAACTTTTTAATTTGATTAATTATAAAATAAAAGCGTGTTATAATTTATTTGTTGTCAATTCCCAATCGGTAGAAGTTTTTATTAATTTAACGCCATCTTCCGGCAGTGTTATTATTAAGTTAACGTTATCTTCTGGCGGTGTTATTAATTAAACTCCAGATGATGTATCGGCAGAATTATGAAATTTTTTGATTGTTCATATTGGGTAAAAATCGAGTCAAAATCCGAAAAATCAAAAAATTCCGTTATATATAGGTCAAGTTAATATGAAGCGTGTAGAAAAAGGAGCAACAAGCCACCGTCACGCGGTGTCCCAGGCTGTCACCCATCCAAGTACTGACCGCGCCCGACGGTGCTTAACTTCGGTGATTGGACGAGAACCGGTCAGAATATTCATTAATCCTGAGGATTCTTTATTAAGGATAATGATACAAACTACACAGATTATTGCATTGTCATCGGTCCTTGATAAGTATGCAAAGTTTCAAATCGATCCGTCGTTTTGAAAGGAAAATCATGTTCAAAGATTCTGTTACATAGATACATACTAAATAACTGAATTTTCAACTCTTAAATTCATAATATTACTAAAGTAATCGTTTAATATATAAAAGTATGTTTGTTTATGATAGGTAAGCGAGTGTAAATATTAATATTATGCCGTTATGAATATGGTAATGACGCTACACTTTATCACTGACTACTGTTTAAACGTTGGTTTATTGCAAGTTAATCTGTTTTCATTTTCTTAGAAATTTATATGTCGTGCTATTAATAGCGTATTTGGATATATGTGTAACGTTTAATGATGACAAAATACACTAGTCATAATCATGTAGGGAGTTTGATAATTTCTGTTTATACTTGCAAAAATTCTTTATCTAAAAATATTTATTCATTATTAACACTTTTCGGACTCAATAAGTATCAAATGCGTTATGTGATTTTTGTACATACGAGTAATAAGGCTTGGTGTACACAAGCTGTATTAATTACGGTCACTGATAAGAAATTCATGATGGGATCTGACGAGCAACACACAAATGTACGTCTTGACAAGAAAGTGTCTAATTTTGTGCGTGTTTGTTTTTGTATACGCACTAGCAGATCACGCCCGCTCCGCTGGGCGAAAAACAAGCAAAAGTAAATAGAAAAAAAAATTAGAAAGGCTCAATGGAATCCAAAAAATAAATAGCCTATAACCATCTACGAAAAATTCCGCGTCGGTAGTAGTCCCATCCGATATGTTTAGTAGTTTTGTTGTGGTGGTGCGTCAAAGCCATTTTCCAAACGAGTATGTTTATGTATAGATAACAACGTTTACGTACTGCGTGGAATACGCACCCTAATACTCGCAAAGGAGTATTGGAGTATCATCTTTTTTTTTCAATCAATAGTAAAAGAGGTTTTATAGCAATATTACTAACTGCATGGTGGATTATGCAAAATATTAGCAAGTGTGCACTCAATCTTATATCTTGTTGTATGAAGTATTATTAAAGTATTCTTGAATTATGAATTGATGTTGCCATGTTTAGCTAATATGTTTGTAATTTTATATTTCAACGATAGATTATATAAATTAAATCCATCCTTTTTTGATTACCGCCCTATATCCATCCTTCCTTTTATATCAAAAGTATTAGAACGCTTGGTGCACCGACAGCTTAGTGATTTTCTCAATAAAAATTGTCTTATGAATCCTTTCCAATCAGGATTCCGCCCTGGCCACAGTACCACCACTGCATTGGTTAAAATTACTGATGACATTCGTAACGGTATGGCTACTGGACTATTGACTGTTTTAACTCTACTTGACTTTAGCAGTGCTTTCAATAGTGTTGACTTTGACTTACTCCTTGGAATGTTATACTCTATGAACATATCTCCAACTGCAATTGACTGGTTTCGCAGTTATCTGTTTGGGCGCCGGCAACGCATTCGCATTGATGATAATTTTTCATCGTGGTGTGATTTATCTGCGGGTGTCCCTCAGGGTGGCGTTTTATCTCCGCTATTATTCGCCATTTTTATTAATTCAATTACCAGTAACATTTCTTCTACTTACCACCTGTATGCAGATGATCTTCAAATTTATACCCAAGCTACTCTTGAAAAACTTAATGATGCTATAGATACAAATAATGACGACTTAGCTAAAATTCTTGTTTGGAGTAAACAATACGGCTTTAAAGTGAACCCTAGCAAAACTAAGACTATAATTATAGGTAGCTCTCGCAGAATAACAAACATTGACTGGAACAACATTTCACAAGTCATATTTGATGGCACAATAATTGAATATAGCGACAAAGTGAAGGATCTTGGTGTCATCATTGACAATAAGCTGTCATGGCAACCTCACCTGGCTGAACTAAGCAGAAGAGTTTTCGCATCATCTGCATCTCTCAGAAGGCTTAAAAACTTTCTTCCGACAGCCACCAAAGTTATTCTTGCGCAGTCCCTGTTGCTCCCTTTATTGGATTATGCTGATGCTAGTTTTCTTGATTTAACCGAAGAGCAACTAAATAAACTAGAACGTCTTCAGAATTTTTGTATCCGGTTCATATTTGGCTTGCGCAAATATGACCACATATCAGAATTTCGTAAAAGGCTCAAGTGGTTACCTATCCGACTTCGCCGGAATGTTCATTTGCTGTCTCTCCTGTATAACATTCTTTTCAATCCTCTTTTACCAACTTACTTAAAAGAATGTTTTTACTTTCTCCGCTCCTCTTGTTCACGTAATTTGCGCTCTAACTACAACAGATTTCTAAAAGTTCCTGGACACCGTTCCTCATACTGTCGTAAATCCTTTACTTATCAAGCCACTCTTTTGTGGAATTCACTTCCCGTCACTATCAGAGAGGCAAAATCCTTAGGAGTGTTCAAGCGAATGGTTGTCGAACATTACTTAAAGATGTAGGCCATGTTTAATAGATGACTATTTCCTCGATTTGAATCATGTATTTTTTTTTTTCATTCATTAGATTTTTTTTTTCTTTCTGTATACACCGCATGATAAGTTAGTGCTAGTATTCTCCCTATGAAATTTATATATATACCCATATGGGTTGCCTGGAAGAAATCGCTTAAAGCGATAAGGCCGCCCATTGTCTCCAATATTTACAATATTCTCTTTAACTTGTATTATAATCATTAGGTTAAGTTGGTGACAATAAAGTATTATCTATCTATCTATAGATTAAATACTAAATTAATTTGTATATTAAATAAACATTAATATGAATATGCTAATGTTGCTTAAGAATACGACTCTGTGATATCAGCGAAGGAACCCATCTTTTCTATATAAACTCTTTTTGCCAGACCAATTAAGGGAACTATTAAATTTTACTTATAGGGTTCGGAGAACGGGGTGGAATTTTTATGACGACAAATAATAGTTTTAACAAAGATATTTTATATAGATAAGCAATAAATTAATGTTAAAAATACATTATATCACCAAAATACAGGAAATTAAAAAAATAAAGAAAGAAAGAAAAAGAAAAAAAAATTAAACTAAAAAAGAAATAGGAAAAACACTATCCCAGGAACGTATCACCCGACAGGGTGGAGAATCCTCCCCTGCGTCCTCAGGCGCAGGCATGGGCTCTATGTATTCTGGGGGGGGGGGGGATACTCTATATCCATCACTAATATCGAGAGCGGTCACCAGTTATGGTATTAAGGAGGTTGCCCGAGGAGGGCGGAGTAAAATTATTGGGTGGTAAGGAGTGGGATGGCTCGTTCCGCTCGGAGGTATCCTTCCGGACAATTCCGAGCGTCACGACCGCTCGTGTAAACAGTCCCTCTTGCGTTGTTCCGGGATCCGCCCTGGGCAAGCGCAAGAGGGGGACTGGGGAGAGCTCCGTGCAACCGTGCAACCAAGTAATGGATATCTATCTCCTCCAAGTGAATCTGAACCACTGCGTCAATGCTCAGGACCTCATGGTTTAGGAGCTTGGCGCAGGGGAACGTAAACATCACAGTCGCCACCAAGCCGTACTACATCCCCACCCAAGGCGATTGGGTCGGAGACTTGGACGGCATGGTGACCTTGCATTCCAGGACCGTCGCGGGTACTCCACTCCCCACGGAAGTGGTGAGGGGCAGGGTTTACGCCGGGGCAAGATTCGGGGAGGTAGTAGTCGTGGGAGGCTACTTCACCCCGAATAGGAATCTCGCCGACTTTGAAGGATCTATGAAGGAGTTAGGCAATGTGGTCCAGCGGTTCCTCCCGCGCCCTGTGCTTATCCTCGGGGACTTTAACACCAAATCACAGGCTTGGGGTACACCGCGCACGGACGCGCGGGAATAGCTGGTCGAGGACTGGGCCGACCGTCAGCGAGAACCTCCAGTTCAGGTGACCCCGTTTGGTGACTGTTCGCGCTGGACACTGGGAAAGATGAATCGGGAAGTTTTCTGCGAGGCCCTGACTGTCGCTACGTGGACGGGGTCAGGCGTAGTACCTCCCGATGGCGTCGAAGAGGAGGCGGAAAACCTGTGGTTGCTTATGACCGACATCAGCGCGACGCGGCGATGCCGAGGTGGGGGCCACACCATGGACCTGTCGCTCCAGGCCCTGGTTCTGTCCATAGTCGAGGGTGACCCTGGATTGGCCCTCGCCTCGTTTTGCGAGGCAATCATGTCCGCAAAGGAGGCGGTGGAGTGGGAGCGGGAGTCGACCACCACACTCCCCTCCCGCCAACGCAGGCCAAGTCGTCGTCGCCGCAGGGTATGCAACGACCTCCGGCTGCCGTAGAATGAAACCGTGAGCAGCATCTTAGGGGAGGATCCGCCGCCCGCACTATTGCCGCGAGGGTGAGGGCAGCGTGCTGTTCCGCGGCTCCCCTCAACTCCTTAGAGCTAATAAAGGAAAGTGCCGGGGGGACGAAACCCTGACCCCCTGGCGCTAAACAGATGGAAGGGGCCCGTTCTGACACAAAGGGCGGGCCGGTGCCGGCTCAGGCCACGAAATCGGCAGACCACATATCCGTGGGCCTGGGCGTAGGCGATAGGAGAACAGCGGGGTTTTAGTGGGTAGTCGGATGGCTGAACATCTTTCTCGGAGTCCAACATACCTCGGTCCCCCCGGGCCGGGGGGACCCGTCAAGAGAGGGTTTTTCTCCAAGACCATAAAAAAATTAATATGATCCATCAGTGTATATCATTTTACATCATTTTTTAAGTCTTGAAATAAAATGCATATCCGTAATATTTTAATTCAATCATGAATTCAAATATTGTATATTACTTATGTAACATTCATATATAGTTTATACTCATAATTGATCAAGATATATATATATATATATATATATATATATATATATATATATATATATATATATATATATAATATACTAAACATAAAATCTAAAAATATATATGGTTTTTAAACTAAGACCATAAAAAAACTAATTTCTAAATCATACCTTTCCAAAATTCCTAATTTATGATGAATTAATAACACCATTAAAAAACAGACTCATATCAAGTACATACGTAAATTTTATAGTATCTTATAATTTATGTGTAGTCCTTCCAAGTAATTTATTGTTACAATCTATCTTCATTTGTTCACAAAGTAAATTATTTGTTATCAGGTTACGCCGCAGAGCATCGCAAAAATGAATTATACTTTAAACAAGAACCTGCGTGTACGATATTCATAAAGACGTCATATTCAGCATGATCAGCTGTCCATCATGATGAATAATTAACCTTTGAAACAGTAATGCATTATTGTCAATAACCATCAACGCATCGTATGCTGCTATACTTTAAGTTGTATTCAACTTATGAATGACGAAATACACTGTAATTTTTAATTGTGAATTTTCTAATCTATCTAGCATTCTGCGTATTAATTATGAATATATATTAGGTGACCATATCGTTCCACTACTTAAGAGGAAACGGATTATATGCCACACTTGTCCAAGAATTAGGCTAGAAAAACTGCCTAAGCGCCTTCTATCCTAGCTGTCTGCCACTGTGGGGTTTCAACCTCTAGTTTAGTCTCTGTATGTGGCACTACTTGGCTACTTCTTCTAAGTAATTTATACCGTAAAGATTAATATTTCAGTATTGAGAATTTAATATTGAAATATCAACACTTGCATCTTAACTCGATCAAAGAATTGAGAGCCATTCAGTTAGTCATTGAACCAGAAATATGCTAATATCGATATGCAAATGTGATCATCTAATGATTAACCCGCCCAGGTGAACTATAGTCATGCTCAAGAAAGCTGCTTTCAAAGTTGGTCTCTCTGTTAGGAGTTAACTTGCCACAAACAAAACCATTGCTTAGCATGCATGCATCGCATCATATAAGTGGTGAATAATATAAGCTTTTTAATCATCATCATCATCATTGCGTTAAATCCCGGTTGCAGCCCAAACTCTCGCTTCGGCGCCCGGGGTCCGCTTTCCGACTTTTTCTTCTCCACTTCGCACGGTCTTCAGCATCCCTGGTAGTGAGCCCATTGGCACGCATATCACCCTTTACGACGTCAAGCCAGCACTTTTTGGGTCTACCCCTCCTACCGGGCCCGGCGGAGGCGGCATGGCCAGACATTTGTTACCCACGTAAGCATCCGGTTGCCGTAAAACGTGGCTGTACGAACGGAGCCGACACTCTTGTAATTTATCCGTAATGTCACGGACATGAAGACTGCCGCGAATGCGGGATGTGCGTCACTCCACACATCCACCGTAGCATATTCATCTCCGTGACACGCAGCTCATGTTTGTGTCACTCCAACACCGGCCACGTTTCACAGCCGTATAAAAGGACAGGCCTAATGATGGTCTTATAGACCTGTCCCTTCAACTTTACCGGCATCTTGGGGTCACAAATGACACCAGTTACCTCACGCCATTTGGTCCACCCGCCAGCAATGCGTGCCTTGACGTCGCAATCGATGTCACCAGACGCATGAAACACAGATCCCAGGTATTTCCGATGATCCGTGCGCTCGACCGTGTTGCCGTCTATGCGTACGGGTGTGGGATCTGTGGAGTTACAGGTCAAGTACTCGGCCTTCGTCACATTGAGCTTCAGACCACCGTTCTCAAGCGACTCCTTCCACGCCTTTACACGTCGCACCAGCCTACCCCTGTCCGAATCAGCCAGCGCGATATCATCAGCATACATGACCAACCACGGGGGCCGCTCATGTGAGTTTCTGATGCTATCTGACAATACGACTAATATGTCCGAACTACGGAATCGGAGTTACGGTACATGTCTCGGATGATGTCAATATAGGCCTCTGGAATCCCTTTGGAACAGGCAATGCAATATATATATAAATGTATATAAAAATATTCTCAGAATTATCATATATGAGAAAATATACAATATTTTCTCTGCCAATCACTGTAATGTTGCCACTTAACAAATAGCACGTAACTATTTCGTTCAAAGTAATTATTATACATGCCACACTGTGATATAGTTATTTCCTATTTGTGCGCTAATTACCTATAATCAGGTTTATACACTAAACTCACAATGAAGTAGGTATAAAGTCACGCATCATTAGTCACGAAAAAGATTATTAAATATAACCTCTCTATTAACATAATTAGCAATTCATTATTGATATTTACTCGTTTGACTTAAAGTTGCGTCTGGAGAAAATAGATCATGCAAATGGGAGACTTTTTATTGTCTGTTACGCTTTGCGACGTAGCTTGTAAAATATGCTGAAGTGACGGTGTGCCGGTTACGATAGTCGAGGACTGAAGCGAGTCTTAGATACTACGTCTCGGAAAATGTATTCTTGGACTTCCGATTTATGCAAGGTTGCAAGTCAGGGCTGGACGGTGAAGGAACGGGAGGGGAATGTGTGTGAATAATACATAAATGCATAATCTTGTTTGCCATGTCACTCAGAATAACCATAGCATTGTAAAGTCTTTTACAATATTCAATAGGACCTCGCAAAAATGGTTAATTTAGTTAATTGTATATACGTAACTGGTAATATACAATGTATAAAGTTTTAAAATAATAAAAACACCTCAAAATGTGACAACATTTTAATGTAGGTGTTGAATTTTTATGACCTCTTTAAAATTATATGACCTCTTTCCTATCGTTTAAGGTAAAAGTTTAGCACGTACGACGTTTAGTAAATACGATGTACTGTACATCGTACATCGGTATATAGTATAGTGCAAATATAAGAATACATAAGTTTCGAGTTTATTGTGTTTAAGCAGATTTGCCGTCGCTTCATAATGCTGCTATGGAACTACCCAAGGTGAAAGTGGGCGTGGAACGTGTGGTAGTGTCACGTGTGTGTCTTTAACGAGCGGGAAGAGTCGATATTGGACCTCGTTGAGGACCACACTCGCTTCAGATACTTGATTTCTGTTTTAAAGGCCGCGCCCAACCATTCAGTATTCAATCAATTGTGTAAACCTCTCCGAAATCGGACAAATAAAAAAAATTTAAAATACGTTATTGTATTACACCTGCCATTATATAATAATATGCTTTCATAGAGATTTAGTCTGAAAAAAAAAATGCTCTTTAATCATTTCAAAGACACTTTAATATTTATTTATATGTATAATAAAACATTCACCTGGTTGCAAGGTTCTTGATAGAGGAAATAATACAATAAAATTGGCAGGGAAGATTTGTATGATACGCATTATGAATATAAATGGAATGCAAGGTAACTTAAAGACGGCGCCGGAGGATACCCGATTGCCATTTCTCATTGACACGGACTAATGTTGCTAAATATTATTAATGATCTATATCCGGTGTCATGATATGAATAAGGAACATTTTGTGTCTAATCTATTATATATAATTTTTGGTGTCACGTTGTTGCTCACGATGAACTCCAAAATTATCTAACCGATTTTCACGTTTTTTTTAAAATGTGTGTGTTGCTGGCGTGACTAAGATAGGAGTTTTTATCGCGTATTAATCAACTATTCTTTAACTGACGAAAAAAACGGAGGAGGGTCTCAATTCGACGCGTACATTATTTTTTTTAGATATGACCAGGCATGACTTTTTACAGAGTAGTCCGATTTTAGAAATTATTTTTTATTAGTAAGGGTATATACCCCGAAGTTGGTCCCATATAAATTTGGGAAAAAATCCAACCCTAAGGGTACAAAAACAGAGAATGATTGATTGTTCACTCACTGATTATATCTATAACTTTTGAGAGAATTGATTTATTTAAGCAAGTAGTAATTAATAGATTATAGCCACAAAAAATTATAAAATAAAAACTTTTTAACAAAAAAATGAAACCGCTGAAAAAACTGAAAAGCAAAAAATAATAAACCTTTTTGTATTAACCTCAATAACTAAGTTCTTAAACTAATGTAAGTATACCTAAATAATTTTGAGTCGGCGCCAAACAAGCAAATTAATTAATTACGTAAAGCGTAATGCGCGGCGGCGGCGCAGCGTGACGCCCCTTCGCCGGAAAATGCCGAGCGTTTACGAAGTTAATGTCAGCGAGACAGCAATCCGAACGGGCACACACGTGAAGGCACTGGCGCCAATTCTAAATTACTTAGGTACTTACATTAGTTTAAGAACTTAGTTATTAAGGTTAATACAAAAAGGTTTATTATTTTTTGCTTTCAGTTTTTCGGCGGTTTAATTTTTTTATTAAAAAGTTTTATATTCTATGTACTACAATGTATTGTGTAGCGTCCATTAATTTATATGGCAGAACGACGTTTGCCGGGACAGCTAGTCTATTATAAATATTATATGTAATTAGAAAATATATTCTGTTCTATCTCCTATCTTAGTATAAGCAAACGAATCGGGTTGCGTCATCGTCATAGTAGATTTATCCAATTTTAGGACGACGCGTATGCACTGTCTTAGTGTCCACTGTACGTAAACGCGGATATACATATATAAACATACAAAAATTAAAATAATTATCTAATTTACATTTAAACTGCCTATAACGATCGATATAAAATATAATCTTTCGCTCATTTGTGATGGTCGTTCCGCCTTGAACCTGCGCGAGGGCAGCACGACATCAGTCATGTGACTATTAGCTGCCCCCAGGCGGGGTGAAGCTAATCGCTGACTGGTTTTCAATTCCGAATTAAGTCATTCAACTAAGATTTTAGAATGACTATAGCATTGAAGTTTACACCAATTAAGTAGCCTGCATTAATTTCAAATAACGATTTAAAAAAAATTGATTATTTACAAATATAATATATAACTACTACGTAAAACTATAACGTAAAACGTCCTCTCCGTAAATTTTTCAATATCATTATATTATTTTTAAAATATGCATACAGCAGATTAAATCCTAAGCAATGTATGAATATTAATTTAGATATGTTTGCTGAATACAGTGTATATTGCAAACCGCACGAGTGCCATGAACATGTAGAGTAGGTAGGGGGAATACAATGTAACAAGGAAATAATGAATGAGCGTGAAAGACGAAATGGCAAATAAGGGTAACGGACGAGTCATGTTTTGGTAATGGTAAAGTAATATAATATTCAAATACAATAAAGCAGTACATACAGTATGTTTTTATCGCAAAAATATGTAAGTTGATTTGTTTGTGTATAAAGAACACTATTATGATATTAAATATATCATAATATATAATATATAAATACTCTTTTTTTTTTGGGAGGTGGAAATATATGACGCATACCCCGCTGTGTGAGAATGGACGACGGGATAGTGTGGGATTCCCTATGCAATGCCCCCGTACGTCCCCTTCTCTAGGCCGGGGGACGCACGTCGCTGGTATACCCACTAAAACCACCCTGGTGTTCCTTCACACCCCTTGTGTTGAGGCCGCGGGACGCGACGGGTTATTCAGACCGCGGCTCCGACGGGCGCCGGCTGCTTTCGCGGGCCTCTTCAAATCCGAGGGGGTGACGAACCGGCATCTTCTTCCTCACGCAGGTGTGAACTGGGCACGCGGAACACTCGCGCGCGCCCCCTTCTCGGCTATGTGTTCGACCGATCACTACGGGGGCCGGAGGTCTGTCGCCAATCTCCGGCGACGAGTGGCCCTGCGTGAGCGGGAGAGAAGTTTAGCGCGCTCCCTCGCCCTCTCCGCTGCCTCCTTCGCGGACATGACTGCCTCGCAGAAGGAGGCGACAGCGTCTCATTCCGCTTGGCCCCCGATCATCGCAAGGATGATGGCTGGAAAAGAGAGGTCTCGGCGCTCCGATGCCCATGCGGGATACACTTCGAGGATGTGGAGTGCCGTGTCCTCGTCGCCGGCATCACAGTGGTGGCACTCTGTCGTTTGCTCTTGTTGAGCGATGCGACACAGGTATCGCCCGAAGTAGCCGTGCCCCGAGAGTACCTGTATCACGTGAAACGACATGGTGCCGTGACGCCTGTCAAGCCAGTCTTGCAGGGCGGGCCGCATTGCTGCGTTGGTGCTTTGGCCCACACTGGATTGCGCAAGTCTTTCCTTCAGAGATTTTCCCGGAGCTCCACCCGCTTAACCTCGATTTCACGAGGCTTGGGGTAAGAACCCCAGACTATGTCCTTCTGGCGCCACCGATACAGCGACACCAAGACCCGAGCTTCCAGATATTATATATCCATGCCGTGGTATATCTCTAACGCAATATTAATGATCACGATATTTAGAATAAAAATTACTAAAAATAAATTAACAAATACTTTTGTATATTGAAACAATAACTTTAATATATAAAAAATGTTCAGTTAGTCCTATCCGTGCAGGGGCGGAGAAAAAATACTAACCTCTGTGGCCGGGGTCGGCTTGTCGTAAAAGGCGACAAAACAACCCACCCTAGCTACGTGGTAGGGCCTCAAGCCCGTCTGGATGGCGACCACCTTTGGCCTTAAGTATGCCGCCATAATAACCTTGTGTTGTGTTCCGGCATTAGTGACCCAAGTTCCTGTACCCTTATGAGACAGCAGCGTGTTCGCGATACCACTGGGGTTACAAACACCTATAGGCGACGGTAACTGCTAAATTCTAAGCGGGCCGTCAGCCTTTCTGCTGTCCTACAGCAATAAAAAAGAAATTAGAAAACTACAGCGAGAAACACAACTAGAATTTCGTGCAAATAGTACGAGATTTTTAGAGTAGTCTTTATTATTAACCAAGGGCGTCGCCGGCTTATGACCTGGAGGGGGCAATGGGGCAATATTATGGAGGATTAAAAATATGAACGCCTGGTACAGTCGAAAGCATGAATCGTTACACTTTGGAAGTCTTAGCCTCGATGACGATTGTAATAAGAACGGTTCTAATATCAATGTATAAAACTTCACAAGCCCTCGACAGCACAATATAGATATGCCGCATACAAATTATACAAAACTAACGTGAATGCTGTAATGCTGGTGAACGGCAGTCGTAGAAAGAAATGCAATGCACACACACACACAGACACACACAGACACACACAAACAGACACACACACACACACACACACACAGACACACACAGACACAGACACACACAGACACACACACAGACACACATAGACACAGACACACACAGACACACGCACACACAGACACACGCACACACAGACACACGCACACACACACACACACACCATATGTAGATATGAGTATAGGAGGTAGCTCCTACCTACATATTTTTACACTGTTTAATGGCCTTGCGTTTCGGCAAATCTGATATAGTTGTAATGAAAATGGCGGCGATTTTAAAAACGGATGTCAAAAGCTTAATGTTATTCGGAATATTTCAATACTTTCTACAATATACATTAAACCTTGTGAATTTATTTACGTTTTGTCATGCGATGCGGAATTTATTAATAGGTAAGAAAGTCAATTGCTCGCACTTTGGTCGCTTTGCTAGCCCTACATTTGCTAGCTAGCCCTACATTTGATCTCTAGGGGGGGGGGGGGGGGGGCAACTGCTCTCCCCCTGCCCCCCCTTGGCGACGCCCTTGCTATTAACCTCTTCTGATAAATCACCACTCATATCAACTATACATATTCACCACTCATATCAAATTACAATTTTATAGGTGTTCAATGGTATCCAATACTGCAATATTTACATCTTATATTTAAATCGTATATTACTTTATGTTAAAAGCATACAACAAGAGGTCAATTCATCGTAAAGTATTTTACAATCGAGATTAATAAGGGATATACGATGTGATTGACGGTTACTTTTATACTAATACCTTTAATGGACATTAAAATATACATAGGTATTTACATTCATTCTTCTTTAAGTAATAAACAGTCTTTAAGGAACAGTAATGACACTATTAGTACAAACTTCCTTGAGTGTTATTGCATAGTAGCAGATACTCGCTTTAACTTACTTTAATTAATAACTTTGTATTTAAATGAAGATATCGTAATAATTTTTTTAGATAAGGGTCAGTATCTAAGAAATAAAACTTAGAAAAATGTAATTGTAATCTATCCAGTAGTTTTGCCGTGATGCGCGCACAACGGTAGACCTCTATCATTTTATTTACATAGAAGAAGATTAATTTCAAGTTGTGCATAGAAGCTATTTATGAAATGGCTACTAGAGAAGAACTAGAAGAGCAGAGAATAAATTTTAAATCACACAAAAAAACCATTGTTTTATTTTTATTTTTGTAGGCCAGCAGACAGGCTGACGGCCCACTTAGAATTTAGCAGTTACCGTCGCCTATGAGTGTTTGCAACGCCCGTAGCATCGCGAACACTCTGATGTCCCATAAGGGTACAGGAACTTGGGTCACTAATGCCGGAACACAACACATGGTTATTATGGCGACATACTTAAGACCAAAGGTGGTCGCCATCCAGACGGGCTTGGGGCCCTACCACTAGCTAGGGTTGTTTGTCTTTTATTTTTATATTTTAACTTTTACTTACTAAGCAAATTGTCGTAATTAGTGAAGTCATATGACAATTAATGCCTGTATAAAGTGTAGGGACTTGAATAGCTCTTTGTATCTGAAATGCGTGCAAAGCTGTTTTTACTTTGGACACTACACAAACAACAAACTTCTGTTGAGCACTAAGCAACATTTCTACACCCTATAATATATTTAATATACAAGACCGCCTTTTAATCCGTATTTATTAATAATTATTTGGAAATGTTATCTTTTTTAAAGTAGATTATTGTCGCATTAAAATTTTAAAATCTTACTACCGTTTATATTTTTTACTTTAAGGCTTTGTTTTTTAAGGAAGAATCTGCAACAGAACGCTTTGGAATTGCCACTAGCTGATCCGGCAAACGTTTTTCTGCCATATAAATATAAAAAAACAGAACTTAATTACGTTCACCCCTATTTCACCCCCTTCAAAGTTCATTTTCGCCACTAAAAGTAGCCTATGTCTTTATCCAAGGTCCAATCTATCTCTATACTGAAATTCATCAAAATTGGTTCAGCGGTTTAGGCATTAAAACGTAACAGACAGATAGTTACTTTCACATTAATAATATTAGTATGAATTTCGATTGTTCAGATGTCGATTTGCTGTCAATCAATAATTCATTTGAACACATTCACCTAATGTGAATAAAATTATTATTATGTAGGCCTTTCGTAAACTAATTTCTTTTAACACTGAAAATGTATTCATTCACAATCTTCTTGACGTACCTTGAGAACTGTAAAAACCTAAGAAAGGTCATGCTATTGCTTCCTCGCTCTGTCGCACCAATTAATCAAAAGACTAATCGTACCTTTTTATAACTATTTAATTAATTAGTTAACATGACGAAATTATATTATCTATGATTATGGATATTTTAGATATAAAACATCAATACAATAGCCACCGTGTCGGAGTTATGAAATATTCCAACCATAAAGTTTGTATTTACGCGTGTATTTCATAAATATAGTCGAAGTATTCCTTCGACACAGTTGGATTATTATCAATATCTCAGTTCTTCATCATCTTCATTAAAATTTAAGTTCTGACAGAGCAAATCTTTGACCTGTTTGGCATATTAAAAAACTTGGTGTCAGTGACATCACAAATATAGATTATCAACAATAGTTAAAGGTGGATTCAACGACGAAATATTTATATTTATTTATTTTATAAGTAAATATAAATATATAATATAAATTTTACAAAATGTTCTTATGTGAGGAGTACATATATAATTATAATAAATTATTTCAATTTGATTAAAATGTCCAAACACGAAGCCAAACAAACAAGGAATTTGGTTATGAGACATTGCATGCCCAGCCACAAATGACACATCCGTGTCGCGTTATAAAAAACAACCTAGTTACTTTTTTATATCTGACCTATTGTAAAAGAAACAACTTTTTGTTTTAAACAAAAGTATCTACTCTAACATTCACTTTAAATAAATATATCGGAAGACATCGACAATTGGTAGATTATTCTGGTAACTGTTGACTATCTTTCACAGTCAAATCCCGATTGTATTCGAGGCCTCAGCTTAGGCGTCTGAGGTTCATTTTATATATTTTATTTAATACTTGATCGAGAAAATTGATAATTAAAAATAAACTTAACCTGTTAATTACCGTTCACGCTATAATGTGTTATCAGTGTTATTACACTCAACAAAGGAATACGGTGTTATTGTCATCATGTTTTTTTAGCGATAAATTCTAAATATTTGAAGCTGTCTCCAATGCTCTAAAATATATAATAAATCAATTTATAATAAAATAATACTTTAACAATCTTATCTGAACTCAAAGATTTACAATGATTTCACTTTATTAGTGATTCAATATTACGATTTCAACGAAGGTTGGAATCTGTAAGAATACGTAAAGTTAGCTTTAAAAATTATTTGAGCAGATATGCATTTTAAAAGAACTCTACAAGTATGAAGAAATAAAGAAATTGTCTTAAACGGTTCAATATACATATCGTACATATGCGACATCACATGACTAATTAAAGGCTTAACACATCGCGACAGATTATCTTCCTAAATTGCTCTTCAGAAATAATCCTTGGATAAAATTTTACAATTCTTGTCATTCCAGTGACCGTTGCTGCTTAAAGACGTCTGTCTTATCTTGGCCATATGGATATAAATTTATTTGTTAAATGTTTAAATAAAAGCATTTTAATATATAAACTGTACTTACAAATATGATATACATAAATATGAATGCCCTAAATGAATTCTTCGAACACTTACTTAAAAGTTAGTTATTAGTATAGCAAGGTTTCAAAATTAAAATGATTGCTACAAGAGTCAGTACAATAGAAGTGAAGATACAGCAAGATACAAAAATTAAGAAATTAGAGTACAATGATTTTGAACTCTGTTTCTTAATGTATTAACGATTATGTAAAAAGTTTTAAAACATAATTTACAGTTTATTACGTTACCCTGAATACCATGATCATCACTCTAAATACAATCCCAGACTTTTCTAACGCTTTCACTGAACCCGGTTTCCTGAGTAGTGCCGTCACGCCCCTTTATTGTGGTGAAATATTTGCCATGGTGGTATACAATTTGATACACCTGACCCTATAAAGCCAAGTGCCTCATGATCTCTCAACTCTTGAAACGAAAACCGAATACGCACCATTCGGCTTTTCTTGTCTACCCCTCTTTTGCTGCCAATTTGTTAAATGGGTAATCTTTTCATGCACGTTTGGATACCTTAGGAGATAAATAGTGTCCCTATTCTTATATCTAGAGGCCACACCAGGGAAATCAGGGCAGAGACAGTCAAAACCTGCTGCTGTAGATTGCTAGTAATTAATTATCAACATCGAAGTGATTAATATCGGTGGCAGGGTTTGCATGGCCAAGTCTTACTGTTGAATACAAAGTGCAAAACTTCAGCGAGCTTTATGCGTGCACCTCATTACCCCCAGAAACAAAAAAAGGCTGGAATATATGTGTCTGAATTTACGTTTTTACGAGTGGCTGCCGATTGACTCCCAAGCCCCGAATGGAGAAACCGAACTGTATCCTTCCCTAAATATCCGTAAACAGTGAAAGTAATCCATTTTTCGCCTTTTACGAGTCCCTAAAAAAATTATGGAGTAGCCCTATTCTTATTTTTGGCTGGGACCACACGGTGTACCTAATCCCTTTTGTTAAATATATAGATTAAGGATTTTATGAGTATTACAGCACTTGAATTCGTATTAAATTCGTATCTCATCTGCTTATAAGACCTAATTTTAAGTTAAGCTAAAGCAAGACAAGATTCGTAATAGTATTGTTATTCAAAGACAAGATCTTCATTCATTATCAAGAGACCTCGTGGAATCATAACAATAGGGCATCTAGCCCTCTTGGCACGATGTAGGCAGTCTGTGTAATCTTGAACACTATTTTCTTCAATACGCTGGAAGGCCACGTCCGATAGAGATTTTATCTGGTCATGTGAATTAATAGCCTTCTCATCATTAGTAATTACTTTACACTTAGTTAAAACTAGTATATAATGTTATCAATACCTTAATTGTTATAAAGTATGCATCGTCGTCACATAACGCTAATTTAATAATAAAAAGTTACTGTAAAATCCTGCTTTGAAGTAAAAATTAGTTTAGCAAAAAGGCCTATTAAACATTAATAGTAATATGCATTATCTTCAATATTATTGTTAATTATGATTGACTAGATGACCCGGTGAACTTCGTAACACCTACATATGTTTGTGTAAAATGTCAGTATGGATTTCCCCTTGGTCATGGGACCATGGACCCTGATTTTGCCCAAGACAAATTTAGGAAAGATTACTTTTAGTAAAACATTATGAACAATACTTAGTAGACGCCAACAATAGCCGGAGACTGAGTGTAAATTTACCTTAAGTTATGTTTAGTTACTAAATTGATAACTACGAGTATCTGTGCTATATTACTGGTGTAGTCCTCTCTGCTCGAAATAAAATAAGGGCCACAACATTATTTTCTTGGACACTCATAGGTAGCGATTAATTGAGTCCTCTTTTTAACAATAGACAGGCAGTAAATAAAGATTAGTAGATGACTGTTTCTTTCGGGGTTACACGTAGTTCAGAAGGACTAGAAAGCTAGGTAGTAACCTAGGTTTTTTATTGCTGCAGGACAGCAGACAGGCTGACGGCCCACTTAAAATTTAGCAGTTACCGTCACCTATGGTACAGGAACTTGGGTCACTAATGCCGGAATACAACACAAAGTTATTATGGCGGCATACTTAAGACCAAAGGTGGTCGCCATCCAGACGGGCTTGAGGCCCTACCACGTAGCTAGGGTGGGTTGTTTTGTCGCCTTTTACAACAGACCGACCCCGGCCGCAGAGGTCAGTATTTTTTCTGCGCCCCTGCACGGATAATGATAGGTTTATACACACTCCTGTAAATACAATATTTGCCATATCTATTCGATGTATTTACTTGCATTAGCCGACAAGAGGAGCAATGGTGCAAAAAGTGCGCAATGGCTTTGTTATGTGACATATTCAACATTAGACTCTGGAATCTAGAGTGCAATGCTTAAATTTAGCAAATATGTTAAATTTAGCGCAAATTTGGCAGCGAAATGTAATGTTATACTTGAATTTGAGACTGATGAAACAGCCGACTAGTCGCGCACAATTAACTTCTAATTATGATAAAGAACCATTTTAGTAACGGTCACGAGTTCTACCATTAAAGAAATGCTGACTGAAAGAAATTCATTTACTTACGTATAATATTAACGTGAAAAGTTATTTTGTATTTTATATCGCTTCATTGACTCTTTGTATGGATTTGCAATTATTATGTACATTTAATAGCTAAATTGCAGGGTGGCAAAGCACATCATTAAGAGAAATGTAGAGCCAGACGAAACCACTTACAGCCACTGTGCAATAAGTTGTAATGTTCTGAGGGTTAGAAACTCACCAACTAGCTTGTGCGTCAAAATGGCATAGGATATTTGCAAATGCCGCTCTGTAAAAGATCCTGGGGGTAATCTGCTATACGAGGTGAAAGAGAGATGGCGCTTTTATTTCAATGAGCTGCGGAACATAAGCACCAGTAACAACCGCAGAAATCCAGAATTGTCTTCGTCACATCGGAAAGATGTTTGAACCGATGTCCTTCGACTGTATGCCGTCATTCGACTGCGTGATGATCTGGTAGGTATTGCGATCTTAACAGGTTCCAGAAACTTATATTGACATCAACCGAGATACATATTACGATTCCAATTCACTGGTTTAGTTTGGATCGCTGCTGGCGACATGAAACCTTTCCCCATCACTGTCGGGGTTCACCAAGGATCCGTCGTTAGTTCCTTTCTGTTCAGCGTGATATTATATACGAGTAGGTATATTTATATATAATACGTCATGTAAAAAAGCATTAGAGGCGCACATGAGCAGCCCCCGTGAGTGCTCATGTAAGCTGACGATATTGCGCAGGCGGATGTGGCTAGGTTGATACGCGCCTGAAGGCGTGGAAGTAGTTGCTTGAGAAGAAGACTGAATATTTGGCCTGCAACTGTACAGATCCCACACCGTGAGCAAAGGTGAAGACACATCAGGTGAAATACCTGGAATGGATTTCACACGACTGCTGACATCGGTTGTTACATCGATGCACATATTGCTGTCGCGTGGGCCAAATAGCGAGAAGTGACGTCGATGAAACAAGATGCCGGTCAAGTTGAAGGAACAGGTCTATAAGAGCATTATTAGGCCTATCCTTTTATTCGGTTGTGAAGCGTAGCCGGTGTTAGAGCAACACAAGCATTAACTGCGCATCACAGAGATGAATAGGCAGTGGATGTGTGGACTGACGCGGTAGGACTATGTTATGACCAAGTTTTTCGCTGTCACCGATCATCATCATCATCTAAGCGTTGTATCCCGATTGCAACCTAAACTTTTGTTTCGGTGCCCGGGGTCCGCTTTCCGACTTTTTCTACTCCATTTCACATGGTCTTCAGCATCCCTGGTAGTGAGCCCATTGGCACGCATATCACCCTCTACGACGTCCAGCCAGCACTTTTTGGGTCTACCCCTCCTGCCGGGGCCCGGCGGAGACGGCATCGCCAGACATTTATTTCCCACGTAAGCATCCGGTTGCCATAAAACGTGGCCGTACCATTGGAGCCGACACTCCTGCAATTTATCCGCAATGTCACGGACATGAAGACTGCCGCGAATGCGGGAGTCCCTAACGCAGTCCTTCCGCGTTACTCCACACATCCACCGCAGCATATTCATCTCCGTGACACGCAGTTCTTGCTTATGTCGCTCTAACACCGGCCACGCTTCACGTGAAATACAGATACCAAGTATGATCTGCTGATCCGTGTGTTCGTCAGAGTTATGCGAGGGGGTTTGCGTTCTCACTAGGTTAAGTTTCAGACCACTGTTTCAATGGCCTTTACCTCCACTTCTCTAATGTGGTCGATTTCATCATCGTAATCGTCCTCGTATCATCATAATTTGCATAATTACCCTTACGATGGTATACGACGTGATGTGATTGCGTGAAGAATAAAAAAAATATTATAAGAGCATAATATTGTCACAGCGCTGAATTTCACATACAACTATGCCCTTCTTAACACAGCTCTTTCCAGGGCAAATAAGAAACAAGTGAAATAGACGAGACTGTTTGGGTTTTGCAAAGGCTACAGCCGTCTAGAATTCCAATCCAAAGAAAAACGAAACAGTATCTTTTCTTTGGTATCTGTGAACTAGTTAAAGAAGCAATGCGTCCGCCATTCTTTATGACTCCTTTGCTAAGGGTCAATAGCTATATAGCTTCGTATATCGTTTTATAATTCTCATTAATGAAGTATGTTTAGTCACGTTTTATAAATTTATTCTTGCATTTTGTTTTTAAACTATGCTAAAAACATTTATAGCAATGAATTGTATCACTTTCAAAGTGTTTTATATTAATTTAAATAACATAATTTACTTGAACAAATGAAATAACAAATATTGTGACATATATTATGATACTTAACGCTGTACTTATAAGTTTACCAATTGCCTATTGTTTCCTTATTTTATATTGGTTCCGTACACCCATTCTCATGGCATACGTCCGTCTTCTAACACTCGAAATAATAATAACACATTCTAAACAAACTAAAATAATATTAAATGATTAGGGGGTAGATATTTATTATCATTAGTAAACTAATAGTTGTAAATAAACCTAAAATTAATTAACAATTTTTCGGTTTCAAAATTTTATATAATAATGCCGTATAATAAGTTATATTATTTGGCTATTATAATTCTCTTAATTTGGATTTTAAAAGTTCATTTAACAGCTATAAATACTTACAGACTTTTTTGCCCTTGTACATGTCTCAGCAATATTGGGAGTAATAAACAAATTAGAATGATTTTGTCCATGATTATAAATTACATCGGAACCCGCGGAAGTAATGAAGTGGCACAGAAGCGCGACCGACCCGCTCCGCGTGATCGATTCACTAAGACTGCGTACGCGATCGCGGAGGCAGGAGGCTGCTCGTCGCCGCGAATTAGTTGCGCGGGCGACGACGCTTACTGTTAGATTATCTTTATATTACGAGCTTTTTACACAGACCGTGAGTAAATTAGCATTTCCAAAGCTTTATTTGTCCAAAACAGCAACGTGCGTCACAAGTTACGTACTACTTTGTTGTAACATCACGCGTGCGGTATATTACTTGTACTTTTACATAATCATTTTTAAAGAGCACAATTTTTCTTATTGAATGGATTACTACTAGCACTGATTATGCAGTGAAGACAACTTAGGTCTTTCTTATTCCTATTTACAGCATGTGTTAACCGCGCCAGGTACATAACAACGCTTGAAAGGCAACCTTCACTAAGTGACATGGAATTAAATTTTCATTGAAATGATCCAACAGGAAATAAATAATCATTCAATGCAACAATTAGGTGAATAATAATTTTTTCTAAATATTTGAAATCCAAATCACTTTGCTAGAAAGTTCACTCAATGTCGCTTAATAAAGGTTGCCTTTCGAGCATAGATATGGTCTATTTACCATTACTAAGCTCAGCGATAATATATTCAGGAAGCTTAGTGCTGGTTCCAAACCATCATACCTGATATGGTTGTTTTGAAGAGAATTTCTGCAGATGTTGTATAGACTCTTCACATTAAATTAAAATCAGGATATATTTGCAATTATTTTTAATCAACTACTTTTCATTGCATGTGGTTGCATACAATTTACTGTATAAGTAATGAAATTTAAATCTTGCAATAAATTGGTCAATCTTTCAAAATGTCTCTCAGTGTATGGCAATGCTCCTTCTATGAATCCTGATAATGCAGGCACTACTAGTGCGCCAGATATAACTTCTGGGGCCAGGATGTTAAAAATTAATTGTGCTGCATGACAATTTTTGTTATTTGTATTCCACTCGGAAGCAAATTTTAGTAGTGTTTCCTTTTGAGTGTTATTAATTTCTTTCAATGTTTCCCTGAGTTTTTCATTCCCCCCCTTTAAAACATCATTTACAATCTTCAGCACATGCAATGGCCTCTCCATTCTTATTGCCAGTTTCAAGGCCTTTATTAACTTTTTGTCATGTAACAGATTCATCAACTCTTGCTCTTGTAATATCATTTCCTCTCTTTCTTTAGCCTTCTGCTCACGTTTTTCAATTGTTACATCTTTCAGTTTTACTAATTTTGAGTCTGAGCCTCCAGTGACCACAAGAGATTCTGATTTATTTAACACCAATGACCAAACCTTTCCATCGTGGTTATCTAATGTCATTTTACATTCTGAAGTTTTTATATTCCACAGTTTTAAGAGACCATCTGCACCGCTAGAAATTATCTGCAGACCTTTGCTAATAAATTCAATTTTTAACACTGAACTTTCATGACCTTCAAATGTTTTTAAACAACTCAAATCTGCTATCGACCATAACTTAATAGATGAATCTGCTGAAGACGTTAGGACTACTTGGTCTACTGGAGAAAATCTTACAGACCAAACACCTCTTCTGTGACCTTTTAAAACTCCTAATAATGTTAAATCATCAGACCACAGTTTTGCAGTTTTATCTTGAGAACCAGTTGCAATCATCTTATCATTTGGTGAAACGGAAACACAATTTATATCCATTTGGTGGGCTAGTTCAGTATGACGTGACTTGATCTTTTCTTCCATATTTATATCTATGTCTTTAGGGACATTCCAAATCTTCAAACAACTATCTTGACTTACAGATGCAATAAAAGTACAAGAAGTTTGGGATGTAAATACTGAGCCAACAGATGCAGTGTGTCTTGTACCTACAGCAAGACATGTTATCCTGTCAGTTGGGCTCTGAAGCCAAATTCGTATTGTATTGTCTTTGCTTGATGATACAAACATTTCAGGTTTAGTTGGGAACACAGACAATGCTAAAACAATATCTGTATGTCCTTTTACTATTTGGCAATTCATAGTTTCAAGTTCATAATATTTCAAATCACTACTGTTAGTTGCAACAACTAAATGCTTTTCGTCTCTACCAATAAGTATGATGTCCAATATCTCATCTGTAAAACCTGTCATCTGTTTGATACAATTAAAATTCTCAAGATCATGAATAATTATAGTTTGGTCAGAGCTTACAACAGCAAACACATTTCTTAGTTCATTGAAAAGCAAATGTGTGATGGCCAAGCTGCCTTCTTCTGCTGCTGGAGAGACTAAACTATTCTGTTGTTCATACATTAGGCGGCTCATTAATAAATTCCATACTTTAACTGTACCCTTTTCACCTGCACTAGCTACAAATATACCTTCAGTTTCTATTTTCTTTGTAAAGTTAGGTATTTTAAATGATGCAGGTAGTAATATAGTTGCTTCTATGCTTTCATAAACAGGTATAACTTTGAGTGCTTTGGTTTCATTCAAGTTCCAGAGAATAAGCACTCTATCTCTCCCTGAACTGACCATGTATTCACCATCTGGTGTGAATTGCAGTGAAGTTATTTTACTGAAATGGCCAGAATAAACAAGATGTTCTTTGCCTGACTTTGAATTCCATGACCTTATTTTAGTATCATCGGCTGCTCCAAAAACTAATTGTTTAGTAGAATCTGGATGGTACTTTAATACAGAAAAAACACCTATGGCACCTCTTAGACTGCTAGTGCAAGTATGGTGACTGAGATCCCATAATCTAATATTACCATCAGAACCACCAGAGGCAACACTTTCGTCTGATGAGTCAAAAGCTAATTTAGCAACAGGTCCTTTGTGGCCAGATCTCCACATCTTTTGTTGTTTACCAGTTTGTCTGTCCCACAATTTTATTAAGCCACTTTTATGAGCAGTAACAACAACCTCATTGTTGTGTGACATTTGGAATGTGTAAATATGATCGTTTTCAGCGTCACCTTCTACTTCACCTATAATAAGAATAGTAGAGGTTGTATTGACATCGACACATTTGACAACGTCTTCGCTATGGCATAACAAGTTCGTCCCATCAGCTGTCCATTGTATATCTCCACCAGTGTAAAATGCAGTGTACTCGGCATTCTTTTCATATCTGAAATATTTAATTAATTCACAATTTACATTTTCTTGTCTTGCAGAACGAAACTACAAATTGCACATTGGTCCAGGCTTTTACTAGTGTTTTCGTGAAATAAAAATTCATTGCAAATCTACCTAATAGGATGATATTTATTCACACAAAATACTTACATTTCTTTTAAGTGCGTCATTTTTAATTCAATTATATACCAAACACAACATAACCTCGCCTCTAATAATTATATTAGATTTTTTTTTAGTAATTTTATGGCCTGGTTAGAACCAGGCCATTTTCATAACTAGACCTAGACTCTAGATAATCCGGACACAGTGTTACCAACTTTCGAAACTATTGACCCCTACAGCTTGAGCTGAAAACCTCAATTATTTCCTTTAAAAATATAATATTTTAAAAAATATCTATAAAGGAGTAACATTTTTGCATTAATTTCAAAATAAATGTTTTAAATATTTAATAATACCATTGCAATAATGGTATTATAAAATAATTAAACAAAACTTAATTTTCTAAAACCAATATTATTTCCAATATTAACCAATATAATTATTTATATGACTAATATTTTCACCGTAATTCCAAAATGTTGCATTACAATTCCGCATTCATATTTCATAGTAATAAACTCAAATATAGGTTGCTAAGTCGTTACATTGACAAATAAATATGATTGTTTAGATTGCGGTACTCAAGGCTCTTATATCTTTACACCTTAATTTTTCCTAATCAAAAAGATATTATTAAGAATTAAAAATTTAAAAATCTATTTATTTATCTAATATGGGGTTAAGCCCTTATCTTGGGAACCCTGCCAAACATGTGTTTTTTTAATCGAACTTTTGAACCGAACGAGTGTCGGTTTGTAATATTAAAATAACCGCTTTTTACTAAGTGCATTTGGATATATACACGGTACATATACCAAAACAACATTTTTTACAATTTTTGTCTGTCTATCTGCCTGTCAGTTTGTTCCGGCTAATCTCTGAAATGGCTGGACCGATTTTGACGGGACTTTCACTGGCAGATAGTTGATGTAACAAGGAGTAACTTAGACTATTTTTATTTTAGAAAAAAAAAATAGTTTTAGCTAAAAATTATTAGTTTTGGAAATTTTTGATTTCCAATTTAAATTGACCTCCGATTTATATCATTAATCATATGAAATAAGGTTTAACTTTGGCTGGACGTTGTAGGTTGTTATTCAATTTGAGTTGACCACAGATTTATATCATCAGTCATATGAAATAGGGTTTAGCTTAGGCTGGTTTTGTAGGTTCGAACGCACGTATTCCGGAGGCGCATGGCGTAACAGTTGCATTCGATAACACTGATTGTTTACATATTTCATTTATTTATATTTTAGGGTTTAAACGGTTTGTAATCAAAAATAAACCAAAAGATATATTCAAAAAATGCTGCCCAAAGTCACTATTCCACGCGGACGGAGTCGCGGGCACAGCTAGTAATTTATAATAATATATTAATATTAGGCCTTTACATATGAAATTGCCGTTTTGTATGAAAAAATTTAAACAATTTTTTTTTCATGTATTTTTTATTTGTATTATTCGAAGTAATCACCCATGCAATCAATGCATCTTTGCCAACGCAGTGGCAGTATATTGATGCCCTTCTTAAAGAAATCAGCTGGATGGGAGGGAACAAATTCTTCAAAGGCATTTTGTACTGCCTCTCGGGTATTGAATTTTTTTCCCGCCAAAAAGTTATCCAAATTCTGGAAAAAGTAGTAGTCTGTAGGCGCAAGGTTTGGTGAGTAGGGCGGATGACGGAGGACTTCCAACCCCAGTTCTTGCAACTTGGAGACCGTCTGCTGTGCAGTATGAGGTCGCGCGTTGTCGTGCAGGAGCAGCGAAGACGAGCGATTGACCAATGCTGGTTGGAGATATACCAGCTTCTCCATCATTGTGTTCAGTTCTTCACAGTACACATCTGCAGTAATGCTCACCCCGTTTGGTAAGAAGCTGTGATGAATCACACCGGCGCTAGACCACCAAACAGTGACCATCACTTTTCTAGGGGTAAGTTTTCGTTTAGGGCATTGTTTAGGTGCTGAACCAGGATCCAACCAACTTGCTGAGCGCTTGTGGTTATCAAACAGAATCCATTTTTCATCGCAGGTAACAATACGGTTCAAAATTCCTTCATTTGTGTGTCTGTTGAGCAGTGCAAGGCACGTCTCGACACGTACTTCGCGCTGGCGATCATTGAGTTCGTAGGCCACCCATTTGTCAAGCTTTTTTACCCTTGCCAATTTGACGCAAATGGACCAATATTGTTTTGACGCTAACGTCGAAAGCTGCTGCTAATTCAGTCGTAGATTGTATATCATCAGCTTCCACAATCGCCTTTAATTCTTCATTGTCGACCAAAGTCTTGGGACGACCGCGAGGTTCATTTTTCGTGCGCGTGTCGGAACTTGTCGGCGACGTTCGGCGCTTGTTCATGCCTGTGCCGGTTACCTGCGTGGACCGGTACCTATAAGCGATGGTAGGCGTCCAGCTTTCTTTCTGTATACGGCCTTAGTCATTCCCAATAACTGAATGATGTTTTAAATAATTAATGAATTGCTGATCTAAGTTTTTGCTCCTTGCGCAATAGAACTTGTGGCATTTAGGAACTCCACCGCGTGTATAGCATCCAAAAACGTCGTTATTGCGTGCCACTATTGTATCTTTTTTATTCTTTACGACTATTTTTTCTGCATATGATGGACAAGTTTTTCAATAATGAGATAAAGGCAAGCCAGACCACAAGTTTGAAAAACTAGAAAGTACTCAAAGACTTAAAATTTAAACAAATTCTTCCTTTTATCAATTAAAAAAGTCAAAACCAATCAAAGATTTATCCAAATTATTGATTTCTTTTTATTGATTTTACATTTATTAATTACTAAAACTCATTTACGAATGGAAATATTGAGTAGAAGAAATTGAATTTCAGAACAAGTGTGTAAACGTGTGATAGATGACATGAACGGGAATAAGGCATGGAATGGATCTACTTCAGTGGATTAAGGACGGATGACGAGAATGCGAACGTCAAATAGGAATACGACGCGTAGATACTCCACTGGCCTAATTGATAAGCGCGATTGGAACGGATCTCCAATAGATATGAGTTCATATCCCACACCTGGTACTCAATTTTTCCGTTCGTAAATGAGTTTTTTCTTGCTATTAATATATCCAATAAAAACAAATAGTATCTAATAAAAACAAGTATTCGACCATTATTATCAGTGTATAATCTTTGCCTATTGCTCTTGGAGGAAGACAGAACATTTTGGCTTAAAGGTCTCGTTACCAGGCTCTAAACCCATAAAATCTTAGTATATAATAAAAAAAGAAGACAGAAATAAATAACATTGTTATTTAAAGGTTATTTTAAAATCTGTTTTAATTATATTATTTAGAATCGACGTAGTGATTAAATATTACAATGCTCAGCTTGTTACTTAATAAATTAAACAAATGCAGTAGGTTACTGAGAACTTACAATTGCAGAACTATAACCGACCAAAATATTTCTAAAAAATTCGAAACTGTTTTTACTTTGCCACTTGTAAAATATATTGCTGTAGTAAACAGGCTTAAATTATATCATTTTATTGGAACTTGCATTGTTGTGCCGAGTTGTGGTGTATTAGAGGCTATGAACTTTATTAACGAGCAAAGTTTCCTTGCAGCTTCTTACATAGGTAAACTTTTAATTAAGTTACGACAGAAATAGGTACTTCAAGTAATGTTGTTTCTAATATTGGACGTATTTCAGGTGTGACTGGAGGACTTGTGTTTTCAATATTCACCTATCCTTTCAACAATGTTATTGGCTTCTTATACATAAGTGAAGACAATAAACATATAAAGATTTCTTCAGTAGATTTTTGGGGCAGGAGGAAGGATAGAATAATTCCAACAGAAGACTGGACACCTCTGTTAGAGATACCACCAAAGACTTTAGATGCCATTTATCTGTCCCCTAAACTAGTTGATGGGACACAATATAAATTTTTGGTTAAGTTTGGAAAAGTTTTAGATCCAAAAAAGATGGCATATGTTTTGGAATAAGAAACATTGTAAATATTATTAGATTAAGCAAATAGTAATAACTATAACAATAGTTATAAAAATATAAATGTTATTTAAAGAAAACACAAGATAATGTTGTATTCATTCTATTCCATAAATACACTCTTAAGAGAAATAGTTTTGATTAAATATTAAAACTAAAATAAATCACAAAGGATCCTATAACCTTATGTTTGCTTCATCTGAACACAAGGCGATGGCTACACTTAATTGGTAGGGTACAAAGTAATTTGTACATAAATACATTTTTTTTAAATTTATGATCATTGACATAAAAACCAGCCAGAAATGCATTGTGATTTATATGTACAGATTTATAAATTATATATATCATCATTTACATATCAGCCAAGTATTTAAACTAGAAGCAATGTACAAAATATTACAGATATTTAAAACAACTTGGATTTTATATATAATAGTTATCACTCGCCCTCAGCAAATATAGCATTCATCCACAATAAAAACCATTATTTATTATAACACAAATATTATATCTGTTCCAACAACATGTATAATGATAGTGCCTTCTTAGCCATGAGTTTTGTTTACTTATTATTAAATATTTGGTAGTAAATGTAGGTATTAGCTATTCTTACATAGCTCTGATTCATCATCTGAGCCAATTTAGTGTGTCAATCATTCAAAGTTTGAATTCTGAATTCATGGGCATTACATAATATGGAAATATTGGATGAAGCTACAATAATAATAAATTTGCACACTACTTATTTTCCAAATAGAAGAATGCTGTGCTAATTAGCTAAGCAACCCTAAGATCCCGCCAAAAAGTAGTTGTATACATATATACTAGAGATGCTTTCGCACAAACATATTAAGTTAAAATATTTTTAGATAGCAAAACCCATGACCTATCCTTTTTTTTTAGAATAAAAGTCAACAATGAGGAGTTGGAAGAAATCTAACATTTTTAAAAATAATTGACAATAAAAATCAATAATTGCATGAAATTATAATGCATCTTATGAAAAAGGGTTCTAACTTATGAGATTGAGGATATTAAGGATGATCCCTTTCATTGTCAGCACTTGTTATTATCCAATAGTATATGATAATAATATACATCAGGGTTATTGAAATTTATTATAATATTTCTAAGACACGTTGGATTTAACTGTTGAACTACCTTGTATGTGCTCAAAAGTGATTTTCAGTTATAACAATATTTCGGTACAAGTGCAGTGTACTAGCTTTGTGTTTAAATAAGAAGAATGTTTAAAACAGATAACTCAAAAATTAATATTATGGCAACAAATAATTTAATTATGAAGTAGTTAATATGTATAAAAGTGGTGATAAACTAAGTGAATAGAACTAAATTTTACATTAGGTCTTACAAATATACCTAAAACATTATGGTCTGTAACATTCTCTTTTCGGATATTAATTTACTACTTGACCCTATTTTTAAGCCTAGTGTAATTTACAACAAAGTTTTAAAATACCTAATTATTTCAGTTGCCAATCTGTTGCAAAACTTCACATGGATAACAATGCATGTTTTTCAAATATTTTATTACATTTAGAAATTGTGTTAAGCGGTAAATTGCTTATAGTAATCGAATGTCATGTATTTTCTATAATTTTTGAAAAATGTAATATCGAGAGATATTTTATCAGACTATGAAATCACAACATCTCAGATACTTTTCAATTCTAAGACATCATAAGGCTTTAAAATTTTTACCTTTGTCCACCTAGGTAGTGAAAAAATCATTTATCCTGAATACTTCATGTTAAATTTTAAATTTCTATTTTGATTAAGCATAAGTTTAATTATTATATAATGTAAAACAAATATTTAATTGAAGTGAATAAAGATATAAATTCATCACGAAGATTCTTAAATGGTTCTGATCAATAAAATTGTCTAATGATGGAATGATACATCAGTATCATCACCATTAGGCCAAGCATTCTTTGATATATTAAAAAACCTACTATAAAATATTGCAGTGTTCTGGTGTTTCTTGTGTGATTTATTTGCATATAACATTAAAATTGTAATAAATTGCAAGTCTATTCCAACCAGGCTTGTGCTGGCTGGTCTGTGGTGAAGGGACTGACGCCGTTACGTTCCATGGCTTCAAGTATTTCGCACACGTAGGAGGCGACGTCCGCACGACTTTGATCTATGCCTTTGATAAATGGATGTTCTAGCAGCCTGTTATATTTCGGGCGCTGTGTCTCTTCTTTGATAAGGCTGCGTCATAAATACAGTTTAGTTATTACCAAATAAGCAATGGACTTTAGAGGTATACGCCAAAGTGCATTGTTACTGCTTAACAATGACATATATCTATCATGCATACAATAACAATGTTATTGTAATGTTCATAAAATTTTGTATTTACAAATCTCTAAATACAAATGTGGTTACTTCCAAATGTAAACTAATGCCCAAACTAATCATGTTTAATGAATTCAGTGAGAATTTAACTGACCCATTTTAATATTCCATTTCTTATACAAATATAAATTAAATCTTGGTCCCGGCAATAAAAAAAATATGAAAAGAATCATACTTACCAAGTATTGACAAAATGAACGAAATTGTTTGAGAATGCATTATTGTTATTGGTGAGTCGCGGTGGGTCACCCTGCACAACTTGCTGCAGTTGTTCAAAGACAGAACCCCAGCGCGGGTAGGGGAATGAACCGGTAGCCACTTCCATCAGAGTTATACCCAATGACCACACATCAGAACGTACGTCATAGCCTCGCGCTCTCCCAGGGTCAATTCTTTCGGGCTAAAATATATTCTGATTACAGTACTGAAGCTAATTTTACATCCTTAATTATTCAACAATTATATTATTCCACTATTTTTATGTCTTTCATTATCTAATCACAAACATCAAATATTTATATTTTAACACCATATTTAGTTCTTATTGTCGAGGTACAGCAGACAGGTTGATGGCCCACTTAATAGTAAGAAGTTACCATCGACCAATGTATGATTGCGATGCTAGGGGCACCACACTCACGCTACTGGCCACCTAGCGGTACTAGTTGGTACCTGGGTAACTAATGCCGGAACACAACACAAGGTTATTATGGCAGCATACTTAAACACCTGGGCTGATTGCTAGCCAGACAGGGGCTTACCACCTAGCTTGGGTTGGGTTGACAAAGTCGCCTTTTACGACTGGCCCCTGTACAGAGAAAGGATGAGTTCATTAGCACACTAAGAGAGAAAGGTGTATATCAATGTGCCACTGTTACATGCTAGAATCATAATAGTGGAAAGCTAGCCCTTAAATATAGCCTCATACTTTTCTACGTGGTAGGGCCTCAAGCCCGTCTGGATGCCGACCACCTTCGGTCTTAAGTATGCCGCCATAATAACCTTGTATTGTGTTCCGGCATTAGTGACCCAAGTTCCTGTACTCTTATGGGACAGCAGCGTGTTCGCGATGCCACTGGCGTTGCAAACACCCATAGGCGACGGTAACTGCTGGATTCTAAGCGGGCCGTCAGCCTGTCTGCTGTTCTACAGCAATAAAAAAAAAATACTATAACCAGCCTTGTGTGAAATAAATAATTGATGTGAGTGTTTAAAATCAAAAAGTAAATTAACTTACTGCCATATATGGTCTGCATCCTGCATCCCGAGTGCGTGCAATCGAATCAACTAACTTGCCTGATATACCAAAGTCACATAACTTTATATTACCTCTTCTATCCAATAAAATGTTAGATGGCTTAACATCCCTGTAATTTGAAATATTTCTTACATAAGTTTTAACACGTTCAATAACACTATAGAAAATTTTAAATAAGACTACTCTTGAAATTGATGTATTTTAAGATATGTACCTAAAATGTCTATATGGAGTATAATGATCTATCATGGGATTTTGTAATGAATAATAAACAAAATCGCTTGAGGGGATTGCTGACCCCGCATGATGGGATAAAGTAAACCAGATGAGGTCACCTATTTGACATATGTCATACTGATAAAGATAACATGAACCATTTGCCCAGAGACTCCCCACTCTAAAGTTTCAATTTCTGGGTAAATTTTGTAGTGTTTTATGTCTTACTTTGTATCAAACTCAACTTGCTTAATTTCAAGACATGTGGTGTGATTGTCTCAATTATTATTATTGATTATCAAAACATTAAAATACATACCTATGTATGATTTTTAGTTTCTCTTTTAAATAATTTAAAGCTTTTACTGTTGCAAGTGTTATTTTAGCTATTATATTCTCTGGTATTCGAGTTTGCATTCTTTCACATATAAATTTATAAAATTTGTCTAGTGATGTGTCCATTAATTCCATACATATCCAACAGTCACCCTGTGAAACAGAACACAAATTTCATATAAAATCATTATGAGAAAGTATAAAGCTAATAATAAATGCAAGCATATCTATAAAAATGCATAGATAAATAGATGACAAGAATAAATCACAATATTTTTAATTTTTTGTCAAAATTTAAAATAAAATTTTCTGAATTATATTTATTTGAATAACCTATTAATAAAATATCTAGGCTATGGTAACTGCTTGACATAGTATGGGCTACCTACAATAATAAATTATACAATGCCAAGGCTATCATGCCCAAGCATTTTGTATATTTTTTACTGTAATAACAAGGGTAATTTTTTACTTTTACTTTTTGTTACAAAATGTTGAAAGTACAAGAAATAGATGGTATATTTGGTTATATGTATACAAAAATAAAAATGTAAAATAGCAAACACCATCGCCTGCTGAAGCAGGAGATTTATGTCATTGGACAACGATGTTGACCATTCTTCAGAAGCTGTGTGCAAGCTAAATAATCCTATGCATTTATTTAGATTTCCTATTACTATTATTGTCCTTCATGACCTTATGAGATTTCCAGGGAGTCATTAACTAGTTATCTGGCCAAGATCATAGGTGTCCCGACAATTTACAGGGCTATCTCTTAGGTTTAAAGTGTTTAAACAATCAAGGGCTACGTTCAAACTGACTTAAAAAAATTCTATTCAACATTAAAACTTACTTCTTTAAAAAGGGCTCCATAGAATTCAACAATGTACGGACAGTCATTACTCTTCATTACTACCTCAAGATCCATTAACAACTGTTTCTGTTCTTTCTCATCCACAGTAGATCTGATACGTTTCACTGCCATAACACGACTGGTCCTAATAATGATTTAAAATTAGGGCCATAATTCTTAGTAAAAATATTTTTTCCTTTATTCATGTATGTTTACATTAATGCTTATATCATAAATAAATTTGTATACTCACTAGCCTAAATATATGCATCACACAAGGTAATAGAAGTTAGTCATTCATTAGAAATGGATTTTGATAAATAGTAATAACAATATGTACAGCTTATCTTAAGATCATCAACTTGATCCGTGCAGAGGCGGAGAAAGAATACTAACCTCTGCGGCCGGGGTCGGCCTGTCGTAAAAGGCGACTAAACAACCCACCCTAGCTACGTGGTAGGGCTTCAAGCCCGTCTGGATGGCGACCACCTTTGGTCTTAATTATGCCACCATAATAACCTTGTGTTGTGTTCCGGCATTGGTGACCTAAGTTCCAGTACCTTTATGGGACAGCAGCGTGTTCGCGATGCCACTGATGTTGCAAACATCCATAGGCGATGGTAACTGCTAAATTCTAAGCGGGCCGTCAGCCTGTCTGCTGTCCTACAGCAATAAAAAAAAAAAAAAAAACTGCTACATGTCTATAAAAGGCTGTTTCCCACAAATCCCTCTTACAGAACAAAACTAAATAAGACAAAATGAAACTCACACTCTTGTATATGAAATGGCACAACAATTGGAGAATGGGTCACTGACCCAACCAAAAAACTATGGAGTCTAACCTTAATACTATACTAATATAAGTAAAACAAATAGTTTCTTTTCATTTTAGTAATTAATATAGTTAATAAGATGTACAGTTGACCTGTATAAAAATTTATTGTAATCATAAAACTTACTTTCTATGAACCATTTTGTTTACAGCACCAAATGCTCCTCTACCAATTTCTCCAAGGTCCTGTAAATCATCAGCTGTAAAATCATACACTTCAGTTGCTGATAATTGCAATTTGCCCGATGATTGCATGGACGGATATATTCTGCATCTGTCTCTGAAAATAGTGTTTTTTATTATTATTTTATATTTAAGCTGTCTGGCAAGAAATACAGTAGCATATATAAGTTCAAGTCTTTAAGTTAGAACTGCAAATTTGACAGATTTATAAAAAGATCGTATTTATTTATTTAAAAAGTACTGCCACATCACAGACATATAACATTGAAAATAACAAACTATTTAATTTATGGCCTGATGCATGTGACAATAATGGCGTACATAACATTGGCAATTCATCGGCTCGAAGATGTAATACAATAATTAATTTAGAAAAAGAAATAAAAAAACTACTTAATGAATACTTTGAAATTCAAATTTAACAAATAATACAGTAATAATTGATGAAATATTAATATGAATGTATGGTATTATTTAAATAACATAGCCCCACTAAAGAGCCTGGGAATATAAAGGTAATGTAGGATTAGACTAAATTGTAATATACAAACAAGAACATACAATAGGTTTTGAAGAACATACCTTGTGTTTTCTGGTAGAACATCTCTTATAGTACGCGACGGAATCCGGGGTCTTTGCGGTATTGGAGGATTAGTAGGGAAAGGCATAAACGCTGCACCATCACCAGACGAACCTCCGATTGGTAGGTCTACCACTTTACGTTTTTCAGTTCCAAATAAATTTAACTCGGGTTTCGGTAAGCTCGGCCTACTAGGACCTGTAAGTTTTAGAGTAAAATAAATTAATCGAATGATATTAAGAAAGATTTGTTTTAATGAACAATCCTTTTACTACCTTGGTTTGATGACAACTCGCCATTCTTCGACATGTTTAACATATAGGAAAGCACTTGAACTCAATTGTTTCTTCTATTCTTTGGTGTGAGTAACAGATTTAAAATTATCCATTTGATCAATCTAAGAATTATTCTGTCACGTATTCATAATGGGTGATGTAAATACAAAATTCACTATACACATCGCACCGACAACACACAATTTTAACTTGTTCTTCCACATTCAATTTTCAATTCACAGAAAATAAATATTCAATAAACTGACATTGACATTTGTTTTTTTATCAAATTGATAACCTGGCTACATTAGCATCTAACCAAAACTTTCAAGCTAGTAAGCACCTCCCGCCACGTACCACTTGTGTGATTTGCTCAAAAACAAAAAATGTTATTGTGCTTTACATATATATGTTAAAGCTAGTGATGGCAATTAATGCGAATTTGCATTAATTTCATTAGCATGCGAATTATTGAGTCTTAACATGCTAATTGCTATTGCTATTATATTTGTTAGAACATTAATAATTCTAAATTAGTTAATTTTGTTAATATAATTTACTGGTAGGTAACGAGTTCACACTATTATTTATGTATCTACATTAAATAAGCATACGACGAACGAATGTAATTATTGTATCGAAGTACGTATTTACGTTTTTATTTTTTTATTTTTATTGCGTAGGACAGCAGACAGGCTGACAGCCCGCTTAGAATTTAGAAGTTACCGTCGCCTATAGGTGTTTGCAACGCCAGTGGCATCGCGAACACGCTGCTGTCCCATAAGGGTACAGGAACTTGGGTCACTAAACGTAAACTAAACTCACTATCACAAATAAAGTTATATGGTTTGACACTATATGTCACGCGCTAGGCACCGCACGTACCACATATTATTATTAGCAAACAATCATAACTTACACATTCACTATTCATTCGATATACGGCCCTAAATTTAAGAAAATCATAGCCAATAAGATAGTAATTGCCTTGGGTAACTACATTATTCGCATTAGCTGCTATATTGCTAACGAATAAGAAGGTAGGTTCATGTGAAACAAATAGATTTAGTATTCCCGACTTCCCGTGAGTCCGAAAGAGAGCGCACGTTGAAAGAGAAGAGAATGAAAGAGAGTGCATCGTACAGCATGATATTATTAACCTAAGAAGCAATGAAATAATTTTTCATTTCGCAACTACATTTCATTTGCTAAATGCTAAATAAACATTCGTATGCTAAACATGAATGCGAATGCTAATTATTCCATCACTAAAAACTATTGTGGGAACAAGTAGAAATGTGAATATAAAAAAAGAAGTGAAAATTAGTATCCGTAAATAAGACTTGGCTTAAAGGTCTTGTTACCAGGATATAAAATCTTATTATAAATTAGATCATAGAGTTTACTAAGGCCCTCCACACATGGAGCTACTGAAAAAGTACTAGTTGCAAACTCAAATTACTAACGAACTGCTTGAGCGTCACCGCCCATACGTTCTCATTGAGGGTCGCATACGACGCGACTAGTCATCAACCGGTTAGTAACGCGTTAGCAACTGATCACGCATGATGCGTCGTGCCTGTCGCCGCGCTACTGGTTACCAGAGTTTTCTGTTTTTGTTGCGAAAAATGAACGATCAAACCCTAAATATTAAATTTGTACAGGAGGTGTTCTTTCTTCTGCACTCACGCACTCCCGCATATTAGTATTTTTATTTACAAACAGCAGGAGATATCAACTGCATCAAATTTAAATAGCTGTCTTTGGACATTCTATATAATCCCACAAATTTATTATCTGTTTCATGCAGCTCTCGTGCTGCAATTGACAATCTGCAGTTCACGTTAATTCGAATGGGTGAATCCAAAACCTGCGAAAATTCCATCGGCGTCTATTAAGGTAGCGGTATAATACAATGTCGTTGTCATCCTCGCTCGACCCACTCGACATGTTTGTTTTTTTCCTAATGTTTCCTCGTTAATCGTGTGCTTGTGTGCGTAGAAATAACAGAAGTGACTGAAATCTTGCAATTTAAGGAGCGTCGTGTGTGATAGCCGTGTGTCGTTCACGAATGAATTCTTCAAATGAAGTACTTCAGTTAGTTTCTGTCCTTCATTCTTTACTTCAGTTACAATTCAACCATATCTTTAGTTCAGTTGTTTAGTTCACCGACCGCGAACGAACTAAAACCGGCACTGCTCGTGTCTCGTTCGTATTTCACGAACGAGGCTTGTGCAATGCTGATTGATAATTTGTTGTCACGCTCTGTTGTACGTACCATAATGATGTTCTATTTCTTTCAAACAAACTCGCTCGATACGTACCCAGTTCTTAAGCGGTCGGGTTCTCTAACAATTTGCACTTACAGTGTACATTGCTTGTCATACAAAAAAGTTAATTTAGAACTGTCAAGCAAAATGACCATGTACAGTATTACTACAGTAACTACAGTTTACATGTTTACAATACGTTTGTTCGAGTTTCAAATTGTAAATATGAAATGAAGTGCATTGTTTTCATTCATATGTATAGAAACAAATAAGAAAGCTGACTGATCAGACTATCCCTTCTATCCTTCGATCAATAATTTGTGATCGAAGCTTCTATCACAAAACTGCTCCAAAAATTGAACACGGAGTTCGATGAAAGGTTTAATTTTATTGAATAATCTGTGTTATATACGGAAGCAGCTTTGTAAAATAAAAGTAAAAAAATACGGAAATTATCTAGATTGTCAGTCCTAAACCTGTATCAAGTATGATAGGAAATCTGTGCTCTAAGTTTTATTTTTATGAACTAATTTCTCTGAACACATATACGTACTAACTTAAATTACCTATTTAACTATTCGATACGAGCTCATGTCTCAACTCGTCGAACTAATTTCAGTTTGCGATAAGATGACACATTGAACGCTTCTTTTAACAACCTATTTCATATCTCTTGATAAACTAGTGAAAGAAAACAATTTTTGTTGAACTGAACCTTACTGAACTACTGAACTAAAAGATAGATATAGTTCAAAGTAATGAAAAGACACATTTGTACCTTTTCACTTCAGTGACACATTTATCGCAAGGCTAATGTGTGAGGTACAGTTTCTAACTAATTTGTAATTGTAATTACCAGGGTTGCCGTTTTGTAAATGGAAAAAATGCTAGATTTTGGCGGAGATAATACTAAAAATGTGCTAGATCAAATTTTAATATGCTAATAAAAATGCCAAATGCCAAGTCTTGTTTAAATGAATTAAAAACGAAAATAATTGCAAGTAGGTAGTGTAATTAAAAACACAGTTTAATTTTTAAGTATATTTAATCATGAAGATAAATCAAATAATATTTGTAGATCATAAATATCATCATCATCGTGAGCTTGTGATGTTGAAAGGCCAACTTCAAAATCAATAGTCATTGGCATCACAATCGACTCTTTAACCCCTTTAATCTTTTGCAGAGAGTAAATATCTTACAGGGGTGTGAACAATAAGTCAATCAAATAAAAAATTACTGATCAGTTCCGTCATTTTTGAGTAGCTCCATGTGGCAAGGGCCTAACTGTCTGACTAACATGGAGTGATACATAATTATCTCCATGGATTAGATAGATATTTAAATATATATACTCTTTGGCGTCTTTGGTATTTATTTACACTTTGACAGATATATTTTTATACGTGTTTTTAGTTTTTAATTTTAAATTTTGTTTGAAATGTCGACTATTATTAAATTTGAATTGAAAGAATTAAAAAACTTGGTTAATGATAAAAATTCTTGTGTATTAGAAAAGAGGATCATTCAAAATGTAGCACTACAGCCTTGGTGTCTCGGTAATGTTAAGGAATCTATAAGAAACCTCTTGGATTACAAAATTGGAAAGTTTGATAAGGAGTAAGTTTCATATTGTTCAATTAAAACTTTCTTAGATGTGACAAAAACATACAAGTGTTTGTTTCGGTTGCATCCGAAACTAATCAAAAATAGATGGATGAAGATTACTAACATTGGATAAGAAATAGGATATGAAAGCTAAACGATGTCTATGAAGCCCCACTATTAGAAGTAACCTATTAAACTATGCACAAGATGTAGGGGGACCTTTTTGGCATAGGCCAAAAAGGCTTTTGGCAGCCATGGCCCTGTTCATTGGGGGCCTAAATAATACACTAAGATCAAATCAGTTTTTGAAGGATTTATAATAATTTGCTTATTACAGGTTAAATGGGATATTATTGAGTTATAAAAACTTTCGTCTTCTTCAAAATATTGGAACAATCAGGAATGACAATGCTGAAATAAACTTTCAAGTACAGGTTGATTATTTTATATTTCAACCATTTGTAGGAGCTACACTGACTGGAATAGTTAATAAAAAAAGTATTACACACTTGGGCATACTAGTTCACAGGTATGTATATGCAATATGCATGATAGACTAATTTCACTTCTAACTTAAATGCTAATAATATTCAAAATAAATAGCTCCTATTATTACATAGAATACTTTATTGAAAACTTATCCTTGAAACTATGTTTTATGAATTTTAATACTTGGACTATTTTATTAAAACACTTTATAGGACACCTTGAGAGGTGTCATCAGCATGATAGACCACCATTCTACACAATGGATGGGGTAGTTAAAACCAACATACTGCTCTGGATAATGATTGGCTGATGACAATGAGTACACCCTACTTATATTTTGTAACACTAAGAATGAAAGCCAATATCACCATTCAACACCTTAGTGTTGTATATTCAAAAACTTCAAATATTATTTGCTAAATATTGTTGTTCATTTACAGGGTTTTCAATGTTGTGATACCAAGGCCAACAGAAGAACCTGGCAACATGTGGATTGGAACTAAAATTCAGGAAGGACAACAAGTTACATTTAGAATAGTTGTTCTGGATTTATTTGGTGCATTGCCTTATATAAGAGGAGAATTGGACGAATGGTAAGATCAAATATTAATTTATAGTTATGTTGGGTCGTGAAAATCATAACATGCAAAAGTGGTTAGAATTATTTATTTAAGTGAATACAAAGTGTCTTCACATGAACCGGGCAACGAGTAACTACTGTGATAGAAAAACTATAAGCATAGGTATAGGCACACACTCACAACTTTGCATCTTAACACCTCCCCTCAAAGTGGTGAACAGTATCTCAATTCTTACATTCATCAATCATCCCTAAGTTATGCATGCTTTCCCGATGCTTCACACCATTCAATCCTTTGGTCTGCAGGCATATTCTCAGTATATAAGTATTTCATATCAATAACAGTTTGTTCACACATGTTTCCCTAAGGACTGTCGAGGAGAAATACAGGGCAAAGAATACGCCTCTGTATTGCCTGTTTCATGACTTGAAGAAGGCCATCGACTGTATTCCTCGCGCGATAATCTAGTGGACATCATCCAAGACATGTACCGTGACTCCAATTCCGTAGTTCGGACCGCTGTTGGCGACACAAAACCTTTCCCCATCACCGTCGGGGTGCATCAAGGATCCGTCTTTAGTCCGTTTCTGTTTAGTGTGGTATTAGACGTATTGTCAGACAGCTTCAGAAACTCACATGAGCAGCCCCTGTGGTTGCTCATGTATGCTGATGATATCGTGGTGGCAGATTCGGACAGGGGTAGGCTGGTGCAACGCGTGAAGGCGTGGAAGGAGTTGCTTGAGAACGATGGTCTGATGATCAATCTGGCGAAGACCGAGTACTTGGCCTATAACTCCACAGATCCCACACCCGTACGCATAGGCGGCGACACGGTCGAGCGCACGGACCAAGTCAAATACCTGGGATCTGTATTTCATGCGTCTGGTGACATCGATTGCGACGTCAAGGCACGCTTTGCTGCCACGTGGCCGGTGTTAGAGCGACACAAGCAAGAGCTGCGTGTCACGGAGATGAATATACTGCGGTGGATGTGTGGAGTGACGCGGAAATACCGCTTTAGGAACTCCCGCATTCGCGGCAGCCTTCATGTCCGTGACATTGCGGATAAATTGCAGGAGTGTCGACTCCGATGGTACGGCCACGTTTTACGGCAACCGGATGCTTACGTGGGAAACAAATGTCTGGCCATGCCGCCGGGCCCCGGCAGGAGGGGTAGACCCAAAAAGTGCTGGCTTGACGTCGTAAAGGGTGATATGCGTGCCAATGGTCTCACTACCAGGGATGCTGAAGACCGTGCGAAGTGGAGAAGAAAAAGTCGGAAAGCGGACCGCCGAAGTGAGAGTTTGGGCTGCAACCGGGATTCATCGCTGAGATGATGATGAATATGCAACGCGTCTTCACGCGAACCGACCAACGAAGAACTAGTGCGATAGATAAACTTACCTTCTTGATCATGCACCAAATGAACAGTGCTGTGCACAGATAAATATTTTTATTTCTAAAGGAACAGAGCGTATAGAATGTATGTTTCTACATCACATATGATTTGCGGTTTTTTTTATTGCTGCAGTACAGCAGACAGGCTGTCGGCCCGCTTAGAATTTAGCAGTTACCGTCGCCTATGGGTGCTTGCATCGCGAACACTGTCCCATAAGGGTACAGGAACTTGGGTCACTAATGCCGGAATACAACATGTTCTTTCCGAATCCAGCCCCCTCGTTGAGCCTAGAGCTCCGGAAATCTGCACGAGGGGCCTGCCGAACATATGACGCGATCGCGCGGCGCCGTAATGTAAATTTTCTTAGTAATATATAATACAATTAGCTTATTACTCACCACGAATCCAATGACCTCGTATCGTACCTTAGGATAGGAGGTTCAGGGTGAGGATGTGGTAGGAAATGTAGGGGATGACGAGGTACGGCGTGGCGGCGCAGCCGACACGCGAAACTATCTCCTGGCGCGTGAAAACAGCCGTACCACAACTCCACCCACTTCACAATTGTCCTTAACGAGTTCCAATCTCAAACTCAATGTAAACTGGCGAGCCGAATGCAACAATTTTCCCAAGTCTAACCGCACAATTTTTTACGAGCAGGGCACCGTCCGTTCGTCAAGCTGAGCGCATGAGTCGTATACAGTGTTGCCGTTGTAAAACTTAAAACTACCGATTGGTTTCGAACACAACACAAGGTTATTATGGCGGCATACTTGAGACCAAAGGTGGTCGCCATCCAGACGGGCTTGAGGCCCTACCACGTATCTAGGGTGGGTTGTTTTGTCGGCTTTTACGACAGGCTGACCCTGGCCGCAGAGGTTAGTATTCTTTCTCCGCCTCTGCATGGATAAAAACGCACGGTTTAGGAGATAACTGGAGGGCAAAGCTAACCTTGCCTCCAAAAAGCTGGATATGCTAAACCGGTCCAAGCAGTATTTCAGCCTGTAGAAACAGCTTATATTATATAAAGCACAGGTTATGGTGCATATTAAGTATTGCTCACATTTTAGGCTGTAGCATCTGCCTGTTATCTGAATTCCGTAGACTCCATTCCATGGTGCACAGTTTGTATTGTTGGCATTCTCATTTTTAAAGAATGTCTAGATGAGCATGGTCTTTGGAGAGACTGTGTTTCTTCGGAATATTTTGAGGAGCTGTTTAGAATGGTGCATTGTCATAATACAAAGTCAGCCATTGGCTTAGCATTAATTACCATTTCCTGGAGTCTTATTGTTCTTGTGCGCAATAGTCCAGAACGTTCATGTTGCATATACTTCGGATTTGGAATGAGCTTTCGGCTGAGGTTATTCCATTTCTCATAGGTCGACAGCGCATTTGCAATGTCTGTGACCACTTGCTTTCGGTTGGACCATTTGCTGCTAAACTCCTGACTGCAGACTACACAGTTCATGATAAATGGTTACGAACTTGAGGGTGGTAACCGAGGTGGGTGACAAAAATACTTAGTGTTAGGAAAGTGATGGGTGAACAAAACTAATTTTTTAAAATTATTATTTAATATTTTTTCTCTCAACACCTTTTCATGCTAATCTTTTGTGAAAGTGAAGTATGACACCAGTCATACAAGCAGTTAAATAAAGCTATATTTAGCATATATCTACAGCATAATCAGTTATTTAATGTTTAAAAATGTTACATTTCTAGCTGTATAGAACCAGGGCCAGATGGAGATGATGAAGAAGTGCCACCTCAATCTTTAGTTGTACCTTATATAGATTTTACTAAAACAAGACCTCAAACACACAATGGAGATGGACATCCTGGTTTAACAAACAAAAAAGTAGACGAAAAAGTTACATCCTCATCAGTTCCGGATAAAGTTTACTTAAATGAAAAGTCACACAGTAAGAAATCAAAAGTGTTTACCAGTGAAAATAGTGTTGTGGAAAAGAATAAAACTAAAAGACAAAGTAGAACTGACAGTGATTCCAAAATGGATGAAAAAAATTTAAAACCTGCCAAAAAACAGAAGAGAGACATTTTATAAAAAGTTTATGTATACATTTTTTAAATCATATATCATGTACAAAAAATTACAGTGAATTGTGTGTATGTTTTAAAAGAATTTCTTTTGTACTATTTTTGTAACCAAAAACCTTTTGAGCCAGACTGGGCTACATCTTAATTTCTTTCTCTACTTAGTTGCCATAAATGTAAATTGTGTACTTAAATGATAATGTACAATAACATTTATTTATGCAATTACTAGGGCTAGTGCGCATGGGTGACTTTTATCACTGAGTTTTTGTCACTTTCACGTCGCGTCTTAAAATCTGAGTGCGCTCACGGCGAATGACAGCCAGTAAACATTTTTGAAATCCAAGATTCATTTATTGATATGGATTTGGAAGAGACGGTCATTATTTGCGAATTCCTACGGCGTAAAAGAAAATGTGAAGAAGAATACTGGGTACATCTCCTTTGGAGAGACGTATTAAAAGTGGAAAATTTTACACTATGTTTTATAAATTGCAACAATATCCAAAGAAATTTTTTCAGTATTTTCGAATGAGCGTAGGAAGTTTTAATGAATTACTGCACATTTTGCGACCTGTATTAACATAGAAAAATACGAACACGAGATTGTCTATCCCACCTGAAGAAAGACTCGCTGTAACTTTAAGGTAAGTAAATAAAAATTAGTAATTTTAATTGGTTAATTTTTATTTTTAATAACTAAATTATCACAATTTGTAACTGGTGATTTTAATATTTGTTACTGTACAAAAATTAAAATCATCATATTAATATCAAATAATAAAGTAACTTATATTCTAACATGTTTTATAATAAAACAAAATCATAAAATACTTTTGTAGTCGTAAACACTTTTATGGATTTTCTGTACTGATATTGTGACTTGCAAATATATACTTTGAAACCTTCATTAACGTCAGGAGTAAATTGTGCAACATAGGATTGAATACTATTCGACGTGGCTGATGTGTTTTCGGGAGATGTCACATCACAATACCTTACAGGGTTTGCGGCAGGCAATGATGATGTGGATGAATGGGCATAGGAGCTTGTAGCTGTGTAACCCGCCCCGGTTATAGGGACTCATCGATGGTAGACAGGCAGAATATTTGGGCCTGACCTGGTAATGTGAGATATGCATAGGAGAATAATTTTGCCCTGTACTTGACCTATCATTATTCTGACGTTGCCCAAATTTACCCGGTTGTTCTAAGACGAATGAAGATTCCATTATCCTGTGGGAATTTGTCTTTGGACATCCTTAAAAATTTGTAAAATCTTGATCTGTACCTCTAATTTACACTCTGGGACTGCTTTTAGTAATGGCACCAAAGACAGAGTGAAATATTTTTCCTTGTTGTCATCATCACTTTCATTTTTACTTTTCCCTATAACTTCAATCAATGAATCTTCGTTAATTCTTTTTCTATCTAAAATATCTAGAAGCCTTTCTTCGTAAGCCACTTTATTTGTATTTTTCTTTCGGGTACGTACCTTTCGTTGCGGTACATCTTCATCGTTATCTTCACTTTCTGCTTCGCCATCATTTTCTTGTACAGATGCTGCATTTCCCGTCGTCTCCCTAGTCTCCATACTTGGGAGAAGAAATAACAGTTGATCAAAATGTTTGTATTTTCTTCTCTTTTTAGCAGCCTGCCCAGACTTTGTAGATTTTTGTTCACGTAGCTCTCGTGAGAAACAAGCTCTAAATTTGTCCATATTTTTTGTACAAGTTTACCTGGAAATAAACGTTTTAAATATAATAATATTTCGAGTATCATTGAATTTATAAATATTAATTATTAATAGGTAAGTCATTGCGTAGTTATATATTTATGCGTATGTTTAAGCAGATTTATAAATCTGCAGGTGTATGATAATGATAACTATTGAAAGTTTTTAAGCTACTGCATAGCTTTTATCGCGGGCTTTGAGCGCGGCGACCGAATCAAGAAATTCCGTAACGAAAAACCTAACACCCCCCACTCCACCTACCATGGAGCTCGGCCGAGCTTTCGCTTATCGTGTATGTATATGGTACGACTGTACGTAGGGATGAGCGATATTGAAAAACATTTTAATCAATTTAATCAAGAAAAAAATAATTACTGCATAAATAAAAAATAAATAAATAATTATAATTGCATAGGTTGATTAAAATGCTATGCAATAGCTTTACCGCGGCAAGTCCCTGAGTGTCACAATAGGTTTTTGATGCAGATATCTCGCGACCAGCGCAAGTTTTACAACATTTCATTTGAATATTTAATGGGTGCTTCTACAGAACAAGAAATTGTGAAGTCCACATGTACGGAAATCTGGAATTTTGCAACCACTATAACATGCCAAGAAAAGGGAAGAAGATTGGCTGATTATTTCTAATCAGTTTTTAACGGACTCATTTTCCTAATATTTTAGGCGTGATAGACGGCAAACATGTTAGAATGATTCAGCCGACAAACACTGGATCAGAGTGTTTTAATTATAAAAAGTATTTTTCAATACTGCTTATGGCGTGGGTAGATGCTGGTAAAATTTTTTTATGAACTGTATTATATTTGCTTACTAGTTTGGTAAATAATAATAAATTTGATAGGGCAGCATTGGTTACAGTTCTCAATGTCGAAGTATATTCAATGTCAATTCAAGTTGATAGAAAATATGAAAAATTTATTAGTACTTCTAACATTTTTATTTGGCTAAGTGTTTAGAAAAATAATTTATCGGTTATGTATAAATTTTGTTAATGAATTTAATAACGTTTATTTTTTTTAATTGTGATATTGGCAAAATAAGTGTCTAAAGCATTGGAGTCATAAATAAAAAAAGAAGAAGAAAACTTAGAAACTAGAATTTTATGGCTGTATGGCTTAGTTCCATTGCCTTTCTCTTCAAGAAAAACCCTACTACTACTACTAGAATTTTATTTTAGGTTATAATTTGACTTAGAATTTCTAATATTGACTTAGAATAATGGCAAATAATTTAGGGATATTAAATAAGTTCTCACTATCATCATATTTATTTAAAAAGTAAGTGTGTAAATATCTTTTCTGTGTGTTTGTCTAAATCCTATTCTGCTATTAAATAATAAATAACTGGAATTGAATAATAATACAACAATAATTTACCAAGTATAGTTATGCGGGGATAGGGATTGTCACTAGATAAACTGTTTGCTAAGCGTCTAAGATTACTGGATTGTTCATGTTCACATATGGGGTAAACTTTAAAATTACATTATTCAAAATAATTGAAAAATCACGAGTGCAAAAATAAACTAGTGACAGCAAAATCTATTTCATTAAAATATAAATTTAATAACCATATTATGGTATCACATTTTATTCATTATTTAAAACATTTTTAGAAATATCTGAATAAGCTGTACAATGTTTGTAGGGAAACTTAAAAATACTAACTACTAATTTCAGATGGCCAGTAATATCTCAAAGTAGGAATTATCCAAAAGCAACCAGTTTTCCTGAGTATTTTCAAAATCCAATATTTAGAAAAGAAGACCAAGCAAAGCTTATTGAAAATTCGGAACTGTCGAAAATGGCCACTGTTCCTGTAAAACCCCCAGCAGTATACGAGTCATGCTCAGTTTATCAAGATCCACTTGTTAAGTAAGTATTCATTGTATGACCCACAAAGTATCATAACATACAGCAAATATTTTTGTTGTTTACCTTTTGATGCCTACCAAAGTTAACTGAAAGATATTGCTTTTGGCAATCAGTTACTTGTCTGTTATCATTATGATGTAGATCTTCACCCATTATTAATACTAGATAATACTTATTAATGATCTAAGTATTATTATGTGGTAAAATGTGGCTGGTGCTAAAGCTGCATAAGCAGAATTGTGTGTCATGGAGATGAATGCTGTGGATGTATGGAGTAACGCAGTTTGACTGCCATAGGAACTCCCAAATTCATGGTAGCTTTCATATCCATGGCATTGTGGATAATTTGCAGAAGTGTATAGGTGTATGCTGGTATGGCCACATTTCCTGCTTCTTACGTAGCCACCGCTTGTTACGTAGGGAACAAATATCTAGCTATGCGGTCTCCGCTAGGCTCCATCCGGGATGGTAAACCTAAAAGTTTGGATTGCAACTGGGACTTAATGCTTAAATGATGATGATTATGATGATGTGGTATAATGGTGCTAATGGACTATTATTAGTGTGGAAATTTAATTTCCATCTGGAAGTAGAACTGGCCTTGAGCAGAATGAAGATTGTTCTTTGAAAACCTCATTATGTTTTGTTGTAAGCTAATAAACTATAATTATCTCTATAAAAGTTCTATTATTCTGTAACAGTAAAGTTATCAATCATATAATGGAAATGGGAAAAAAGGGATTGGCTAGAAGACTTCTTGAGAAAGCATTTGAAAATATAAAAAGGAAACAAATTCAGAGGTACCATTTGGCGTCAAGCCCTGAAGAAAAGGCAAAAATTATATTAGACCCAAAACTGATATTACACAAGGCAATTGAAAATGCTCAGCCTCTTTTACAGTTGTCTCCAATAAAAAGGGGTGGAATCACTTATCAGGTATGTTTATTCTATTTTTATGTATAATTAGGTATATTTTCTCTGTCAAGGGGCTGATTAAGAATGCTAACCCCTGTGGCCGGGGTCAGCTTGTCGTAAAAGGCGATAAAACAACCCTAGCTAGGCAGTAGGGCCCCAAGCCCGTCTGGATTGCAACCACCCTTGGTCTATAAGTATGCCGCCATAATGAGGTTCCTGTACTCCTATGAGACAGCAGCGTGTTTGCGGTGACCCTAGTATCGTAAAAATCCATAGACAATCGGGGCTCATATATGTATATTTGTGTATATCATATTTTGACACTTTATCGACCACTAGCCTATTTATTCGCTTTTAGCTAACAATGGTTTACTATTACCTTGAATTAATGTTATGAAGGTTATTTTATAAGGCCCTTTTATATAAAATAAATGCAAAATAAAGTATAAATATTAATAAAATTATATTCCTTTGAAACAAAAGGAAAAAGGACAACATAATGACTGGTACTGGAAGTAAATGAGTGCATGACTAAGCCGGTACTTGGAAAGGGGCAGACTCAAAAACGACCAGTCGATAAAGTGTTAATATTAATTTATTTTATAAACATTACTATAAAGAAGTAATTGGCTTTATTCGCTTCTTCTCCACATAAATATTAAAAGGGGTACAAAGTTGTTGTTTTGCTTATCATAGTGATTCTACCACAGGTTCCAGGGCCAATAACTGAAAAGAGATCCTTATTCTTGGCAATAAAATGGCTGTTAGAAGCTACAAATGAAAAAGAGAGGACTGTACACTTTCCCGAACAATTTGCTTGGGAATTATTGGAAGCGGCCAACAACACAGGGAAAGTAATTAAGAGGAAGCAAGACTTGCATCGTCTGTGTGAAGCTAATAGAGCATATGCTCATTATAGGTGGCAGTAAAATAGAATAGATCTCGATATTGGTGTATTTGTTAGTAATTTAGTAATAAATGAAATTCAATATTTTTTGTATTTTTTTTTACATATGTCAGTTGCATGAGTAAAAATATTAAAGCGGCACTTCGCGTTTCCGTATCAAAATACCTATCGGAGATTATAGCAAACAAGAGATAAAATAATAATGATGGTTAGGCTATGTTTTACTGCCACATGCTACCTGGAAGAGAGTGATGGGAATCCATGGTTTCGCTACCAAAGGTGGCTGTTGGACTTGCGTTGTTCAGCATAAAACGTAAGAAAGCGTATCAAAGTGGAGTTTACTACGAAACTGACATCTATTTAAATAACAATTTAATACATGAAACTAAAGTTAATTGGTAATTTGTTATCTGCAATGTGAGTTAGTGTGCTTTACACTCATATATAAAATCATTGTGAAAACCTCAATTTTTTTTAATATTTTGGGATAAACGGCTTAGATTGATATTTTTAAATTCATAACATCTTTTGAATGAAATGTCCGTTTTCAATAACAAAAGGTAATCTAAATTGGGATGCACAAGCGGGATTTAGGAAGGGAATGGAATGTACGGATCAGGTCTTTTCTTTGCGGTGCATAGCCGAAAAGTGTTTGGCTATAAACAAGAAGGTCTATTGCACGTTCGTGAATCTAGAAAAGGCCTATGATAGAGTGGTGAGGAATGAATTGTGGTCAGCATTGTCCGTGAACGGTGTGAGCAGTATCCTAATACGAGCATTGCAATCTCTTTATAGAGATTCTAGTGCTTGTGTAAGGATAAACGGGGCACACACTGAATGGTTTAATATCGAAAAAGGTGTTAGACAGGGATGTGTAGCGTCACCGTGGCTGTTTAATCTGTTCATGAACAATTGCTTGACAGATTTAAAAGAGAATGAAAGTGGGTTGAGAATGAATGAGTTACTCGTCAAATGTTTTCTCTATGCTGATGATCAAGTATTACTTGCGTCTTCGGCCGAGGAGTTGCAGGAGATGGTAACTGTTATGAGTGGAGCTTTTGTTAGAAAGGGAATGAAGATGAATGTAAAGAAGACGAAAGTGATGGTTTTTGAAAGAGATGAAACAGTGACAGACTACAATATTGTGATTGGAGATGAACAAATTGAACAGGTGAACGAGTTTGTGTATCTGGGTTCAAAGTTTACAAGAGATGGAAAGTGTGAGAGTGATATTGAAAGAAGAGTGAATGCAGGAAACATGGTGAATGAGCTTTGCACTCCTTTACGAACAGTCTGAAGGTGTCTAACAAGGCTCGTCTGGCTGTGCATGAGGGGTTGTTGGTTCCGACACTCATGTACGGAAGTGAAAGTTGGGTATGGCAGAAGAAACATGATAGCAGAATAAATGCAGTTGAGATGAGAGCGTTAAGAAGTATGATAGAAGTTAAACTGAGTGACAGGATAAGAAATAGTGAGATAAGGAAACGTTGTGGTCTGAAAGAAGATGTAGTGACAAAAATTGAGAAAGGTATGCTGAGATGGATTGTCCATGTTAGAGAATGAATGAAGAACGATTGACGAAAAAAGTGTATAAGGCGAGTGTGAATGGAAGTGTTGGAAGGAGTAGACCTAGGCGGACGTTTCGAGACCAGATCAGGGACGTCTTGAAAAAAGGCCAGGTCAAGAGTACCCTAAACCGAAGGGCATTTATGAAGGGAATAATGAAAGTGGACGAAGCGAAACAAGTATGTAAGGATCGTAGCAAGTGGAAAGAAGTGGTCTCTGCCTACCCCTACGGGAAAGAGGCGTGATTATATGTATGAAATCTACAGGCATTGAAACAGTCTTGAATGAAAAATGATTTATTTGGATAAGGATTATTATTACATGGATTGGATAACATGGTTTGATTTTGGTCGGCATTTCTATCAACTTTAAAATATAAAAAAGTAATTATAGTGGCCTAACGATACATACTATAGTTGGACATATGGTATTGCGAAGTTTTTGTAGATATTGCTATGTTCATTTATTCTATAGAACTTTTTTGTTTTAGGGTGAGTGGGGGGAAGATCTAACGGTTTTATGATGAGATGAGCAGTGTTGTGTTTGACGTCTTGTACATATTATCATAAGCTAAAATTATATCTATAGTGAATAAAGTACACAGAGCATATTTTTATGTCATATCGATAAATCCCGAAAGCAAAAAAAAATTAATTACAATATTTTTATCGAAAGCAAAAAAACAAGGGGAAAGATGAAAGGGTGGTGGGGTAAGATCGAAGTAGTTTCTAAAATCGTTCAAATTAATGTCAGACGATATTGACGGTCAGTAGACTACAATTTTAATTGTCCTGACACTTCAGAACTGTCTTTAATATCTTCTTCTTCTTCTTAATTATGGCTCGGCACCATTTGTGCATTGGGCCAGTGTCAAGTATTTTTAATTTATCAACAAAGCTAGGGAAACTTATATCGCGAATTAAAATTAAACCGTACCGGGAATTAAACAAAAACTAATCAGAATAATTTCATATCTACAAAAAAAAAAAAAAAAAAATATATATATATATATACACATATACATACATATATATATATATATATATATATATATATATATATATATATATATATATATATATATATATATATATATATATATATATACATACACACATATATATATATACACACATATATACATATATATATATATATATATATATATATATATATATATATATATATATATATATATATACAATGATATTTTATAAATAAAAAGAGAATCAGCAAAAGAGAAATCATTGAAAATATATAATAAAAGAAAACAAATAATAAATATAAACTACAATCTAATCTTATTAATTACAATAAATTTATTTAATGTACTTTAAACACAGGGTCTATTATCTCTAAGAAGTAAATAAATATTAGAAGGAAGAGGAATAGAGAGAGATATCAGAGATTCGTATAGGGAAGAGTGGTCATATAAGGACAGGAAAAGAAAACATGATTCATATCGCAATAACTCTCACCACATTCACAGGCAGTACTAGATACTATGCCAAGTTTATGCAGATGTACCGGAAGGCAAATATGTCCAAGACGCATGCGGATTAAAGACGAAGTGGCAGTTTTATTAAAACACAGTTTGGCAAACCATGGTTTCCTTGGGACTAAAGGCTGTATAGCGTAGAGGAAGCGACCTTTGACCTGACCGCTCTCTCTCCAGCTCAAATTCCATGTATCACGGAGATATGTGCTAGGTAAAGCATTCAGGTCGTGTCCGAAAATCGTGTATGGGTATATATCACCACTCACAGTTGCCTCGTTTGCCAAACTGTCAGCTCTCGCATTTCCTATGATGCCACAGTGGCTAGGTATCCAGCAGAAAGTGACTGTGTAGTTATTTAATTGGCAATGCAACAACTTTCTCTTACATTCAAATGTTATGTGGAAAAAAGGATTCAGTTTTAAGGAAAATTTTTCTAAGCTTTGTAAAGAACTGAGTGAATCTGTAAATATAACACATTGGTTAAGTTTAAAACTTATAACATATTCTATTGCTTTCAGAAGACCGAAGCATTCTCCCGTAAATATAGATGTTTCTGGTGGTAATTTTATTTTTTGGACTATATTATATTGCTTATGAAATACACCTACTCCAACACACCCTATGGGATGTTTGGATGCATCAGTATATATGTGATGCCAATTTGGCCATTTAGTATTTACAATATGGTTAAAAGTAGTGTTTGCATTATAATCGGACCTATCTATGTTGAGAGAAAAACAAATAGTAGGAGAGAAAAGAAGAGAATCTTAAGAAGTTTTGAATAAAGGAAGGACTCTAAAGGAATGAATAGGAGCTTGTAACGATTTATATTTCTGAAAACTTTTTAATAGGCATGGAAAAGGCTTAGTACTAGAAGACAATTTCTCTGACAATAATTCAAGTTTGGAAGTTAAAGGATGATTAGAAAATTGAACAAGCCGGAAAATAAATCTGTCAGAGAGATACTGGCGCCTAAAGCTTAAAGGGGGGTCGCAACATTCTATTTGAAGTGCATTAACGGGAGTGGATTTCATTGCACCTGTAACGAGTCTTAATGCTTTAGAATGAATCAGGTCCAATTTCTTAAAACCTGCCACATTCCCAGGATCTAAAAAGAAAGTACCAAAATCTAAAATACTTCTAATAGCGGCGTTGTAAACCAACTTCATAGTAGCTGGATGAGCACCCCACCAGACACCGCGTAGACATCTGAGCATATTCAAATTCCGTTCACATTTTGAAACTACAAACTCACAATGGGCTAGACCTGTTAGCATCAAGTACAACCCCTAAAAACTTTACTTGATTTTTGCTTGGTAGAGGTGTATTACCATAAGAAATAGTAGGTGTGTAAGAAATTCGAGATTTGGTAAAAATAACGGAGCTACTCTTTGACGGAGATAGATCTAGGCCATTAGTATCCATCCAAGTTTTTAAAGAAGATAAAGATGAGGAAATGTGCTCACACGCAATTGCTACAGATTTATCAGAGGCGTATATGACCAAATCATCCGCATACTGTAGAATACTAACATTAGCACCAACAGACCTTTCTAAGTCGTGTGTATATATGTTGTACAGTAAAGGGCTTAGTACGGAACCTTGCGGCAACCCCTTCCAGACCAATCTACTAGGTGTATACGGGTCTCCAAGGTCCAGAATAATTTGTCTCTCGGAAAGAAGATTAAAAATAAAGTTAGTTAAAAGGTGTGGGACGTTTAAATTATTCAGCTTTTGTTTAAGAATGGGAAGTAAAACGTTATCGTATGCAGAATTAATATCCAAGAAAGCAGCAACTGTGGATTTTTTGTCTAAAAAGGTGTTACGAATATCAGTAGTAAAAATCCCCAGGTTATCGGCCACGCTTTTCCCCTTTCTAAAACCAAACTGTGTCTGAGAGAGATGCTCATTATTCTCAATGAACCATTCAAGACGATTTTTAATTAGATGTTCAACTACTTTAGTAATTACCGATGATAAAACTATTGGGCGATAAGATTCAACATTAGACTGTATTTTATTTGGTTTTAAAAAGGGCAACACTATTTGCTTTCGCCAAGATAAAGGAATGTCACCCGATAAAACTACTTTGTTTATTAAATTTAAAAAGCGATTTAAGCCATTTTCACCAATGTGTGATAAAAAGGAATATGGTATCCCGTCTTCCCCAGGAGCACTGTCCTTGACGTGGTTTAGCACTCCTTTTAACTCGACCATAGTAATAGGAAGATTTATAGAGGAAGAGCTATTGGTTTTAACGGGTAGGGAACGGATAATTAAATCTTGGTGTGGTACAGAAGCAGGGGCCAAACGGTCGAGGAATTGATCGGCTAATACAATAGGAAGGAGAGGCGCACTGGAAGGATTTATAGCTGTTCTAAATCTCTTGATGTTTCGCCAAAGAACTGACGAATGTGTTTCGGGTGACAAGGAACTGCAAAAATTCCTCCAACCCTCGAACTTCTTTTTCTTAAACAACTTCCGTGTCTCTTTCATTATCTCCAACAGCGCGTCATAATTCTCCAATGACATGTTAATGCGATAGTTCCTCTCAGCTAGTTTCCGCCTATATATAGCATTGGTGCATTCTTCATCCCACCATGGTGGTGATGATAACTTATTATTACGTGGCTTTCGCTTAGGAAAAACAGTATTAGCAGCTTGTAATAAAACAGACTTAAAATAGTCAGTATCACAAATATTTGTGTCTTGAAGAAATGTTTCTTCTACTAATGTAGTATATTTGTCCCATTGAGAATCAATGATTTTATGTTTTAATCGCGGCTTTGATATTAATGCTTGATTTTGTTTATTATAGGGAAAGGAAATAACAATGGGATAGTGATCACTATTGAATGTGGAAGACAAAGTAGACCAAGATAATAAAGACGCTAAATTAGAAGTACAAATAGACAGGTCTATAGCACTGATTGCTTCATCAGGCCTAGTGAGCCGGGTAGGGGAGCCCGTATTTAAGATACACAGATCATATGAGTCCAAAATATCCAACAATTCATGTCCATAACAATTAGAAAAGGAGCTACCCCAGGTTGTGTGATGAGAGTTAAAATCACCCAAGATCATGAAAGGATGAGGAAGAAGTGAAATTATATTTCTAATTTCACTAAGGACTTGTAAAGAAGGATGTGGAATATAGACGGAAACATAACAAATATTATCAACAATAGCAGCAATGATAGAAAAATCATCACTGTGTGAAGGAAGAGGAAGAGGATATATAAGATTAGAGTTTCTGACAAGTAGGCACACACCGCCATACCCATCAGCCCTGTCATTCCTTAAACAGGAATAGCCAGGGATTTTAAATGTATAATTCGGCTTAAGCCAAGTTTCAGATAAAGAAAGAATAAAAGGGTTAAAAGTATTTACAATATGTACAAGTTCATGTTTTTTGCTTATGATACTTCTGCAGTTCCATTGAACTATCCTGTCCATTATGACTATTATTATTAATGTTAGGGTTGAATAAAGTAGCAGCGTTGGTCGGTATGGTTAAATTTGATTGAGATAGCAATTTAATTAAAGTTGTAATTAAGTCTGTTAAGTTCTGTTCACTCTGTTTGTCAGCATTGGATGAGGTTTGTAATGCACAACCATTAGAGGGTGTGGGCATGTTGTAATCCTTTACAAGAGAATCATGAGCTTCACGGTCATAACCTTTATTAGGTTTAGGTGGGGTTCGTGGTTTAGTAAAAACTGTTTTTTTGTATGATAAAATGCGTGATGGGGGTGAGCCGGGTACAGTAGTATTGCCTGCTTGAAACGTTTTATTTGGTATGGATGTTAAGACATCAGCATATGATTTAGTTATTAATGGGTGTAGTTTTGATGCTTCCATGTACGATATGCTGTTTTCAGCCATGGTAATTTTTATTTCTTTTTGCCTAGAATATTCTGGGCATCTTTTGCTTAACGCAAAATGTAGCCCAGAACATAAGCAGCAAGAGCCCTGATCTTCCTCAACATTACAGCTGTCACCAGTGTGACCTTGCCCACACTTATAGCATCTTGGTTTGGACCTGCATTTTGTTTTTGTGTGGCCAAAACGACAACAGTTATAACACTGTATAGTTGGGTAAGTATATAGTTGTACAGGCAAAGAGTTAAAACACATAAAAACACGTTTAGGTAATACTTGGCCATCAAATGTCAATACAACTGTTTGGGAGGGTTTCCAAGTTGGTTCACCATTTACAATTACCTTATAATTTAAACGTCTGACTTTAATTATATCACCACATCCCATGGGCACATTAGTATTTTCCTTTATATCTTCGGGAGACCACTCAGTTGGAACTCCCCTTACTAATCCCATTCTGGTAATATTAAAGGTGGGTATATATGCTTTCAACTTATTTTCAGATAAACAATTTGACTGGACAAAGCTGTTGGCATCTAAATAATTATTAAAAGAAAGAGACATTTTGTTTCTTCCTATCCTTTTCAAACTGCCATTTACAATATTTTTAAAAGCATTTTTTTTAAAAACCTACCGAACACAATAGGATGCAGATTGGTGCCGTCGTCTTCCGCAGACTGTATTTTATGGACATGCACAATGTAAGGGCCATGATCATTGCAATCATAACTAGTCCTGCCTATTTGTGTGGGAGCTTGGGAAGGAGAATTAACGTTAGCGAGAGTAGAAGAAGGTAAATTATTCATGGGGGATTCTATAAACTCATCATTACAATGACAATCAGTATTTTTTAATGCATCATTATTATGTTTTCTTTTCCTCTTGTTACATTGCTTGCATACCCTATGGAGATAACTCCGTTTTAATTTACGCTTGGATACCGACGAACAGTCGGAATCCATTCCAGATTCGTTGGAAATTGTAACAAATGCTCCCGCAGGGGGCACTGTGCCCCCTGGGTCTGGCGGCTCGTTCATAAAAGTATTTCGAAAGACTTACCCTACGCAGAAAAACCAAATAATATATATAGGAATAACACTAATCTAAATTTATACACAACTTATAACTATTCTGATTACTAATTACAATAAATCTACAATTATATTTGCAAAAATTTAAAAACCGCGTCCGCCAAGTTCGAAGGTTTCCCGCGCTTTTTTTTTTCGTCTTTAATATCAAAATACCTTCAAATAACACAGATAACACAAATTATTTGTTTTTATATTTCAATCTTGCCCCGCCGGGGAAAGACTGAACTAGAGGTTCTCAAACTTTTCACTTGGATAAGATTATACAGAAAATGAAAGATATCAATCATATAGTCTTTTATTGTTAATGCCAAGATAATTTTAAACACAATTACGTACCTTTTACCATTTTTGCAATTTCTGAAATCGTCAAAAATTGATTTTCAAAAGTTCTACCCTAAAGCTACCCTATAATTTTTTTTCTCAAGCTGTTTTTTGGAGGAGGCTCATAAAACACGATAAAGTAACATATTTTTATGGGAGACTTGAAAAAAAATTCGTTTTTTTGGGGCGCGATCCAGATCTACATCTAGATCCACGTCTACAGTTCACTGTAACACAAATGAGCAGGATCGACCGGTGCGATACTACCCTCTCACAGAAAATCAGCGTGAAGTGGTTAGCTTCTTAGTGGCTGCCATATTTCGTCTGGTGAGTGAGAGTTTCGGATGCCTGTTCCTTTTCCCCTTAAGGCCACCCGAATGTTGACGTTTGCTAGATAAACCGATGTGACGTTGCATTGTTCTAGGAGCTGTGATGTTGCATTTAATAGCGAGTGTCTGGTGGTCTTTCCCCTTTCTTTAAGTTCCTACTTCCATTCCTACGAATCCTGTTCCTATACCTTATGAGAAGGCAACGCACAAGTAACACTCCTGTTATTTCTTGTGTCTATGGGCAGCGGTGAAATCGCTTAGCCATCAGGTGACCCGCTTGCTCTTTTTGCCTCTCTTAAAATATACAAAAATACCTTTAGATAATATTAGCTGAAATTGTGCCGCTGACAATTTATATAATGGCTGTAACAAAACAAAACATTTTTTCAGGTACCTACACTTTGAGAACATGAGACCATTAGTATGACTTGAAAACGGGGCAAGATGGGAACTTTTATATGTTTATCTTACCCCGTCAAATATTGGCGGGTAAAGATGGAATGTTACAATAAATCCTAAAATACAAAAAGTAGCGATATTTAGACATAGCAACATAACTACCAATTATAAATAATAAGTATGTATACAAATAAAAAACTCGTAACTACCTCGTAAATGAAGTTACACGACACGGGGTAAGACACCTGACTTGCTCGAGTAAAATCCACAGCGTAGATATTCCCATAATATAACACACAACCGACCCCTCAAAACGACAAGTGTCGACTGAGGACTGAGGTGTGGGGTGGGTGTGGGACCAGTGGGACGTAACAAAATAGGTTCCGCAGCGCATGCGATGAAAGACATTTTACGGCTTTTTTACACTGGTTTACATTGAAGTCAGGGATCCCTAGTTTTTTCTATCAATAAATATAAGATTATGTTACTCAACGTAATGTAGCATTATGAAATGCTGGATGGTGAAAGAATTATTGAAATCGGTTCAGTACTTTTTAATTTAATTTGTTACAAACTTATAAAAGTTTTAGTGAGTACGTATTACCAGTGATTGCGCTAAAAAAGTTAAGTAGATAATAAACTTATTATGATAATTTTGCGTATCAATATAATCGTATAAAATCGATATAGCTGATAAAACTTGGTTTTATCTTTGGCGGTTATCTAAAGCTGAAGATAATTCCGAAATGAATGTTTTCAATACGAATGTGATTTATAACGTGGCAGTGTGCATAAATGTGCAAGTGATATTAATATCGTATATTTCAGAGATTAAAATAAGTCCGGTACGTACGAAATATACAGCTTATAATATTTATTAATAAACGTAATTTATGTATTTGCATTTCTCGTTGCATGATATGATTCAAGTGTTCACATTAATTTTGAAGTACGTAAGTTACTGTAAAATTTATGATTCACATCAAACTAAAATAGATATGTATGTATAAATGGATATATATTGAATCGCGCTTGAGAAAAAAATAACTTCCATACATCATAAATATTGTATTTGGTAAGAATTAAGTCGAACCTCGATAAGTAGAAAACCTCTATATCTCGAAAAAATGTTGTGTTTCCTTCCCTTCAGCTCTCTAAACGTCCGTTGTCCGAAATCTGAACCGTCTATGAGTGAAAATAATTAGCGTGTCCCTAAAAGCAAATACTTACAGTACTTATTTTCCCTCTATAAGTAAATTGAAAAATAAATTAAACCTCTGTATCTTGAACATAGCAATGTTTGATTTTACAGTCTTTACAACTCGATTATGTGAAAACCGACTTTAAGAACAAGATGATAATGTTTATTGTCTTTAAAGCAGCAACTAGGAAGAAAAAGAATTTTCTGCTCGTTAACATAATTATATATCTTATAATGCTGTAGATAGAGAATATCTGAATTATTTTATACAAAAAAAAAAACCTCTACAAGTCGAATTATTCCTGACAAAATTAGCTTAAGTTGAAATTCTCAAGTCGAAAACTATATAATTTGCATTTTTTGGCGTCTCTGAACATATACCCGCGATTAAAGAGCTTTTACTGTACAGAACATACATTAAGTGGCAATTATGTTACAAAACAAATTCACACAGCAAACGTGGATTAAAGTGTGGTTGGAGATTGCAATTCGAGTCTAATACCGCTAGGTCACCAAAATGTGCTGATATAGCGGTTATAAGAGTTATATAAATTTATACACATCCTAATTTTTTGCGTATATGGAATCTTATTGTTATTGATAACTAGCGAGCTACACCGGTTTCTAACGAGTAGTAGAGCATATTAATGTTTACATGTTTTGTCAGTCGTAGAATATATATTAATATCTCCTAAACCTGAAATATTACATATTATATTATACACTCCTTTGCAAAAAAAATGGTCACCTTACCTTATGCATTTTATATGGATAATACTAATGTTTTTAGTATGTCATTTAAGTTTAATTAGTTTTTAACAATTATATCCTAGAATCGGCGTTTTAGTCAATGTATACTATACAAAGAATCGTGTTAAAATGAACATTTTTATGAGTATAATGAAATTAAGACTACGAGTATTTTTATGGTATTTTAATGAAATAAGACATTTGTACGATGCCGATCACGGACCGAGAATGCACTGTACAGGAATGAGAAAGATAGCTTGAGAGCAGTGGACTGTATGAGAGAGGAGGGGAGAGTAGCGGTGGTTAGAGAGACGAGATATCTTGCAGTGGGTAAAGAAATTCGCACTGACCTTGATTCCACCCCTTCCCGGTTCGGTTCAGGTCACGGAGGAACTGTTGCATGGCATCAGCTAAATGTCACGCACTGAACACACAATTAATTATGGAACGGCCAATGAGAGTTTGGAGTAACTCAAGGGAGGTCGAACGTCGACCGTCCCACGCCTTTAAAAGCTCACGCGTTAATAACATATTATTTCCGTCTCACCCTCGCTTTCACCATTTACCTCACTGAGTGAGGGTCGGTAACAAAAATCAGGAGGCGGGATTTCAAATACAAAGGGTATTATATCCAAGGATCGAACAACATTAAAAAATAAAAATATATAATAATAACGAGAATGATATTTCCTTGCAGCGATTACGGTATGTAATCGCATGGGCATGCTTTTCACCTGGCTTTTGATGGTGTCCTAGTCCAAGCATCTACGTCGCCAGAACGGTGGGCCCGAGCATTATCGTCCATGTAAATAGCATCTTCACCAATTACAGTCAATGTGGGTTTTGTATGTTGACAAAGGATTTCTGTTATGTACCTTTGCGTATTTAGTGAGCCATTTTGAAAGAATACTATCTCGGTACGATAGCTGAAAGTTACGATCACCCAAGACATAACGGACCCCATACCATTGATATCGAGCACCCAACGCTTTTTAGAACAGTGACATTAATTTTCTCGTCAGTAATTTTATTCTAACCAAATAACTAGGAAATTATTTTCATATTTTTCAATTAAAGCGTTCCAAATAATTAAATAGTTTTCTGCGGTTGGCGGAAGAGCAGAACAAATAGACAATGCCTGGCCAGATAACTTTCCTATCAAATAATAAGCCTTTTAGACAAAGTGTTATCGTGTCATATTTTTAAATTGTGTATAATATTTATAAATCATGTATCATATTTTTAAATTGCGTATAAAAATTGACCAAGTGTGCGTACATTTTCATTAAAAGATTAAAAGTCAATGGGCGGCAATAGTGGTCTACGCATGAGATTATTATTACGAAAACTTACTAATCTGCGATGATTCAGTCCTTTAATCATGATTCATCCTTTTTTCAATTTCCGATAACATTTGTTTCACTGAGCAGTACATTTCATCAAAATTTATGAATGCTTGGTAATTTATACTTTGCACCTTTGTAGGATTGATTTAAAAAAAGTAAATTATATGAGTCCAAAACTGAATCAAAGATAAAATAGGCGAAAAATAAAAAATACACAAAACATTTGTGTGACGTATTCGTTAACTATATAACAAAGTTCATCGTAAATAGAAGCGGCTGGAACATTCGTTGCAATCGGAGCAAGCTAGCTTGCTTATGTGTACTCTAAGGAGCGAACGTACAAAATAAATAAGTAGCGCCTACTGTCGAGATTGAGTATTTAAATATAAAAAAAATATAGATGTCTGTAAAATGTATGTATTTAATACTTGATCACGCGGGATTATATTATGAATAAGTTGCAAATGCGAGTTTAGTAAAATAATAAAATTGACAACCTATTCATTGTGATACAGCACAATTACATATGAATGGCGGGATCGAATTTGATAACATATTTGAACAAGTAAAATATGTTCATGTAATTAAATAAATGAGTTTAATTATAAAATATATTTGGGATATATAATAGCGGGAAATATACTATCCGGGTGCGAATGGACCATAAAATATGATGGGACTGAAGGACCGTATAAAGAATGGTGCGGTTTAGGTGTCGAAAGATGGTAGCAGCCACGGTGCAGGAAACAAAGGTAGTTCGGGTTCGATAGTTAACATGGAAGGAAAGGAGACGGAAATACTCAGTAAGTTAGAAAGAGCAGCGACTCACCTGAGGTTCTCTGATCTGCTACCCTCCACGGCTGGTTCTGCGGTTTGTAGCCTAGGCCTTTATAATTAACAGTTCACAAAATAATAACACCTAAAAAAACTCGTGCGGGTTTAACCAAGACTCGACGGCACGTGTCGTCGGCGCGGACACTAGCCAAGTGGAGAGAGGGCGGCGCGGCGGTGGTCGAGCAGTTTTTCCAAAATCACCGTCAGGTGCCGCAGTATTTAAACTAACTTGCGGGTAGGCAGGGGAAAAAAGATAGGATAAAGCGCCTAACCATGTATAATTGAGTGGACTAGCTAAGTCCATCCCAGTGTGAACGAATGCTTTAGCATTTTCAACAGGCCCAGACTAGGCCCAAAGGTCGCCCTGTTTGCCTAGTGAATTCGCTGATATTAGTGGACTGTATTAATTATTGTGAATCCGTCCCCACACTTGAAAGGCAGAAGCTTCACCAACCTTGTGATTTCCCAGTCTGGATCGGTTCAGGAGCAGCTTGCAGTGGAATCACGGCACCACTCTTACGTTACAAATTCTTGTTCAACTGCACTACACTTTTCTGTAAGAAGTCTAACTTTATATGGCACACGGTGCAAAAGGCATTATTTATTTGTCAAACGTTGGCACAAATAATAACGTGGTACACACGGCGGCGTCGACCGTCACTTCTCGCAAACATGAGGGTAATCGATTAAATTGGCGGAGCAACTGGTTTTACCAACCTAAATCTTGGACAGGACCGAACACTACTGTTGTGGGTAGTTATAGTTTTTATGTTATTATTGTTTGGCTGGCTGCGGCAGTCGAATAAACAAGCTAATTCTAAACGGTTCTTTTAATGTTCGCGATATCATTTAAATCCTTAAAAGTTGGCGACGAGGTCAAAAAGTAACAAAAGTAACGCGTCTGCTCGTATTACGATAATGGCTAAAGTTACAGTTGGCACATTGAACGTTTTCAATCATTTTATGCAAGAATGGTGTATATACATAGACAGACTGGATTAATGGTTTTAGCGAATGAGACGAACATACCGGTTTTAAGCGATGAGCCACTTTGTTGGGCAATCTAGCAGAGTCAACATACAAATTGGTTCGAGATTTAACATTGCCGTGCAGGGGCGGAGAAAGAATACTGACCTCTGCGGCCGGGGTCGGCCTGTCGTAAAAGGCGACAAATCAACCCTAGTTACGTGGTAGGGCCCCATGCCCGTCTGGATGGCGACCACCTTTGGTCTTAAGTATGTCGTCATAAAAACCTTGTCTGCTAAATTCTAAGCGGGCCATCAGCCTTTCTGCTGGCCTACAGCAGTAATAAAAAAAATTGCCTCGTCAAGTTGGTATCTTGACTTATGAGGAAGTGATCGATATGTTCGATCGGCATTTTAAGCTTAGAAAATGTACCTTAGTAGAGAGGTCAAAATTCTACACGTCATCTCAGTAGTTAGGTGAATGCTTGGTGGAGTGTGCTGCGCGTGCCAGAGGCATGGTCACGCACTGTGGTTTTGTCGCTCCGAATTTAGAAGAGCAGCTGCGTGATCGTTTTGTCATTGGTATGCAGCCTGGACCGGAGTGAGATGCTCTTTTTACTAAAGGGATGTCGGAGTTCACCCTGAACAAAGCACTAGAAGTGGCTTTTTCAGTTAGTTTAAATAAACAATTGCTTGTAGACAAATACCCGTTACCCAGATACGAAGAACTATTTTCTAAACTTTATGGCGGCCGTTATTACAGTAAGCTAGATATATCCCAAGCGTATAATCAATTGAAATTAGAAAAAGAATCCCAGATGCTGACTTTTATAAACACCCAAAAGGGTTTATTTAAGTTTACTAGATTAGTCTGTGGTGTAGCCAGTGCTGCCCCTGCAATTTTCCAAAGAACCATGAAATCCTTACTGGTTGGGCTGGAAGGTACTCTCTTCTTCCAAGATGATATCCTAATTTGTGGTGCAGATAAAAATCAGCAAAAGCAGGTTTAACTTTAAAGAAAGAGAAATGCAGTTATTTTCAACAGTCTATCTTATATCTAGGTTTTGTCATATTATCTCAGTCGGGCTGGGGCAGCTGACGCGAGCTGCGCAGATGCATATGAGCGTGAGTCATCGCTCGACTTCGATGACGTCAAATCGACGTATGTTCGATTTGTTTACGAAAGTGAACAGTTTTTATCACTATCATATCGAAGCGTAGCATCCTTGTATGATAAAAGTTTGGATTGGCCACAGTTATCAACTACATACTGAACGGGTGGCCTAACCAAATAAATTACAGTTTGATTTAAAAGTTTTAGCCAAATAGGTTCGAAAACAATTGTGTTAAGCGAGGTGATAGGTTGGTAATACCGGAATGTCTTAAAAATAAAAACCTTACTGAATTCTACACAGGTCATTTAGGTATTGCAAAAATGACGGAAGAAGCACGCTTACGATTTTGGTGGCCCGGTATGTCCACAGATATTGAAGAGTATGTAGGTTCTTGTAAAATTTGTTGTTCACTAGGTGCCAATCCCACGCGCGCCCCGTTGACACCCTGGCCGTATCCGCCCACTCCGTGGCACCGTGTACATTAGATTTTTTAGGTCCACTAAATGGCAGAACTTATTTAATTATCGTTGATGTGTATGTATTCGTAAACGTAAGTATACCTAACTTGTGCGGCGGTAAACGTAAAGTTAATTTTTAAGTCGGATAAATTGTGCTGTCGTGGTCTTATAGTAAAAAAATCTGGACATTCCATTTTTATTATATAGTTGCTCCATTCAGGGGAAATGATCAAGAGGCATACAAATCCAATTCTCAAATATAAGGGGAGGGGGGGGGGGAGGTAGAAGATAGATGCCTCGAGGATCTAAAATGTGGTGATCCACTTGATATCCCTGTGCCTGCGTTCCGGGTATCAGAACCCAATACCTAGACTGGAAGCACTCATGAACCCCATGAAATGAATACTGGTAATTTTACTCGTCAACCAAGCGACAGACTTACTAGTCCAAGCTTGGTGTTGACACCACAGAAGATTGTCACACCCCAAGTAAGGAGACAGAGAAAAAGGGTGGGATACAAAAAGTACTTCTAAATTAAAAGTGGAGGGATGTTGTGGGTAGTTTTAGTTTTTATATTATTATTGGCAAGGAAACACTACAATAAAACGTAGCAATAATAATACACAAGCACATCTCACTATAACTATGTATGTAGTTCCAAACCTACCTTGGCTGACACTGACTCCAAAAATAACAATAATTATAACTACATTATACTATCGTAATATAGATCATACTTATATATTGATGAAATAGAAATAGTAAGTTGATTATTAAGTTATAGAAGAATATGCAATTATTTTTTTACTTTTTAGTGCATATTAATTTGTTTTGGACGTTCTTTTTCTTTTTTAAGGCGGTTTTTTTTGTTAAATTTTTTGTTTTTTTGCAATAATATAACTAAAAATCAAAAAAGTATTATTAAATGCACAATTATATATATATATATATATATATATATATATATATATATATATATATATATATATATATATATATATATATATATATATATATATATCTATACTACTATTATAAAGAGGAAAGATTTGATTGTATGTTTGTTTGTTTGTTTGCATTGAATAGGCTCCGAAACTACTGACCCGTTTTAAAAAATTCTTTCACTGTTGGGAAGCTACACTATCTCCGGGTGACATAGGCTATATTATATTTTCGAAAAAATTAGGGATCCTTACTAAAACTTCAATAATGTAACCCAAGGTGTAAAAAAATTACCTAAAACATTATTTAAATCGCGTGCGCTGCGAAAACTATTGATGATAGAATAAAATAATGTACTACGACTTTGCAGAACACATCATTATTTACAAAAAGTGTCGCGACAGCATATGTCTAACTATTATAGTTATGCCACAATAAGCGTTCTTTTATTTTAAAAATTTAATTGAAATGCCGCCCCTAGAAAAGGCTCTTTATTTGTATCTTGGTATTAATCCTTATCAAAATAAATTACTTCATATTCAAAACTGCTTAAATACCTTTATATAACTTTTTGAATTATTCAATTCGGATATTCCATTCGAAACATATCACGAGTTTAAAAATGTAAGTATTAGAAAAATGTTGCGTGGTAGCTGCGCACCTTGTTCGACTAGCTAGGCAGCACCTTATGCAATGTAGGCGTGCGTCACTGGGGTTTATACAAAAATATAAATTTTTTTTATTAAAAAACAACGAAAAATAAATAAAAAATAATAACAAAAAATCATTAAAATAAAATTTCATAGAAATAATAATATTCAAACTTTTTTTATAATTTTATTTTTTTAGTAACCTGACGCAAATAGAAGGGTTTGCCCTCAAGGGCGCTCCTCTGTCTGAGGAGTGCACGGGTGTGCGTACCCGAGGTGCCCGAGCAACCGTCGCTTTACTCCCCTCTCCGTCCGAGGCGACAGAGGTCTTCCTACCTTTCTTCCCGTCTACCTCCTACATCCTTTCCAACTTAGCTCTCTGTTTGTGGCGTGGTCCCCGGTGGGATGGTTGCGAATACTGATTGGGACCCCCAATGAATGGGATTGCCCTGGGCCCTGATTTGGTAGTCCAAACCATGCCTATTTCGACTGCGCCTGCACAGAGAGTGTTCCCAGGGCGGGAATTGCATCCTCGCTGTCGGTTGGTCTTGCTGGGCCGGCTACAACGTCAGGCGACTCTCTGGTTTTTCTGGAGTGTCGTCTGGTAGTCGTACTCACGCCTGACTAGCACGCGACGGGGATGCGAGTCCCGTCCGGAATTGGCCGCGGACCCTCAGTAATGAGGTACACGACTCAAGGAGGAGGAGTGTCTGCAAGGGAGATGGCGGAACGGGAGCGGAAGTCCGCCACCGCCCTCCCTCCCGCCAACGTAGGCCGCGTCGTCGGCACCGGAGGGCGGGCAACGACCTCCGGCCACCGTAGAAAGCGGCTGCGGGCAGCCCCTCGGGGGAGGATCCGCGGCCCGCACTATTGCACACTACTCCTAGAGTTGTTAGGAGAGCGCCGGGGGGACGAAACCCTGACCCCCTGGCGCCAACACTTTAGAAGGGGCCCGCCTTAAGACAAAGGGCGGGCCGGCGCCGGCCCGGGCCACGAGATCGGCAGGCCTTATATCCGTGGGCCCGGGCGTAGGCAATAGGAGAATAGCGGGGTTTTTTAGTGGGTAATCGGATTGTCGAACATCTTTCCCGGGGTCCCACATATCCCTCGGTCCCCCCGGGTCGGGGGAACCCGACAAGAGAGGTTTTTCCCCAAGACCGAAAAAAAATAGAAGGGTTTAGGTATGTATGTGTATATAATTTTTAATTTTGAAATTTTTATTTAATACCCATGCGAAGCTGGGGCGGGCTGCTAGTATATATATATATATATATATATATATATATATATATATATATATATATATATACCTAGTCAGGTCATAAATTCTGTCACATGTTTAATGTAAAATAATTGTAACAAGTTTATTAATTATGTAACCATTCATATACCAAAATGAACTTAACAAAACATAGATTCTTATGACATTAAAGTTTATTCAAAATGACCTCCGTGATTTTGAATACAAGCCTTCAATCTGCGCGGCCAGTTGTCTATCGCAGCACGAACGAGGTCCATGTCAATATCGGCGGCTGCCTTAATCAAGGATGTCTTGAGTGACTCCAAATTGGGATGAGGCTTTGAGCACGCCTTTTCCTCCAAGTGTTGCCATATCTTGTAATCTAACGGATTCAAATCTGGACTGGAGGAGGGCCAGTCTTCGTGCCGGATGAAGTCGATTTCACGCGCCGCCAGCCAGTCTTGTGTGCTCTTCGCTCTATGAGCTGGCGCCGAATCTTGTTGGAATACCCAGTGCCTGTTATTGAACATGGTATGAGAAACAGGTTCCACAAGGTTCGTCAGGACTGTATTTTGATACACAACAGCATTCGTTTTTACACCTTTCTCACAAAAATGTACCTCTGTTAAGCCCCAATAAGAAACTCCCAACCATACCATGAGCGAGGATGTAAAATGACCTCGTTGGATACGCGGAATACGGTTGCTCGCTTCTTCACTACTGTGTGCGTACACCTTATCATTTTGTTTGTTGTAGCTCTCTTCTACGGTAAACATTTTTTCATCCGAAAAAAGAATTTCCCGACATTTTTTTCCCGCGTACCGCTTCAACAAAGCGCGGCATCTCTTCAGTCTCAGGTCCATTAGACGAGCATTCAAACGATGTCCTGTTTTTCTTCGATATGCCCGAAGCCCTAAGTCTTCATTTAACACCCTTTTCACCGTGGTTCTGCTTAACCCCATCTGAAGGGCCAACAGTTTCTGCTTACGTTTGGGATTTCTTTGAATTCGTGCCTTCACAGCTTTTATCACTGCTGGAGTCCTAACAGACCGAGGGCGACCACTTCTTGACCTGTCATCTACACTAGAGTCTTCATTGTATCGTTTGATGGTACGATAAACGAATCTTTTGGTAATATTCAAATTTTTCAGTATGTTAAAAATTTGAATTGGCGCGTAACCGCAACGATGCAATGCAATAACTGCAACACGGTCTTCTTTAAGCGTCCACTCCATATTTAAAAATGAGTAAAATTCTAAAAGTTACACATTTTTATTTTCATGAACAATTCGAAATTCTAATTCAATAAACTTTTTTGTGGCCAGCATTCTAAAAGAAAAGTTTTTACTGTGTGACAATACTTATGACCTGACTAGGTATATATATATATATATATATATATATATATATATATATATACACACACACACACATTGTGCCTTTCAAAAGCCTTCTTCTTTCTTTCTTATATTTACGACAAAATTTTCTAACTAAAAAGCCAAACAGTTCAAATAACGACTAGAACTAATCACTTCAAATAACTGATGCTTTGTTAAAAGAAACAAAATAACCTAAATTAAAATCATTTTTTTATTGCTCTGGGACAGCAGACAGGCTGATGCCCACTTAGAATAAAAACATACGTACTATCATACACAACAATACTATCATAGATACAGTAAAAAAATGTTCTAAATAAATTAAACTATTATTATATTAAGCATCATGCTATATATTACAAAAGCATTCATTATGTTTTAAATTTTCAATATGTAATGAAGACATAAAAAAATGCCGGTAGAAGTGAAAACTTATAACGTAGAATTTTAGTATTGTATTAAAATTTGAAATTTCATAACGTTTAAATTAAAATTATCGACATTATTACAAGACATAATCCGTTCAATTTTACTTGTAAAGATATACACAGCACTAATGTTGCACAATACGTCACCTGTATAGCTACAGATATATTGCTATTACGCATGTCGGTGACGCGAAGTCATAAGATTTCAACCATCCAAAAAGCGTCTAACGCACAAAGCATACGGTCAGGTATGTAAGATGTGTTATACGTGTATTCGTATATATAATTTTGTATTCGTGTACATAGGCCGCTGCGCCAGTCTGGTATCAGAGCAGTCCTTGCTATAGATATATACTATATAGCAATATACTAATAGATATAGATATACAATTAACATTAGCATTTCAGTGACGCAAACCCATAAGATTTTTCTCCACTAAAAAGTGCTCAACGCACTAAAGAAGTTTTCATTTCAAAAACAATAAAAAAAGATTAGAGTAGAATGGATTACTTTATCTCAACTATTTTTAAGTAGATACATGTTATCAGTATAATAGAAAACTACATTCAAACAAAAGAAAAAGAAGAACAAAATACACCTCTAAAATACTATTATCAATAAACAAATACCTTAAACAACATAATATAGGGTTAGATAATAGGATACTTCGGGCTGGTGCTCGACAGGCGATGGGATTTTGTGGCCCACTTCGAGCGCCTGGTTCCGAAATTCGAATTCTGAATTTCGGCAGTGGTTAAATTTTCTCTTTGTTTGCCGTTTGTTTTCGGCCCAACTTTAAGGAATCTATTGGAGTTTACTCCTTAAAAAACGATTTTCATATTTTTACATAATAATAATAAAGCCTTTTATTTATTTTCAAATTTTTACATAATCTACACAATAATTGTTCATAAGGAGTAGAGACTCCAGCTGTGCGTCGGAGCTGACACACGTCAATTTTTGAACTGAAAACTTCTATTATCGTTGTGATCTGAAACTCGATAAAACGGAAAAGTCACAGTAAAAAGAGACGTATGTACCTATATATTTAGAATATAACGTGGAGAGAACTAGATAAAAGATTTATAAGTTGATTATAAAGTATTTCCTATATTTGTAGTCTCTTCTTTATGCGGTGTTATATTGAAGTTAACATTTTTCAAGGTTTCACTTCCATCACGTGTGAACTACACACATGTTTTAATTTTTCTTCACGTGTTAATATATAGGTATAAAATATGGCGGGATTATAATTATTACTACTAACATTCATTGGCGCCTTTATTCGTCTGTAACATTACCCGAATATATATGATTTATATCCAAGCGAAGTAATTTATATAATTCTATCACATATGTACATGTAAATATTTCTAAATGTATATCATCCATGTAAACCTGATATAAAACTAATAGTATACCGATAAATAATAAATGCACTGAGATGAATCACACCAAAGTAGCAGTGATAAAAGCAGCTTGTTATTAGACAACTGATAAGCTACGTAATTTTAATTTGTGAAATAAATACATATTACATATATACGAGTAAATACCTAGGTATGAATCTAGATTCGGAACGGTAATTGAACCCCCGACCCCGCAGGCGTTCCGACATGCGAAGACGTTGCACCCCGAAGTTCTTTATAATATAAAACTAATAATTTAAATGCGAAAATGAGTTTGTTTGCTTGTTACGCTTTCACGCCTAAACCGCTAAATCAGTTTTGATGAATTTCGGTATAGTCATAGATTGGACCTTGGAGAAGGACATAGGCTACTTTTTTAAATTCATGTGGCAGAACAACGTTTGCCGGGTGAACTAGTATAATTATAATTGCTTCTTATTTGCTAAATAAATATTTGTTATATGCAAGTGCAGATGTTGTGACTAAGATTTGTGTACTTAACGAGTGCATATCTACGAGTATGTTGTGTATGAAAGAGATAAGATACTAAGAGGCTTTAAGTGTAACTCATGACGTGGCCATAGGCTGCCTATTATTATAGCCATATTCATAGGGTATTATTAGACTTAGTAAATCGAACAGGACTCGACCACCCGGGCTCTATGGACTTTGGGGAGGAATTGGTAGAAAATAATTGTAATAAGTACGTAATACAAGTTTACTTGCTTTTATCTTTGAAATGTCTGATGTGGTACAAGACTATCACCGGGTATTCTAATAACCCATATAATCATGTATTTACCTTACATTGTATTTACAATAAATACGATAAATGTTGGATAGAAATTTTAATAAATCAACTCTCTTGTATTTTAGATTACAATCTAATGACTTATTTAAATAAATCTTATGAAAATAAATATGATATATAAAAAGGTTGTACCATGTATCCATACTAGTACTAGTCCATACTAATGTTATAAAAATGTGAAAGTAACTCTGTCTGCCTGTTACTTTTTCATACCTAAACCGCTAAACCTTCTTCGTCGTCGAATTCTTAATTACTGAAGGTCGTGTCTTTGAAAATCAACCGTCTGTTTCCACATTTGTACATGTTTCCACTTCGTCTGGCCCTCAGCTTCTCGAATAGCGGTTGCTATTACACACCAGCGGCTAGGTAATCGGCAACGGGGTCACTTTCCTTTCACCTTTCCCGTCACGATCAGCTTATCCCAGTTATCCGGCTGTCATCAGGCAATGTGACCAATGTACCAAAGAATCTTCCGATAACAGATTGTTGAGAGCCTGACTTTAATGTGAAGCTGGTCCAGAATAGATTAATTTGTTCTTTTGGCCGTCTAAGGTATACGGACCATTCGGAGTGGTGTTGGAGACGAATGCTCCGTACCGCTGAACCAATTTAGATGAATTTCGGTGTACAGATAGATTGGACCTTGGAGAAAGACGTGGGCTACTTTTAAACTTGAAGGGGGTGAAATAGGAGTGAACGTAACTATGTTCTATTTTTTTAAATTTATATGGCAGAACAACGTTTGCCGGGTTTATGTAATAAGGTTATAACAGAAATCAGAGTTTTTGTAAACACATTTGAAATACACAATATTTGTAGTTGCATTAATTAGTTAAATTTTTTGTAATATCTTAGCATTCCACAGTATATACTTTAAGACAAGGTTTGAAAGAAAAAATATTTCTTTAATTTAATTAGATTTTTGTCTATTAATAAAAATCTGTATTATTTATGTTTAAATAAATAAAAAATATAATTCAAATTTATGTAGTAATAATATAGAATATTAAATGATAAAGATATAATAGATCTGAAGCGTGCCCAGTCACGGTAGGTATCTATTCGGTCTCTCATAAATTACTCTATTGCACGCTGCTCTTTGAGTATACTGTTATTTATATAAAATTTTATTAAAGTGGAACTCGTTGCCAACGTTATTAAAAGGTACGCCGAAGCTCATGAACAAAGGCTTCATCACCATGTGAACGTCGAGGCCATCCAACTCCTCGACACCACGGACATAGTGAGAAGACTAAGAAGGAAAAAACCTTTTGAGTTAGTTTAGTGCAGTGCTAGTGTAATGTAGTGAAACAGGTACTACTACAAAGAACACAAGAACAAAGTGACTTCCCCTTAATAGAGACATTAAGAAAAGTGTTATTGGACACATTCTTAGTAAAGTCTATTTAGCAAATTAAGTTAAATTTATATTACTAATTAGTCTACGTATAAGGCTAGATTGTAATTTCAAATGAGTTACCAAAAGGTAGATCATTTTCAAGAAAAAAAATATATATAAAATTTTATGTCACTGAAAACAGATAAAACGAATGTAGTCTATTTTAGTACAAATTCGTCACAATTTAGAAGAATATACCTATTAATGGAATTCTAATTGTGTATATAATACTTCATTGCGTTATCATAATAAATAAATATAAATGATGTAAGTAGTTTAAGGCAATCTTAGTAGTTTAAAGAAAATCATTTCTCCGTTGGGATGTCCACGAGTACACCAATTTTGAAATAGAATGCGTAGGTGAATTATTTTTTGGAGATTACTTGCATTCTATTAGAAAACATTATAGTAAAGTATTAGCCGATCACGGCCGCTCCGCTAGGTGAATAACAGGCAACACCAAATCGAAAAAAAAATGAGAAAGGTTTGATGGAGTTCAAAAAATAAATAGCCTATAACCATCTACGAAAAATTCTGCTTGGTAGTAGTTCCATCCCGATATGTTCAGTAGTTTTGTTGTTATGATTATTATGGACATAGTGCAATGCATATAAAATGAAATATAATGAATATAAATGGCTATAAATTCAGTTTCACCGGAATACTCACATTCTCACTCTCCTTTATAACATCCTTTTTTCTCCCAATTGTCCTCATTACCTTAAGGAACGCTTTAGTTTCCTACGCCTTTCTATTTTCCTCAATCTGCGCACTTGAACATATCGCAAACTTAGACCTTAATGACAACTGTATACACTTAATTTTTTTATAATATTCCTTTACCGTGCAGGCTGTCCAACTATGGAACGCCCTGCCTCTACATGTCAGACAAGCGAAATCACTGGCTACTTTCAAGAGTTTACTTCGCAGTCACTATCTTGCATTTAATAATTATATTTAAAACACTATAATTTCACTTTATTAATCAAATTTATTTATATATGTTGTATTTTATGTGTATGTATCAATATTATGTATGTGTGAGTGTGTGTGAACTTTGAATGTCAGTAATATATATAGATAGATTATTATTATTGTTGTTATTACTCTCTAGTTTTATTGTGTTTATTTGTAAATGTTATAGTAAAGAATAAAGAATTTTCTATCAATCTATAATCTTATTATTGGATATAAAATAAATTGAATAATAAAATATCATTTGCTAAATCCAATATTTTCAGTATATGTTATAATGTATGTTATTTTCTTGGGAATTTTATGAAAAATGAAATTTGTGTATCAATCAGTATTTAAAATTTCGATAAAAGTCAATAATATTACAAAGTTTAAAGTGCAGACACACAAATTGTTATATACAAATAATAAACAACAAATACGTATTTATAATAATTGTTCTTGGTTCACAGGCGTCAGGTATCAGGAAAACAGAGTAGGAGGAGTCACAATGCATAGGAAAAGACATCCTAAAGAAGCAAATGCATGCACAAAATTAAGATTGTTAATGTGGAAAAATTTCCTGCAGCAATGGAGACACCGCGCACAAACAGCAACAGAATTGCTACTACCTATTCTTACGACGACCATGGTACTGATATTACGATGGCAAATAGAGCCATCGGTTCTAAATACAATTCACTACCGGCCATTTCCTGCACATACATTGAACAGTTCAACAATGATACTGTAAGTAAGGCACAAACAAAACAAATACATCAATAATACTTTGATCTGAACAATAATTGATGATTTCAGGGCGGGTATGAATATAACGAGATTGTCAATAGCCTATTCGCCAACAAGTCCGGAATTGGAAGACGTTGTGAGAAGTGCTCTGAGCCACCTATTATTACGCAATGTAGACATAATATTTGATGCCATTTTAGAACTATTGCCAGAAAATATAACTATTGAAAGACCTCCAAATATAAATATAAATTCCACCGCAGTTTATGAATTGATCAAAAGAATGATTAGAGTACATGCGTACGATAATAGCAGTCAATTGGGAACTTTATATGCTTTAGAAGAAACTACGCGAGAAGTTATTGCGGCGGTTGAATTCGATGACAATCTCTATGGTGAGTATTTTGATAAAATGTGATTCTAGTAAGAGAGAAAAAAGTATTTTAAAGTTACAAATAAGAAAGTAATTGAAAAAGCTCATTTTTAGATTAGCCCTAAAATGGTAGTACAGCTAAGCATAATCTGGTTAATTCAGTGCTGGTGTTCTGTTGGAACATGAACATTTATCAACTTTATGAACTTGATAAATTTTCATGTTCTGGTTTTTTTACTGTTACCTACTATGGTTTTGAGTTTCGTTCACCATTTTAATAAAGGAAATGTTCTTCGTTACAGGTATAACGGCATTACCATCCAATTTATCGTATAAATTAAGATTTCCTGAGATGCCGCGGCTAAATGCTTTCTTTGGCCGAGGCGGACGCACGTGGCGTACTGCATTAGTGTTTCCGTCCTTTGAGTTCCCCGGACCAAGAAGTCCTAATTCGCAAGTGGGTGGTTCGGATCCAGGTGAGTATTTTGATATTATTTGAAATTGTACAGATTACGAAATTCTCTTTCCGAATTAATCACACAAACTGTAACGCCTGTGGAACCTTGTTTATACCTTTCCACAATTGCAATAATGATTTGTACTATATAAAGCAAAACCCTACTACATCGAATATATCCAACGTTATTTATTATTATATTATATAGTTATTAGCTCTGTCGTTGATACTATGCTTATTGGTGGTTTAGGTACTTACGAGAAACTCATGAATAAGTAAAATAGCACTTCATATAATTTTCTAAGTTAAACAGTTAAATCATTTTAAAGTTCGAAAGGTTGATCATTCAAGAATCATTTTCAGATTTTTTGTGAACGAAGTGCTTTTTCTATATGTGACTTATAGTAGAGTGAACTGGCAGAAATCGTCGCGTAACAATAAAGCGTCAAACCCCTCCAAGCGACCATCCCTTCTTTTCTCTTTCTTTTTGTTTCTATTTTCTATGGTCGTATCGTATGTGTGTGTGTCTGTGTGTGTGTGAGGCAAGATTTGACAGTAAGCATTGTGTATGGTGAGCAATATAACCTCAATTCTATAACATGTAAATAACATTTATATTAACTTTATGTTTGTTATCATTTTAATTTACACGGGACTTATATATATAACTTATAATTCTCTATGTTACATTTAATTTTGAACACATTACTATTTTTCCTAAATATTTCATAAAATTTATTAACCCTTTTTTAATCGAAAAAGTGTTATGCTCACTTGATACGATTTACATCAATACTAATGATTTAATAATAATTAGTAAACCTTTATAAATAAATTAATATTATTAAATTATTATTTTTCAGGCTACGTTTCGGAAATGTTCATAGCGCTACAGCATTCGATTTCAACAGAACTAATTGCGAGATTTACGGGTAACGATGATGTCAGAGACTATTCTATAAACTTGCAGCGCTATCCACATCCTGCCTACGTAGAAGACTTTGCTGTCGAGGCGCTACAATTTTTGTTCCCTATGTTTATAATGTTAAGTTTCAGCTACACAGCAGTAAATATAGTACGAGCTGTGACAGTAGAAAAGGAGTTACAACTTAAGGTATAAAGTAAATTATATAGTATATATGGTATCTATATTTGTACTACTTACTAGAACAGGTAAAGTAAGAACAGTGATAGAAAATTACTGTGTCGCAAGACAGTTTATCCTTCAAGTGCATACGCAGTACGTGAACTTGTAACAGAATATTTTCTTCTTTCCATTTCGTGCCGATTATATTCGAAAATTTCATTTCTAAGCATTGGATATTGTCATAGGGCAAGAGTTATTTTTGTTCCTGTGTCGATGTTCGTTCGATGCCTTTCTGTGCCAGTTTTCTAATCTACCTATATGACTTAGTACTAAATTAAAAAAAAAAAAACATTTTTCTTAGAATCCGAATGCCCTCTGGCTCCCGGATCTTGAAAGGATAAACCATTTAGTGATCATCTTTCATTGATTGTAAGCAAAATGTGTAAATAAATTTATCTCTTTTCATGTCATCACAGGAACGAGATGGCGATCCTTATTATCTATATTACTATTATAAAGAGGAAAGATTTGATTATTTGTTTGTTTGTTTGCATTGAATAGGCTCCGAAACTACTGAACCGATTTAAAAAAATATTTCACTGTTGGGAAGCTACACTATCCCCGGGTGACATAGGCTATATTATATTTTCAAAAAATTAGGAATCCTTACTAAAACTCCAATAATGTAACCCAAGGTGTAAAAAAATTACCTAAAATATTCTTTACATCGCGTGCGCTGCGAAAACTATTGATGATAGAATAAAATAATGTACTACGACTTTGCAGAACACATCATTATTTACAAAAAGTGTCGCGACAGCATTTGTCTAATTATTATAGTTATGCGTGTTATAAGTGTTTTTCTATTTTAAAAATTTAATTGAAATTCCGCCGCTAGAATAGACTCTTTATTTGTATCTTGGTTGTAATTGTTATCAAAATAAATTAATTCATAGTCAATACTGCTTCAATACCTTTATATAACTTTTTGAATTATTCAATTCGGAGATTCCATTCGAAAGATATCACGAGTTTAAAAATGTAAGTATTAGAAAAATGTTGCGTGGTAAACGCTCACCCTGCTCGGTTCTAGGCAGCAAGCACCATGCAATGCAGGCGTCAGTGGGATTTTTAAAAAATTAGAAATAAATAAAAATTAAATACTTATTAAAAAATAACAAAAATGTAAATAAATAATAATAACAACAAAAATCATTAAAATAAAAGTTCATTAAAATAATAATATTCAAACTACGCAAATAGGGTTTATGTGTGTGTATTATAATTTTTAATTTTGTAATTTTTGTTAAATACCCGTGCGACGACGGGGCGGGCTGCTAGTGTTTAAATAAATATTGACAAATATTTTACTCCAGAAAGTTTAATTGAGATAGGCCTTCGATTTTATGAGTCTTTAAATGAAACATTAAAGTCGTGATGGCATATTTTCTTTTTGCTCTAATAAGTAGTTGCATCAATCAACTTTATGCTAAAAATTATCGATCCAAAAAGTAATGTTTAAGTTTTATCATATAACTGTTAAAATTTTACAGGAAACAATGAAAATTATGGGGCTTCCGACTTGGTTGCATTGGAGTGCATGGTTTTTTAAACAATTTATATATTTATTCATAACTGTGATTTTTATCATCGTTCTACTTAAGGTAATCATATTTATTTATAGTATTAGGTTATATTTATTGTACTTTTAGATAAATAATCATCTGGTTTCACCGTCATAAAGCACGCTCTGTTTGGAGGTTTATCACTCGTTTAGAAATTTGATTTTCAGCAGAGAGTGTAAGTGAATACACAATAAATAAAAAGATTATTGAGTATATAAGACTAATACTGTAAGTTCAAAGTTAATTTCTTCTACAGTAATTTATATTATGGAATCGATACAATGTCTGTGATCCAGGCGAGACGAGGAGAGACAGAGGCCACAGCACAACCACTGCACTTGTAAAGATCACTGATGATATACGTCAGAGCGGTATTATGACTGTATTGTCGTTGCTTGACTTCGATTTAGATATCCTTCTGTATATACTGAGCTCTCTTAACATATCTCCAACAGGCAGTGACTGGTTTCGTAGGTAACTACCAGGTAACTGTTTGGATGTCAGCAACGTATTCGCATCGATGATAACTACTCTTCATGGTGTGATTTGTGTGCTGGCGTCCCTCAGGGCGGCGTGATATCTCTCCTTTTATTCACTGTTTTTATTAACACTATCTCCATTCTTTCATCGTCCTATCACCTTTATGCTGGTGACTTACAAATCTACAAACAATATAAACTTGATGAACTCGTCGAAGCAATACTTATGACTAACACAGACCTTTCTAGAATACTCGTCTGGGCTAATAGCTACTGGCCTTCTCCTCCTCTCCTGCCTCATGTTCTGTTTGATGGTGTTCAAATGGAAATAAGTGGCTCCATAAAAAATCTTGGCGTCATCATTGACAGAGAATTGTCCTGGAAGCCTCACCTGACTGAAATTAGTAGAAAACTCTTTGCTTCCCTTAGAAGACTTAAGAATTTCCTTCCGATTGCTACTAAAGTTATGCTCGCGTAATCTTTGTTACTACCCATATTAGATTATGACGATGTCTGTTATCTGGATCTCCTGAAGAACAACTGAATAAGCTTGAACGTCTTCAAAATGTTTGCATACGTTTCATATTTGGTTTGCGCACATATGATCATGTCTCAGATTTTCGTAATAAGCTTAACTGGTTACCAATCCGCCTTCGCCGGAATGTTCACTTACTCTCTATTCTACATTTTTACAACCCACAAACTCCTCATTACTTGAAAGAAAATTTTGGTTTCTTCCATTTTTCTCATTCCTGAGGCTTGCGCTCACATGAAAATCTTTTATTTTATCAATACCTACGCATTCCTCATCTTTTGCTAGTATACAAGTACAAGCTGCCCATCTTTATATCTAGTATTTTGTATGTATATTGCTTCTTATGTACTTATATATTATATACATATCGCATGCTTAATCATAAACTGACCGATTACGATTTAGGTCTTAAGTTAGATAATATAACGACGATTTTGATAGAAAGTCGGGCCAGATTTGGGTCTGAAGGAGTGATCTTACTTGACAGTCTCTGAATGGTGACGACAAATCATTGTCTAGCTGAAATCCTTGTAGCGACAACTCTGGTCACACATCTCATTCCCAATTATCACTTTTATATTATGTTTATAACTTTAAGTTATAGTTTTCATTAATTAATTCCTGTTTCATGGAATTGAAACGGTGCATATTGCTTTTAATATATATTAAATAATAACATTGCAGACAAACTGGTTTACTAATGAGGACGGGTTTAATGAGTATGCAGTATTTACGAACACACCGTGGACAGTATTGTTTTTCTTCTTGTTACTGTATCTAATAACTACGATATTCTTCTGTTTTATGATCAGTGGATTTTTTTCTAAAGGTGCGTTTATAGTTTTTGATGAAATATATTTGGATCATTTATTAATATTTAGTACTTGTACTCGATTTAAAAACTAAAATTTAAATATTTGTTTCAACATAACATAACAAATACATATAAGTCTAAAATTAACCATTTATTAAGAAAAGAAATATAACGAGTTCACATATTTTAATTGACTGTAATAGAAACGTAATCGTTTAAGAGTGCCCTATATTTAAACAACAAATGATAACGAACTGACATTTTGCGAACCACGCGTGAAATTAAGTTTTGTTTACTAAAATCTTTGTATATTCGATATGGATAATAATTTATGTAATATGTAATGGATGGTAATATATTTTGAATACTTTATGTAGGTGGCACTGCAGCATTATTCACAGGTGTTATATGGTTTATGACATATATCCCGGCATTTCTATTGACTATGGATATTAGCATGTCAACGCCGATGCAGATATTCACGTGCTTATTTCATAATAGCGCAATGGCTTATGGCTTTCAATTGTTACTTGGACGTGAAAGTTCTGGAGGTGAGAATTGTTATACTATAGTATTTCTGCGAAAATATCTAAATATTAACCAATTTTTTATTAATAATAAAATATAGTGAAGTCATTTACTGTGATTTCGACCGACTTTGAAATTTTGAACGTTGTTCTGCTGTAAAAATAAAAAATAACTATTTTGGATAGGATTTTCGTAAAATTCAAATGAGTAATTATAGTAAATTTCAAGCCAATATTGGGTGAACAACTTTATTTTGTCCGCTTTTTTTCATGAACTTGAAGCTACGTTATGGAAAAATTGTTACTTACGTTTTATTCAAAATATTGACTATCGTTAGCCGCTACTTTTGCTCATCTTTTCGGCAGCATACGGATTCCGCAACGAAAAAACTACTCGTCTTCCGACTTGATCCAAGAAACGATCCAATTTTTGACTTCTTCATACGAATCAGAGTGCTCGTTAGCCAGTCCGTGTGCCATCGATTGGAGCAAGTGGTAATCGGATGGAGAAACGTCCTGAGAGTACGGCGGTTGGGATAAGATTTCCCATTTCAGCATTTCTAAATATTTTTGAACACTTTGGCGAATGTTGGAGAAAGACTTGGTCGTGATCCCGAACCTTGTATTGCGGCTGTTTTTCTTTTAGAGCTCGGCTCAAACATATCAATTTCGTTTGATATCAATCCCCTGTGATGGTTTCCCTTGGCTTCAGTAACTCATAATTTATCACATCGAGCTGGTCCCACCAAATACAGAACATGATGTTAGCGCCGTAGATATTCAGTTTAGTCATCAATATAAAGGAATGGTCGGAGAGACCCATTCACCCATTTTTCGGCGCCGGTCACATACGATGGAAAAATCCGTTTGGATTTTGCTTTTGTAGTAGCTGTTCACAAGCAAAGAAATGCTTTTTGACATCTCTGGATTTCAACTCGTATGGGATCCAGTTTCCTTTCCTCTGAATCATACCCAGTCCAATTTATCACTTGTGTATCATTGTATAACAAAGTGATTATTATTATTATTCCCATGGCTTAAAGGCGTTTTGAAATGGCTTGTTGAGCCACAAGCAATGATTCTGCTAGTTCTTCTTGCGTTTGAAATGAGTCTTGATCAAGTAATGCTTCCAATTCGGCGTCTTCGAAAACCGTCTCCCTTCCACCGCCATACCAGTGTTCTACGTCAAAACCATTTTTAGAGCATTAAATCCACGTACATATTCTAGAGCGTAAGCACTTTTATTCGAATGAAAACAGAAAATCAAAAGCAAATGACGAGAATTTGGCTTAAAAACTGACATTTTCAATTTCATCACACAAACAGAACTCCATCCATGTTTGTACAAGTTTTACTATGTGACATTTTTGATTGGCTTATTTCGACCAGAAAGTACTACACTATAGATTATTAGATATTAATCTAATTTTTAATTTCAGGCTTACAGTGGGGCGATTTCTTTACTTCACCATCAACAGAAACTACACGATTTGTATTTGGTCATGTAGTGACAATGTTGATAGTCGATTGTTTCATATATATGCTAGTGGCCCTGTATTTGGAGCAAATACTTCCAGGTCCGTACGGTACGCCTCGAAAGTGGTATTTCCCGTTTCAGAAAAATTACTGGTTTCCGGACAAATCTGTTCAAAGTAAGTTTTGCAAGTATTTTTTGTATTGTTTTTTTTATTGCTACAGATAGGCTGACTGGCCACTATTTTGCAGTTACCATCGCCTATGGGTATTTGCTACGCCAGTGACATCGTGAACAAGCTGCTTTCCCATAAGGGTACATGAACTTGGATCACTAATGCCAGAACACAACACAAAGTTATTATGGTCCGCCATAATTTATACTTAAGACCAAAGGTGGTCTCCATCCAGACGGGCTTGAGGCCTTACCACGTAGCTAGGATAGGTTGTTTTGTCACCTTTTACGACAGGCCGACCCCAGCCGCAGAGGCCAGTATTTTTTCTCCGCCCCTGCACGGATAAAGTAATTGTATATAATCAAAACAGTGAATTTAACTGTTCTAAAAAAGTATAATTTTAATTCAGTTTTTCATTTCATATTTTATTATATTATTATATTTATATTTTATTATATTACCTATTGGTATCTTAAATAATATCATATACAGTAGAACCTTTGTAAATCGAACTTGAGGGGAGACGCCAAAAAATCGAGTTACATAGTTTTCAACTTAGGGAAGACTTCGACTTGAGCGAATTTTGTAAGGAAACATTCAATTTGTAGAGGTATTTCTCAGTATCAATATTTCTTAACGTCAGTAAGAAACGTTTCTTAACGTTAGTAACGTTCTTAAAATCAAACATTACTACTAGAATGAACAAGATACAAAGGTTCAACTTATTCTTTCGTGTTATAGAAGTGAAATAAGTACTCAATTTGCTTATAGGACTCGTTAATTATTTCGACATATGCAAGGGTTAGAATTTCGAGCAACGGTGGTTTAGAGAGTTGAAGAGAGGGGAACACAACATTTTTCGAGCTAGGGAGGTTTTTGACTTATTGAGGTTTGACTTAAAGAGGTTCTACTGTATATAGAAGGAGGTGTGATTTGCATTTCATTTCATACCAATATATTTCTCTACGCTCAGTACTACTTTAACACACTAATGCATTGAAGACATCATTAAAGCATATCGCGCTTTACACGCGTAGTTCTAAAAAGATTTAAATGCTGCAAATACTAACCCTCTTGATGTAAGTCTATAAATTTCATATTGTTTTAAAAGATCATAAAATTTTACTTCCAAGTGTACGTCATGTAAACAAAGCCATAATTAGCGAGGTTTATCATTTTAGTATTATGATCGGCTATATTTATATGATTGATAAAGTTTTGAACTAATTATTAGGTTTTATAATCAGCTACTATTCAAGTGTCATGCGGGTGTCGTGAATATTTCGATAAATCATAGATTTGCAAAGTGAAAAGGATTGCTTCGTGTTTTCGATCACGTTAAATTCATTAAAGGGCTAATTGCTATTTTCATTGCAAAAAATAAAGTTAAAAATAGAATATTTTACTTCTTGAAATTCGCTTATTACCATGGTAATAAGCACATTTGTAGACTTAATATTGTAAATTGATAATATTTATAACTGTTACATCTACAATAATATTATAAGGATGAAATATTAAAACAGACCGATTTCAAAAATTCTAGCACTATGAGAATTCTAATTTATCTTTGAGTAATATAGACTTAATGTAACGCAAGGTGTAAAAATATTGCTATATATTGATAGAACAAAAAATGTTCTGTAACAAATAAATATTTATGATTATGATTTTATCCGTGCAGGGGCGGAGAAAGAATACTAACCTCTGCGGCCGGGGTCGGCCTGTCGTAAAAGCCGACAAAACAACCCACTCTAGCTACGTGGTAGGGTCTCAAGCCCGTCTGGATGGCGACCACCTTCGGTCTTAAGTATGCCGCCATAATAACCTTGTGTTGTGTTCCGGCATTAGTGACCCAAGTTCCTGTACCTTTATGGGACAGCAGCGTGTTCGCGATGCCACTGGCGTTGCAAGCACCCATAGGCGACGGTAACTGCTAAATTCTAAGCGGGCCGTCAGCCTGTCTGCTGTTCTACAGCAATAAAAAAAAATGATATGATTTTGTAATGCTACATCATCGAGTCGGCGCCAGTAGTGGTCGCGACATGCGTCGCTCTAGTCAGCTGGCGATCAAGGCGAAGGAAGGAACACCAGAAGGTATACTAGTGACATATTTCTCCCAGCCTAGAGAAGGGGACGTACGCATTGCAAGTGGAGTCTCATACTACCCCGCCGCTCGTTCCCGCACGGCGGGTTGTGCTTAGTGCATTACCGCATTCCCATCTCACCTTGCATGAAATCGAAGATGCCGGGTCCCATCACTTCCCCGACTTTGAAGAGGCTTGTCAGAGCAGGGCGATGCTATTCGGACTCGTGGGTAGGCTATCATCATGGCCTTTGGCTCCAGTACTCAAGATGAATGAAGGCTTACTGGAATGGTTTTAGTGGATAAACCAACAACATACGCCTTCAAGAGACAGTGGCGCACATGTGCATTACGCGGGGAGTGCTAGGCATTGATGCATGTCCCTTGGGAAACGCATCGTTTCCCAGTCCCATAGGGTAAGAGAAAAGAAACGGACAAAACGAGACACAAAATTAGAAAATAAATCTCCAAAATTTATAATTTTTAAAGCGGAATGTGAATTTTTAATCTTGTTAAATCCAAGATTTCACGGCAGAGCATACTTATACAGTAAAATATATAAAAATCTGCTACCTATGATAAATGTTTAAGGTATATCTACTACGTATGGTTTCTAACTGCAGCTCCTGTAGGGTTACAACGGTTTCTCGTGCAGTGTGAGGTCTCGCGTTATTATGGAGCAATAATGGTGAAGATCGATTCACGAGTCGGGGCTGTTTCACTACCCGTTTCGTCATCATTGGTCGAAGTACGAAGTAAAATATCTGCTGTTATATTTTGACCAGACCTGAGAAAACAATAGTAACTAACACCATGAAGACACATTACCTTTTTATTGATAAGCTTTGCTTTAGGGCATTGTTGCGGCGTTTGATCTGATAGGAAAGATATGGCATAATAAGGTCCACGCTTTTTGCACAATAATAATAATATTTTTAGTTCATTATTTTTTCCTATATTAAGAATTATTTTTCACTTTTTAATTCGATTTGTTTGGAGTTAGTAGAACATGACCCTTAATTTCGGATTAAGCTGACGATCTGAGGAATTAAATGTTAAATTTATGACTAAAAGTAGCCTAGGTTTTCTATAAAACATGTTATTTTTGTTTTAGGTTTCAATATAATAGATGATAATGATGCATATGAAGAAATAATCAAAGAAAGAGACCCTACAGATCACGAAATCGGCGTGAAGATGCATGTAACAATTTTTTTCAAGCATTATATTAGGTTATTATGTATAGTACATTTAATTTTTTTAAATATGTTTTTCTTTGCAGAATCTTACAAAAGTCTATGGGAATAATGTTGCAGTGAATAATTTATCAATGAATATTTACGATGATCAAATTACTGTTCTCCTCGGACATAATGGCGCAGGAAAATCTACAACGATATCGATGTTAACAGGTTTGTTAAAAAAAGCTCAATTATCTTATATCTTTTAGTATACGGGGGTTTCGGGGGCGATAAATCGATCTAGCTAGGAATCATTTCTAGAAAATGTCAAAAGGTGGCGTTTGAGTAGTCCCAATTTAAACTGAAAAATGACTCTTCCTGACATCTATCGGCGAATAATAATACATTTTTTTAAATTGCTTTAACGACACAACAACACTAAAGCTATTCCAGCAGATGGCGTTGTTAAGTAACACGAAGTCAATGAGTGTTTGCTTTGAGGTTAGACTAAGAAAATCAATTGTTAATTTCCAAAAAAAAATAATAATACCGAGCAAAGCTCGGTCATCCGGATATTGTAAGAAATTACTAATCAAATTTATGACCATCACTTTGCGGTAATGTTTTCCTATGTCATTCGGAATTTATAAAGGTAATTTAGGTAATCAAATTAAGTTCTTTTGGTGGCCATGAAAAAAGCCCATAAGATAATGTAAGCAATAAAATAAATATCTACCTTCTAATCCAATCGGCACATATACTTAAAAATGTTTAACTGTCAATGTATTAAGAGTATTCTATTGTCTTATTGTTACATTACGTCCTTACTATGTTCTGTAGCGTGACAAAGTTATGTTATTTGACATCAACATTGCATTCGTTCATTTATATTAGTAGTACATTCGCCTAAAACATCGTAATATCTGGATTTATCTATTTTTTCTCCCATATCACGTTTTTTGTTCCCACATTTTCTATGCTTCTGTGATTCAAGGTAATCTGTAGTGTATTGCGCCCTGTTATTCTATATCATCCATGTATCTCTTTTCAAGGAAATTTGCAGTTAACCCACGGTTCGGTACACATAGCGGGCTACGATATCAGTAAACAGCTTAAATCAGCTCGATCTCACATAGGTCTTTGTCCTCAACACAATGTTGTCTTTAACGAATTGACTGTTGCCGAACATTTACAATTTTTTGCTACGCTCAAAGGTTTCACTGGTACTGAGCTGAAGGAAGATGTTGATTCTCTTGTAGCCAAATTAGAATTGGAAGATAAGGTAAATTGTGTTTGATTTGTACTTAGGGTCAGTATTTTATTGTTATGTATAAGTATACTTTTGTATTTTATGTTATATTGTTTATGTTATTATTATATCTTATTTGTATTACATTATTATATTACTTTTAGCGCGCCACCTATTGTGCACTAGTTATAAGCTTAGTATTAAGTTACTTTGCATGTATATAATTTTTGGTGGACAATAAAGAATAATCTATCTATCTATACTTTGTCTCAACGGAATGATTTCCACTGGTCAAATGTGCATTTTACCACCCGTTTTAATCAAATTGACCTGTATATATGTACATGTATCTATGTAACGAAATTTTTAGACTCGATTTTTACCCACTTTGTACGATCAAGAAATTCAAAATTTTACACACTTGTCAAGACCTGATGACAATACACAATTTAAATAATTTTGTCCCATAGATCTTATCAGGATCATCAGGATTAACGCTTTCTTTTCCTTCTGCCGGAAGATAGTGTTAAATTAATAAAAACATTTACTGATTAGGAATTAACAAAAAAAAAAATAAAAAAAAAAAAAACAATTACGCCTGAGGAGTGTGCAGTGTTGATTGCAACTATGCTTCTTCGCATTAAAGCTGTCATTGAGAGCAAGGCGACACAACTAAGTGGTAGACGAACTATTTTGCGTGAGTGACAAGGGTAGACGAATACTTTTGCGTTATGTTTTTTAGAATATTTTTAAAAAAAATTTATGTTATGTAAAGTCATGAAAAAATTTCAGTTATGTTAAAATAAACTTTAAAATGTACTTCAAATTGTGGTTTATCTTTTATTAAACGTTCTTAATTATTTTACCAATATTTACTTTCTATATTTTACGCTTTGCACTACTTTCTATACTAGACGAACTATTTTGCATCGGGGGGTATATACTAAAGTTAAAAAATGTATTTTACGTAATAAAAGTAGGCCGTTATTTTATTTTAAAATATAAATATGTTTTAAAGATTTCTCTGCTTTTATTAATATTCCGCTAAACGTCTATAAATTTCTAAGATTACTATGCTCAAAATGACTTAGAGTTGATTATTATAAAATGTTGTATTTAGCGGGACTACAAATCGGAGGTGTTATCGGGTGGTCAGAAACGGAGACTATGTGTAGGAATAGCATTGAGTGGTGCGACGAGAGTTGTGTTACTAGATGAACCTACTTCTGGAATGGATCCGGCCTCAAGGCGAGCACTTTGGGATCTATTACAGCGAGAAAAGAAAGGTAAAATATGTGAAGATTCTAAATTGTACGTTTATAAATCGATATTTATTATAATGAACACTAAGAAAGTTTTTAAACCAAAAAGTTTCAGAATATTGATTTAGGTTAGGAGAAAAATCACATTAGGGGGGCGGAAAACTCTTTAGATAGAATTCGTATGGAGAGCTTTGCTTGTTTCTTGGGAATATGTGATTTAAAGAAAGCTTTATATTTCTCTAAAAGGAGTCAGTGAAAATACGTTCTATAGTGATTATAGTTGTGAACGTCTCATCACCATATCTACATTTTGGTTTGATAGGATTGTTTTCTTTCAGTCATTAGTGATATTATATAATACCGTTAAAGCCTATTTGCAAGAAATATAATAATAGCGCTGCTGTAAGAAGGTTATAGCTAATGTTACGTCTTACAGCGGTTAAATGTGAGTCGTTCAACCATTAGCGTCGGCTCTCCTGGCCTGCCGTGTGTGGGGCTGGAGAGTGCTCACGAGCGTCGAGACGCTGTCGGATCATCACTACATCCGGTTCAGTGTCTCCGCCCGTCAGCGAGAGCCTCTAGCCCATGTGACCCCGTTGGGTGACTGTCCGCGCTAGACACTTGGATAGATGAATCGGGAGGTTTTCCGCGAGGCCTTGACCGTCGCTACATGGTCGGGGCCAGGCGAAGTGCCTCCCGATGACGTCGACGAGGAGGCGGAGAACTTGCGGTTGCTCACGACTGACGTCTGCGACGTGGTGATGCCGAGGCGGGGGACACACCGGCCCCCGTGCTAGGTGTACTAGTGGAATGCGGAGCTCGAACGGCTCCGCAAGACGTGCAATTATGCCCATCTCGTACACCAGACTTAGAAGACAGAGTCGCTGCGACGCAGGGAGAGCAACCGCGGAAGCTCGGCTCTACGAAGAGTATCAGAGCGACAGAAACGACCTCCACCTCGCTATCCCCGAAGCGAAGGCGGCGACATGGGAGGAGCTTTTGGCTAGACTAGATCAAGATCCTTGGGAGCGACCCTACAAGACGGTGCGGGGCAAGCTCCGCCTATGGGCGCCCCCGCTGACCGAGATTCTTCCCCCGCGCCAGGTGGACGGTTTCGTCGGCGCTCTGTTCCCCATGAGGGCTGAGTACTCGCCTCCCGCCATGGTCCCGCATCATTGGGATGAGGAGGACCCCAGCGCGCACGATGACCCCGTGCCCGACGTGGACCGAGCAGAGCTGGGGGTAGCAATGTTGCTACTGAAGGTCAAGAACACCACTCCCGACCTTGACGGCATTCCGGGGCGTGTGTGGGTTCTGCCCCACGACATCCTGGAGCCCCGACACTTGAGGTTCTTCGACGCATGTCTGCGGTTGCGCCGGTTTCCCGCATTATCATCAATGGAAGAATATCGAGGAAAACCCTGCAGTATCACGGGTTCTTCTTCTTCAACACGACGTCAACCCCGTTATTTCTGAAACCTGCTTTCTCGAAATAATTTTGAATGGTTTCAGGCTTAATTTCGCTTCTTTTTCACGCTTCGGTTGTCATTTGTTGTTGGCGTATTAAACGGGATGACGAATCGTATTAAACGTTAAGAAATGTATGAAAACATGTCTCAAGTTGCAGGGACTGGCGTAAAATGGCGTATTATGCGAGAAATAGTGTTAAGCGTGATCGTATTAAGCGGGTTATACTGTGTATAATGATCCTGATATTTTTTAATCACAGTGCTATGAAATGTTTAATAAATTATTATGATTTGTAAGGTAGCTAGATTACTACCTAGGATAACTTACCGATAGAAACAGGCAAATTTCATTAATCAATTGATTGGCCTTGAGCTAATAATCCACCTGCCTATTGTATTCCAGTAATAACTTCTTTTTATCAGGTCGCACTATAATTTTGACGACACACTTCATGGACGAAGCTGATATCCTTGGAGATAGAATTGCAATCATGGCAAACGGACGTCTGCAATGCATTGGTTCACCATTCTTTTTGAAAAGTCATTATGGTGTCGGTTACACATTGGTTATCGTTAAATCACAAGAATTCAATATCGATAAATGCACAGAAATCATCAAGAAACATATACCGAGTATAACACCAAAAGAAGATAAAGGTAATAATGATATATCTTTATTTCAAGATATTTATAATTAATACAATCGTATATTTGGTTTATGAAATATTAGCTGACCCGGAAAACGTTGTTCTACCATAAAAATTTAAAAGAAGTAACTTTATTTTTCTACAACGCCCAATCTATGTATAAACCGAAATTCATCAAAATTGGTTCAGCGGTTTAGCGATTTATGACTTTTTTGAATAGTAGGTAATGTTTTCAAAAACTAAACTGAATAATCCTTTTTGTGTCTTGATAAGAGAATTCTTAGAAGTTTTGCAAGTGTTGTAATAGTATAGCACCATTTTAGAATTGTGATGACTTGCGCTAACTTTTGTAATAACATGCCATAGTACATTTCATACATTATTTTTAAACAGTAGCACGTCAAAGTTGATTAAAAGTTAAAATATTCTAAAATTTCAAGAAAAAATATTGTTTATTTTATTTTTATATTAAAAACTACGAATGTTTTGGTCCTATTTGGAACTGCAATTAATAGTTATGTTACTTAGGTAGCTAATACAAAAAAATGTGGGGATATGTTCACATCTGTAACCACAGTATCTAATCATAGGGTGTAGGGTATCAAATTACAACATTTTTCAAAAAAGTTAAATGTAACTTTGAAAAAAAAAAGAGCTGGATTGTTTTTACGAAACTTGCGCGGATGAAGGAGTACGAAATTCGGCAAAGTTAAAGTTTATATTGATGTGCTCAATCCAGTCTATTCGTCCCCCACGGCCTATCTATCTTCGTGGAAAATTTTAATTTAAATAACCCTTTATATTCCTTGCGAAGTGGCACGGCGTTCCGTCGCATTGAAAATACATGCGCAACCAATTGCGAAGTTCAGGCTGAAATCTGATTTTGACTAAAATTATACCAAAGTTCAAATAACTTTTGTACCACTGAATTTCGCAAAACATACATGGGGGTTAAATTTATGGGTACTGAGGTCCCCCACCACCCAACCACCGATGATCCACCCCTCTTGTTACACCCAGTATATTGCGTTTATTTTCCATTTGTTTTCGTAAATGGGCGGCTATCTCAAAAGTCTTGAAACACCTCAAAATGAATTTAATGTGAGGGAATTTTCGGTCAACGATTTATTACGAATTTTGTTGTGGTCTTAATCAACAACAAAGCTACGATGGATTTCGTTGGGCTTTAATTAGGAAGCTCCATCTCACGCCACTGTTTACAATCGGTTTAATACGTTTAAGCATGGACGAAGCAATATCAGCGATGATTTATGCAACAGCTCGTGGACATACCAGCCCCATCTCTCTAGCTATATATATATTTTTATTAAAAGATTGTAATAATTTCTCATTTTGTATTTATTTTTAGTTTCCGAAGTGACTTTTAGTTTAACAAACGATTATTCCCACAAATTTGAAGAAATGTTGATTGATTTAGAAAATAATAATGAAGACATCAAATACAAGAATTATGGTCTGGTTGCAACGACCCTGGAGGACGTATTTATGGCGTACGTTATAGATTGAGTTAATTAGTCTTCAATTGTTTTACTTATTTAACATTTATATTATTGGGTTGATCGGAAAGTAATTTAGTTTTTTTCGTGAAAGAAATTTTTTGTGGTGATAAATATTTAATTTAATTATATTTTATCCATTCTAGTCCAATATCGTCTGACCTATTTCTGGCAGTGCAGTATGATTCCATGCTCATAAAATTTTTGGTTTTTGCTGGCAAAAATCTAGTCCAAGTGATTTTTGACCTCCTCATTTGAAGTGAAGGTTTTACCCTATAAATTTTTTGTAGAAATCGAAATAAATAATAATCCGAAAGTACTAGATCTGGAGAATATGCTGTGTGGTAGTACATCCCATTCAAGCTGTAAAAACTTTTGGCGTAATACTAAACTTGTATAAGGTCCGCATTATCTTAGTGGATCACTACACCTTTGCTGTTGATCAATTCTGGCCTTTTCTGTTTGAGTGAATCATTCAATTTTTCCAGCTGATGACAATACACGATTTCAGAATTGATTGTACTATCCAGTAAAAGTTCAAAAACCGATTTCTTTAGTGGGAACCAAACAGATGCGTCACCTTCTTTTTGATGAATATTGGCTTTCGAAGTTCTTTGAGCCGATCGTCTTTTTTACTCTATGACCTTTTGCGTTTTGTTTTTGTCAGAAACATTACAAGATAAAAAGGTAATAAAAATTAATCAAACAATTAAATGTCCCTGTTTCATATAATTATATCCGTCAAAATTATCAAAATTCTAAATAAATTCAAAATTATTTATAATTCATAAACAAAACTCTAAATATAAAATCTAAATAAAAATGGCGTGTTTTTACTCTGAAGACTGCGAGCAATTTGCAGTATGTCCGATGTTAGTGGCCCCTTGTCCAACGTGCTGTGAAGATCTACCTATGTTCTATCCCTGCTTGCCACGATATCTTTCGCCGAAGGTTATGTATTGTTGTGAAAAGAAGCCGCGAGTTTCAAGGCCTCTAACTTGCCAAGAGGAAGTTGCTGTGAGCCACAACCAAAATATATGAAGATGAAGGTTGAGGATATATTAGATGATTGATAAGGAAGAATAAAGGATAACAGATTTTTCCCCAAAAGGAGTTAACGTCAGGCAGGCGGCCGGTTGTAAAAACTAAGCTACAACTATTACAACATGTAACTAAGCCACAACATGTATGTTGTGCCGACCCCATATAATGTGGGATAAGGGCAGAAGGAAGAAGATCTTTTGCGTTTGACGTTATCATAGGCAACCCATTTCTTGTGCCCAGTGATGATGCGCTTCAAAAGTGGATAATTTTATTAAAGTTTGAGAAGCAAATCACAGACGTCAACGCGATGACACACATTTCTCTCCGTAAGAATATGAGGAACCCATATGTCGAGCTTTGCTGTCAAACCTAGGCGTTTCAACTTGTTGAACTGTTTAATTCTATAAGTTCAACCTCTCAGCAATCTCGCGAACTGTTATTCTCCAGTTTGCAAAAACTTATGACTTTATCGTGTCGTCAACTGGCTTTCCAGAACGTGGAGTGTCATCAACATCAAAATTGCCAGACCGACATTTTTAAAACCAGTTTTGGCACTGACGTGCTGTTAATACATCTTCTTCATACACATTGGCTAATTTTTTTCTTGCTTGAACAGTATTTTTACTTTTTCGGTAGCAAAAAAGTAAAATATGCCGAAAATGCTGCTTTTGAAAGGGCACTAACCAAAAACTACTGCGTAGAATCAATCAGTCTTTTTCACAAGCAAGTCTTGCTATATCAGCTGTTGAAACAAGTGAAGATCAGATCAAGTATGAAGTTGAGTGTGAAAGAAAACAATTAAGCCCTCTATTGGAGAAAAGCAAGCTACTTTCCGAACAACCTTATACTATTCTGTTGCTTGTAACTAAACAGTTTTATCTTTTGTACTATAACTGTCGCTCCTCTGAATATACCAATTTAAAATAATTTTAAAAGGACCTGATTTGCTTTTAAATATAAAGGTATATTTGTCTGATCGAATGATATTCCATCGAATATCAGATCGTATGATATACAGTATATAACTATACAAGAGATTTTGTCTCTATATTTTTCAGTGTTGGTTCTGATGTTGCTTTAGTCAATTCAATAACTGACGATGGAGCGATGTCCACTGACGAATCAGTATTAACGGATGATATATTAAGAAGCTCGTTGGAAGAACGTTAGTATTTGAAGTGTATTCTTTTAAATTAAGATTTATTTGATCTATTATTGCTTAACAAAGTTATCAACTTTCTAATTTAATCGAGTTATATTATAATTGAACTAAAATGTCATAATATTTTAAGGTTGTTGTTGAAATGTATTTGTGTGTTATGTAATTATTTTAAAATAAATGTACAAAAAAAACATAACTAAAAACTAACTATACTGGCTACGCTTTTTATGTGTCTGTTTGGTTACAAATACAAAAAAATTATCGCTAATTTATTCCAAAGATTTGAGTGTCTCACACCTTTATTACATTTTTTAAAGTAAACAAAGAAGAAAAAGCTGTAACAGGAATTCGTCTTCTGTGCCAGCGTGTTCTCGCTATTTGGATGAAGCTTTGGCTGGTTTGGACGAGATCTTGGTGGCTTGTACTTCTCCAGTTACTTGTGCCACTTATGTTGATTAACATGACGCTTTTAGTTTTGGAGTATATTACAAGCTTCGTTGAAACTGTTCAAATCAGACCGTTGACAGTCGCTACTGGGTATGTTTATAAAAACCTTTTAAGTATTATATTTTGGATGAACTTAAAACTTTATATTATTAAATTATATAATTTGTTTAAGGTGGAAAGTGATTTCTTATGAACGAGTAAAGATTAATTATTTAATTTTACAAGTTTAAAACTAATTTGTAAAAAAAAACAGTTATTATATGATTTAGATATACTTTAGCGTCCAGCTATCAGTAAAGTGTGGTACTTTAACATATTAATTTACAGAAAATAAAATACTTGGTGTTTTGATTATTGTACCTGAAGTTTATCATATCTTGCGTTATTTAGGTCGACAGTACGTGGAATTGGAAATCTAACATAATACCAACGACTTAACCATTGTATGATTCATATTAGGTTCCTTAGTTATCAGGGGTAAATTACTTCATCAGTTACGAATGAAATACAGGATCTGTAGGTAGTATGATATTTAATTCATCAAAATATTTCAGATATACAAGTACAGAAACGTTGTTGAATTATAATGGTACATCACTATCATCACTTGGAGCCTTGGCAAAAAATGCTTATCTAAATATATTCGTGAATGCCAGATTAGATACAATGGTCATAAATGATCTTCAGGATAAACCTATCAGTGAATATTATCTAGAAAGAGTACGTATAAAATGAACATAATATTACACAAAGCTCAGCTTTCTCAATTAAACCAATTTAATATAATTTAATTACTATAATATTTACTAATTCTATAATATAATTAGCATAGTAATGATATTAATTGCTTACATACTTATATCCCTGATAAAACATTATAGGCTGTAGATTCGGGAGAACTTGCATCTATGCGTCATAGTGTCGTGATCGGTGCTACGTTTGACGAAGACGCAGCGACCGCGTGGTTCAGTAACTTCGGGTACCATGACGTTGCCACGTCCCTTGCCACTCTCCACGAGGCTTTACTTAAAGCCTTTGACTCCACCGCCAACATCAAAGTCTTCAATCATCCACTTGAAGCTAATTACAATGATAGGGTAATTTATCTTATTTTTTTTTGTTGTAAAAATATTTAGGATATCTTTCATTAAAATAAAATAACTAAACATAAGTGCCCCAAATAAATACTTGATTAACACAAATTTTTGTAGCTGAGCTACTCATATGAGTAGTATATACATATGACCGTAGTAAGTGTATACTTATGATCAAATTCCTATTCGGGATAAATATATATTTACATATATTTAGTCTATTAAAGACACTTAAGAACTTAGTTTATAGTTTTGACCTTATTATTACGGACAAGCATTTATACGGGTCTTTTATTTTTATATAGGTTTTTTTGTCGTATATTTGTTTCTTTTATTTTACGCGAATTATTTAAAAAATATTATTTTAAGCGAAGTTTTAATATTCTCAGACGGATATCCAGGTAATGGTGACATTACTATCCATGCAGTTATCTTCGGGAATTGGCAGCAGTATCGGCATAGCCAGTTCAGTTTTCATTATGTTTTATATAAAGGTAACATTTATCTCCTATTTATGTAAATTAATGTCAATTTTGAAATCTGGAACAACATTTAACTATTTTGTACCAATTTACTTAACAGGAAAAAGTATCTGGAGCAAAGCTCTTGCAAAAGGCCGCAGGCGTACAACCCTCAGTGTTGTGGGTTAGTGCATCAATTCTGGATTGGCTTTGGTTCTGCATTATTTGCGTTACGATACCAATATCCTGTGCTATTTTCCAAGTGTCCGGTCTTTCAACAATATCTGAGCTAGGCAAGTATTCTTCCTAAGGCATTTTTATGTAAATCTCCAGAAAGAAATACAAAATAGTTATACTATCCTTGTCATCTTCTTTTGCTTTTTAAAAATCAAATAACTGTTACAGTGATCATTTCGATAAGTTATATAGGTACTAATTAAAAAAAAGTTATGAGATCATATTTTCAGTTTCAGTATACACCTATCCCTCGATTTACACTAAAGATACGTTCCCGACAGAACCACGATCATAAAATCCCCGTTTTTGTTATGTAAACCCGTATAAACGAAGTACACTTCCTTTATGCGTTCAAATTATTCTGTCACTTATTTAAGTAAAAAAGACATCTTACAAACTTATTGAAATCACTATAGATTAGACACAAAAATAAAACAAAGAAATCTTCAAGAAACTACGTGTAAATATACAAATTCCAGCTGCTACAATTTTTTCAATGGAATCTTATTTTTTTCTTAATGGTCTTTTTGTAGAAGCTACATTTTGTAAAAGCTATTCATAGAAAAACATTTTTCTATATCCATGACTCTATATGAATAGCTATAAAATGTATAATTTACCAGTTCTAATATATAATCACGCACACGTAGTGAAAGACATGAGCTTTTTGAAGTTATACTTCTTTTGGCGCATTTGGAAAAAATTAAATATATCTCAGTACAATTTTTACGGTGCACGCGCACACCGACATGATAAAGTTCGCTGAAACTGTCTGTCAAGTTTCCGTGAAAACTTGTAACTATATTCACAGTAATTTCTCAAATATTCATAAATATACATGTGTGTATGTGATTTGAAATTGTATATGGTGATGAATGATAGAAAAATAACTTTATAAGTGCACTTATAGATTTGAAGTCAATTGTCGGTATGTATTCCTTTTATTTTCTTCATTTAATAGTCCTTTTAACAAACAAAGAGTTGTATACGAGATGAAATCTTTAGCTATTTGTGTTCTAAAGAAGTACATCTTCTTACATGCGTACTTATGTAGTGATACACATTCCGAAAAGCAGATAAACGTGGCCAGATCTATAATATACACTCCCGTCACCTCTCTGAGAGTCCAGAAGCATACAAACACATCCCGGCTGACACACAGGAGTAATCGCCTTATGACACCAAGGTTGGCCTTGCCCGCCTGGCCGAGTATAAGGCAATAAAGGAAACTTATTTTTAGATTTAGAATACAACTGATATTCCTCACTATCCGTGCAGGGGTGGAGAAAGAATATTAATCTATGCGGCCGGGGTCAGCCTGTCGTAAAAGGCGACAAAACAATCCACTCTAGCTACGTGGTAGGTAGGACCTCAAGCCTATCTGGATGATCTGGAAACCTCCTTTGGTCTTAATTATGCCACCATAATAACCTTGTGTTGTGTTCCGGCATTAGTGACCCAAATTCCTGTAGCCTTTTGGGACAGCAGCGTGTTCGCACCCATAAGCAACGGTAACTGTTAAATTCTAAGCGGGCCGTCAGCCTGTTTGCTGTCCTACAGTAATAAAAAAAGTACACACACACGTTTTTTTAATAATAATTGATTCCCTTGCTTTCTCATGAACCTTCTTCCTGCCCTTATCCTAGCTATGTGGGGTCAGCACAACATGTCCTCTCCTTTCACTCTCCTCTATCATCCTCATCATCTGAACATTCGCACCTTTTTTTGCCATATCACCTCTTACACAATCCATCCATCTTTTCTTTGTCACCTCTCTTAACCCCATCCACTCCCATTTCTAACATTTTCCTTGTTATATTGTACTTGTTAAGGGTACATATAAATGTTTATTGTATTTCACAATACCTATACATGAAGTTTCCTGTTATTGCCATCAGTGTTGCGAAATGAAGGAAAACTAAAAATGTATTTAAAGATATGTATATACGAATATGCAACCGTATATACATTTTTGTGTCTATGAACATAAGTTGTTTCTTTCTTTCCATTACTATATAGCAATAATACTGTTCAAAGGCAATTAATTACCTCTGCCTCTTGGTATAGCCACAATATCACTCAGCTTTTATAAATTTCAGCCACTGCGTGATATATGAGATGTATCATAGATTCAATTTATGTTATTAGGATATTATTTTACCTCTTTTCATTAATATCCTGAACTCAGATGGTCTTAGAATGTTATTTCAATCAACTTCTTTTGTATTTAGGACGGATGTATGTCTGCTTCATGGTCTACGGCATGGCTATGCTGCCTTTGAACTATCTGTTTTCTGGATGCTTTAGTGGACCAGCTTTTGGGTTCGTCGTCATGTTCTTCGCAAATGTTTTGTTCGGTGAGATTTTAGCGCAAGTCTTTTTCTACTTTGTAGATTAATATATAAAGCGCTTCCTTGCCATAATCGGAGCCATAGTATATTCTTTTGAGCTTTGTAGTAAATAATGGGATGGTGTCCTTACACCGAGATACCGTTATCTCGTTCCTAGGTGTCTAAAGGCAAAAAGTGTTAACTCCTTTTGAGTAACCTATATTTATAATCTATTTATTAGGTGTCTCTCTGCAGGTCACAAAAGAATTTCACAGTCAATTTTTATTCTTATTACCATAAATATTGAGAGAGTCTATATTAATTCAAATCTTAATTCAGAATAAGAGTAAAAATAAAATAAAACGAAGACTGTATTTTTTTCCACTTGCCACTTCCACTTTGTTAAATTTTAAGTTTTTAATAAAATTCTTTTAATAATGTATTAAAGATGACAAACACACGTTTAAAGATGACAAAATCACATCAGCAATGGAAATTGAGTGTATTTATAATTTTTTTAGGATTGATGGGACCACAAATTGTTCAATCATTATCATCTCCTCAATTAGACACATATGAAGCAGCAAGACTTCTTGATTCAGTTTTACAATTCTTTCCACTCTACAGTTTGGTTACTTCAGTCAGGTAAGTCAGGTTGTAACACACACACACACACATACAAGCAAGCGCGTCGTTGGATATCTTGAATATTATGTGCGCTTCGTCGGTAGTAGTGTCGGATAAAGAAAACAATGTTAAACAAAATTATACTATATTTCTAAACAGCGTTACACAGCTTACAGATACGTGTCTTAGATAAGACGCGAGATGATTCAGTGACGACCATACGCGCCGTCCGGCGCCGCTCATCGAGAGAGAACTGAAGTTTACTGAAGTTACTGAAGTCACACAACTTCACACAAGTCTATGGCAGGAGCGTCACTAACTCCATCGAATGCCACCAGGTGGCGTTGTCGTTTTAGAAACGGGAGCTTTGCAACTATTGTCATTAGTTGGTACCGGTGTACCGGAAACGAGTACGAGTATAAACTCGTATTAGATATATTAATTATGTATATCTACACGCTGGAGTGAGATTGTTTGCTTTTTATTTTTTTTTATAATTTTTTCGACCTCTGAAATGGTGAGATCATTCACCTGTGATATTGCGTCTAGCTTTTTAACCAAATTATTTTTATTTACTAAACAGTTAGAAAGTTAATATCATTTTTTAAACTTAAATTTAAGATTTTTTTATTTCAGAATAAATATATACACATAATATTATACATACATACATCTTTACTAATAGCTATTGTTTCATTGTGGCAGGGAGTTGAATCAAATTGGCCTAACGGAATATAGTTGTCTTCAGGGTTGTGAATATGTCGCAATATTGTTACCTAATCTTGATGAGTGTACAATGGAAATTATGTGCGAAAACTTTTCGCCTACTTGTTGTGGTAAGTGTTAGTAAAAATAAAAAATATATAGTTTTTTATAGCTGGAGTTCAGCAGACACGTAAATAGTTTACCTAAAAGCAAGTGGACATTTACAACACAAATTTTATAATTTTTTTTAAACTCTATCGCAAAGCGGTGATAAAACTGCAATTAGAAGTTTATACCAAATCCGTAACGCAACATAATCGTTCACGAAAATCGTTTCATAGAAGAAAGAAGAGACTAGAAAACGGTTACTGAACGGCGGCTGAACTGGCGGTTAGTGCGGTGGTAGAAAGACCACAGAGGCACCATTCTAAAGAGCTTCTCAGAACATTCCTCGTTGTACAGATGGTAAATACACAGTCTCTCTGGAGGCTTAGCGGGTCTAGACCGTCTGTGTATTTGGGATTGTTGGCAAGGCAAATTGCTTACCGTTAGATGGAGTCTTAGGGGATACGAGAGCTGACAAGCAGGTGCTGTACTCCATAAATATGAGCAGTAAGCCCAATCCGTAGTATTTCACCCTAAGGCAACGGCAAGGCCTTGGAGTGAAATAGTGCTTGGCCCGTTTTAATATACTCAGATTTTTGGAGGCGAACTTAACTTTGTGCTTCAGTTGTCCCCTAAACTGTACAACATAAGTGATGTCAATATCAAGAATTCCAAAAATACTCTTTGAGATGATAATAAGAGTTCCTTAAATCTGTGGTGCAGTTTTCATGGCAGAGAATACGTAGCTTGCTTTTTGGAAGGGTAGAATTGGACAAAGCTTTGTCGTCCCCATTTATAGACTCTCTAGAGTCACTTTTTTACTTAAGACATTAGTCGGACCCGGCTTTTTTCCAAAATCATTGCGGGGAGGGTTACACAGCCGTTATACCGTATATCGCCAGTGCTATCATCCGCAAAACAATACTATGCATTGAAGCACATTTTGCTCTGTTCAGGGGCGGAGTAAGAATACTAACTTCTGTTGGCTTGTCCTAAAAGGCGACAAAACAACCCCAGCTACATGGTAGGGTTTCAAGGCTATCTGGATAGCGACTACCCTTGTTCTACAAGTATGCCACCGTAATAACCTTGTGTTGTATTCTAGCAATAGCAACCTAGGTTCCTGTACCCCTATGGGACAGCAACATGTTCGCGGCGTCCCTAGCGTCGCAAAAATCCATAGGCGACGGTAACTGCTTACTATTAAGTGGGCCGTCAGCCTGTCTGCTGTTCTTTGGCAATAAAAAGGAAATCATTCATGTGTAGAATAAATAACACCAGCGATAGCACCGGCCCTGAGGCTCACTAGCATTTATGGGCTTGACACGGGTGCAACAACTCTAATAGACTATTTGAGAAAAATATTTCTGATATTCTGATTTTTATTATAGTAATTGCAAAATATGTAAATAAATTATTTTTAGACCATAATAATTTGAATGGAATCACAAATTCACTTTGTTGCTTTCAGGACTACACAATTAAATTTTTTTTATAACATCTTAAATATTTTTTAATATTATTCAAATAATAGGTTTAAATTGATACCATAGTGCCTTCAGAGATTTCTATGTTAATTACAGTTCGCGATGATCCGTATTTTGATTGGGAAGCCCCCGGGATTCTGAGATATTTAACAGCGATGCTTATAACAAGTGCAATTATGTGGCTAATGCTAATGATTGTGGAACACAAAATATTACAGAGGGTAATGTATTGGAATTATGTCATTAAAGAAGATACAGTTCTTGTAACAAGCTGCGTCGGCCCTTGACACGGCCATAGTAAATACGTTTTTTCAAAAAAGAGATCTGAAAGCACACAAATCGATTATTTTCTTATAAGAAGAAATACAATTAAATCAGACAGAGATTGCAAAGTGAACCCCAGTGAAAGTATGATTTCTAAACACCAGCTCCTAGTATTAGACTTAAACTACACAAAAATTATTAAACACACCCAAAATTAAGTAACATTTTTTTGGAAAAGGAAATGTATGTGAGTAAATTTAAACAAAGAGTGGTAAATAAAATGAAAGAGATGGATGATATGGTTAGACACTCTGTAATTGAATGTTGGAATGAAATATCAGAATGCATTAGAGAAACGAAACGGAAATGTAAAATTGAGAAAGAATCCTGGTGGTGAAATGAAGAAGTGCAAAAGATTCTGAAAGAAAAAAAACATGCTTTTAAAGAATGGAAAAGTGCAAAAGAATGTTATGAAGAAAAAAAGCAAGAGGAAATAATATTTGGAATGTAAAAAGAGAGCAAAAAGAGCTGTTGCTGTCTCCTAGGCCAGGGAACAAGCCAAGCTGTATGAATTTTTGGGAAGCCCTGGTGATGAGAAACATCTTTATAGAATGGTGAATGATAAAAAAAGAATGTAAGGGATATAACCCATATGAAATTTATAAAAGATGATAATGGAAGGGTCTTAACAGAGAATGAAGGAATAAAGAGCTGACGAAAAAATTATTTCTGTGAATTGATGAATATATAGGATATCTGGAGTGAAATGTTAGAGAACGCACTCGTTAATATAGGCGCTGTGAAAGAAGTGACTGCGGCTGAGGTTAGATTGACTGTGGATAGTATGTAAAATGGCAAGTCTGTAAGGCTGGATTAAATAAATACCTGTGGAAGTGTGGAAGTTCTTGAAAGCAGATGGATGGAAGTGGCTGACTTTGTTCTTCAATAAGCTGTTGCAAGATGATGCGATTCCCGATGAATGGTACGCTAGTTCCCATTTTTAAGAACAAAGGTGATGTACAGGTTTGTCACAATTATAGAGGAATAAAGCTCATGTCGCATAGCATGAAGATTTGGGAGAAAGTATAATAATTGCTAGGTAACTACGAGAGGATAGCGAATAAGTGAGAAACAATTTGGTTTCATGGTCGCGTGAGGGACAACGAATGTGATAAAGATAAGTAGGTATGTGAATTACTGTAATTGTAATTTGTGTTCGTTGGCAGGTGTTTACGAATAAAAGAACACCGCCTCCTATTGATATGAGTAAAATGGACACCGATGTGGCAGATGAAGCGAAGCACGTCCATTTTGTGGACAAGACTAATCTCAAGGAGCACCGTCTTGTCGCAAGGAATCTTTCCAAATATTATGGAAAACACCTAGCGGTTGACCAAATTTCATTTAGTAAGTACAACAAAGTGAAAAGATCAACGAGCATGTATGTAACTGTAAAAATTCAATATCTGACTATCATAGCGTGGTTATTTATAACATATAATAAAGATCTATTGAAAATTATTGCTCGAAACCTTAAAACTTTTTAAACAGGATTTGCTTCTCATGTAAATATTAACCGAATCGTGGAATACATATACAGCGCTACATTTTTACACTTTTAGTGTTTTATGCAAATTACTTTTGTAATTATTATTGTTATTCTTATTAAGTTTAAAGTTAAATGGCCTATTCTTATTACTAATAAAATACTTAGCTTTATTATCTAATGTGGTATGTGGCTGCGATGAACGCTCTGCTTGCACTGCATGAACTTCCGTGTTGTTCAGCACCTTCATATGTCCCCTGCTCTGCAGACCGACAGATGTCCACGGCTTTTATCATCATCAGGTTCTTTACTTCCAGAAATTTTTGCTGAATCTGTCACGTATCATACGTTCCTTTTGTCTCCAAAATTACAGATTTTAGCCATCTGCTTGGTTACAGTATAAATTCATCAAATGATTCTCCATCTTCTTGATGTCGCTTGTTAAAATTATAGCTGTTAATAACCTCATTCTGCTTGGGTTCAATATATTAAAATACGATTCCTGAGCTTGTTGTCTTATACAATTTAGTAAAATGGCTGCTTTCCGCTAACTTTATAAAGTCAGCCGCCATCATAAAAATCTTGAAACTGCTTGAATCTTAATCATTGTGGATAACAATTGTCTATATTGTCCAAATTAAAGCCCTTTGACATTTTATACTCCACTGCACACATGTTATCAACATTCAGTTTATGTTTTTCCGACATTTTATTGTGTGCCGCAGTGTGTTTTTTCGTGTTCGTAGGTTATATAATCCGTATGAATTTCTGGCTTCGCCATGTATTTTTTATACTTTTTATTTATTAAAACACTGTTTCAAGGTATTGATATTTATTATATTAAAATTTTACTGTTTGTTATATTTTAGTACTTAATATTATATTATATTGCAAGTACGCGTGCTTTTTTACATGTCTTAAATCCAAATGTGTGAGACTGTGAGATCTACCAAATGTCAAAAGTATTGACATAATGACTTACTACTAATAACGTTCCGTTATTACATATATATATAATTCTTTATTTTAGGTGTGAATGATGCAGAATGTTTCGGACTGCTAGGAGTGAATGGCGCTGGCAAGACTACAACTTTCAAAATGTTAATGGGAGACGAAACCATTTCTAGTGGGGACGCATTTGTTAGTGGCCATTCTGTGCAGTCTGAACTATCTAGAGTCTACGAAAATATAGGTATGAGCATGGGCTCTTGAAATATATTTCGTATAATCAGTAGTAGTATGTTATCTACTTTGTGGTAGTAGTCATAGTCAGTAGTTAAAAAAATTAAATATTGTTAGAATACACATATGATTTATACTTATATCTTTGTCAATGTTTGGAATTAAATCTAAATATGATACGCGAAATAAATATTTTATATTACTTTAAACGAAATATTTTGTATTACTGACGCGATCGGAAGATATGGCAGCGTAAAAGTTTGTAATATACACAAATACTCATAATTATGGTTATACTCTTGGCTCAAACTGTTGACTGATGGAGAGCAAGAGGAAAATGGAATTAATATCTTGTTCAACCCGATGGACAAGATACTAATTGTGGATGGAATTATAAGGACTGGATGTGACGATAGTCAGCCCTTCCTGCACGCACCGGATAGTGGCAGTGTCCAACTGAACATTGTCGTGCACCTTGCTAGACAACAGATGAGGCTCTGGCGATCAAGTACTGGCGGTACAACCATAGACATACAGTCTAGGTGACCAAATATCTTCTATAATGTCTTGAAGAACAGGGGATCTATATGGCAGCAAATTGGAATTATAAATTACCTCAGGGTACCGCTAGCCACGGAGAATCCCAACCAGCGCTGAGCACAGCCGGCCGCAACTCGGCTGTATTTGATTCAGCCCACCCCCGTATTCTCCACAACTTTGATCGACACAGGAAATATGCCGAATACAGCACCAGCCGCAACATCAGAAACGACTTCGCAGAAAATCTGGTTTAGCAAGCATTTCCCTTTAGCCTATTCATTAACAGGCAAAGGTCAAACTTTCTTTGGGAAACCTCTTCAAACAAGAACTGGAGACGCAAATAGATCTAACTGAAGATGAACCCAAAAAAGAAGTCAATCAAATCTCATCTGCATTTTACTTTAATAAATTGAAGATGTGGATAATTTAACAATTTTTTTTTATTAGAGCTACTGCGAAAAATCCTTTACATACAAAAATGTTTACATTACTGATTTCTGTTTATAATGTATACAAATACATACATATAGTTATGTATTATTATATTAATTGACATAGCTTTATACTTGATTTTTATTAATTTCTGCGTTATTTTGTTTATAGGCTACTGTCCACAATTTGATGCCCTGTTCGGAGAGTTGACGGGGCGGGAAACCTTGTATTTGTTCTCTTTAATGCGTGGTTTGAATGCAAATAACTCTATCAGAGCCGAAGCTTTAGCTCAATCCCTTGGCTTTCTTAAGCACCTGGATAAGAAGGTGAGTTAAAGCTCCGCACGCATGCCCACCAAAGTTGTTATCTTAACTACGCTCAGCGGGCGGCGGCTCGAGGACCTCTAACATCATTTCTGCTTTCCTTTAATATTTAAAAAATGTATTCTTACATTTATCTTCATCTTGATTTTTTTTATTATTACTAAATTGGTTTTAATTATATTTTATATACATGTAGTGTCCCGTAGTGAGTAAAACGGCAGCACAGCCTCTATTTTATCATATTATCATATATACAAAACAGTAAACTTAATTTTATAAGTCAAGCATTTTGAGAGTCATTTATAAAATATTAATTTGATACACAATAAAACCTCCTATCAACAACTTTTATTTGGTGCAATTCTTACGAAACGTTATATATTCGTTATTTATTAATCGGCCACAATACTTTTATAACTAGTATGTATTCTCATTGAGACATGAAACTAATTATTTCAACACAAAAATAATTAAAGAGATGTCATGGTTATATGTTGCGAAGGTCCTAGGCGTTATTATTTACAAATAATATTAGACTGTTTGTTGTATATCTAAGTGCATCGACCGCTAGCCCTACGACACTTACCAGTATTAAACCGGATGCCAAACATTTTTATGGTGCAAATAAGTGTCATAGGAAAATGGTAATTAGAATATATAGCGGGGTCGGCGTCCAATCATAGGTCATACAACATTTATAAACCGTAACCATATATTGGCCTAGGTATGTTATTACTGCACGTCCAGAGAAGTAGATCTGGCACAGTGGTTTCTGCGGAAAGTTGTAGGCTACTCACAACACGTGTCGATGCTAGTCACGGCAGGTTGTTAGATCTCGTTCTAGGGTGGAGTGGACTCCAATTCGGGGTAACAAATAATCCACTAATGACGAATTTTTCATGATATAAATTAGAAATTTAGTTAACTACTACGGTGGCTCCGTTAAGGGAGACATGGATTCGAAGTAGCGAGGCGAACGGCGGGTGTCGTTAAAATTTGAGTGAATTTGTCTGCTAGTCATATGGCCGGTGGACGCGAGAATGGAATGTTACAATATCTTCAATTCTACTATATGTTACACTTAACATATTCGACTTGGAAACGTCCGAGAGGAATTGCTGAAGCTCATTATGTAGAATATCATCAACAACTAATTTTATAATACAAGCTTTTACCTAGTCTTGCATGTAACATAAAATAAATATCAATGTTCGTACAACATAACAAAGTTTTAACAAATCAAAGTTTGAAATAAATAATACTACAGAGTGATAACTTTAGTACCTATTACAATTTCTAGGCATAACAACAAATACCTTGTACTTTTAATTCCAATGTTTAAATTTTATCAATGTATTTATCTACTGGAAATATCAGTGACTTCAAACTTTTATATCCGTTTCACACTTGGCTTACGAAAATATTATCATGTTTCCGAATTTCTTCGTTAGCCAGAAAGGTTCGCTATCTGCCTTCGCTGGTATGCTCGAACTCTCTCTATTTTTATAATATTTCTCTTTTCAATCTTAAGTCTCCTCAATACTTGAAGGAGCATTTCGAGTGTCCTCAGGAAAGTACCTATTATATTAGTTCAATGTTGTTGTTAACGCATACCATTCTAACTGTAAAGGATTTATGGTAAACCCTTTACAGTTTTTGTTGTAAAATTGTTGCATTGACATTCAATGTAAAAAGTGCCAAGGAACACTATATTCATTTATAATTTATCTTACGTTTGTATGTAATTTTTTGAATATAGTTTACTTTTTCTTACTTTATTTAATTACACATAGATTTGTTCCAAACTAATACACATAGTTTTGTTTATATAATATACAATGTACGTCCTTTAGGTTACTGAATATTCAGGAGGAACCAAGCGTAAATTGAATACAGCTTTGGCATTTTTGGGACGCACAAGACTCATTTTTGTCGACGAACCGACTACTGGTGTAGATCCGGCTGCTAAACGACATGTAAGTAAACAAAAGTAATATGAAATCCACAAAAGTCATTATAACTTTAGTCTGGTGAGTCACTATCGTTATCATTAACTGTTTGGTTTTCATCTATATAGATATATGTACGTGTATATACCCATACTAGATAACCCGGCAAACGATTTGATGCCATAAAAAAAATCATTTTAGTTAAGATTTCCCATAAATCCGTTCTTAATGAGCATTTACATCGTGAAATGAGTAACTGTGCAACTAGCACTGTGCTAAAAATTTCAAGTCAATTGGGTGTATAGGTGATGAAAATCAACTGAAGGTTAAGCATTTTTAGCAAGATCTTCTTCATTGTTACCAAGTTTATTTAAAATATTATTTGCCAAAAGATGACTTATCTACGTTTAAAAAATATATATTGCAATGATTTAGCTTTTAAATTTTCTTTGATTTTTAACAATTCAAGAGAGTTTTCCTTTCTTGTCATTTCGCATATATTTTTAATAGATTTTAAAAGCATATTTGAATCATTTTTATTTTCTGCAAGCTCTCTGGCGTTATAATCCCTATGTTTTGTTTAATAAATATGAGAGTATATTTCCATGGTGTTTATATTTCTTTTAACAGTTTGGACACTAAATGTTTGTGGTTCTGCGTGAGCTATCTATAATTGAAGTTTTAGTTTTGCTGGGGTTCACTTTCAGGCCGTATTGTTTATTTCAAACAAGAATCTTAGATAAGTCGTCATTAGTTGTATTTATAGCATCACTAAGTTTTTCAAGAGTAGCTTGGGTATAAATTTGAAGATCATCTGCATACAGGTGGTAGGTAGAAGAAATGTTACTGGTAATTGAATTAATAAAAATGGCGAATAAAAGTGGAGGTAAAACGCCACCTTGAGGGAAACATCACACAGACAATTCACATCTCGATTAAAAATTATCATCAACACGCATGCGTTGCCGGCGCCCAAACAGGTTACTACGAAATCATTCAATTGTAGTTGGAGATATGTTCATAGAGTATAACATTCCAAGGAGAAAGTCAAAGTCAACACTATTAAAAGCATTGCTAAAGTCAAATATAGTTAAAACACTCAATAGTCCAATAGCCAATAATTTTAACTAATGCAGTGGTGGTACTGTGGCTGTGATTTCATAAGACATTTTTTATTGAGAAAACCACTAAGCTGTCAGTGCACCAAGCGCTTCAGTATTTTTGATATAAAAAGAAGGATGGATATAGGGCGGTAAACCTCTGACTTTAGCATCGTTAATAAGTTTCTCGATGTTCACGCTACTAAAGTTTCATTGCAGGATTATTTTAGGCTTGATTTTCAGCGGACGCAATCTATAGAAAAGAAAAATCAAATCGTGAAAAGAAAATACGTCCGCCGAGCACATTGACCGTGATTAGCTACGAAGTTTAGAGAAGAAACTAAAATTGAGTCAAGAAGTGATGGAACAGAATTTGGCAAATTATGAGTTGCTAACAAAGGAAGAATGGCTAAATTAGTGGATCTCATAATATTTTCAAAAGCTAGAGAACGATGGTCACGTTTCAAAAGGCAAATTTAAAATCACCCATTATAATAATTTGAACATAGGACAGGGAAAATTCTTCCAGGAGACTACTTGCGAGAAAGCTTTTGTATCATATTTTAGTTACCATGAAACAATAGTTACTTTCGTACAATATAAAATGAGAATCGGGGTGTACAAATAACTGAATGTACTTCTAATGAACATACAGATACAGAATACATACAGAATAATGCATAAGAACTAAGCGTTAAAAAAATAATGTAAAAAAAGACGTGGGGGAAAAAAACATAAAACCTTGAGAAAATAAAAAAAAATGGAATACTTGGGAAACTAAAAATAAATACATATTTTTTTATTGCTGTAGGACAACAAGGTTAAGCTCGCCTATGTATTTATGCATGTACTCTATCTTTAAGTTTTATGTATGTAATTTATGTTGTACATAAAGTAGATACAAATAAAAATAAATAAACAGCATCAAAGGTACTTCTAACTGATTTGAATTATATGACCAATCTAAATAGTACAATTGAATGAAATAGGTATGGCGATCAATGCGCGGCGTGCAGCGGTCTGGGCGCGGAGTGGTGCTGACGTCACACAGCATGGAAGAATGTGAGGCGCTGTGCACTAGGCTCACTATAATGGTCAATGGCAAGTTCCAGTGCCTTGGTACTCCGCAGCATCTCAAGAATAAGTTTTCAGAAGGTAAGGTATTTACTTAATACGTGTGTTTGTTGCGATAGAGTTCAATTCACCAATAGAATTTATATTTCATTGAGAGCAAATGAAAAGAGACATGTATTTATTTATTCAATTTTAATTAATTTCCTGACATATGAAAAAAAGCTCAAGTTGTTCCCTTACCAAAGAAATTAAATCCATCCTTTTTTTGATTACCGCCCTATATCCATCCATCCTTCTTTTTATATCAAAAGTACTGGAGCGCTCGGTCCACTGATAGCTTAGTGATTTTCTCAATAAAAAATGTCTTATGAATTCACAGTCACAGCCACAGTACCACTACTGCATTAGTTAAAATTACTGATGACATTCGCAACGGTATGGCTACTGAACTATTAAGTGTTTTAACTTTATTTGACTTTAGCAGTGCTAAAGTAAATAAATACATCTAATTTAAAATACTTTATTTCATGACCAACTAGAATTCATTAAACGGTACATGTTGATGCATCGAGAGTAGAACAACGTGTAATTTATTAAAACTTTTACCGTACATCCTCCTACTTATTAATAAATAATCCTACCGTTCATTACTTGAAGTTAATAGAATTACAAAAAGCTTCAATCAAAACCTTCATGTTTTTCCAGGATTTACGTTAACTGTAAAGTTAAGAATTGAAGATACTCGGAGATCTGCGGGCAGAAGTGCAATGGAACTAATAAAGAGATATATAAGCGAAAATTTCTTGAATCCAAAGATGATGTAAGTACTTATAATGGACTAATTAGTCTCTTCTTAAATTGATTTATATCTTCTAATTTACTAGGAATCGTAAAACGTGTAATTTTGTCATTTTTTTAAGCATTCTATTTCAGTATAATGTACATTTCCATTTTTTTATAAAAACGATCTATCAAAGAGGTTGTCTGGAAAAAATCGTTCGCAGCGATGAGTCCGCCAATTGTATTATAATAACTTTGGTTTTAATAATATTGCTGTAAAATTGATTTCTTGTGTGTATGTCAAAAAAATGTATTCTACCTTTCACTTTGCAGTCGGAGTCACTCTGTGCATGCGAGTGAAATATTTTCACGAATTATTGCATAAATAGCTTTTCCTTTTTGGTTACAAGTGCGACTGTACTTTCACTACTCAAAACCAAAAGGATAAAACAAGCGGTGCCTAGTTGCCGCATGCGACCTAGCACAAGGAGTCAACAATATTTTTTCTAAATAAAACGAAACATATTGTGAAGTATTAAGAGACTTTATTACTAAAACAGATTTATTCCAGGCAACCGTAATTAGGTACACACATACGCGCGCGCACATACACACACGCACATATACACACACGCGAGATTCCTTGAGATAAAATGATTTTGAGTTTGGATTGTTTTAGGGAGGAGTACCAAGGCCTGTTAACATATTACCTACCTGACAAGACAATGCCCTGGTCGAAGATGTTTGGAATCATGGAAAAAGGGAAGCGAAATCTTGAAATAGAAGACTATAGCATATCACAAACGACACTCGAACAAATATTCTTACAGTTCACAAAATACCAATTAGAAGTTACTGCTCAATTATAATTACCTATTTGTTTCTCGCTGTATGATGTTGTTTCATTTTCTATTTCCTCTTATAAAATTTATACTTTTAATGAAAATTTGTATATCGCGCGAATGGGGGTCAACTCGCGGTTGACACTATTATAATAATATACCCTAGCGAGCAGCGCCCAAACCAAGGTCTGTTTTTTTAATTGCTGAGGATCAGCAGACAGGCTGACGGCCTACTTAATAGCAAGCAGTTACCGTCACTTATGGATGTTTTCGTGCTAGGAGCATCGTTAACACTTTGCTGTCTCATAGAGGTACAGGAACCTGGGTCACTAATGTCGGAACACACCATAAGGTAATATGGCGGCATACTTATAAACCAAAGGTGGTTGTCATACAGATGAGCTTGGGTCCCTATCACGTAGCTAGGGTAGTGTTGTCGCCTTTTACAACAGGGATAGGGCCTACCTCGACCGCAGAGATTAGTATTCTTACTCTGTCCCTGCGTGGAGAAAATACTACAAATATATAATATTGTTGTTATATTACGAATCATTCATTGCGTAGTCGAGGGACCGTACTGCCAATGACCCCTTTACTGAGCCCCCGTTTGGATCGAGCACCATTTCCCGATTTTAGCCATCACCAAAAGAGCTGCGTCGCTGCGAAAACCACAGCGCACGCTGGCCGTTAGGACCATCAGGGGATACTGTACGGTGTCCTTCGAGGCGGCCTCCCTCCTCACCGGATCCATGCCATAGGAACTTGATGATTGGAGCCTGACGTCGCTGTATTTGTGGCGTCAGGAGACTGTCGCTCGGGGTTCTCGCCCCGCGCCTCCTGAAATCGAGGTAAGGCGAGCGGAATTCCGGGATGATCTCACGGCTGTTTGGAAAGAAAGACTTGCGCAACCCAGTGCAGGCCACTGACTGAGGACTGACTCAGGACAGAGATTTTCGTCAAATAAAGAGGCACCACACAATCAACTTCGTGAACAATTATTTTGCAGAGCAAAACGCCGAGTACTATTTGAACGGGTTACAGAGATAGGAACATCGCTGGTAGAAGTGTGTAGAGGAGAATATATTTGAAAAATATAAAAAAAAGAAAAAATGTCTTGTACTCGTATCTTTGATAGGTCGGAAAGTTTTCAGACCACCCTCGTATTTCTAATGATCCTGATGAATTCGATGTTTTGACCGCTGGTTATTTTTTGGTGGGTCATAATCTACTGGCAGTACCAGAACATGACGTAACCGATCTGCCTTTAAATAGATTGTCACGTTGGCAATTGTTACAGAAGGTAACTCAGAGTTTTTGGAAACGTTGGTCAGACTGGTGCTCTACTGCTTCAAATGTAAAAGTAGGTGATCTAGTCTTATTGAAATCTAATTTACCAAGGCCTTTACAATGGCCTTTAGGAAGAATAGAGGAGATTCATCCAGTTATTGATAATGTCATTCATGTTGCAACTGTGCGTATTAAATATGGTCTCTTTAAAAGACATGAATCGAACCGGGAAGGGGTGGAATCAAGTGCGAATTTATTTGCCCACTGCAAGGTATCGCGTCGCTCTCTCTCTAACCACCGCTCCTCTCCCCCTCCTCTCTCATACAGTCCACTGCTCTCGAGCTGTCCTTCTCATTCCTTTACGATGCAACCTTCTCTCTACGCAACCGTTCTGAAGGGTTAAAAAAACAATGTTACGTAATACGTAGTCCAAATCCTCCCCCCTCCCGCATCGTAACGTTTTACAAGATCCCCCCTCCCTCTAAATACGTTACGTAATTTGGCGAGCGAAGACGGGCAGTGTCATGCGTAGGGGCAGAAAGTGGGGTGCAGACTAGTACTTGAACGCTCCCTGTACTATTTATCCAAGAATGCTTTCCTAAAGTTTATACTAATTTGACGACATCTATACGTCTATACAAATAAATAAAATTGGAGTGTCTGTTTGTAATATTAAAACAGACTAATATTATATAATATTAAGACAGGCTGACGGCCCGCTTAGAATTTAGCAGTTACCATCGCCTATGGATGTTTGCAATAACAGTGGCATCGCGAACACGCTGCTGTCCCATAAAGGTACAGGAACTTAGGTCACCAATGCCGGAACACAACACAAGGTTATTTGGCGGCATACTTAAGACCAAAGGTGGTCGCCATCCAGACGGGCTTGAGGCCCTACCACGTAGCTAGGGTGGGTTGCTTAGTCGCCTTTTACGACAGGCCGACCCCGGCCGCAGTGGTTAGTATTCTTTTTCCGCCCCTGCACGGATAAAATTAGATTACTAAGTGCATTCGGACGTATACACGGTACATATACCAAAACATTTTTTACAATTTTTGTCTTTCTGTCTGTTTGTTCCGGCTAATCTCTGAAATGGCTGCATCGATTTTAACGGGACATTCACTGGCAGATAGCTGATGTAACAAGGAGTAACATAAGCTATTTTTATGATATGCTATAGCATAGCATAGCATTTTTATAAAAATGATAAGATTTTGGAAATTTATATTCCAATTTAAGTTGACCTCAGATTTATATCATCAATCATATGATAGGATTCAGCTATTTCATATGATTGATTCAATATTCAATATACATTTTAAAATAAAACTCGCTTTGGAATTAATTGTGTTTTATTTTATACTAAAGTGCTGAATAAAAAACATTTACATGTAAGTACTAAATATAAATTATAACACAAACCATTAATTTATCACATATTTTAAATTTATGGTAGACAATCACAGTCACAGAAGTAACTTTGCAATATTAATTTTATTTATAGCCCTGTAGATACTTTTGTACATACTACACTTTTAATTGTAACAGTTTTAATACTATTTATATTTGCTAATTATAAAGACATTAGTAACTGCTGCTACTAAGGCTCAATATAAATATCGACTAAGTTGTAAGCGTAGCTTACCCTCCCACCACTGGCAGCTCCCAAAATGGCGATGCAACATAGCATTCTCCATGTAATGTGTAAATAATTAAAAAGTGAAAGTACAGTATTTTAGTTGGAGATAGCCTAGTGGTTGTAGATCGCAATCAGAAATACGTATACTGGTTCCATAATTCCTTGCACGTTTCGGATTGTTATTTTTAAATTATATTAGTGCCATTATGTATGAAATAACAAGTACATATATTTTATGAGGTAGACAGTGTTTATGCTAGCCTAATATATTGCTTTTATTCAAACGTAACTCGGGTCAAGATCTTTTGTATTATAACAATACTAGTGGTCGCCCAGGGGTCAAAATTCACCATAATTCATTTAATTTTTACGTTTGAACTTTCGTTTCATCATATATCAGTTAACTTGCATTTTTCTACATCAGTTTGAACAGCATCACTACAAAACTTCAAAATATTTTGAATTGCAAATCCTGTATTGTAAATTTGTTTCGTAACCTATTCACATTTTGTAAACACTATTCTCACAAACAGGCAAGAGTAAATCAATTCAGGTTACTACACCATTTTCTTTATGCAAGATGAGCAAGATGTATTTCATAAATTATAATAACTATACAAATAAAAACAATTCCAAAGTTTCATCCCATGTTTTTATCAATTTTGACATTCAATAAAAACAAAGAGAATATAATCACTTAAGCACATCATTAATCCTTCGAGCTGTTTCTGTAGCACTGGTGCCACGGTAGAACTCGTACTAGTAAATATACCCATAACCGATATTTCATGTTTTCCATTGTGCGGTAATAAGCGACGCCAAAGAAAAAAATAATGAGAAAACAAATGTGTGACTTTTCAAAACTCAAATGTACCAGCTAAATAAATTTGAATTTGGAATTCTTAACCAAAGAAGAGATATTTCAGATCAAAGTGGGCAGTACGACAAAACGCTAATTTCATATGTAAGGACCTAATATTATATAATAATAATAATATTTTGTGACAATTCACACAGCGTCATCTAGTCCCAAACTAAGTAGCACTTGTATTATGGGCCCTAGACAACTGATATACTACTTATATACTTTTTTTTTGTAAATAATAAATACATATTATACATAAACACCCAGACGCGAGACGGGAATCGAACCCGTGACCTCCGCAAGCGTACCGAAGTGCGTTATCCGTTACGCTACCGAGGTCGTCATATAAATTATATATATTATATTTATATCATATATAAATCATAAGTACTAACAAAATGTAATTCTGATCTAGATTTCATATAAAAACGAGATCGACCGATTTACAATTTACGTAGAACACCTTACGGCTTTTGTAGTAAACATAAATACTCGTATGTTTGTAAAAAATAAAACCGAAGAATCTTGTTACAAGAGCATAAATAAGTTCTAACTTACATTCATTTATTTTCAATCACAGAGCGCTATTATCTAGTAAACTCGAGAAACACTTGCTCTAAAGTGGTCTGAGAGACAGAGTAGTCTTCTATAGGATATAACTTACAGGCCTCTTCCATTAGATGAAAAACTCGCCACCAAGGCAACCCGCAATTCTTAATGTAATATATGAGTATTCCGAGGTAAGATTCACTGAAATAAATATTATGTTTCTTTATATAAAAAGCCTTTTTGAAGTGAAGCTTTTATACGGACGTTCGGGCCGCTCGCATATAGGCGCTCGCCGCGCGGCCACTCTATCCGTGCTAAAATTTTACCGTTACACAAAATCGTCAGATTTAGTACCGTTACGCGAACTGCGGTGCGCGCGCAGTAGCTGCCTCCGCACCTCTGTGTGCGTGGCCTTCGCCTTATGAAATTATTTTCGTCATTAATAAGTACTACCTGATTACAACAAACATAGACGTTAACTACTGTTTATCGAATGGTTCTATGGGTAAATTAGTAAACATTGAATACGATGAAAATAATGAAATTAATAGAGTTTATATGAATTCGTTGAAGATAAAGTTGGAAAAATATAAGGTTAAAAAGTGCAGCAGATAAAGATGCATTGAATCTTAGCAGGACAGCTGTGTCGATTAAAAGGAGAAATTGTACTGTAGCATTAAAATAAATATAAGCAAAACAATTATTGTGAAGTCAATCCTGGACATAAGCGTTAAAGATATTATAAATTTCATTGCAAGATCAGTAATGATTTATTCAGAATATGGAACAAAATTTACGGGAAGTAATGAACATACTATGCCAATTATTTTAGGTGGAGATTTTAATTGCAATTTTAAAGATGAAAAATCTAAGGCATTGGTTGATTTCCTTTCAGAAAAAAATAATTTAAGGATGAATAATGATAACAGTGTTTACTAGATTTATTGAAAAAATCAATCAAAAACTTTTGTATCATATTTTAGCTACTATCAACCAATAGTTACTTTCGTACAATATAAGAAAGAGAATAGTGGTGTACAAATAATTGAATGTACTTTTGATGCACATACATACAGATAATAATAATTTTTTGTGAATGATTCCACAATTTTATGGTAAAACTTTGTACATATAATAGACTAATATGAATGAACAACTAATATATGAATGTAATAAATCTTTTTATGCAAAAATTGCAGGATTGAAATTATTTTCATATTTGTACTACTCAAGGATATAAAAAAATTTAATGCGCTATTTTCATATAGCGGCAATTTCACTGTTTGACATTTGTCAGGTTGACCGTGTAGTCTCAGCAAAAAATAAGGGTAAGTAAGCTATCTCATCATTTACCTTGAGGGTTTTACTTTAGGAATTGGGGGTCAAAAGTCAGCTCTGTAAAAATTTAATTTAGCGACGTCTCTCCTCATGGCTTAGGCAGAACTTTTTTCACGGTAAGTACTGACGTATAAAGGTTTGTAGAATTTAAGATGATGCTCCACACCACATCTCGGTATTTCGTGAAATTCGGTATTAGAAATATTCGGTATTAGAAAATCGGTATTAGAAATATTCATGTTTTGATGATTAGTGTCCTGATTATTTCGTCCGTTTATTATTACGCTATAAAATCACTAGAAAGTATCACTTTTGTGTATACTTACATTAGCCTCGAATATGTGAAATGTTTGCTGACATATTGATTGATGGCCTCCAAGTCTGCTCCTTTATTATCAGTTGATTCACATTTTATCATGAGTGTATATCCTAAACGGATAAATAATACTAATTAAAAGCAAGAACATTAAAATTTAAATTACTTAAGATTTAATTCACTCAATACTCGTTTACATATAGATGACCAAAATTAATCACAAAAACAAATGAGCTAATTAAACACATACGTATGTATTACGATACTGTTTTTCTCCTTTTAGAGGCGGAGAAAGAATACTGGCCTCTGCAGCCAGAGTGAGCCTTTCGTAAAAGGTGACAAAACAACCCTAGGTACGTAGTAGGGCCCCAAGCCCGTTTAGATGGCGGGCTTATATACCCCTGGTATATAAGTATGCCTTGTGTTGTGTTCTGGCATTAGTGACCCAAGTCCTTGTACCCTTATGGGACAGCAGCGTGTTTGCGATGCCACTGGCGTTGCAAACACCCATAGGCGACGGTAACTACTAAATTCTAAGCGGGCTGTCAGTCTGTCTGCTGTCCTACAGCCATAAAAAAATCTAATTTTTATTTATTAGACACTTAGCCCGTATCTAAAATGAAATTATTGCGATATCTTTTTCGATTTAATATAAAGTTATTAAAGTTTTAAGAAACAAAAATGTTTGTGTGTTTTCTTGCCGCGAAGAAGTGGGGCAAGCGGTGTAGCGTGCATGCGTACGAACACTTCTCATATCTTTTTGATTTACTTTTTTCTTTTATTCGACCAGTGACTCCGGCGGGAACGGCTAGTTATAAATGTAAAAGTAACTCTGTCTGTCTGTTACGTTTTCACGCCTTAACCGCTTAACGTATTTTGATGAATTTCAGTATAGATATAGATTGGACCTTAGAGAACATAGGGTACTTTTTTCGTGAAAATAAAACTTGAAAGTTATGAATGAAGTACTGTTTTTTATACATTTAGTTAGTTAATTATAAATTCAAAATTTCCTTTAGTAAATTAAACACTAGTTAGGTAACATATCAGCTTTTTCATGTATCACTGATCCGAACGTATCCAGGCATTTTATGTGAATTAATATTAATCCACTTGGTGTTCATATTACTACAATTAAAAAAAAATCTATGTATTTATATAAATACTAGCTGACACGGCAACCTTTGTTCTGTAATATAAATAAAAAAAATGGAACTTAATTACATCCACCCCTATTTCACCCCCTACAAGTTTCATTTTCACGACAAAAAGTATCTATATACCGAAATTCATTGAAATAGCTTCAGCAGTTAAGGCGTGTTAACGTAACAGACGGAGTAACTTTCACATTTATAATATTAGTGTGGAAAATACAGCTAACTAAACTAATATACGTTCATACATACCTTGTGTAAACTTATTCTTAAGGTGCTGCAAGGGGCCCAAGCAGTGCATGTTGCCGTGCACCATGACAGTCAGTTTGGAGCACAGCGCCTCGCACTCCTCCATGCTGTGCGAGGTGAGGATGACACTGCGACCCGACTCCACCGCCTCGATTATGGCTGACCATATCAATCGCTTCGATGCCGGGTCCATTCCTATATACAGTTTTGATTATTGAATAAGTTAGATCTTTAGCCCATTATACTTTCTTCTGGTCAAAAGTGTTTTATGAATGTCTTTTATTGATTACAACACATTAAACATAAAAATCAATATTCAAAGTTAAAACCTGTATAGCAGACATTTTATAAACGACCGCTTAAGAACAAAAACATCTTACAGGGTAAATAAACATTTTGTATTTAATCATGATCTCACAGACTAGAGAAGTACTTGTAAGATTATATTTTTAAAAGTGTGTCGGAAAGGCAGATTAATATCTCTCGTATATTAATAGTAACAAAACGTGAAGTGAAAACTTTGCACCCTTTTAACGAAAATTGCGCGGACGGAGGAGTATGAAATTTGGCTCAGTTAAAGTTTATATTGAGGAGAAGTGCAGAAAGGTATTATTTTGCCTAAAATCCATTAGAAATACATTAAATAAATAAAAATAAACATTACACACACTATTGCCCGAATTATATTCAACATACACACACACACCCGAGTAAAAAAAAAAATATAATTATATATTAGAAAATGGTCTTATATAATTATATATAACTATTATATAATAATATACAATTATATATAATTAATATAGAACTATATATAATTAATATATAATTATATATGGCCATTTTTTATATATAAATTATAAATTAACATTATAAATTATAAATTGAAAATATTCGAATTATGTAAATGACTAAAGTATTAAGTATTATGTTTAGATCTCTCAATTATTTTTTAATGTATTTTGTAATTTTAATTTTATGACATCACTATTTATTATTCTATTGGATGATGCAGTTATGTGTATTACCTATAAGTGGAAACTTTACTGATTTGTTAATTTTTATGTTTTCTTTATATTGTGATGTATTGTAATTGTTTGTTTCCCAAATAAATAAAAAATAAATAATTTTTTCCCCGGGCATACTTGCCTTACTTAGGCTTTTGTTTTTTTATTAGAGCTTACGGCCTGGTAAAGACCATCAAGGTCAACTTTATAACAATATAAAATGTAATATATAATATTTAAATTCGTAATAAATATTACTAAATACTTAAATAGTTCATTAATAACTAAGAATTGTGGGTAGATATTATTAATAAATAAAGTTCAATTAGTCTCGCACGCTCGTGTATTATTGACATGCCCACATAACAAGAATAATATATAAATAATATTATGATACAATTAGAAATAAGATATCCATACTAATATTATAAATGCGAAAGTAACTCTGTCTGTCTGTCTGTCTGTCTGTCTGTCTGTTCCTCTTTCACGCCTAAACGGCTGAACGGATTTTGATGAAATTTGGTATGGTGATAGATGATAACCTAGAAATGGTCATAGGCTATAAATAATCACGCCATCGTTCTTAGGGGGTAGGCAGATAACTAAATTGAGTTAGTGATTTTTTGTGCTTATCCGGTATCTATGAGAATCGGCCAACATCTATTTTTCATCCCCCTAAATGTTAGGGGTGACCCACCCCCAAAAAATTTTTTTAATTTTTTGACATTTTATTATTTATATGGCAGAACAACGTTTGCCGGGTCAGCTAGTATTTAATAAATTAACTTAGGTCTTTAGGCTTAAGTGATTATATTCTCTTTGATCTTACTAAATATCAAAATTGACAATACACAACAAAAAATAAACCTTTGGAATTGTTTTTATAGTTATTTATAATATTTGTGAAATACATATTACTCAAGCATATAGAAAATAGTGTATAAGTAATCTGAATTGGTGAAAATGTGAATATATGTTTACGAAACAGATTTACTATGCAGGTTTTGCTAAATTAAATGAATTATGGCCGTATTTCGACCTCTGGGCGACCACTAGTTATTATTAATTATAAATTGCTTGATAAAAGTCCTTGTCCACGTATATTACCTATAGGATGCAAATAACAATTGCATTAAATAACTGCTTGTAAATTAACTAATAAATACAATAACCTCAAAGTTTCGAAAAGAGGATAAAGACTATCGTGTGAATGGATTATAATTAATGTATTTAAAAATGTGTTATCAAATTACCTGTTGTGGGTTCATCGAGAAATAGAACTGGTGAATCGCCCAGTAGTGCAATGGCTGCGCTTATTTTCCTCTTCGTCCCGCCGCTGGTTTGGCGGACCTTAAATGTATTTTAGTACAAATCACTTTTCAGTCATAAAATATTGTACAATCCGAAAGGTATATTCACATTATTATACTTGATACATTACAAAATATCTGCCCTTTCCTTAGATAAATTCTATCAAATCTCTAAACAAAATATGACCCGAATTATTCTATTGTTACAATCATTAGTCACTATTTTTTACTTGCTTAATTGAAACATTCACGATTCGCGTTAATTACAATATTGTATAATACAATTTAGTACTTGTAAAACCTACTGTAATTCTCAACACTTCCAAACTATGGAAATATTATGAGAAGGTTACCTTTTTATCATAGTGCTTAACGAATCCAAGTGATGTCGCCAGTTGCATGGCACTGGCAGCTCCCACGCGATCGGGGATCCCGCGCAGCAAACAATAAATGCGCAAAGTTTCACGCGCACTCAGATTATCAAACAAAGCATCGAATTGCGGACAATAACCTGTAAATATTTTATCTTACTCAATCATTAGTGAGGAATATCAGTTGTATTCTAAATCTATAAATAAGGTTCCTTTATTGCCTGACACTCGGCCAGGCGGGCAGGGCCAACCTTGGTTAGGGCGACCACTCCTGTGTGTCAGCCGGGATGTGTTTGTATGCCTCTAAACTCTCAGAGAGGTGACAGGAGTGTATATTATAGATCTGGGCATATTTATCTGCTTTTCGGGATGTTGAATATAAACTTCAACTGTTTTGGAAACGAGAATTGTGACCCTTTACATCGTGAATACAAGGCTTTCTTCGCCCTGTGTTTAATTCATTCATTTCTCTAAAACTATGTGAATATGTCTCTCATTTATTGGAAATTGAAGAACAATACTTTGAAACAAAATTCATACCAATATTTCTATGAACATCTTGGATATTTGTTTTGATATTGTGCCCTAAAACGAAGGCATCGCCATTAGATATACGAGAATCGCCAGTTAGCATTCTGAACGTACTCGTTTTTCCAGCTCCATTCACTCCCAATAAACCGAAGCATTCACCACGTTTTACAGCTGTAATAAAGAAATTGATTTAACTTTTCTACGCTTTGTAATACTTATTTTCGTAAGATACAAAAATTACCATGCCCTCAGCCTGGTTAAAAATAAATACAGGATTTTACTTGTTTTACAAATTACGTTTGAATTTAATGTGTAATGGAAGTTAATCGGTAATCTTACACAGACAGGACATAAATCTTACCAAATGAAAGCCTTTGCACTGCCAGGAACTTATTATAGAATTTAGTGAGATCTTTGCAGACAAGACCTTGTCGGGCTATATCAGCGCGAGACAGAGCTTCCACTGTGTTACGTTCTTCAGCCACGTCACTGTCCTCCTTAACAGGAGCAGGTGGCATAGGTTGGGGGCCTGATTTGTAAAATACCTAAAATATAAAAACACACGGTATAATAATGCATAGAATAATAATTTGAATATTTTTAAATTTTAAAAATATTCAAATTATTATTTATACTTAATTCCTTTTGTCAAAGCTTTTCCTGCCGAATAATAAATAAATAAATCTATTGGGATGTCAAAAAAGGTCTAACTCGCAACCGAGAGCTTGCTAGTTCTTCTGGCTATTGTACTATTAACATTAACCCAATCTTACTAAGATTCGGTTAATGCAATAGCCCAAAGCTTATACGTTGAGAATAACCAGATTTCTAATATTGTGGTATATTAATATCATAATGAGAGTCAAATTTAAAGTAGTAAAGTTTGATTGACACTTACTTTGTTAATAAGTTCATATTCTTTGATTAATAATAACGAGAACGCAGAGAAACCAACCACAAACGTCGTAAACAAATAACGAGCGATTCCCGGTTCTTCCCATTTCAAATATGGATCTTCTGCGACTGAAAAAATAATATGTTACTTGCTAACTTATTAGTCAGTGACGTAGCTAGGCGTAGGCGAAGTGGGCTCTCGCCCACTGCCTCGCTCTTATAGGGGCCTCTCGAAGCCTTTTTAAATGCGATGCCACCACGCTTAAAATCCCCGTTTATTTTTAAATAAAAATAATATTGGTCACCCCTCATCATAGACTGGCAACACAGCTTTATCTTTGCAAAGCGTTCCTTTACACGCATACTTTATACAAAACCGAGAAGGTGATAAACATTTTGGGAAAAAGTGAGGAATTGAAAAAATCTAGAAGTAGGTAGTTTATATTTTTTCAATATTACGAGAAGGTATGTAGTGTCAAAGCATGTTTGGTAAGAAATATTTATTTGATATATCTAGGAAACTAAACAAAAAGGGCTTTGCTGATGCGACTTCGCCCACGTCTATCCGCTAATCACGTCCACGCTACGCTACTGTTATCAATGCTTTAGTAATAATAAATTAGAGCCCAGAAGCTATTGTAGTGATTTAATTAAGGGTAACCTGCAAGGTCCAGTTGTGATTTAAAACCATCCATGGTTATACTCGAATATAAACAGTAGTGACTTTGTTGTAATAATACTGGCTTTTATACATATTGTTCTTTAATATTCAAAATTCTTCATACATTCTATGTTACTAGGTTACCATATACTTCAATAATAAACAAACTAAAATGAACATGTCTTTTCTAATTTACTAATACAAAATTACAACAGACTTAGTACATAGACTTTGGTGATGATTACGTAACGGATTATTAGTCTAATATTTTTTTAATGGTTGGTCCCCAGTTTCCATAAGGAGGAATATGACTTAAGCTCCCGAAGTAAAACATTGAACCACAAGAAAAGAAATAAACACATACATAGATATAGCTTGTTTGAAAGTTAGAACTTTATTATCAGACACAAGAATAATAGAATTAGACTATGCAATTAAAGAAATCACACGGGTTATTGATCTAAGTGAGACAAGAAGAAACTATGAAAGTTTGGCAGAACATGAAAACTTTATCCTGTATCACAACAAAGGGACAAGAGGATAGCGTGGAGTAGTAGAGTTCGTAATACTTATTACAAATACTTAATACTTATTATTCGTAATATTTAAAAGAAAGTATAATTAGTTTTAGAAGCTATTATGACCGTGTTGCCTCTCTAGAATTATGTGTTTTTCAAACATCTTATATTTATATACTTCAAGTGTACGCACAAACCGAAATATGTGACCAATACGCACTAGACAAACATAACAGCACTGTAAAAAATGCCATAGAAAATTATAAAAGTAGTAAATTGATAATTATGTGAAACTTCAATTCTCAAATAGGCAGAAAACAAATCGGCGAAGAAGATATATTTAGAGCATTCTCAAATGAAAAGAGAACTAAACACAGGATTATAGAGAAAGGATTATAGAATTGGCTCTAGAACGAAATTTAGTGATAAACAGAACCATATTCAAAATAGATAAACGAAATAAATGGACTTAGCAATCACCTGATGCCAAATACCATAATGAAATCGATTTTAGATTTAGATAGAGATTTAAAAAACGCGACATTTGCCCTTTGTAACTCGGGAGAATGGACTGAAATGGGAAGAAAAGTTTACACCGGCCGTAAATAAATCTTTCGGTATATAAGACCAATATGATAACTTTGAAAGAGAAGTAAATTTTCTTCAGTCCCAAATCTCAAAGAAGAGAAGCAAAAACGTACCAAGACTTGCCTATCTTTTGCCTTTTAGAACAAAGGAAAAGTCTTTATAAAAAGAAGAAAACCAGATAAGTTAATAATTAGATAACACAGTTAAGTAAAAAAATTAATAAAGAATTAGCAAAATGAAAGAAAAGACACAGACAAGAAATATTCATATCAAAAGACAGGCGGTTTAAAAAAAGTAGTTAGTACTTAAAGAATTAAATACGTTATCGAAATGGACTATAAATGTAAAAAATAAAAAAGGAGAAGTAACTTCTAAACGTAGATATATAACGGATTACGGGAAGCGATAGCTTTTTATTGCATTCTATACAAAAGTAGAGAAAACAAAGACCCTAAAGATGTAATAGAAGAATATAAAAAAACAGCATTTCTATGAAAATCAGACTCTACCTCAAACTCTATTATCTGAAATAGTTAAATAAATATTTAAAAAAATAAATAAATATTTTTGTGACAATTCACACAGCGCCATCTAGTCCCAAACTAAGTAGCATAGCACTTGTGTTATGGGTACTAGACAACTGATATACTACTTATATACTTTTTTTTTTTTTGTAAATAAATACATATTATATATAAACACCCAGACGCGAGACAGGAATCGAACCCGTGACCTCCGCAAACGTACTGAAGTGCGTTATCCGTTACGCCACCGAGGTCGTCACTAGAATATGGAGTTCAGAATATGCAATTAATAGACAGAAAAAAGACAAAACACCAGAAGACGACCAAGTAATGAATGGGTTATTAAAATCAATTAGACCAATTAATTTAATGAGTAATATATACAAGTATTGTATTGTATTATTATATGTATCAGTATAGTTTTTAATATATTTGAATAAAAACTCAGAAAGGGGTTAACGTCAATCAGACGGGCGATTGTAAAAAGCAAGCCGAAACTATTAGTACAACATGAACTCAAATGAAAGGGAACGCGAGTCCGTGAAATAAAAATGAGACTTATTGAATTATAGGTACAATGATTGGAAGAGAGATTGCAGGTGTGTTAGAAAGGAGACGAATAAATATGGCTTGTCTGAAAGAGACAAACTGGAAGGGTTCAAGAGCTCGAGAGATCGGGGTGGGGTATAAATTCTACTATTGTGCAAGCGATGGTAAGAGAAACGGTGTGGGTGTGGTATATACAGTCATGATCTTAGCTTTGAATCCCGGTTGCAACCCAAACTATCGTTTCGACGCCCGGGGTCCGGGGTTTCGCACGATCTTCGGTATCTCTGGTGGCCAGTCCATTGGCACGCATATCAACCCCTACGACATCAAGTCAGCATTTTTTGGGTCTACCCCTCCTGCCGAGGCCTGGCGGTGGCGGCACGGCCAACCATTTGTTCTCCACGAAGTAGCTGGTTGCCGTAAAACGAGGCCATACCAGCGAAAGCGACACTCCTGCAATTTATCTGCAATGTCACGGGCATGAAGGCTGCCGCGGTTCCTAACGCAGTCCTTCCGCGTTACTCCACACATCCACCGCAACATATTCATCTCCGTGACTCGCAGTGCCTGCTTGGATCTCTGCAGGCGTTATCAGTGGCACTAGTCCTTGATTCGGACGGAAGTCTGGTAGCTGCACCTCTTTGTGCTGCGTGTTCAGTAGCTAGTGGAAATACGAGCACCATCTCACCTTCACCGCGAGGTCCTCGCTTAGCAAGTTGCCCACAGGGTCATTTACACAGCGATACTTGGAAATTTCCTGTGCCGCTTTGACCCTGGAGCGCGCCAACTTATTCTTCTTCAGCTTCTGCCCCTCAGTCGATTTCAACTTATAGTAAATTGGTTGTTTGGTTTCGTCTGACTCTGGCAAAAGCTCTCTTGATGGCGCGCTTTGCCACCCGGTATGCGTCGTGATCTTCAGGAGATCTGGACGCTTGCCACTTCTTAAAGAGGACTTTCTTTGCTCTAGTCTCCCTTTGGACTGTGTCGTTCTACCACCTTATGTCTCTTTGACGTAACTTCATCAAGCAGCCACCACTTGATTCGGCGCTGAAAGCGCTCGGCATGCGTATCTTTAGGTAAGCCTAAAGATACGCATGCCGAGCGCTTTCAGAGGTCCATGACAAGAAAACGATGTTGTGCAGTAAGTCTATCACTGGATATGACCTTGCAGTTGGCCACTTTGCTGATGTGGTGTCTCCTAGTGAGTAGGAAGTCGATTTGAGTAGCATTCTTCCCGTTCTTGTAGGTAATAAGATGCTCGGGTCTCTTTTTGAACGTGTGGTATTAGACAGTGAATTGAAAAAATGTGTGATGTATGTTAAGAGGATAAATGATAGGATGATGGTAGTAAAGTTGTTGGTGATCGTGTGTCGTTCGCTTAAAGGTAAAATATATAAGACTGTAATAAGACCTGTCATATTGTATGGATCTGAATGGGGAAGGATGAAAGATTATTGAATGCAGCAGAAATGCGAATGTTAAGATGGATGAGTGGAGTTACAGAAACGGATAAAATTAAAAATGAATATATCAAGAGAAGTTTGAAAGTAGCGTCAGTGATTGAGAAGCTAAAAGTAATAGGCTAGCCTGGTATGGCCATATAATTCAAAGAGAAGATTGTCATATAACAAAGAAAATGCTAGAAATGAGAGTGGATGGATGCAAAAGGAGAGGTAGACCAAAGAATAGATGGATGGGTTGTGTAAAAGATGATATGGCAAAAAAGGTGTGAATGTTCAGATGACGACTAATAGAGGAGAGTGGAAGAAGATGACATGTTGTGACGAGACCACCTAGCTGAGATAAGGACAGGAAGAAGAAGAGCAAAGAAGTAAATATAACAACGGAGAAAAGTTAGAATTTGTAACCGAGTATGTATATCTAGAACAAATTGTATAATTTGAAGATCAAACTGAAAAATAAATCAATAAGAGAATAGCAACATCTTGGAAAAAATTTTAGGGCTTGAAAGAAATTAATATAGAAATCGATACGATACAGTAATTTTGCCATGCTTAACCTAAGGTAGTCAAACATGGGCGTTAAGAAAAAAGGACGAAGAGAAACTAGCCGTACATCAAAGGAAAATGGAAACGAGTATATTATGAATAAAACTGTAAGATATAATTTCAAATAAAAAATGAGGGAAATAACTAAAATAACAGATGTTAACAATAGAATTCGTGAATAAAATAATAAAATGGAAATGGGCAAACCACCTAGTAAGACAAGAAGACAACAGATGGACTAAAGCTTTTTTATTGTTATTATTTTATTTCTTTCTTTTTATAATGTATTCTTGTCAATCACGAGAAATGATTTGTAGATTCGTACATGGAACATGTAATTTATTGATTCGTACAACTTCCCAAAGAACTGAAATCTACAACAACAGCTGGTTTAAGAAGTGCACCGCTTGGTCTTTCCTTCGCAGATTTAAACGATTAAAGAATATTATTCGATGTCCTCCGAGACAAAACTGCATCTGGGCATCAGAAGACCTGCGAGGGTCACGGGTTCCATCCCATTCCCAACCAGAAGAATCTGGGTGTTTCGTACAACATGTATAAATTTATAAAATGAAAGGTGATACAACCATAATACAAGCGCTCTGGTTCTTACTTTGGGAACAGACAGCGCTGAGTAAATTATCACAGTATTTATTTTTACTAGATCTGTAAATAATATACGTATTTTTACAATGATTAATGAACTTACTGCAACACATAGACAGATCCAACTGCTTGCACACAGTGAAGCGCGTGCAATTATCCTCATGCATGTGTCGACATAGTCCCTCGCACGCCGATATTGTTATCGATGTAACACTAAGTTCCCTAAAAACACAATTCAAATTTCACTACGCGAACGAAACAAATCAAATCAAAATTATTTATTTCAATATAAGAACTTATAGATCACTTATTGAATATCAAAAATCTACTACCGTTTCCAATACAAAACGCTGGCTAGAGAAGAAACGGCAAAACAAACTCCCTAGCGAATGTTTTTTTAGTCTTATTTTATATTTGTTTTCTATTGTGTACAACTTTAATTTAAAAATGAAACTGGAGGCTACTACTATTTTTCTTATCTTACTGGGATTATTCGAATATACCAAACAGAGATTATTCGGTTTGGCTTCCGATGTTGAAGCTTGGCCAAGTGGTCCCCATGATTTTCTCATACACTTTCAGTCTTGCATTGCGTTCTTTGTCTTTCACGACAACTTTGGCTTAAAACAGACTCACCATATATTTCTAGAAGCAATCAGCATCGATGCTTTGAGAAATATATGACGAGCCACACGGCACAGCTCTAGTTTTTTTTAATTTAAAGAAGTATACCAAAATTTCCTGCAAATGATGTATATTTTACACACAACTTGTTATTTTCGAACTAAAAAATTATGTGATGCTGTTACGAAGTCACTAAATGTTGTTACCAGATGGTTAAACTTACTATATTACGTTTCAAATCTTAATAATTATATCTTAATGTAGAAATTAAATAATTATTTCTAAATATCTTTCTGGTGGTCTATTATCAAACGGCCAAAACTTATTTGTACACTATGTAATATTATTTTATGTGGCTTGAGCGTGGCACTAATACGTAAAAGCAATTTTAAAGTAGCCTTTGAACTATTTAACCGAATCTATAGCATCTAATTTCTAACGCATCACTATACTTTTTCAAATTATTACAAGAAAATTTATAAGCATCACCTTAAACTTCTGCTGACACAATATATAGGCAGGAATGAGAATATATAGTCGGATAACTTTGCATAGAAAAGAATATCCAGTTGAGGCATGCGAAGGATCTCTGTCAGCAAGAACACCATGCTACCTAAAAAATAAATATTCTTAAATCTACCTAAAAAATAATCAGTGCAGGGGCGGAGAAAGAATACCAACCTCTGCGGCCAGGGTCGGCTTATCGTAAAAGGCGACAAAACAACCCACCTTAGCTACGTGGTAGGGCCTCAAGCCCGTCTGGATGGCCACCACTTTTGGTCGTAAGTATGCCGCCATAATAACCTTGAGTTGTTTTCCGGCATTAGTGACCCAAGTTCCTGTACCCTTATTTGACAGCAGTGTGTTCGTGATACCACTGGCGTTGTAAGCCCCCATAGGCGACGGTAGCTGCTAAATTCTAAGCGGGCCGTCAGCTTGTCTGCTGTCCTACAGCATTAAAAAAATATATATCATCTAGGGAAAATTAAATTAAATAAAGTATGCTAAACAATAGGCGGTTTTATCGCTCAGAGCGATCTCTTCCAGATAACCTATTACTTTCAGGATCCGAGAACAGTTATTTGGCGATGTAGGTCATGTGGAATATTAACAAACACTAATACATATACAATAATACAATAGAATATTTATCACATACACAAATATATAAATGATAACATATAATCTAAAAAATAAAATTACATGCATTTACATTATAGGGTATTAAATACTAATACAGGACTATCGATTAACGTGATCAACTTACCGCTGAATATATTGATAAACACCATTTTAGCGAATCCTGTCGCAGACTCTTCGAAGAAAAAGGACGCGAGATAGTGTAAAGGTATTATCCCGAAAGAGAATACTAACAATACAAGTAATATTCTACCTGTGAATAATACAAAAAATTAAATAAAATTATTAAATTAAATAAAACATACTCGTATTTTTTCAAGGATTTTTTGCAATTTACTTAAATTTTAAATGGCCTATGGTCCAAATAAACTTCAGATTCGGAATCAGCGGATCAAAATACACGTAAATCATGCTTGGTCTAGTTCCAGAATTTTCGAAGTGAAACTTCTTTGGGCGCATGAGGGTAAATTTTTCACAGATGAAACGGAAATTAGCGCCACGTTGCGGATGAAACGCAAATTAGCGACACAAAGATGTGAAACATTTTTTCTAATACTTACATTTTTAAACTCGTGATATCTTTCGAATGGAATGTCCGAATTGAATAATTCAAAAGTTATGTAAAGGTTTGAAGCAGTCTTGAATATAAAGTAATTTATTTTGATAAGGATTAATACCAAGGTACAAATAAAGAGCCTTTTCTAGCGGCGGTATTTCAATTAAATTTTTAAAATAAAAGAACACTTATTGTGGCATAACTATAATAGTTAGACATATGCTGTCGGGACATTTTTTTGTAAATAATGATGTTTTGCAAAGTCGCGGTACATTGTTTTATTCTATCATTAATAGTTTTCGCAGCGCACGCACGCGATGTAAATAATATTTTAGGTAATTTTTTTTTACACCTTGGGTTACATTATTGAAGTTTTAGTAAGATCCCTAATTTTTTTGAAAATATAGCCTATGTCACCCGGGGATAATGTAGTTTCCCAACAGTGAAAGAATTTTTCAAATTTTTCAAGTTCAGTAGTTTCGGAGCCTATTCAATGCAAACATACAAACAATCAAATCTTTCCTCTATGTAATATTATTATACCAAACATTTCCGTTCGAAGCCCAGTCCATTATTAAACTTGGATTATCGAAATCTATAAGGCACCGATTCATGGCTGTCTAGAGTTCACTAATTTGGTTTACCAAAGAAGTTTCACTTCTGACATGTGTACTTTGTACGCACTCACTTTTTTATCATAACTAAAACACCCAATATTGCTATTTTTACGATGTTTTGTAATTCACTCGAAATTTTGAGGGTGTACGGTCCAAATTGAACCCAGATTCGGATTCAGCGGGTAGTAATACTTGTCAGTAGGTAGGTGGCGTCAAATGTAGAAACTACTTTTGTTAATTTGTGTGGCAGTGCCATATTATGTATGTTTTCCAATTACAGCACTAGAGCGCATTATGCGAAATAATGCTTAACGTTGAATGTTTCAACTACAGCAACGCTTCTCACAATCGAGCAATTTCAAAAGAGATGCGTGCAATCGAAAACCAACTCAGTGACAGAAAATTAACAAGTGTTTTTTTTTTAAGTTGGCATTGATTGAAATTTTATTTATATATTATCGTTAGTAATATTTTTTATTGATGAAAACAATTTTAAAGCTTTTGTTTCGTCGTAGTTTTCTTGGAAATAATTAAAGTTAATTCAAACTGTGTTAAAAAAAATAAAAGTAGATGGTGCACTCTGGTGGTGCATTTGAAAACTAATTCACGTTCCAATTAACCATAAGCATAATTCGGCATTATGCGCCACTGAGTCGCATTATGCTCTGTAATTGGAAAACTTGCTATATCATTATTTATTGAAAGAAATGTTATTCGTAATATGAATATTATCAATATTATTACTGATGATTTTGTGTTCAACGTCTCTCCTGTCATTTAGCAATCAGTTGATTTGATGTATTTCCAAATAAAAATGAATGAAAGTATATTTTAACTAATTAGATTAATTTGATCATCTAATAAACGACATTATAATAATCGCTAAATGTGTGAAAACGAAAATAACCAATTTACGTTTCAATGTTTAATTTTATATAAAGTTCTATTTTACTAAAATATATTTTCAGGTATCTTTGCTTTTAATTCCATGAAATATTATTAAAAGAAAGAAGAAAAGAAAATAATTTATTTCAAGTAAAAACCATATTATAATAATAAAAAGAACATTATTATATTTACATTTGCTCAAATGAAGTTGGCACTCAGCATTATGTTGCAATGATTTTGTCCGTTACAACGCTGATTTTCAGTGGCAATCTCCTTCGTGCCTGATACCCAGACATAGAGAAAAACAAAATATCTTAGCTGTGTAAATAATAATAAGATTTTGGAAATATAAACATTAATGATATAATACGTACATATAATGAAAAACCTATGTTTAATATATATATATATATATATATATATATATATATATATATATATATATATATATATATATATATATATATATATATATATATATATATATATATATATATATATATATATATATATATATATATATATATATATATATATATATATATATATATATATATAACACAAAAAACACGAAATACCACTAATCACGAGATCCCCAAAGACTCGATTCACCTAAAATTCAGCATAGTTGCCTATTTTGCGATTCAGACGCTCACTAAGAATGGATTTTACGGTCATCTCACGTGAAGGTGATGTGAACTGGCCACCGAGATCATGCGATTTGACCCCATTAGACTTTTTCTAGTGAGGGCTTTCTTAAGTCGCAGGTGTATGCAAATAAGCCACAAACCACAGCGGTCCTCAAAGCCAACATGACCCATGCTATCGGTCTAATTCAGCCTGATTTATGCGACACAGTCATGGAAAATTTGACATTTCGGATGCGCTCCACCCAAAGAAGCCGTGGCGGACATTTGAACGATGTTATATTCCACACATAATGGCGTCAATGGGTCTTTCAAATGAATAAAAAATTTCGATGATATTTCACATACACTTTGTTTCATTTAAATTTAAAGATAGGAAGAGCTTAATGAAAGACCAGTTACAATTATGAAAGCATTTAGTGACATAATCTGTATACAGGATGAATAACAATGGTCATAAGATTGAGCCCTGTGGCACGTCTCTTTTTACATGTTCAAGACAGGGTTTCACAAGTGTTCCATCATTTTTCCTTATTTGAATGTGTTCCATCATATTTCCTTTCCTTATTTTTACTCATTTTCCTGTTTCCTATTTTTTTTAAACAATTAACTTTAAAACCCATGTATACTTTCACTTGAAAATCCATAATACACTAGTTTCTATAAAAGGAGCTCAATATTTATTGAATCCAAAGCGCGCGAATAATTTAGTGATACTAGTATTGTCCCTTTACCTTCATCATCCGCTTTCATAATATTACCTACAACGTCACACATTGCAGTAGCGGTACCATATCTCTTTCTAAATCCAGTTTGCAGATCAGGCAGCAAATTGTTCTTTTCAAGATACTCAACAACTTGATTATATACTATCCTTTCTAAGACCATAAACAAGGTAATACATTTATAGGACGGAGATATTTGTAATTAACCGGATTACTGTTCTTAGATTGCTAAGAACAACAGCTAATGTCTGCTGCTATGAGTCAGGGAATTTTATTAAATATTGAATTATCGACAATGTAAGAGATATCGTTAAGGAAATTGGGTAATGTTCATTTAATCATGTCAATATTTATGCCATCAGAACCCAAAAGCGTTTGATTTTATAGAATTTAATATTCTTAATATATCATTTTAGGAAAATGGGTGTAATGAAAAGGTTGAAAGTTGCTTGTGTCTGTGGAGTTCATAATAAGTTGTTGTGTAGGTTATTTTGTCTGGATTATTAAAATGAATTAAAAATATATTTTCCTTATGTGCATTAAATAAATTTTAAGGTTTTTGTATTGATTAATCCCATTATTTCGTTTAAAAAAGAAAAAACAATTTTATCATTTAAGCAGCATAAAAAAGATCGTATAATATATTAAAACTATTATTATACTAATTCAATTTCAATTTATAAAAGCATCTTTTTTCGCGTTGGATTTTTCCTTATTCACCAAAAACAATACAAATCTATTTAATAAATGTATGATAGTAGACAGCGGTATCATGAGACACGTTTATTCAAGTGATGAATTATAAATTCAAAATAGTTAACTGGTAAATAAACTTTGTTTGTGTAGCAAACAAGAAAGAAATTGAGGTCTAAAAATAGTGTGTTACTAGTATAAAAAAATATATATTTTAAAAGTATAGAACCAAAGACCAACCTAATTCTTGGGGAGTAGCCATTGCATTTACTTGGAAGGAAGCCAGCGTTATGACCATAGTTGTATGAATAACAAGCAGCCACATCCAGTCCCAAACTAACGCTGTTGTCCACATTACAGCTGGTTTCAAACCCGACACTCGTTGCAGGAGCTTTGCACCGCTAACACGTTCCTTTATAAATAAAAATTACATGAACCTTAAAGTATCAATACGTATACTATATTCAAATTATAAAAATATAGAAAACACTAAATCTACGTACGTTCATCAGAGAAAAACATGTGAGAACAAGTTAAAAACCGTTTTGGTAGTCCTCCTGATATTTATATTTTAATATTACGCTTTTATCAACTTAATCTGTATGTATCTACGTAACTATGTCTCTATGCAACGGAATTTTCGGAGTCAATTTTTATTCACTTTGAACGATTAAAAAAATTCAAAATTTTGCACGCGTGTCAAGACCTGATTACAATACACAAATTTAATAATTTTATCCCATAGTCCTTATCAGGATTAAATGCTTTCTTTTCCTTCTACCGGAAGGTGAGGTTTAATTAATAAAGCTGCCAGAAAGTGGCGTTAAATTAATAAAAACATTTACTGATTGGGAATTGACAACTAATAAATTATATTTAAAAATAACTAAAGGTTCTAGCTTTGAATCTTGATATCAGTAGAATAAAATGACATACATATGTGTCAAATGATAACATTGTATAGTTAAGCCTAGCGAAATCTGCTAAAAAAACGGTAATGACTTTCCGGTACACCTAGTAAAAACTATATTGTCATAATAATAAGAAATTTCTAGTCATCTAAGCTAATGACATACTAAAACATTAATATTATTCATAGAAAAGCCAATGAGTGAGAACGGTAGTCTGAAGCTCAATGTGGTGAAGACCGAGTACTTGGCCTGTAACTCTACAGATCCCACACCCGTACGGATAGGCGGCGACACGGTCGAGCGCACGGACCGAGTGAAATACTTGGGACCTGTATTTCATGCGTCTGGTGACATCCATTGCGACGTCAAGGCACGCATTGCTGCCGCATGGGCCAAATGGCATGAGGTAACTGGTGTCATTTGTGACCCCAGATGATGCCGGTAAAGTTGAAGGGACAGGTCTATAAGGCCATCGTTAGGCCTGTCCTTTTATACGGCTGTGAAGAGTGGCCGGTGTTGGAGCGACACAAGCAAGAACTGCGTGTCACAGAGATGAATATGTTGCGGTGGATGTGTGAAGTGACGCGGAAGGACCACGTTAGGAACTCCAGCATTCGCGGCAGTCTTCATGTCCGTGACATTGCGGATAAATTGCAGGAGTGTCGGCTCCGTTGGTACGGTCACGTTTTACGGCAACCGAATGATTACGTGGGAAACAAATGTCTGGCCATGCCGCCTCCGCCGGGCCCCGGCAGGAGGGGTAGACCCAAAAAGTGCTGGCTTGACATTGTAAAGGGTGATATGCGTGCCAATGGGCTCACTACCAGGGATGCTGAAGACCGTGCGAAGTGGAGTAGAAAGAGTTGAAAAGCGGACCTCGGGCACTGAAACGAAAGTTTAGGTTGCAACCGGGATCCTACGTTTAGATGATGATGATGATAGAAAAGCCAATGAGTGCAAGGTGCCCTTTTTTTTCAAAAGAGTATAAGATAAGATTACATAAGCTATATACTATGATAACACGAAGTATTTGTTAAGAAATATAAATGTATAAAAGACAAAAGGCTTACTTTTATGTAAAAAATGACTAGGAACGAACAAACAACTGCAAGAGAAAATCCAAGATTGAAAGACATGATGAAAGCGCTGCTAGTTCCAGTTGCCATTAACTCGACCTGAAATTATTTATACACTCGTAAAATTAATTGGTTTTATTCGTTATAAGTTACCTGTTTTGAAAAATCTGGATGTAGACATTTGATCCAAGCAGGGATTGCCATACGCTATGATGATGATGACCTGTTTGGTGAAGATCTATGCTCATAAAATATTAAGGTATTGGAATTCAGTTGACGCCTTTCATATTTTTTAATAACTGGAAAAATTGCGCGAATAAATCTTATATAGAACTCTTGAAGAGTATACATAGTTGATAGTTGATTTAGGAACTATAAGAAAACGGCATTTTCTCGAGGAAAATCTGATTTCCAAGTACTCCCCACAGTTCTCGATCAACTCCGCTGTTCTCGTGTCACCTAGTGCCTAAGCGAACAACCGGGCGGCCGATCCCGGGCCCTTGTGTCAGGGCAGGTCTCTTCTATAGTTTGTACCCGGAGGTAGGGATTTTGACCTACCGGCGGTCTCCTGTATCAATTCAGGTTATACGGGGGCACGCGGAATAGCAGGCGTGTCCTTAACCTGGCGTTGGTGTGGGTGGCGATAACTCCTACGAGGAATCTGCGGCCGTTGTCTATAGCAGTGGAAGATCGTCGAACACCCTCCAGTGCCGTGGTCTAGTCCTGTGTGGGTGTTAGGGGAGCTGGCTCGTCAACTTCCGCTACGCCACCTCCTTTGCAGACATAACGGCCTTGCAAAAAGAGACAATGCCATAGTGGTGGCACCCTGACGTCTCTTCTCACCCTATGTGACAAAGATATCTACCGAAGCAGCAATTCCCCTAGTGGACTTGTATCAAGCGGCAGGACAGGGCGCCTCTACGGCCTGTCCTTCTAAGGTGAGACTCGTACTGGGGAGGATATTGGCCTCCTACCCAAAAGATAGGTACAAGTTGCAAGTCATAGTCAATTTGTTATTAATGTGTATTTTATTTTAAAAATTCATTGGTATTTGCATCCCAAAAGGCCACAAATTAATTCCAACACCATTAATATTTTGAAAATTATAACGTTCGCTTATTTAAATGTATAATTAATAATAGGTCTTTATCTATGAAATTGCCGTTCTGCAGTACTGGCCATTTCAAATCAAAATAATTTTTGTTTGGCTAAGAATTCTAATTTCAAATTAATTTTATTTTAAAAACATGGAATTCTTTTTCCAAAAGTAGTCATTTGTTTATTGACTAGTGTTACATTTTCATCGCATTTCAATCTTTTTCGTCATCATGGATAAGTTAAAAATTGGAGTAATTATGGAATATGAGTACCGTCGTGGCAGCAACGCGGCACAAGCAGCACGCAACATCAACGACGTTTACGGAGCTAACACTACAAACCAACGCACCACCTGTTATTGGTTTGCTCGCTTCCGTTCTGGGAATTTCGACCTGAAAAATGAACCTCACGGTCGTCCGAAGACTTTGGTCGACAATGACGAATTAAAGGCGATTGTGGAAGCTGATGATACACAATCTACGGCTGAATTAGCAGTAGCTTTCGACGTTAGCGTCAAAATAATATTGGTCCATTTGCGTCAAATTGGCAAGGTAAAAAAGCTTGACAAATGGGTGCCCCACGGACTCAATGATCGCCAGCGCGAAGTACGCGTCGAGACGTGCCTTGCACTGCTCAACAGACACACAAATGAAGGAATTTTGAACCTGCGATGAAAAATGGATTCAGTTTGATAACCGCAAGCGCTCAGCAAGTTGGTTGGATCCTGGTTCAGCACTTAAACAATGCCTAAACGAAAACTTACCCCTAGAAAAGTGATGGTCACTGTTTGGTGGTCTAGCGCCGGTATGATTCATCACAGCTTCTTACCAAACGGGGTGAGCATTACTACAGATGTGTACTGTGAAGAACTGAACACAGTGATGGAGAAGCTGGCACATCTCCAACCAGCATTGGTTAATCGCTCGTCTCCGCTGCTCCTGCACGACAACGCGCGACCTCATACTGCACAGCAGACGGTCTCCAAGTTGCAAGAACTGGGGTTGGAAGTCCTCCGTCATCCGCCCTACTCACCAGACCTTGCGCCTACAGACTACTACTTTTTCCAGAATTTGGATAACTTTTTGGCGGGAAAAAAATTCAATACCCGAGAGGCAGTACAAAATGCCTTTGAAGAATTTGTTCCCTCCCGTCCAGCTGATTTCTTTAAGAAGGGCATCAATATACTGCCCCTGCGTTGGCAAAGACGCATTGATTGCATGGGTGATTACTTCGATTAATACAAATAAAAAATACATGAAAAAAAAATTTTTTTCATACAAAACGGCAATTTCATAGGTAAAGACCTAATAGATTTTATTGAAAAATTAACAATACAATAGGTTATTTATTAATGAACTACTAATAGTTGTGACGAGAAAACTAAAATACTTAAGTTAAAATTAATATTGATTACTCTTACAAGAACCGAAACTTAGGTGGTATATAAATATCTTCCAAAAAATTTTAGGAAATCAATTTGATATCTTTATAGATATTAAATTTCTTCTTCAACTAAGGTTTTTTTAGTTGTATTCGAAGCTTTCACTTCGTAGTCAGAACTACGCTGTTGAATATTGGGCAATACTTTATTGTGTCTATATATTTAGTGATTTTTCATTTTAAAGTTATGAAGAAACGTAAGAAAAAATATCGAATATATTTAGCGAAATTCGGTATCTACAGGCGCAGTATCCATCTTACCTCTCAATCCTGAAAGGAAAACTGAATGCTGCCTTTTCTCTTTCTAGGAAAGATAGGTAGTCTAAATAGGGCTACTATTTAAACTACAAGCTAAAATTGAACTAAGAAATTAAATATGATTATTTCATTACCATATTTTCAAGAGAATAAGGTAGAGGGTAGTTCACAATGTTTAATGTACTGTTTGGTGATACAGATCTCAGTATGGCATCGTTGACGAGTGCAAGCGAGATAGCAGAATCGTGGTATCCATAGTTACTGAACCAGGCTGTTATGTTATTGCGGGTAAAAGTGGCTCCGGCTAGGGTTTCATATCGCACTCTACTGGGATTTGATTTACTCTGAAACAAACCAAAATTCGTGTTGTATGCATATGGTATCTTCAACTATTTTAATTTTGAGCTAGGGATTTACATGGGTCGGGCTAACATTCACCGTCTTGCGGCTTTCGACCATTACATTTGCATCCGAACGGACGTGAAACACATATACTGCCGCGACCTCCCTGGCGTAACGGCTGACGTAAGTCGGAGGTAATGGGTTTATCCATCCAGGGGCAGAGAAAGAATACTGACTTCTGCGGCCGGGGTTGGCCTGTCGAAAAGGCGACAAAACAACCCACTCTAGCTACGTGGTAGGGCCCTAAGCCCGTCTGGATGGTGACCATCTTTGGTCTCTTAAGACATACTTATATGACGCCATAATAACTTTATGTTATGTTTCGGCATTAGTGACCCAAGTTCCTGTACTCTTAAGCAACAGCAGCGTATTCGCGATGCCACTGGTGTTGCTAACACCCATAGGCGACAATAACTGCTAAATTGGAAGTGGGCCGTCAGCCTATCTGCTGTCATACAGCAATTAAAAAAACGGGTTCCACTCCCGTCCAGTGTCTGAGTGTTTGTGTATAATGTGTTTTTTAAATGCTGTTTGACTTGAGTTGCTGTTTGTTTGGGCTTGGCCCTACCACGTTGCTAGCATGGGTTGTTTTGTCGTCTTTTACGACAGGCCGACCCCGGCCACAGAGGTTAGTATTCTTTCTCCGCCCCTGCACGGATAAAACCTATTTCGATAATACCTATTTCAGTTCTGCCCACATTTAGTAAAATATTTAAAAATATAATTTTAAATCAGCTTCTCAGGCATTTCAGTATAAATAACTTATTGCATAAAAATCAATTCGATTTCACCAAAGGTCGCTCTACGACAGACACCAGTGTCCAGTTGATTAAATATATTTTCCATTCTTGGGAGTAATCACATGATGCATTATTATGGTATAGTATTATTATGGTATTTTTGTGATCTATCTAAGGCATTTGATTGCTTCCATCATAAAACATTACTCAGGAAATTACACCATTACGGCTTTGCATTCAACCTGTTGACATGTTATCTAAAAAACAGGACTCAAACTGTCGATGTTAATGGCAAGGGGTCTCCCGGGGTCACTGTTAGTATGGGTGTCCCACAAGGATCTATCCTCGGTCTTTTTCTGTTTCTGGTTTATATTTATGACTTGGCTTATTTAGTTGAAGATAAACATTGTATTGTTTGCTGATGATACCTCTGTAATATTTAAGATAAACATACAGGTAACGTTTAAAGACGTAACCAATGCACTAGCCACTATAGTATACTCGTTTGGTGTTGATAATTTATTACTAAATAATAATAAAATAAAATGTATTAGATTCTCTTTGCCTAATGTAAAAGATAAAAGATCAGATATAATATTAAATAATATGCCGTTGAAAACCGTAAAGTCGGCTGTCTTTCTTGATATTACTATGGATTCCAAATTTTAGTGCGGTCCCCATATTCATCGATTGCAGCCGACATTCACGTCATCTTTGTTCTGCAGAAACGGGCTATTCGTGCGATCTATAGACTGGGGCCACGGGACTCCTTAGCGATAAATTTAATGAAATTAATATTTTGACTGTTGCGTCTCAATACATTTTGGAAAATGTTATATGTTAAGAAAAATATCACAGATTTTCCTAAATTCAGTGATGTTTATAGCAAAGACACAAGGAACAAAGATAAATTGAATACACGTTCTTGTATATTCCAGAAAGTATACGTAAGTTTTATTGTGCAAAGTATACTTTCTTACATTAAAATCCCAGAGAGATTTCTAAGACTTTCAACAAATAACTTTAAAAAATCTATCAAGCAACGTCTGTGTGGGAAATGACATCATTAAAGATTATATTAATTAGATTGGAAAAAAACAATTATATTCCATTATGTTAGCTCATATTTTTATCCTCTAATTTCATTTTGTAATTAAAGTTGTACATAATAAAATACAAATACAAAATAAGACTAAAAAAATTTACTTTAGAGTTTGATTCGTCGTTTTTTCTCTAGCCAGTGTTTTGTATAGGAAACGGTAATAATGCTTGTAAAATTTACATATTCGACATATTTAAAAAATAGCATACCAATTTCAAATAAAACTTTCCTAAATCCATTGTACCGACATCTGTTATACTCATTCCTGAATAATTTGTACTTTTGAAATAGTCTTTATATGCAACCATCGCTTTATATGACATACTCATGTCACTCAGATTCCCTTCTTGCGATACGAGGGTTTGCGTTCGTTCAAATCCACTCTCCAAACTGAGTCGTAAAGGAGGAAGTTCTGTTAAAAATTTCCATGAATTCGCTATCACCATTGCAATAATTATGTTAACAACCGGCCAAATAATTTGAATTGAGCCGGATCCTTTGTTTCTTATAGTGTTATAGGCAAGCTTCAGAAACATGGCGTGTATGTGATTTATTAGGAGTTTATAACCGCTGACTTTTTCTGACTTATCTTTTTCATCTGAAATATATTTTTAGGATTAATAAAATATAACACTATGTTTGTTAAATTTGTTCAATGTATTAAGGCTTACCAACATCATGAAATCCGTTTATTTTGACAGCAAAATCTTTATTTTCAAAATCTGGGTTCGTCTGTGCATCAGGTTGCTCTTCTACGCCAGCCCTTAATTATTATAAATCGATATAATTTTAGACGAGTATTTAATCCGGTTTAAGTTAAAAATAAAATAAATTTTGATGAATTTTCATGCTATTCATTTTAAAGAGCGAACGTAAATATGTTAAATACTGTTTGTCAACCAAACCTTCGTTCGATTGCAATCTGCTTTCCTACTAATTAAAATACCGTTTAGTTTTATTAATATAATATTATGTATGTTATTTTTTCACAAGTATATAAACTCATTAAAATTACTCCTAAGGATTTTAACATACTGCTTGCATTCACTAAAATTCAGAAATTAGGTTTAGTCAGTAAAATTTGCTAGTTGATCGATTGATAATTTTCTATTTTACTTACTTCATGAAAACCTCTTCCAGTTTGGTGACTGAAAGCCCATAACTTGACACACAAAAGGCTTCCTTTTTATCTTCCAACTCACGCAGTAGCTCAGGGAATACATGAACATACTCGTTTGGTAAAATATAAGTCAGTTCTGAACCTGTGAAAAATATTATTAAGGTCTGACAAATAATAGACCTATGTAATACGTATCACTGAAATATTACATCACTATTACGTCTATATGTGGCTTTAGAGTAAATGCAACAAATATAGTGACACTAGTTGACCCAGCAAACATTGTGCTGCCAATTAAATTAAAAAAAGTTAATTACATTAACTCTTATTTCACCACCTTCAAGTTTCATTTTCGCAACAAAAAGTAGCCTATATCCTTCTCCAAGGTGTCATCTATCACTTTACCGCAATTCATCAAAATTGGTTAAGCGGATTAGGCGCGAAAACATAACAGACAGACAGAGTTACATAATTATATTATAATAAATTTATATTAATTTATAATATTAGCATGGACTTCGATAGATTTTAATTTCATGTTTCAGATTTCATTTTCAGATGTTATGATTTTAATCACTATAATATCAAAACGGAATATTGCAACTAAAAGTTAATGTGGTATGTATGGTTGCAATAAGGATTAAAAAGTCCATTAAAACGCTCTCTAACTAAGTGCAAATTTTCAAATGAATGTTTTTTCACATCTCACTGCAAGCTACTTCAAGTGACGGTCCATAAATATCCAATGACAGAATACGTAGTTCAGTCGTAGTAGTGTTAAATATTCGCGTTCCATGGTAATCAGTTAAATATTGTGACGTTCATCGACCTTATTTGCTGATTAGCTATATACCTAGTCAGGTCATAAGTATTGTCACACAGTAAAAACTTTTCTTTTAGAATGCTGGCCACAAAAAAGTTTATTGAATTCGAATCTCGAATTGTTCATGAAAATAAAAATGTATACTTTTAGAATTTTACTCATTTTTTAAATATGGAGTGGACGTTTAAAGAAGACCGTGTTGAAGTTATTGCGTTGCATCGTTGCGGTTACGCGCCAATTCAAATTTTTAACATACTGAAAAATTTGAATATAACCAAAAGATTCATTTATCGTACCATCAAACGATACAATGAAGACTCTAGTGTAGATGACAGGTCAAGAAGTGGTCGCCCTCGGTCTGTTAGGACTCCAGCAGTGATAAAAGCTGTGAAGGCACGAATTCAAAGAAATCCCAAACGTAAGCAGAAACTGTTGGCCCTTCAGATGGGGTTAAGCAGAACCACGGTGAAAAGGGTGTTAAATGAAGACTTAGGGCTTCGGGCATATCGAAGAAAAACAGGACATCGTTTGAATGCTCGTCTAATGGACCTGAGACTGAAGAGATGCCGCGCTTTGTTGAAGCGGTACGCGGGAAAAAAATATCGGGAAATTATTTTTTCGGATGAAAAAATGTTTACCGTAGAAGAGAGCTACAACAAACAAAATGATAAGGTGTACGCACACAGTAGTGAAGAAGCGAGCAACCGTATTCCGCGTGTCCAACGAGGTCATTTTCCATCCTCGCTCATGGTATGGTTGGGAGTTTCTTATTGGGGCTTAACAGAGGTACATTTTTGTGAGAAAGGTGTAAAAACGAATGCTGTTGTGTATCAAAATACAGTCCTGACGAACCTTGTGGAACCTGTTTCTCATACCATGTTCAATAACAGGCACTGGGTATTCCAACAAGATTCGGCGCCAGCTCATAGAGCGAAGAGCACACAAGACTGGCTGGCGGCGCGTGAAATCGACTTCATCCGGCACGAAGACTGGCCCTCCTCCAGTCCAGATTTGAATCCGTTAGATTACAAGATATGGCAACACTTGGAGGAAAAGGCGTGTTCAAAGCCTCATCCCAATTTGGAGTCACTCAAGACATCCTTGATTAAGGCAGCCGCCGATATTGACATGGACCTCGTTCGTGCTGCGATAGAGGACTGGCCGCGCAGATTGAAGGCTTGTATTCAAAATCACGGAGGTCATTTTGAATAAACTTTAATGTCATAAGAATCTATGTTTTGTTAAGTTCATTTTGGTATATAAATGGTTACATAATGAATAAACTTGTTACAATTATTTTACATTAAACATGTGACAGAATTTATGACCTGACTAGGTAGATTTTATAGTCAAATGAGATTTCATTTTTGTAGCTATCGAATAAATTAATATATCTAATAGGAATTTTTGACTTACCAATATTAGTATTCTCCCGTACACTGGGTACATATGACTTAAAGAAAGATGTAATAGTGGGCACACTGCAGCCTTCAGCTTTGACAATTGTAATTTTGTATCCAATCCCATAATGTTTTTTAAGAAAGTACGATGTTCCGAAACATTGGAGGCGTCCACCTTTCATTATTGCTATTCGATCACCCAACACGTCCGCTTCATCCATGAAATGGGTTGTTAAAATCATGGTACGACCTGTATGCATGGTATAATTTTAAATTAGATCATTAAACAAGCGTTAATTGCATCCCTTCTGTAACATTACCCTTATGGGAGTTGTCCACACGCTGTTGAGCGTGTTCGTGATGCCACTGGAGTTGAAAACACCCATAGGCGACGGTAACTGCTAAATTCTAAGCGGGCCGTCAGCCTGTCTGCTGTCCTACAGAATATAAAAAATAAATAAAACATTATAGAGCACACAATGAGAATCTAAGACAAATATTACATATGACTTCTAATTTTATTTTAAAACTAGCAGCGAAACCCGGCGTAGCTCGGGTTAAAATACGTCAAATAAATAATACGTCAAAATATGTCAAATCGCACACGTAATGGTTATGAAATCAGTTTCTCTATCTTAAGTAGGTATTCAAATCTATGTACCATTAAATGTACGTTGTATTTAATGCATCCAAATTCAACTGATTTATTTATTGAAAAAGATATACAAACAGATTACAATCTTAAAAATAGGTCATAATATAGGTACAGCGTATAGATCTAGACTATAAGCCAATATAGTATATACAACAAATATATATTCAAAACATGTAAAATAAATAATTGATACGCCATATCAAACTATAATAGACAACACTCATCTACTCAGTGTTATCTATTCTTGACAATACATTTTCACTTTTTCTCAGAAAAATATCATACGGAAAAAGTCTACCTCTGTTACACATTTAATATAAAAATTCATCAAAAAATTAAAAAATAATAACTCGGAGCAATTCATATTCTGTCATACTATAAAGAAACATGGAGCCTATGTACCTATGTACAATAGGCTGCTTATATAATAATATAAACTTTATTAAAGAAAACTCTCACACACATCAATTACAACACAGATCAATTACAAAATAAACACGATCATTAAATTACTTTTTTTTTTATATAGCTAAAGTTCAGCAGACAGGTAAACGGCCCACCCGAACAGGTGGTCACCGTCACCTATGGGCGTCTGCAACACCAGAGGCATTACACACACGCTGCCGGCCTCGAAGAAATTTGATAATGCCTTTTTTGAAGAACCCCATATCGTACCGCGCTGAGAAAACCTCAGCCGGAAGTTAATTCCAGATCCCGAGAGTACGTAACACGAACGTTTTTGAGAACCGTTTCGTACAAGAAAGAAGAGGCTCCAAGAAATGGGGGTGAACACCTAGCCGATGGCGGGCAGTGCGATGGTAAAAAGACGACGAGGGCACCATTCTAAATAGCTCCTCAGAACACTTCCCGTTGTACAGACGGTAGAATACGCAAAGAGACGTAAAGTCTCTCCGAAGTCCAAGCGTGTCTAGACCATCTGTGAGTATAGGATCGTCCACAACACAAACTGCGCGCCGTTGGATGGAGTCTAGGGGATTGAGCTGACAGGCAGGTGCTCCAGCCCATAAATGTGAGCAGTACTCCAAATGCGGTCTGACCTGTGCTTTGTATAGCACAAGCCGTTGCCTTGGACTGAAATACTGCTTAGACCGGTTTAGCACACCCAGCTTTTTGGAGGCAAGTTTAGTTTTGCCCTCCAATTGTCCCCTAAACTGCACATCATTCGTGATGTCGACACCAAGGATCCCAATATTGCTTGCGATGGAAAGAGGGGTTCCTTGGAACTGTGGCGCAGGTGCGAACGGGGTTTTCTTGGTAGAGAATACGCAGACATGCGTCTTCGAGGGGTTGAACTGGACAAGGTTTTGTCGTCTCCATTCAGAGACTCTCTCTAGAGAGTTCTCTACTTCAGACACAAGTCTGACCCGACTTTCTTCCAAAATCGGTATATAATAAACTATACTAGGTAATTATTAAAAATGTGGAAGTGTGTTTGTTTATTTATTACGCTTTCACACCTAAGCCACTGAACCAATTTTGATGAATTTCTCTATAGTCATAGATTGGACCTTGGAGAAGGACGTAGGCTACTTTTTCTTAAATTCATATGGCAGAACAACGTTTGTCGGATCAACTAGTAGGTATATAAATTTGACAAACTTTGAAACTCTTACAGACAAAGAAATCATTAAAACATGATATATGTAAGCATTTGTAATAGCTATATCTTTAGTTTTAATTATATTTGAATGAATAATTAAAAGATTTAATGATTCATTTAATATAACGGATATGTGTATCGTTGATAAAATTGTTAGACTAACAAAATTATGTTAAGTATTAGATATGTTTTATTATGTCGAGGGCGTACTTCTGTTATTATAAGCGTTTTGTCTTTTACTATGATGAATTCTAGAATCCTTCACTTCCGAATAGTACCTATTTGTTATGTTGAAAGTTTGTTGAATGAACACAGAAAAGTCAAAAGTATATGAACATACTGAGAATTGAGTTTTGGGTGCACTGTATACTTCAGACTAGTGCGTACACCAAATTTAAATACTGGTGATAAATAATGAATGCACTACACGAAATATAAGGATTTCATTTATCTTCTATATAAATAAAATGATAGACGTCTGCAGTTGTGCGCGCATCACGGCTTTCGGATTAGGATTTCTGGATAAACTAAGTTTTGTTTCTTAGACACTTGGCCCTTATGTAAAAAAAAATATTGCTTTAACTTTATTTACTATGAAGTTTTAAGAAACAAAGATTTTTGTGTGTTTTCTTACCGCGGAGAAGTGGGGCAAGCGGTGTAGCGCGCATGTGTACAAAAACTTCTCATATTTTTCGATTTACTTTTTTCTGTTATTTGACCAGCGAAGTGGGCGAGAACGGCTAGTATTTTAATAAAAAGTGAAAAATAATTCTCAATATAGGATTAAAACAAATTATAGTTTAAAAAAGTTCTCAGGCGGTCACCCGTCCAAGTACTGACCGCGCCTGACGCTGCTTAACTTCGGTGATCGGCCAAGAACCGGTCCCAAAATTAATTAATCCTGAGGATCCTGGTAGGGATAATGATATAAACTATACAGATTATTGCATTGTCATCGGTCCTTAATAAGTATGCAAAGTTTCAAATCAATCCGTCGTTTTGAAAGGGGTGAAAATCACGTTTAAAGATTCCGTTACATAGATACCAAGCTCATAAAAGCGTGTTGATAATGATATATTTATTAACACGCTTATATACTTACATCCATGCAGGGGAGGAGAAAGAATACTCACCTTTGCGGCCGGGGTCAGCTTGTCGTAAAAGGCGACAAAACAACCCATCCTAGCTAGCTTCGTGGCAGGGCCCAATGCCCGTCTGGATGGCAACCACCTTTGCAAACACCCATAGGCGACGGTAACTGCTAAGTCTAAGCGGACCGTCAGCCTGTCTGCTGTCCTACAGCAATAAAAAAATGAACGCTTTGTGCCATACCTTTCGGACCATTTTTGGACTAATCATACTGACCGAATATTTTCGAGAACCGATTTATCGAGCACTCCTCCTTTTTTCACTACTATTATAATATTTTTCGTTCATTATTTTATTTCTATATTAAGATTTATTTTTCACTTTTTAGTTTGATTTGTCATTAAAGCTTGGACTTTTATGTTAAAAACATAAAAGAAACAGACTAAAAACATTTTTAACTATTTATATTTTTCATTTTTTAGTTCAATTTGTCACTAAAGCGTGTTCTTTAGTTTGTGCTTGTTCTGTAAACATTTGCAATGTCTAATATCAAATATAACAATAAAACAATCTTCTTCTCCTTTCTACCGCTATCCCAACTATGTGGAGTCGGCACAACGTGTTCTCTCCTTTCACTCTTCTCTATTAGCTGTCATCTTAACATTTACACCCTTTTTCATCATATCATCTTTTAAGCAATCCATCTTTTCTTTGGTCTACCTCTCCTCTTATATCAATCCACTCTCATTTTTAGCATCGTCCTTGTTACATGACGCTCTTCTATTCTTATTATATGGCCATACCAGGCTAACCTATTACTTTTCAGCTTCTCAATCATTGGCACTACTTTAAAACTTCCTCTAATATTTCACATTCTAACATTTCTAATTTTATCCATTTTTGTAACTCCGCTCATCCAACTCAAAATTCGAATCTCTACTGCACCTTTCATCTTTTTTCTTTGTGGCCCAGCATTCTGATCCATACAATATGACAGGTCTTATTACGGTTTTATAAATTTAACCTTTAAGTCTAAACGGCACTTGTGGATCGCAAAGTGTTCTTGAATCCTGTCGCCAATTCACCCATCCTGCATTCACTCTGTTTTCACATCTCGGCCTATCTTACCGTCGTTCTGGATTAATGATCTGGGGGACCGGAAATTGAAGCGAGTTGGCAGAGACACGCCTCCTAAGGTTTTTTTTATTGCTGTAGGACAGCAGATAGGCTGACGGCCCGCTTAGAATTTAGCAGTTACCGTCACCTATGGGTGTTTGCAACGCCAGTCGCATCGAAAACACGCTGCTGTCCCATAAAGGTAAGTACAGGAACTTGGGTCACTAATGCCGGAACACAACACAAGGTTATTTTGGCGGCAGACTTAAGACCAAAGGTGGTCGCCATCCAGACGGGCTCGAGGCCCTACCACGTAGCTAGGGTGGGTTGTTTTGTCGCCTTTTACGACAGGCCGACCCCGGCCGCAGAGGTTAGTATTCTTTCTCCTCCCCTGCACGGATAAAAATCGGTAATCGGGGTGAAGGTGGAATTTCCACCAACGTCGCAAAATAGATGTTCAGTTTTGGTTCTAGTTATCTTCAACCCAACACCTTCCAACCTCTCCTGCCATTTAGCCAATCTGTTTTGAACCTCGTGAGCATTTTCTCCAACCAGCACAGTATCATCGGCAAAGAGCATACACCAAGGTGCTTCCTCCTGTATTCCTAATATTACTGCATCCACCACCAGGAGGAACAGATAAGAGCTAAGAGCCGACCTTGGTGTAAACCCATCGTAACACTGAATTTGTCTGTGACGTCAGCTAGGGACCGAACGTGTGTACTTGCCTTATCGCACATCCCGCGAATAAGATGCAAGTACTTTACAGGCACTCCTTTTGCTAACATGGTCCATGACAAAACCGTTCTAGGAACCCGATCATATGTAAAGTGCGAATATGGCATCTGTAGTCCCTCGCCCGGGCATGAAACCAAACTGGTTCTCCTTTATTTCACTCTCCTCTCATAGTCGCCTTGCTATTACTTTCTCCCAAATCTGCATGCTGTGCGAAATAAGCTTTATTCCTCTATAATAGTTACAAATCTGTACATCCCCCTTGTTCTTAAAAATGAGCACTAGTGTACTATTGCTCCATTCATCGGGGATCGCCTCGTCTTGCAATAACTTATTGAAGAACAAGGTTAGCCACTTCCATCCATCTGCTTTCAAGAACTTCTATAATTCCACAAGTATTTCATCCAGTTCTACAGACTTATCATTTTGCATACTATCTACAGCCAATCTAGCCTCAGCCGTACTCACTTATTTTACAACGCCTATTTTAACGGAAGTCTTAAAGAACACTCCACTTCACTTCAGATATAATTTATCCATCTGCTCTTTATTACTTCATTGTCTATCTTCTTCCCTTCTACTATCATCTTTTATAAATTTCATATGGGTTATATCCATCGCAAAACAATATTGAACTTAATAATATTATTAATAGTTAATAACAATAAAAGTTAATAAATAATCCCAGTTGAAAAAATATATCTTTGGCGTAATTTATAATGTCACCTTTTTTGCCCTGGCAATCTTATTCACGATATTAAGATAATCTTATCGAATTATTGTATTGTCATCGGTTCTTGATAAGTTTACAACGTTGAAATTAAATCTGACCGTTTAAAGTGGGTCAAAAATGACTTCAAAAAAAGTTGGTTACAACAAACAAACCTACACATGAAACTAATAAAAGGGTGATAAAAAGCACCTGTAGCTTAATATGTAGAATAAAGTAAAACAGGAAAATTGGCAATCGAGATTAATAAGCTATGATTCCACAACTTTTAAACGTAATGTATAAATTATCTGTTGTTATTCTCCATTCAGGGGCGGAGTAAGAATACAGCCCCTACAGCCGGTAGTAGCTTGTCGAAAAATGTGACTTAACAACCCTAATTAGGTCTCCAATCCCATCTGTACGGCAACCACCCCTGGTATCTAAATATGCTTACATAACCTTGTGTACGTGTAAGTGATCTAGATTCCAGTTCCCCTACGCAGACGACAGCGTGTTAGCGATACTCCTGGTGCCGCAAACATCCATAGGTGACCGGTAACTGCTTACTATCTTAAGTGGGCCGTCAACATATCTGCTCCATGTACCAAACAAAATGTTCTTAGTGTAAATTAAATTATTCACCTTTTTTTTCTTTTTGCAAGAGATCCCACAATGACCTTCGAGCTGCAGGGTCCAAGCCCGAAGTGGGCTCGTCAAGTATGACCACTTGTGACGCCCCGCACATGGCTGCCCCCACTGATAAACGTCTCTTCTGCCCTCCAGACAAATATTCTGACATCACGTCTTTCTAAAACAAAAACTTTACTATAGTAGTTTAACATATTTATATAATGTCAAGGACTTTAGACTCCTTATTAGGGAAATACAGTTGTTTTAAATTTGACCATTTATTTACATAAGAAACAGTTATCCGTCTAGACGTAAAAAAAACTAATTATATAGTTTTATTATTTCCTTCTTGCTGAAACAAGCGTACTGAAACTACCCATGCGTTAAAAAAATTCGGTTACACAATCATGTATTATTTTATATAATATTATTGTATTAATGAACTCTCATCTGTATTATTTTAAGTGATAAAATATTTACCTTATTTTCTAACTCTAAAAGCTTGACAAAATGATCAACTTCATCCCTAATTTTATTGTCAGGCAATCCTTTTAATTTTGAATAAAATATAATGTGCTCTTCAACCGTGAGATCAGGGAACAGGACGTTGTGTTGAGGGCAAATTCCTATCGACTTTCTAGCTAATTCTGTTTCTGTTACTATATCATATCCGTTTATGATAGCCCTGCCCGATGATGGCGGTACCATACCTAAAATGAGAGACAATTCAGTTGTCGTGGTCTAAAGCCCGAGACAATGGGTTAATATTGATCCGGATTTTCTTTTCATCCTTGAACAGTTTACAATTGGAAAAACTCGGAGAGCAACGACTAGAGAATACAATCCCGAGCATGTTTTTCGATCCCAGGGTTACGGGATTCTTGATGCGTAATCCCGGGATCCCGGGGCTAACCCGGGATTAGACTATGTGGTTTCTAATTGGGCTCAAATGTAAAAAAACGAGTAATTTCTAGAAAAATGTTTTATAATTTTATTCCACGAATCCATGACACAAATCACAATATAGTAAGAAAAAAAAAAAGATAAAACAAGGACACTATACTTTGTAAGTAAGAAACAACGAAACAAAAAACTTATTTAGAATTTCGAAAATACAGTCGTAGAAATATTAATGCATCCAAGGTTTGACTTCCAAGCCTGCTTCGTAGTTTATTGCCAACATAAGCAGCAGCTGAAAATGCTCGTTCAGTTTCTGCACTGGTTGGAGGAATAGACAATAGATGCTTATAATATGCTGTTTCTAAGTGATATCCACGAACTCCTCCATTTTCAAACAGGCTCATTTCACATCTAATATTATTTATTTGCCAACCCCGATTCAGTTCTACGACAAACATATTATTAGAGCTGTACCTATGTAGTACGTATCGTACGCGTATCAAAGGTTTGTTTTTTTGTCGATATGTAATAAATGCTATTAATATAATCTAGGCAAGGTCATTGTCAACTCGCAACGGACAACAGATTGCAAACTAGACCTGTTGTGACAAACCCGAAAATCCCGAGATTAGCCAAGTACAGTCCGGGGATTTTCGGGATCAGAAAATGGTCGGGATCCCGGGGTCTCGGGATTCAGGATCCCGGGATTGTATTCTCTAGCAACGACCCACCGGTGAAATAGCTGGAGCCACCAGCGTGGACACACCCATATGTATGGCAGGTACTCAAACGACAAAATTACAATTTGATACCAGATTTACGTATAATTTTATTGAGATTACATGATTTGACCAAAAAATAGATTACTTTTCATTTTTAACAGAACTTATTACCGGAATAGGTACAACGCGGCAAAATTGTTATTACCAAGCAAAACACTTAACACGTTAAAAAAACATGCAATTAGATATGAATGTGTACATTATTAAAATGCCATTAAATTTATTACTTTACTTAAAGTACAAATGAAGATTGTTTTGCTGAACTTAAGGGCAAAATATATCTACGAACTGATTATGAACTCAGTTTTCTATTTTTTTGGGCTCAAATACATGTACATTTTGCACTTTTATTGCATTCGATGCTTTCAATTTGAGGAGGAAATGCACTCTTCAAATAACCTCCTCAATGGTGAATGATGAGCTGATTTGCAAAATTAATCCATTTGTCACTTTTAAGCCTCCCAGGAAGAAACCGTAGTAGCCCTATCGTTGCTGCTGGCCAGAACTACATATTCATTAGTATGAAACCAGTTTTACCTGTTAGCATAGAAATCGTGGTGGTTTTTCCTGCGCCATTATGACCTAATAACACGGTTATCTCATTTTCATACATTCTAAGATTTAAGTTATCTACCGTTTTCTTACGTCCTTTGTATATTTTTGTGAGATTCTGAAATATATCACATATTTTAAGTAATGCTTAATAATATGAATAGTTCACTTGATATAAAGTACATAGTAATCATAAAGTATATTTATAAAAATACAATTATAGCTATTGTTTCACTTTCTAATATGGCTTCTGAAACACATCTCTAAACCAGAAGATTCGTCGTAGTCGTAGAATAGTGACGGATCTGACATATATTAAACTTTACAGGACAGCCATTTTAAAAATACACAAGCGTCATTTTACTATGAGAATCTATCATATGCGTCACTTTACCGACTGTTTAATTTGAAATCTAAAATACATCTAATTTTTTTTTAGTGTAGCAATAATATTTAGACAATGTAGTATCCAAATATGGTAAAAAGTGAATTTTGGATTTTTTTCAAATCCGACGTTATTCTACGATCACGACGATATGTGTATTCAAGTTGCGATGTCGAATCACTTACATTGATGATCTTTGAGTGCAGATTTCCTTGCAAAAAATTCTTCACCATTAGTATGTGGAAATTATGTAATGAATTTTTTTTCTGTGGGACAATAGACAGGCTGATGACCCACTTAATAGTAAGGTGTTTCCGTCACCTATGTGTAATTCTGTCCGCTTAGGGGAACTGAAAACTGGGCTTGGAGCCCTACCACCTAGTTGCGGTTGTTTTGTCGAGTCAACAGGCCGGCCCCGGCAGGGGGGTCAGTATTTGTACTCCAATCTTTGTCCACTGCTGGACGTAGACATATAATTTGCACCACACATCTCAGTCCCGTGGCATTTCTATCCAGCAACGACCGAAAACCTTACGTAGCTCATCACTTCATCGGGCTGGGAGCGACCAACACTACGTTTAGTAAGATGCGGTCTCCTCTTCAGAACTCGTTTCCTCTATTGACCATCGGTGCTGCGACAGACGCGACCGGCCCATTGCTGCTTCAGCTTGCATATTTTGCGAGCCATCTCGATTACTGTATTATAAATGTATTTATAATTAAGGTAAAATGTTTAAATTTACCTGTATATTAACTCCTACAGTCATGCCCTTCGGCTCTTCCTCATGGACAACCTCCAACAGAGCGTCTTTATAACCGAGATCTATATCTTCTCTATTAGTATCTAAATACAAGGTAAAAATAATCATTCAGTTGATGACCATCTGGGAACAGTCTTTACAAATGTAATTATCATAAGAAATTTAAAAAAATATGCTTCATTTGCGTAATTATCTTTATTTTCAGTGATCTTATCTAGATAAAAACTATTTTTATGATGTTCAGTATAATTTTTCTACAAAATTTAATTATTATTTATTCTTATAATTATAATATCTTGTAGTATTATACTAGAACTTTCTTTGTACATAAAATAATTCTAATCAATATGTTGATATATGTTCATTATTTACGTTAAATAAGCAATATAGGTATTATCTCGTATCAAACGTTTTATCCCTTTTAAATAATCTCATTAGACGTTGCATCTGTAGCTTACATATGTATCCGTAGCGCCATTTTGCGAAGCTCTTTTTCCGATGCTTCATTTTCTTGACTAGATGAGCAAGAGAATGTGTGATTAAATTTACTTTTTACAAAGGTTTGCTTTCTGACGCAAACTTCGATAGGAAAGCTGGGCGGCGACCTTCCGTTTACGACTTTTTGCGATGGCAATTGTAAAAACCTTGTTACACGCCCCACCACTCGGATGGATGGAAATACTTTCGTGTGCGCCTTCGTCCCAAGCGGACTTTTACAACAAATAATGTGGGTAGTCTCATTATTGTCTGGCAGGAATAAAACAGCTAAACTGTATTCTTATTATTAACCTTAAAAAGATAAATATCTTTACATGTAGAACATTAATAATATCTGCTATTTTGTTACCGTTCGGCATCCAAAAGCTTTTAGTGAACGGAAAATACCAAGGTAATGGAACACCGTATTCGCCCGGATGTATTTTTTCTATATACAAAGCGATGCCCATGTACAAGAATGCGTCAATTATTAATATCAGAACAACATGCGCCGGGAGAAAGTGGTTGTGGTAAGAAACAGGTGTTAGAAAATCGCTCCATTGCAGACCTGAAAATTGATATGGTATTCAAATTCTGTATTTTTTTTAATTCCTGAATCATCCTTCGTTTACTTTTGAAGTTAAACTTCTTTGCGCGCATGAGGGTATAATTTGTACGGATGAAACGCAAATTAGCGTCACGCAGATGTGAAACGTTTTTTCTAATACTTACATATTTAAACTCGTGATATCTTTCGAAGGAAATGTCCGAATTGAATAATTCAAAAAGTTATATAAAGGTATTAAAGAATATGAAGTAATTTATTTTGATAAGGATTAAAAGGCTCTTTATTTGTATCTTGGTAACAAATAAAGAGCCTTTACTAACAGCGGCATTTTAATTAAATTTTTAAAATAAAAGAACAATTACTGTGGCATAACTATAATAGTTAGACATATATACTGTTGCGACATTTTTTATAAATAATGATGTGTTCTGCAAAGTCGTAGTACATTATTTTGTTCAAACGTTAATAGTTTTCGCAGCGCACGCGATGTAATGTATAAAGGTATATATAACTTTTTGAATTATTCAATTCGGCTATCCCATTCGAAAGATATCACGAGTTAAAAATGTAAGCATTAGAAAAAACGTTTCACATCTTCGTGACACTAATTTGCGTTTCATCCGCAAAAAAATTACACTCACGCGCGCAAAGAAGTTTCACTTCAAAAACTTTCTTCTTACCTCTAGAAGTTCCTTCGCATATTATTATCATTTGGAAAGCATATCCGAAAGCGGTATTTGAAAATATACTCAATAACATTTTTATCCTCCAATCAATGCTATCCGATATTAATTGAGTGAACATAAAAACTGAGAAAGTTCCGAACCATATGATTGCCATGAACGATGCTGCCGTATTAGCTAAAATGTAAAAATTAATTTTCAATTACAAAGTGTTATATTTAAAACGCTGTATCAAACGTAAAACTAGATAAACAGTTCTCTTTTTCTCTCTTGGGATATATACAAGTTAAATAAAAACGTTTGAAAATCCCTTTATTTTATAGAATGTATGAAATATAAGAAATAAATAAATACAAAGAAGCAAAAATAAAAAAATAGCAAAATTTAAGGAATGTTCAAATATGACACTAGCATCGTAAACATTTTATTATTTGAGTTCGAAGAATTAATTAAATGAAAATTAAAATAATTACATCTTCATACAAAAATAAATATATTTAAACTTAACAGCAAATGTTAAGAATCCTATTGCGTAGCAAAAAGCATCACATAAATTTTAGCGAACAGTAAAACTCGTAAGGTCATTATTATAGTATTACTAGCTGACCCGGCAAACGTTGTTCTGCCATATAAATAATAAAATGTCAAAAAATTAAAAAAAAAATTTTGGGGGTGGGTCACCCCTAACATTTAGGGGGATGAAAAATAGATGTTGGCCGATTCTCAGACCTACTCAATATGCTCACAAAATTTCATGAGAATCGGTCAAGCCGTTTCGGAGGAGTATGGCAACGAAAACTGTGAAACGAGAATTTTATATATTAGATTACTTGGAGCTACTGTGTACGAAATATGTGATACTACTATGCAGAAGTTAATTTTGTTAGATAGAACAACGAATCCTGGAAGTCCATTTTTCGAGAATATATTATATCAAAATCCTAACTAATATTATAAATGCGAAAGTGAGTTTGTTTGTTACGCTTTCACGCCTAAGCCACTGAACCAATTTTGATGTATTTCGGTATAGTCATAGACTGGACCTTGGAGAAGAACATAGACTATTTTTTTAAATTTCATATGGCAGAACAACGTTTGCCGGGTCAACTAGTCAATATTAAAAATAAAATAATTGTTTACACTGCTTGTATGCCTGCAACCCTACATAAAAAAGTGACTCTCAATATCGCTAAGAATAAGTTTGAAAAAGTAAATCAATAAGTGTAGTAAAAATTATTATCTTTTTGCAAAGCATATATAGGGCAGTTCTCTTTTTGATTGATAACAGCCAAATAAGAACACAACTGATAAGTGTGTTATTGACTTATTCTTAATAAACAGTACATACATATGTATTTTGCAACGTAAATTGGGTGCGTTAGTTTTTTATCTCAGTACAAGAAAGGATCACGTGCCCATACACATGACGCAGTAGCTTCGTTCTGTGATACCACTGTTTTCGAAATTAAAACTGAGTTTGGATTGGATGAATCATCAAATATTTCAGAAGCTGTGAGAAGTGTGAAGTAGCATTTGTAGAATAGCGATCATAGAATAAGCGAGTGAACCATCCAGTGAGAATTAATACGAACTTAAATATATATTTATGTGTATATAAAATACTCAAGCAAGAATAAAAATACGAATTTAAAGTAAATTTCAAATAATAAATATAGTATACCTCTTGAAAAAAAAACGCTGACCATGAATGAGAATGCCAAAGATACAACTACAAACAAAACCATAAAGAACAAAAGAACACTCCATGGCGTATAAGTTAGTATGGAGTATGCTTCGCCAGTAGCCGTGTGGGTAAACGGTATCTAAAACAACAATACAACACTCATTACTTAGTTGCAACAAATACCGAAAAAAGACTGCTAACTATGGGATGTTAAAGGTGAGACCACATAAATTCCGCCGCCCGCACCGCAAGAGGGCACGCGTGCTGTTTCTTGCCGCCCCCACATGGGGCTCTAGACCCACCCTCGTGTTCGGGGTGGCCCGCAAAAACCAATTTTCCTAGTAAAAACACACAATGTGAGCCTCATATAGATTTACCGATCCACTTATGTTAGTCGTTTATTAATACCTCTATCGATATAATTTACAAAGTGAAAGCAAGTAAATTAGCTTCAGAAAATTAATACAAAAAATCGAATACGGGACATTGACAATCTTGAGATACGCGACAGATGCGTTGTGACCAAAGAATCAGTCCAGAACTTCTAGGATAGAATTAAATAACTATTTGATATTGGAACATTAGAGGCAAGAAGAAGATTATTGCAAAAAATCTTTTTATTTGACAATACTACACGACCCAAAAAAAATATTCAAGTGCCGTACATAGTGTGAATTTAGGTGTTACCGTAAGTGAGGACGCATTAAAAGATAATTTTTCTCATAAAGGATAATCACCACAGTATAAGACCTTGTTTATATTATTAAATCTTCAGGAGACTATTGGAATACCGAATCCAAAAAGTGTACTGTTTGGAATAAATACCCGGGCCTGATCATGGAATAATAAAATAATTGATGTGTGTCAGCTCCGACGCACAACGGGAGTCTACTCCTTAAGAACTATAATTGTGTAAATTATGTAAAAATATGAAAATCGTTTCTGATACCTATGAACCACGAACATTATGTCTTCATTATGCATTATCATTAGATATTTAATTTACAAGACTATATATACTATATTTATAACACTATACTATATTCATCTAAGACCATGATGAGTTATATCAAAATATATATTCGTTAAACATACCTTAAAAATAATTACTATAAGAATAGTAGAAATAAATATGAATGAAAACTGTTTAATAAACCAAGCCAGCCAGTGAATCCATGGAGGTAAACCCATTATTGCCATTGTTTCCTGCGAACAAAGTATTATTAATTATACACTCTACAACTTACTTACTTAATTATACACTTAAAGGTTAGTATAGTAAGGTATTAATGGCTGAAATATCAAAAATAACGCTGCAAGCAATACTTTATTACTTTACTAGCAGCGCATGCATCTTTATTACGATAACAATTAGATGGACTAACTACTTAAAAGGCAAATCAATGCTGTATGTATAATTTACGACATTAATTATGTTATCAGAAATACGTTTAGTAGGTATATTTACAACAATGTAACAATCTAATATTTATTGAAGATTTTTTTATTGCTGTAGGACAGCAGACAAGCTGACGACCCGCTTAGAATTTAGCAGTTACCGTCGCATATGGGTGTTTACAATACCAGTGGCATCGCGAACACGCTGCTGTCGCATATGGGTACAGGAACTTGGGTCACTAATGCCGGAACACAAGGTTATTATGGCGGCCTACTTAACACCAAACGTGGTCGCCATCCAGACGGGCTTGGGCCAGTAGCGTAGCGTGGGTATTAGCCGCCCGGGGCGGAAGAAAACTTTGCCGCCCTCTTACGTAAATATTTTAATTTATAAAACAATATACAATAATTCTAAAGAACTTTTCGGCACCAATAAATTGCCGCTTATTTCAACCGGTCCGAATCGTAGGTGTGGAAAAAATATGGTAAAAATATTTAAAATATATTACTATTTATTGTGAAATTTTTCCGCCCTCTAAAAGTGCCGCCCGGGGCGGGGCGCCCCTGCCGCCCCCACTACGCTACGCCACTGGCTTGGGCTACCACATATCTAGGGTGGGTTGTTTTGTCGCCTTTTACGACAGGCCGACCCCGGTCGCAGAGGTTAGTATTCTTTCTTCGCCACTGCACGGATAGATAACCGATATTTGATATTAATTGAATAGTTATATAATTCAGGTGAATAAATTTAATTGGTAAAACATTATTTATTAACTCAATGATTTCGCTTGACCTATTTAATATCACAATTTATTGCAATCATTGTGACAAGCACATGGTTCCTTATGATTAAATAGATATCGGAACCCCAACACTTTGTTAGGGACAGATGGTTCGCTTCGTTTTAGTGAGGTAACTTAAAATAACTTTTGGAGCTGTCGGGTTAGGCGGCAATAGCCCGTGTAAAACTAAATTTAGTTACATCTTTTTCATACATTTTCCCCTTTTCATAACCTTCTTCCGGGGGTTTCTTCAAGGCTGGAGAGTGAAGGACAGTGATACCAGCACGAATGAGAGGCTTAGCACGCTCCCGCTCCCTCTCACCAGCTTCATCGTGGACATGAAGCCGTTAACGGCTTGATCCGGTAATAGCAGCAATGTGTCAGCGTTCCGAAGCCTATACGAGCTACCAAACACGTCTGTAGGGTGTGAAACGCCTTATTCGCGTCGCTAGCGCCACAGTGGTCGCACTCTGTTGTTAACTTCTGAGCGACACGAGACAGGTACCGCCCGAAGCAAACGAAATCCGAAAATACCTGTCCCCTTAAACAATAGTGCTGTAACGCTTTACAAGCCATTTATGGACAGCGGGCGGTGCGATGGTATTTTGAGCCGCATTAGGGTGCGCAAATCTTTCAAGTCATATGGTTATGAGATTGTCCCAAAGCTACGTTCGTTTCAACTCGATCTTGTGAGGCACGGGACAACAGCCCGGGGCTCTAGCGATGGTCTCTTGGCACCACAGGTACAATGATGCTAGAAGTCGAGCTTCAAGATCTCGAGTATTTATATAATACAAATGAAGCATGTTGTATTACCTAATGAAGCAAAAACTTTGTCTCCTTTATAACGAAAATTGCGCGGACACAGGATTATAACATGTAGCACAGTTAGAGTTTCTATCGAGGAGAAGTTCAGGAAGCTAATGATTTTTTTTATAATAATGCTTATCACACTGCCACGCTTATAGGAAATAGGGAATAGGAAATAGGGTTCGGTTATTTGACGGTTTGAAATTTAATATTTCTAAATATCGTCTAGACATTTAGCAGATTAATGAAAGTATTTTTACAAAAAAATTTAAATATTTAAAAAATGTCTAATATAAAAGTCAGTTTTTAAAAGACAAGTTTTGTTTAATTATATTTTCAATAAAAATACCCGTTTATAAAGACGTATTCTTTATTTTTGACTTTAGTTTTAGTATTTTTTTTAATTTAAATATTATATAATTTGCCAGAAAAAGGTAGGCTAGTTAACTATGTAACCTTGGTGAAATCTGTGATTTAACAATGGTACCTTATTAATGTTCAAGCATAAAACTACAACCTGGCGATGACGAGTACTAACAAATGCACTTACCTTCAATTGCAATTCTTTCTCGTTAGTAACAGCTTTCACTGTGTTTGTAAAAGTATAAACGAAGCCTAACATTATAACTATTGGAACAAATCTCTCAAGGGCTAACAACAACGGATCTGCTCTAGACGAAAGCTGCGGTAAACGTTGTAAATAAACTTTCGTGTCAAATGATTTTCCAGTTTTCTGTTTGATAATATTTTTTGATATAGCGTGTTGAATTGCTAAAAACATCTCGGACGAATATCCTAAAATAAACATATAGGTTTAATTATACAAAATAAAGCCCTTCTTATTCTTTAATAAAAAAATCGTAAAGGATTTTGTATTTTTATACAAAAAATAAATATATACAGGACGGTAAGAGGAGACACAAATTCTAAGCTCTGCTCATTTTTACAAGTGTTTTATACCAGTTACAGTATTAGTCCTTCACTCCGGAGCTCGAGGTTCGCTATCGACTTGTCGTACCGTATTTCTGTGGGTCTTTTCGAGTTATAAACTTCTGAGGCACTTTATTTTCTTGACCAGTTTGTCGCCTTCGTTGTGGTAAATTGTTTAGAGTTTAAAATATATAAGTTGTATAAATTTGTGTATATCTTTCTGTTAGAATTAGTACAAACATTGCATGTTAGTTCTAAATAGAGGGCGCTGGCTTGGCACCGTCGTTCAATCGCGGGACAGCCCACCAACCACAGGAAAAGGCCAGCAGCAGACTCACTGAATTTGGAATCTTGAAGAAGACGTTAATATTCCATTATATGTGAAAATTGTAAATAGGGAAATATATAGATAGATATAGTTAAGAGTGTTCGAATAACAAGTCAGTTTATAAGTTACCCTGTTAGTTATTGTAAGAATCTGGTCTATAACAAGAGGTACCAAAAATCACCACATTTGTCGCCTTTTATCTAAAACTATAAGTGATGTGACGTGAGATGTGGTGGTGGTGATGGAGTGGTGAGAGTTCTCTAGAATCGATTTCCTATTCTTTTCATTAACTAATATTTTGTAATGTAAAAAAATTATGCGTAACAAATAGATTTTCGTTTCGCCTTCATATTTACAGAACCCACTGTACATAATTCAAGGCGGCTTGAATTTTGTACCTTTGATTCAAGGTTGTGATAATGAGTTAGGTGAACCATAAGCTATTATTATTGTACATGTATATTTTTTGTAATAGATCGAAATGTTGTAACAACTATTTTTGTACTTTAAAAACATGTTTTTGTCTCTGTCTAAAGAATTCAAATCCATACTAATATTATAAATATGAAAATTGGCTGTTTGTTACGTTTTCATGCCTAAACAGCTGAACCAATTTCGATGAATTTCAGTATAAAGATAGATTGGACCTTGGAGAAGGCTACTACACACATTAAAAAAGTATAAGCAACATGTACTAATTTAAATTTTAGGTTGGTGGATGAGCCGCTGTATGGATGAACTTCCTGAATTCAGTATTTCCGGGCCGACGGTACTCTCGCACCCTTCTTGTATCAGGCCTAAACCCGAATCGCGACTCATCGGAAAACATAATTTTATCCCATTGTTCCTGGGTCCATATTCTGCGTTCTCTACACCATTCATTTCGACGAGCGCGATTCCCGTGACGTATCGATGGACACCTAATTGGGCGTCGAGCTCGTAAGCCGTACTCATGCAGTCGATTTCACACAGTTTGGGGACTTACATCAACACCACTTGAATTTTGTAGCCTCAAACTTATCTCTCGAGCGGTTAACATCGGCTGGCGTCTTGCAGTCAGTTGTATGTACCGGTCTTGCCGAGTGGTTGTACTCCTTTTACAGCCTGGATGCTGTTCAGCGGGTTCCCTTGTATTATTGTAGCGCTGCCAAATACGACAAATAACACTTCTATGAATGCCAAAATGCCGAGATACCTGAGATTGATTACTTCCCGTTTGCAACATCCCTACAGCTCTTTGCATTTCATTTGCCGTCAAATGACGTCGCTCCATGACGTAAAGAATATCTAACAATTCAATTTTGTCGCTAACTTTATTTAAATGGTTGGTAAAGTTATAAAATCAAGACTAAACGTAGCAATAAAAACGCACTTAAATTCAAACATAACATAATCGAATTTTTTTTTACAACCGGCCAGTATGTCATCAATAACAAAAAAGTTTACATACCTACGCACTTTGAGTGAGGAAAGACTTAGAAATTAATTAGTATAAATGGTAAATTTGTAATATCATGCATGTTGCTTAGACTTTTTTGATGTGTATATTTTTGTGCAGAAAAGACTTTCAAAAGTATAGATGTAACTAAATACTTAAATATCTCATGATAACGGCATATGACATCCTACCTGGTAATTGACCTCCATAAATATCTTCGGGTTCCCTTGAACCAGTTTGTGGGAAAACGGGATATAACAAGTTTGTATGCCAGCTAGCAATCAAAGGGTGGTCTATCATAGGTGTCCTCATCATAGCTGGAAATCTTAACGCAATTGTAATATTCTCTGGCCAATGAGTAGCATCTGCATACAGGAAACAAAACCACATGTTTATAAATGATTATGTATAAGGTTGTTCGAAAAGTAGTTTCGTTTTCCCCGACAGAAGGCTTAATTGTTTTCTTTCACACCAACTTCATACTTAAGCTGCATTATCTTCATTTGTTTCAACAGCTGATATAGCAAGGCTTGCTTGTTAAAACTGATTCCACGCAGTACTTTTTGGTTGGTGCCCTTTCAAATATGGAGGGTGAAAAGCAGCATTTTCGGCATATTTTACTACCGACAAAGTAAAAATGCTGTTTATGGATGAAAAAAATTAGCCGATGTGTATGGAGAAGATGTATTGACAGCACGCCAGTGTCAAAACTGATTTTCAAAATTTCGATGTTGTTGATACACTCCACGTTCTGGAAGCCCAGTTGAAGTTAATAGAGACACGATAAAGGCATTAGTTGATGCAAACCGGATTTATCCGTGCAGAGGCAGAGAAAGAATTCTAACCTCTGCGGCCGGGGTCAGCCTGTCGTAAAAGGCGACAAAACAACCCACCCTAGCTACGTGGTAGGGTCCCAAGCCTGTCTGGGTGGCGATCACCTTTGGTCTTAAGTATATCGCCATAATAACCTTGTGTTGTGTTCCGGCATTAGTGACCCAAGTTCCTATACCCTTATGCGACAGCAGCGTGTTCGCGATACGTATCTCGCCATTTGATTTAATCACTGGAACTATTGGGGTGCCGAAGTAATCAACGCGGTAAATGGTGCCATCAGCCTGCAAGCGTTCTAATTCGGCTTCAACGTGCCTGCGCAAAGCTAAAGGGACCGGTTGTGCGCGTACGTAAATATGTTTTGCAGGTGCCTAACTTATTTGAAAACACGTCTGGAAATTTGGAACATAATTGGTTTACGTATCTATCCTCGCAGATTTTATTTATGTTTATTTGAGACATGTAAGAATCCGCAACCAATCTCTTCCCAACAAATTGCGTGCCCCGTCTTTTATAATGAATAAAAGTAAACAATTTACTTTTACACATCCTAGGCTCACATCTACTTTTATGTAACCTGGGGACTCGATACGTGAACCTGAATAGCTGCTTAATATTGAGTTATCCGACTTAATAGATATGTTAGAAAAATAAAGTTTGTACATATGGCCACTAATAGCAGAAATACGACTCCCCGTGTCGATTTCGCATTCCAAATACATGTTATTAATACACAATTTATTATAATACGGCATTGTGCCGTCAGCCGCAACTACAATATTACGTAGATCATCCGAATCATCATTGTTATAACCATCACTTAAATAATTCTGTCGTTTATCCCTACACACTTTTTTCACCGTTTTGCATATGAATTTTAAATGAGCTCTTTGTTTACACTCATCACAATTATAATTTTTATAACGATACCGGTCCGGACGATGTGCCATACCACATCGCCAACAGAGTTGCGCTGGCACCGCGCCATATTATGCGCTGCCCGTGCCCATTGTGCCCGCCATACGCGCTTCTTGCGCCGTCCGAGCCTCTTGCACCGTCCGCGCCTCTTGCGCCGTACGTGCCGTCCGCGCCACTTGCGCCCCATGCTCGCGACGTGCGGCTTCATCTCGGCCGTGCGTAATGCGACACCTCAGGTCGTCCCGTGTCCCTTGCTACCGCTCACCTTTGTGGGCCTTTCTGCGGCCCACAAAGCCAGAGCTAGCGCAATCGCCTCCTTATATTGAATTTTTTTCTCGGCAAATATTCTAGATCTCATCGCCTCACTACATAATCCGGAGACAAACTGGTCTCGTAAGTTCTCCTTAAGCGATGAATATGACTGACATCTGCCGAAATTACACGTGGTAGCCAGGTGTTTTAGGGCATGTGGTTATTATATTATAGCCGACAACGGCTCGCCTACCCGTTGTCGACGTAATCTAAAAACGTCCCGCTCCGCAATTTCAGATCTTTGCGGTTCCAGATGATTGGACACCAATGTCACCAGTTTTGTTTGCCTACAACTGTAATTAACATGGGCACTTTCAGTTCAGGTTTTACATCGTTTAATAAAATATATTGATTCACACGCCTGATATATGCGGGCCACTGTTTTGAATGTAAGTTAAACGGTTCTAACTTTCCAATAGGCATTATTTAAATCTAAAAATAATATTCGAATGCACCACGCATTCGAATATTACCCACGAATTAATAATCACGGTACTCGTCGCCAGTGGAACGTCAATAAAACATGCGCGGTGAGCTGTCTCGTTTATTAAGTTACTGCAGGTACCAACCTATCGAATAAAAAATATGCAGCTGAACAACGCTACACCAAGGAATCGTTTTTTTTTACTTTTACTTGACAACACAACGATCAATTCTGAAGTTCCTCTCATCCGCTGGAAAAGTGAATGATTCACTCAAATAGTGTTCCACCAAGATAATGCGAGATCTCATACAAGTTTGGTAACTCGTCCAAAGTTTTTATAGCTTTAATGGGATGTACTTCCACCATATCCACCATATTATTTGTTCCGGTCTCTACAGACCTCTCTCTTTAGACCGTAAAACCTTCACTTCAAATAAGGTGGTCAAAAATCACCTGGAACAGTTTTTTGCCAGCAAAGATCAAATTTTTTATTAGTGTGGAATCATGCTACTGCCAGAAAGATGGTAGATGGTATTGTACCAGTATGGAGAATATATAATTAAATAAAATATTTATCACCTATATAAAAATGTCTTTCTTTGTTTTCATTAATGAGCTAGCTCACAATGAGCTAGCTCGTTATAGTGCGCTATAACGCTATAGCGCACTGTACAATCCCCACTCAATTAAACTCATTTATTCCGATGATAAACTACCTTTTTGGGCAGTACTCAAACACATCTCTGAATGTGAAGAAAATTATCACGCTTTGAGATCTAGCCTCGGCCAATATGATTGCGATAACGATTGTTTCAAAAACGCATCAATAAATATTTAGTTAATTTATTTAATGAGTTTTTCTAATATAAAAGACTTCATCGCTGCGTAAATAAACATTTCAATACTTGTTCATTTTTATTAACCATAAGTATAATTTAGGGCAAACTATAGCGTGATTCACAGAATTGAATGCACATCTCGTACAAAAAATAATTTTCATATTCTACAAGGAAAATGATTAGGTTGCAGATTATTGGGAACTATTATAACACTATAATTATGTAAACACTATTCACTTTTACACTCTGATGTAGTGTCTTGAAATCTTGCTAATAATGTCGGCTGACCGAATCAGGTGAACCCATTTAACAATTATTAACTTTCCCTGTATTTTTTCGAAATGAAATATGATCAGTCAATTTAGAAAACATATTAAATTAGGCACATTATTCTAGAACGAGCTAAACAAACTTCACAATACTATCGAAAATTTTGAGTTTATCTCATGCTTGATTGATTAGAATTAGAATAAATGTGTTAATTATATCATAAATGTAAATACTTACTTATCATGTTATCATCAAATTGAATACCAACAAGTATTTTATCCATTGCATTAGGTTGAGTAAGTGCCGACTCCATTTCTTTGGAATTTTTGAATCCCTTCGGAGTAGGCAAAAGAAACGATAAGAAGAAGCCAAAGTTGTCGTCAACTATAGTTGCCATTGCATCCATAGTTATCTGCTTTGTTAGTGGAGTTTCTGGTGAAAATGCAAGAGTTGCTGTGTTTGATGACGTGAGATTCCCTCTACGCAAACAAAGATGAATATTTATAAATTTAAGTATCTCATTGTATCTGTGTGTAAAATATTTTTTAGTACTCGTAATTAATGTATAAAATGAAAAATAATGAAAACTAATGTTTTCTCCTTGATTAACTTTTGCAGATGTTACAGCTGGCGTGATACTTGTAATATTAGAAATGCGCTCGTGTTTGTGGAACCCCATGTATGGTACAATATTTATATGAACGTTCTCTTTGATCTCTCGTCCCTTTTTTCTGGTCTGAATGTACGTCTCCGTTAATTGTACATTAGAAAAAACCTGCGATACAAGTTTTAACGAAACGCAAAAACTGGTGTAAAACAAAACGATTACGTGCGTTTATTTCGAGTTTCTTTTTTTATATTCTAAGTTTGAATTTAATATAAATACTTGGGCTTAACCAATATTTTAATTTCATTTTTGGTAGCATATCAAAATTTCAATTTCGGTGAGGAAAATTCATACCAAAACATAAAAAAATGGTTTAAATTTTCGTCCAGATTCTTTATATATTTTCCCTCTCAAATTTAATTTAAAACTTAAGCATAATATTATTTAAATATCACCTAAACAAATATCTGATTTTAAACTTATACGTTATAAATGCTTTGTGAGAATACTATAAAATCTTAATACTTACAAACTATATCCACTCGTATTGAAATACGTAGGAGAAAAAGGCGGATAATCCATACTTGGGACCGACTTTGGTACCATAAGGCATCTTATCACAATGAGAAATAAAGAAAATATCACTGGTGATGTAATTTCGAATAATGTCTGCCATTTATGCCTTGTTTGAAGCAAGAAATTTTTCCAAATCAATAATTTTAATTTATTTAATGCAGACATTTTCATTTAACTAAAACAATGTAATATAGTTAAATACACTTGCAACAAATTATTAAATTCATCAAAATAAAATTCATTAAATTAAAAATTGAATATTGTATATCTTTTTAATGCTGTAGGACAGCAGACAGGCTGACGGTCCGCTTATAATTTAGCAGTTATCGTCGCCTATGGGTGTTTGCAACGCTAGTAACATCGCGAACACGCTGCTATCCCATAAGAGTACAGGAACTTGGGTCACGAATGCCGGAACACAAGGTTATTATGACGGCTTACTTAAGACCATAGGTGGTCGCCATAGGGTGGGTTATTTTGTCGCCTTTTACGACAAGCCGACCCCGGCCGCAGAGGTTAGTGTTCTTTCTCCGCCCTTGCACGGATACTAATATTCTAAGTAATAACCGCAAAGTAGTTCGCAGAATCACTCAACTTTTCTATTTTTGGTAACCTCGAATTCAATGGTATGTTGACACTTCACAATAGACAACACAACATGGTTAATAATTATTTTTAGTTGACGGACAGTCCGTTGTAGCTAACGACACTTGAGAACGACAGTCGGTAAATCACTAATTCATTTTGTGCGCGCGTACTTGTATGTTTTGAACTATGATCTAAAATTGTATGTACATTGGGCTAAAATGAAGCTATCACCTGTTACCTGTGTGATCGCCACAGACAATATGCATCGCGTCGCGATAAGACGTGTGGTATTAAAGTATGTATAAAAAACAACTGCTCCGAGCGCGGTCGATCGATTAGGCTCGGACGGCACGTCATCAAACGCGCTTTCCTAAACCAGCACTGCGAAACAGCAATATCGCTTTTACGTTCACACATGACGGTCAATATCAAGAGCGCAATCCTATGTCCGGTATTATATTCAGCGTGTATTTAAAGGTTGATGCCGTAATTGAGGCGCGTAGTTGCAAAACCCGCTAAAACGTTTTTTGACAAAATAACGATATATTGTTAAAAAACACTACAAACTTTTTATTGCACTAATAGCTCTATATTTCTCTTATATTCCACCGTTTATTTTGCGATTCAAATCAAATCCCATTAAATCAGCCCATGATGATTTAGTGGGATATAGATCAATCATCATTATAGATCAATTTATGAGTTTCAAAAAATATTATTATAGAGGGTTTTGGAACTACACGCCTCAATTACTTTAAACCCGTATTCGTTTCATAAGTAACGTCCCAAGGCAAAATACAGCAATATATTTGCTATTCAGTCGTATTTATTCTTAAATAAATACGACTTCTGTTTTTAACGACGAAAACTTCTGTTTTTAACTCAATAACGTGCGTTGCGTATTCCCATTGATTCAAGAAGTATGTTAGTAAAAAGACATTAAAATAAATCGAATTTACTGTAGATACCTTCAATTTATTAGAAAATTGTCTACAAACACTACACAGTACAAACAGCGAATACACATAAAATACAATTTATTCATAATTAAGTGATCTCATTAAATGTACTATTTTAAGTATTAATAAATTAACTCACTTGCCACTTTGTTCTAATATTACCAGTCATAAATTAATCCTTACAATACAACTGTTTATTCAAATGAGATTTCTATACCCGCGCTAAATATTAAGTATCAAAGTGGTAAATTAGACAAAAATAATATTTCGAGCATTAAATACTTCTACAATTTAAATAACAAAATAGATCAGATCATTATTTCATATAGCTTTGTTTAATGTAGTTTTAGTAACAAAAACATAATAAATAGCTAATATATAAAGTTTCTTTATTTATACACAAAAATCACAATTATATCACTCATAATTACAATGAACGGTCAGGTATTTATAAATATATTGTAACATACGCATTATTATTCTTGTGTTAATTTGAAATTAATGCCGTTTATTATTTTACAAAAAAGGCAAGAAAACAATGTGAGATCATTGTTGTAATGAATACACAAACAAATAAGACTTACATAAATTAATACTGAAATTGTACTGGTAAATTAATGTTTTAAATTTCGTTAACTACCCTCCCTCTTTTTTTAAGGTCTAGAAAATCACTACGCACATGAAAACTTGCGCCGGGGTGGTGTGGGGTGACCCGTACCATGGTATGTGCTCGTGCCCGACTCTGTGCGCGCACGTCGCTGGTATACCAACACCACCCCAGTGTTTCTTCGTTCGCCCTTAGCGCGGCCTTCGCTTTTAGGTTCGCCTCTGTTTCAACTTATAATTAAATTCAAACTTACGACTCAACTATCTTCAACACATCATATAATTATAAATTACTTCAGCTTTAATTACTTAAGAAAATATTTGATGATTTCTTCTAACTATACTTTAATTGTATTTTATAAGTGTAATATGGTCAAGTTGAGGGCATGACAGATCACAAAATTGGGTTAAGGTGAATGATAAATAACCTTCGCCAATAATCCCAATAAACTAACACACTTATAAAGATGTGTCGAAACAATATCTTTCAGTAACAGGCAATGTACAGTAGTTGAGGCATTACTGTGGACTGATAATGTATCCACTATCTAATCACATGTTACGTACATTTCAATCACAATACACATTTGATTTTCCAGTCAATTAAAAATATTTAATATTACATAAAATTAATTTTACTCAAATAATATGAAACGAGAAAACAGTTAAATATAAGTACATAATCCATTAAAAGGTTCTTATATGTCTAATAAATAACGAAGTCCCCTTCTTGTGTATTGCAAATAGCATAATAAGAGATAAGATCTAATTACATTAAAAATAATTGCTTCATAACAATGTTGTGTGGTGAATGATGTTATACATCAATCCAATATCCAACTGGTTTTCGTACACGTGGACAATACAAGTTAAATTGGCAATTGAGAACAATCGCATCAAATCAACTCTCATAATTTTATGGTATGTTCTTGTTTATCTACTGATAAAACTGTATTTAACCTTTTAATTGTTTGGTCAATAGAGATTGTGTGTACTTTTGTTCCGAATTGCATTAATTTTGGACGAGGTATTCGCCAAATCAGTCCTATATAATATTATATAATAATATAGTATTATGTATTAATATATATGTAGTATTAATATTATATAATATTTAAGGAAATGTAACACCAATATACAATGCAAGAAAAGTGGTACTTCCAGAAGAAGAATGAAGATGAGGATCTATTACTGATCTTTTGGAAATCGATAACGAACATTAAAGAATTAAAAAAAAAGTATATTTATCTTAAGATTTCTTTAATTTCAAGTATTATTGTATTCTATTTCAGATATTGTGGTAGTTAAAAATATAATGAATAATAAATTAATTGTGTAAAAAACAATGCAAATGTAAAATAAGTTTTTGCATCAATTAAACACAGACAATTAACAAATATGTTAAATAAACATTTCAAATACGTTCCTTAAATCGATTTCTAAAAGACAAATGTATTTTTTACCTCTTTTCGTAAGGAAACATCACATATAATCAGACGATATAGTAAATGCAACTTAAGTACTAAAGTTTGTAAAAGGTTTAATTTTCTAATCGACAAACCCAGTAAATACAAAAAAAACATTAATTTTAAAATAATTCGATTATCCGTACCCGCTACCTGTTTAATTGTTTACTTGCAACACTCATGGGTTTTTTTCTACCTTTCACTGAATGAAAATAGGATGGTTCTTTAAGGCCCCAGACCCAAAAATATACCTACCGCGAAATAATATATTCATAAAAAAGAGATAATAATGTTGCTGTTAATCTTTATGCGAGGTCCGACATGAAACCTGTATTTTGATCCACTTCAATTTATTGTATATTAACCAAAACTAGCTGCCTCTTTGTTTTGAAATAAGAATATCACTTTTCTTTTACTACTGGGTGACATAAGAATGCGTTCATTACACACCTGTTCCAATCTACAGATCGTGCTTACTTATGATACATAATACATTAAGTATCAAGCGTTCTCACAAATACATAAAGGTATCGGATAAAACATTAACAATCCTGAAACACCATATTATTAACAAAAACAACTGTTGCTCTACGTAGAAATACATAACTCCATTTTCTACGAGTTGAACTCGTAATATTTTTGTCGTGTGTTAAATCTATATGTTATAACATCTTTTACTTTACAAATAGTCATATATAAATCGCATAGCAACGATATAAATGTACATCTAAAACAGCTTACTCTGCATTACCCTGTAGCCTGGTGAACCTGAGAAAGACTTGTTCTAAAGTTGTCTGTGACACTGAGTAGTCTTCTATGGGGAATTGCGTACAAGCTTCTTCCATGACGTGGAATATTCTCCACCAGGGAAGGGCCGCGTCTTTGAGGTAGTAAGTACTGATGCCCAAATATGTTTCACTAAAACAAATTGTACCCGTTATTACCGGAGGACACGGAACATGTGAACGACCCATTTAATTTCAGGCAGTTATTATATAATTGTCTATGGATGTTTGCAGCGCCGAGGGCATGAAATGAAGGAGTCTAAAAAGCTTTAAGTGACGATATTAGTATTTTGTAATATTTAGTTAATTACAATTTGTGAATGACCACACAATAGGCGTAGTAAAAAGAAATACATTAATAGTATGAAATTAAAATATTTAGCATAGTTATAATGATTCGATTTAGGTCAAATTATTATCGGTAATTCAATTATGCTTCTTCATAAAAACCCTCGTCCCTATTGGCAAAAAACTGAGACATTCGATTTTCACAATCCTCTTGAGGCGATTTTTTCACCAGCAAAATGTTTTGTCATGGACAAGAACAGGTGGTAATCACTTGGATCCAGGTCCGGAATATAAGGTGGATGTATAAGAACCACTCAACAGCGATCTATTGGTGGAAGCTGAGCGACTGCTTCCTTCAAACAGTATAAATGTTGACAATAAAATTTCGAATCAAGAGTTTTGCGGTAGTGAAGTTGAACATAGTAAATGATTCCTCGCCAATCTCACCAAACACACAGCAAAAGCCAGATTACTAAAGCTATCTACTGGAAAAATAATGTATTTCTTGTTACTACATCTATTATTAAGGCCGAGTATTTTTTATGAAATTAAAGTAATGAATATAAATATAACTTACATGAGTTTTGCCTCAACGAAACTGTTGGTGATGTATTGGTTGATGTTAGCGATGTCAGACTCCCTGTCAACTGTTGCTTTACATTTAACCAAAAGAGTGTACCCTAAAAAGAAATTAATATGATAAATCTAAATTTTTTCTTTACAGGGCCGGAGATAGAATACTAACCTCTGCGGCCGGGGTCGGCCTGTAGTAAAAGGCGACAAAACAACCCACCCTAGCCACGTGGTAGGACTCTAAGCCCGTCTGGATGACGACCACCTTTGGTATTAAGTACGCCCGTATTGAAGCCCGTGACTTTTATTCAAAGATAAGATGGGTCAATCGTACTTGAAGTAGCCATTTCTCACACCTATTTTGTTAATAACTAAGAGATGTGTATTACGAAAATATTAATCCGAGCAATAAACCAGACGGAGTCTGCGAATCGACAGTTTTTTAATGATCAAGATTAGCTTTATTTTATTTAAGATAGTTTTAATTAGTATTACACACATATTGAAAATACCCACTTTTTAAATGATAACAAAATTATCAATCGTTTCGAAAAATTTATGTATTAATGGGAAAAATGCAGCAAATAAATAAAATTTAAGGCTCAATGTATAATGTGTTATATATAAGCATGAATAAATTGAATAGAAAAAATATCAATTGAATGAAATAATAGACACTTAAAATATACGATTCATCAGTATTTTAGAGATGTGATGGCTTCCTTAGCAGCAGTTTTCTACGTCCTATTTTAATCCCAGATGCATGTCCCGTTTTCACTTCGGAAAAAGGTTCACACCAGGATAAATATACACCAGTATATTCTAAAACTTATCCGTTTCCTTTGCATAAGTGTGATGAGAATAATATCCTCTCTTGGAGAAAAAAAACTACATGCTAGGTGATCTAGCAGTGAGATGTACACAGCGACTCACGGCGTATGACAACGGCAAAAGATGTAAGTTTTCTTGCCTTACCTTGGGAAAATTTGTTTTTCAGATGCTGCAACGGACCCAAGCAATATAATCTTCCGTTGACCATAACTGTAAGCCTTGAGCATAAAGCCTCACATTCTTCCATACTGTGCGAAGTTAACACTATACTTCTTCCAAATAATACAGCTTCGCTTATCGATGTCCAGACCAATCTTTTAGATGCTGGATCCATGCCTGTTTAATAAAATATTTTTAACTTGTCTAGGTCGAAACTCTTTCGCATTAGTTTGTTACTGAATTTTATCGTTTTCTTTTACCAAGAGAACATAAGTTTAATAGTGTAACACAGGAATCTCGCAAACATAATAAACTCTTAATTCTAGCCAGAAAAAAATTGACATAAATCTATTTATAGTATTGAACCTAAAGACGGGCGATCTGTTACGTTAGCCGTCTTGAAAGCTTTAATACGTTCAACGTTAAACTCATTATTTATACATTTATAAATTATTTTACATCTGGTATAAATAGCAATTATTTTATGTGTATTAGTAATTATTTTATAGTATTTACCCGTTGTCGGTTCATCCAAGTAAACTAGTGTAGAATCCCCCAACAATGCGATTGATGTACTAATTTTTCTTTTCGTGCCACCGCTGCATTCTTGCACCTATACGAGAAAAGTTGAAAAATATTTACCCATACTACATGGCCCGTACAGGGGGAAGGGGGGTCTTCAATATACTACGCTTAGTCACACGGAGAAGGAAGGTACCTAACCCCCCCACCCCCCTTTTCGATACGTAGTCAACAAAAAAATACGTAGTCAAAAAGCAACAGGAATATATTTTGAGTTAGTACGGGCACGTGGCACATGGGTCACTACGCTATGTCCTCTCTGCCGGGTGGCATAGACTCTAGAAGTGAGGGGATTCCACGTAGTACAGAATAACACGGGTGTTAATGGAGTTATTGATAATGAAAACCATGTGCAATAGAAAACAAAATCAAAACATAGTACTGAAAAGAGGCTTTGATAATATTTTACTGTTACTAATTTAAATCTAACTAAATTTTAACTAAACTAAATTTATTCCTTGCATTATTTTAGATGCATGCATGGCAAAATGCATGGCCGCTTATCGCTATTTTTTTACGTGTAATAAATATTTAGTAGCTGTTTTAATTTGTTTGTTATTAATATTAACATATAATAAAATTGTATAAACTACAATAAAAAACATTTATTATCGTTGTTTTCTTGTATTTTTATATAGGTAGTAAATTTATAAAATTATTTCATATAAAAATTAATGGTTTTATATAATCACTTATATAAACTAATTATTATTACGTAAATGGTTTTTATTATAAAATTTAGAAACCAATCTATTTTACATTTCTTTATATTGAATTGTTCGTATTTTTATCATGTAGATCTTAAAAGATCGAAATTAGCCGCCATGTAAACTAATCTTTACACGCCTTTAAATCATTCATATCATTGCACCCTCACTTTTCATTCTTCATTCATTCACCCTTTCACACTACACAATACACAAACACTCCACACTCACATTATATTCAAATACCAGAGGGTATATTTATTAAAGGGGCATGCCCATTTTTGGCCAGAAAACGCCCAACAATATGGTTTTGTTAAAAAAAAACATCATGTTTTATGATAATTAATCGCAGTGTTCATTTATCCAAAAAAGATTGCAACATATTATGTGCAAAAAAAGTATTGAATGATAAAAATGAAAGGACATCCGTAATTCATTGTTTTGTGGATAAAATATGCACCAAGCAGTGTTGCCAATTATGTGCTAGTTTTGTCAAAATTATAATCGATACTGTTTATGTTGTTCGATTTATAAGATGTGATTAATATAATTAATTCCAATATTATTCGTTGTTTATCCGATACTTATTATGATTTTATGTTAATTGAACAAGCAATTTATTTATCTCTAGGTGATTAACCATGACTTCTAATATAAAAAATCATAATAAATAAAGCTACTGCATAATTTAACTGTTTTTCTTAACTTTAATTAAAAATTCATAGAAAAAGAAATGAAAAATTAAAATAATCATCTTTGAAGCGCTTTAATTAATTCGCTCTTTAATAAATTAATGATGAAGGAACTTAAATCGATATTGATCTATCAATTTTATGTTTATTAAGCGGCAACATCGAATCTGATATAATGACAGCTAGGCGGCTGACGACTGTCAAGTCGATACTGTTTGCATTTGCATTACTTTGTTTGTTTTCTTGTGGATTTCTTATCTAAGCAACGAATAACCATTCTAAATGAACTCTATATTTCATATATATTTTAATTACTGCTAATGATTCTGCTAGAAGTGCAATTAAAAAGTATTGTTGCAATTGTATTGTTGGCCGACGAACGGTAGGATGATGTGCCCATGTAATGACAGTAATATGTTATTTGGGTTAGGCACGGTATCAGATAAATATTTTACCGCATGCTCAATTCCTGGATGATGTACTGATCATATATGATGCAAATGATGTATAAGATCATAAAATGCCTATTAGATCTTATCAAAACTTCATAATGTATATGTTGTATTTAAGCAAAATGATTGTTAAAATACTGATTTGTGACAATTAAATCCATTTTATAACTTAACAATCCGGACTTTTTGTAAATAAATTCCTTTACTATTTTACTCTATAAATTACATATTATCATTTCCATATGCGTTTATGTATGGGCACCTAGGGCCGAAGTGTCTATTGTCGGTGGGCATTCCCCTTTATCTATAAAATTAAATTTTATTCAAAGCGCAAAACATTTTCGTTTAAAATTTATTCGTGAATATTTTAAAACATAATTGTTTATTATCTTATCATTCATTCTATATTTATTGTTTAGAATATATTAGGAAATACATATACATAAATTTTATGTTCAAGTCTTAAACAAATAAAGGATATTTAAATAATGCATTTTTAAATATCCTCATAATGTTTCAAAGCATAGATGCCTTTTCTTTATCTTTTTTTCACTGTTCATAAGCGTCTTCTCTTCGCTGCATGGGTACGGTCTCGAGACTACCCCGAAGGGCCGCCCACCGACACCGTTTACAACGGCCAAAGCTGGCATGACACCGCATCCGTCGCCGTGCCTTGTGTTGGCGGGAGCGAGACTGCTCCCACCCCTCCGCCTCCTTTGCGATTTTACTGCCTAATAAAAGGAGAAGACGGCGGTTCATCCTGAGTTGCTACTAGCCATAACCATGGCAGTCTGATGAGGTCGATGAAGGCACGGCGCTCGAAGCATTCAGCGGTGGTGTGTATCTTCGTGCTTTGCTGTCTTTGCCGCCTCACAGTAAAGGTGACGTCATCTCCGCTCTATACAGGCACAGGAACCTCCCGTAACATCCATGCCCCGAAATAACATGTGTCAGACGGAAAATTGGGTTGCTGTGACACTGTTTAACTCAAGGAGCCAGTGCGAGTCTCACCACCTCGATGGTGGCAAGAACCACACTGGGGTTCACAAGTCCCTCTCCCCACTTCAGCATGACTTCCTTACGCAGCTCCACCCACTCGCCCTCAACTTCAAGAGGAAAATATTCCACGGATAAAATAGCGCCAGGAGACGGGTCTCGAGGACCAATGATGGGAATCCGGTCATTAGGGAGGCTGCCTTGAAGAACACTGTGTATTATCTGTTTACTGCCCTCAAAGCCAACACGCACTCCAGCCTAAGTAGCAGTGTGGTTGTTTTAGGCCAGTGGTCAGCAATCTTGTCATACAAAGGAGCCAAATATAGGTAATACACAATTATAATTTATTCAAAGAGCCATTTTGTATAACATATGATTTGCTTTAGTAGGATACATTATTACGGAAATAATTATAGATAATAAGTAATATTCCGTGCCTGCACTAAATATTTTGCGAGAGCCGTAGTATGCGGTTCGCGAGCCGCGGGGTGTCGACCACTGTCATAAGCAATCCGTTCATATTGGCTCGTGCCAAAGAGGTCGTCCTCTTTATAAAGAAACCTGCTTTGGTAAAAATTATATTGCAGAGCTTATACACAAACATACAATTAACGGACGTGTACATCCAGGCTAGAAGAAACATTTCCGCTTTAATTTGGATCGAACCTATCCATACTCCACAAAATCATCATTTCCGCAGAAGCGTTTATTCAGCAAAGATTGGCTCGTGCCATCAGTAAATACGGCGACAAGGCTGTATCGGTGCTTACGTAAACGGCCTTGAATAGTCGTGTTTACTGAGGGCACAAGCCAAACTCTGTTGAATAGATGTTTCTGCGGAAATGCCAATTTAATAGAGTGTGGATTATTGGTTATAAGTTTGAACAAAGAACATAATATTGAGCATAATAAAGATGTAGGTATATACTCGTATAATATGTACAAAACATTTGTCGCAACCCTCACCTTTTTGTCGTAGTGTCTTACGAATCCTAGCGTGTTAGCCAACCGCAATGCGCTCGCGGCTCCAACGCGTTCGGGGATCCCCCTCAATAGGCAGAATATGCGCAATGTTTCACGAGCAGTTAAATTATCGAATAGAGCGTCGAATTGTGGACAGTAACCTAATAAAACATGTTTAATTTAAATCTGATTTTAATATAAAAATCATATCCAAAAAATTCTGAGATGTAGCTTAGGGATGCAACGCTTTTTGAATTTTTTTTTAAATTAAGCTGGTAAAAGGAGAATTATATGAAAATATTAAACGAACATCATCATCTTAGCGTTGAATCCCGGTTGCAACCCAAACTCTCGCTTCGTCGCCCGGAGTCCGCTTTTCGACTTTTTCTTCTCCACTTCGCATGATCTTCGGCAACTCTGGTAGTCCATTGGCACGCATATTAACCCTTACGACATCAAGCCAGCACTTTTTGGGTCTACCCCTCCTGCCGGGGTCCGGCGGAGGCGGCATGGCCAGACATTTGTTTCCCACGTAATCATCCGGTTGCCGTAAAACGTGGCCGTACCAACGGTTTTGTGTCGCCAAAAGCGGTACCACGGAATCGAAATCGCGGTACATGTCTCGGATGATGTCAATATAGGCCTCTGGAACCCCTTTGGACCGCATCACCATAGTAAAAAATAAATAAAAAATACTATTGAAATTGATGAAGACTACTAAGACTAGAGATAACTAACTCTACACTTCTACAGTATACAAAAAAAAATCTTGAAAGTATATTATATAATATAAATATATATAAGTAAATATAAATAAATATATATAAGTATAAATAAACTTGTCAGTCATAGGAAAAGTGTAGGAAACTTTATAAACCCTTTATAACTTTATAAAATCACATATAAAAACTAGATCCATTTTTCAAAAAGAAAAATAACTATTTTTAAAATGATAACATATGGGCTATATTCTGCATAATTTATCGTCACAACTGTCAAATAGCCAATTACGCAAATAGCCAATTACGCAAATATTTGCGTACCTATATGACGGTGTACATCCTGTATATTAGTTTTGATATTAATTCCATGCACAAAAGCATCGCCACTGGAAATCCTCGAATCTCCGGTCAACATTCGAAAGGTGCTAGTCTTTCCAGCTCCGTTTACGCCCAGAAGACCGAAACATTCACCGCGACGTACAGCTAAAATTAGAATGTCAAGTTAAACACGGTCCTATACAATTCAAATTCAGCTACATTTCATTCATTCTTCCTCGTTGCACAAGAAAAGAGTGTCATAGAAAAGCACCGAACATACGAGTAAGTAATGTCCTGCGACGCGTGCCTGAGGGAACGCTCCGGAAGCAACTGGTTGCATCAGCAGATAAGATATGATAAGATCATCTTACAAGTAGTTGTAGTATTTACGTAACTACGACTACTTGTAAAATGATCTATTTTACTAGGGGGTGTTCAATAAAAAGTGATAATGAGTATGACGCAATTATCTTTTATTAAATGTTATTTTATTTTTCGACCTAGTCACCTTTCAGGTTTATACACTTTATATATCTAAAAAAAAAGCTTTAGAAAAATCTAAAGCTAAAATTCCCTTATTAAAAAAATCTTCTTCTTGATCCTTTAAAAAATCGTGTACCGCAGCGACTAGTGCATCATAATCTTTAAATTTATGGCCCCTGAGATGTTTGTTCCTTTAACCGCGAAACAAAATAAGTAGAAATCACTAAAGTGCTGTGAGTCCATGTCGTACATCATCTCCAGCTGGACAGGACATCGTAACTGTTGGTGGACCACAATACACAGAACGTCGGCGCTGTGGTCTATGTTTGTATGTAAGTTAGTAAACCGGGTCCGACCACCGTATGTACCGTACCACCGCCAGCTGAGTTGATGACGCGTGAAAGTAGGGGGCTACTTTGGTTCCATTCCATTGCTGCTTTCATCACGCGACTGCTGTCTTTGGATCTTCCTATTACGCTCAGCACGGCGAGAACGTGGTTGTAGGGCATCTATGATAGTAGGCTGTGGTTTGGGCGGAATAACCCTCACGCCCCCTACTACTGGCTACCTTCAAATACACGGGGCAGCGGCGGTTATTAGCTGCGTGTGGCTTATTACAGTTGGCGCACATCGACGGTGAATTACGCGGGCGCGGGCATACTTTAGTGAGGTGCTCACCTGCGCATCTGACACACTTCACTTCAGTTTGCTGAGGCATGGCCGACCCTTGACAGCGATCGCACTGCGGTACGTCACCACTTCCCCGCCATGCTTCGATAGTTACATCCAACATATAGATCAAAACTTAGATGCCGTATAGCCGGGCTAGATCTTCTCGATCCAGATGAGTTTATTTTATTGCTGTAGGACAGCAGGCAGACTGACGGCCCGCTTAGAACTTAGCAGTTACCGTCGCCTATGGGTGTTTGCAACGCCAGTGGCATCGCGAACACGCTGCTGTCCCATAAGAGTACAGGAACTTGGGTCACTAATGCCAGAACACAACACAAGGTTATTATGGCGGTCTTACTTAAGATCGCTATTCAGACGGGCTTGAAGCCCTACCACGTAGCTAGGGTGGGTTGAGTGCCGCAAACAAGAGGCACCCGGGTCGTCCATTTAAGCCTGGTACACTCCACTCCACAACATACGCCAGTTTAGTTAGTTCCTTCTTCAGGTCTTTAAGATCTGTATTACCAGGGAGCCCCCGAATGGCAATCTTAGTTGGTAGCTTGAGGGCCACACTAACAATATCATTGGATAGTGGTCAATTTCCGAGGTCTCGACGAGATTTTAGCGGTAGTAGCGCGAATAAACTGCACCCATCCACCTTTTCCGAAAAGGGCGCTCATTAGGCGGGAATCCGAGCTTGTCTTTGAGGATCCTAAAGTGACGGGGGCATGGGCGGATACCCCTTAACCTTCTTGGTAGTTCCGGCCTTCGACGTCACTATAGCAGTTGGCTCCGCCTGGCTGGAATTGGGTTCCACTTGCATATTGAGGTTGGTCGCGACGGCTTATTACGCGTATTTACTTTCTTGATGTCTGAATAAAATGAGTTCTCGGACTCATTTCTTGTTGCCAGTTCCACAGCTTTAGACAATGATGAGGCTAAAAATTCAACACCACGCCTATTGAACTCTCTCTTCTTTTTCGATAAAGAGCGGCAAGAGTGCACCGAAAAACATTTAAAAACACAATAGACAATAAGGCTATTTATATTTAGCCTTCGAGTCACTGTCTTAATTAATTAAAGGCTATCCGGTCACCAAACAATCTTCTCCATGAAGGTGTGGTGATCAGGGTCATTCCTGATTTAAGGAAGGGAACACACTGTAATTCGCTACGAGCACTAAGAACGTCGCAACAACATGTCTTAACCCCGAGACAGCGAGGGCGCAACTTCTGTTCTTGGGTGTTCATGTACCTATAACATATATTTATGTACAAAAGTATAATACATTTACATAACATATTTTATATTATTTGTCTAGTACCCATAATACAAGCACTCTACCGTTTAGTTCGGGACTAGATGGCGCTGTGTTACAGTATATTATTAGTACTGATCAAAATAACGTTGATTATAAAAAATATATTCGAAACTTCCAGTTATTAACCTGCTACTTACCTAAAGAAATTCTATTAACAGCTAAAAATTTGTTATAAAACTTGGTGAGGTCTTTACAAACGAGGCTAAATCTTGGCAGATCGGTGCGCGTAAGCGTTTGCACTTTGGCTCTTTGTGCAGCCACGTCATCGTCCTCGTCTTGAGGAATAGGAGGCTGAGGTTGCGAACTTGACTTGTAGAATAGCTACAGATTAAAAAAAATTGTCTATAAACATGTGACGTATAATAAAGCATACAACAAGGGGTGTTCAATAAAAAGTGATAATGAGTATGACGCAATTATCTTTTGTTAAATGTTATTTTATTTTTCAACCTAGTCACCTTACAGACAATTTGTATATCTTTCTTCAAAAGCTAAAATTCCCTTTTAGGCCAAGCGCCGGGGTTTTCTTTTGCAACGTACGGGACCTGGTATTTTTTTTTTTGGCATTATGTTCAAGGTTGTCCCCTGAATTTAAAACCAATGGGCGCGGCTTACACTTCAGCCGCCATCTTGGAAAACACGTTTTATCGAATATCTCGCGAACCGCGCATCGTACGACAAAAATTGTAGAGATCATTATTGTAGATAATAATATTTGCCATCTTTTTTAATTGAAACTTTTTTTTGTATAACGCATAGGTTTTTAATTATAGCGCTCCAAACTTTTTACAATCGTCGATCATCATCACTTATTTAGAATTTACATGATTCTTTTAAATTATTCTTTATGAATTAAATTGGATTTAGGGGGGTAGGTGCAGTCTCGCCTCGGATTCTCTTAAACATTCAAATCGGTACATGTAAATAACCAACATTTATTTGTACTGAGTAACATCCAAACATTTAAAATTTCAAATGACAGAATTTGTAGATAAGATTAGATATTCATTCTTACCTTGTTGTGAAACTCGTATTCATCTACGAGCAATATTAGAAAGGCCAAAATGCCGACCAAAGTCATCATGAACAGATATCTGCCTATGCCCGGCTCACTCCATTTTAGGTACGGCTCGTCGTCGACTGGAAAGAAAAGTTAAATGAATACTCTGAGCTCAGAATGCGATATAATTGTAGGAACCGGTAACTGCTTCTGGATTTTCTACCCCTTGTGATGGGGACGTTGGAGCGTCGAGGCGAACCTCTTTACCCCGGCTTAACTCGGAGGGGTGACTATCCCTCCGGTGGCGTGGAGTGGCCCGCCAGAGCACGCACGTCTATGTGAGTGACGGGGTATCACGGCGGCAGGAACCGATAAAGATTTGTTTGTTTGTAAGGAGATAAAAAAAAAGTGCGGCAGTCGGGCAGACGGGCAGTCCCCAAAGACGGACAGTCTTTGATAGAAGTGAAAACTAAGTAACTTGTGAATTGTATCGTCGAACTATTAGATTATTATTTTCGGTTTATAAAGAAGTGTTTATGATCAAGGATTAAAGTTTAAATTGATCATTAACACTTCTTTACAAACCAAAAATTATTCACCCAAAAGGTGCTCAACGTGTTTAAATAAATTTTCATTTTAAAAACTCAACTGTATTTCATTGTAATAAAGTCGCAATTCGAACAGATATGTATATGCAATGCAATCATTTAAAAGTTACATTATAAAATAAACCTTAAGTAATTACTAATAAAGTTAGTATTACTGGAGCAAAACTCCCTCCGTCTTACGAATTTTCGATCAGGTCAGATTTTTTATCCGTGCAGGGGCGGAGAAAGAATACTAACCTCTGTGGCCGGGGTCGGCCTGTCGTAAAAGGCGACAAAACAACCCACCCTAGCTACGTGGTAGGGCCTCAAGCCCGTCTGGATGGCGACCACCTTTGGTCTTAAGTATGCCGCCATAATAACCTTGTGTTGTGTTCCGGCATTAGTGACCCAAGTTCCTGTACCCTTATAGGACAGCAGCGTGTTCGCGATGCCACTGGCGTTGCATACACCTATAGGCGACGGTAACTGCTAAATCCTAAGTGGACCGTCAGCCTGTCTGCTGTTCTACAGCAATAAAAAAAAAAAAAAAAGATCACGTGTCCTGACGCGAGTTTTTTACCCATCACAAATAAGTGCACAACGCCGCTAAAGAAGTTTCACTTCACTTCAATCATAATATAGAAACTGATATATGTATAATATATCTGGTAGAAATCGCTACCAGCGATAAGACCGCCCACTGTGATTTTAATGTTAGAATGTGTCACTTGATGGAAATGAAATGTGTGGAATAAAGTACATTTTATTATTTAGTATGAACTAATATTATAAATGTGAAAGTAAGTTTGTTTGTTACGCTTTCACATGAAAACTACTTCACCGATCATCATGAACTATATGTACACATATTCTTGGAGGTATTAGAAGTAACATAGGATACTTTTTATTGAAAAAAAAAAAAAAAACATTACGAAGATATTACCCTTTCTCAATTTGTTTTTAATACGCTCTAAGCTCTTTTAATAAGCTCTATGTACATTTTTTATTTATCCCACAATTTTCATTACAAATAGTCATTCATGAGTGTTAGTTTGTTTTAATATCTACTAAATAAAATACATAGACTGCAACATAAAATTTTAATATATATGGTTTCCCTAAATATCAAACATACATTTAAAGATGATGAATGTGGTCTTTTTAAATACTGCAATATTTTTCCTGTAAAAATCCAATTTAAAAAAATGATACTTATGGAAAACTTTATTGCTCTTCGTCATCAGCATGGTTTCCGTCCCTTTCATGGCGGGTGTGCTGGTAAAGGATGGATACTGTGATAAGCGGGATGCACGAGCAGAGTGAGGGGTGCGGGGTGCGGGAATGGAAAGAAGACCGGCGCATACTCAAACGTCCGGCAAATACAAAGGAATTTTAGAAATTATTCATATTTTGCAATGAAGTTATCCTGGGTGCATAAATCGATCTTAAACCTTTATCTTATCTTTAAACCTTTAAATTACCAATTAGCTTCTAATTTACATTGTATTATTTTAGAAATGCATCATTAGATAGTTTAGAATAAGAAAACGCAAGCAATTTCTGTTGATGCCAGCTAAGCAATCGGTTACATTAACCAAACGTCTGGATACCTTCAGAATTCATATTTTTTCAAATACACATAGGCATAGAGTTGTGAATATTTGAATGAATATAAATGTAGAAGCATATCTAGCATAGGTTAAGAATAGCACACCCAGAAATAATATTGACCACCCGCTAAATTTGAAACCCAACCGGGAGGACAAAAGCGTGAAAGCATAATTAGCCAATGAGGGCTTCCAAAGTTAGAGATAAATCTAATTTTGCTATTAATTTACTGTTAAATAAATTATATAAACTAGCGATAACTACAATGACAGAAAGCTGCCTGGTGTTCTCAGAGCATTCAACCCTCGGTGAAAATCGGTATCTCCTTACAATATGACTACTTTCAGTCCGAATACACGGTAGTATTTGATATACAAAACTAAAATCGATGAATTCTAATTATTCCAACGGGGGATTAGAAGAAAAGCGAAGGGTCACCTTTCGTAGATTATAATTTAAAATCTTAGTTTGTCCGTAGAAGACGAATCGATAAAAACTTATAAATAATGAAAAAAATAAGTAACGAGTTAAATTATTCAGTACCTTGCTTAATAACGGGCCGCTCTGACTACGGCTTTCCCTTTGGAACCGGGAGGTTAGACGACAGCAGACGCTTTCGTAAGAGTCAAAGCCAAAATAAGTGGACACAACGAGAAAAAGGGTTCGTATAACAGCTAGGGCGCTCCCGCATAATGCCCAGCTTCGCCCAGCTCTTGCGCTCTCTGGCTTTTGTGAGAAGTGGGCAAGGGTTATAGTATTGGGCAGGCACGGCTAGAGACGCAAGGACTACTTTCAATACCTCGAACAACCTGAAAGATCCGCTTCGTAAAGTAGCATATTAACACAAACCAGCCGCGCGAGATTTGGCCGATGTTCTGCTCCGGTGGAAGGTGGCGTTCCTACAAGAGGCTAGGTGGAAGGCCAACAGATCCCGGCTCATTGGTAATGGCTACGCGTTGCTTTACACGGGTGAACCTAGTGGAGAGAATGGGGTTGCCGTAGTGCTATCGTAAGAGCTCCAGAGGTACATCTTGGTATAGTTACCCATTTGATAAGTGCCTATGCATCACAGGCCGGTTGTGGAGACGCCAAAATAAAATTGTTTTGGAACCTACCCGGAAAAGTGCTCAGTGTGATCGCATTATCACCATCCACTCACAAGAGTGAGAGATGTGGGATTTTCGAGCGTTTTTACGGTGGGTTGCGATATTAAATTAAATTGATTTTTACTGCACCAAACATTATAAGGGTGAAACTTAAACACTACAAACTTAAATACAATGACTAAAAGTAGATAAAATAAAATAATTGATTCCATTTGCTCCAGAACTAGATCTATCTATATATTGTAACCGTAACATGAAAGGAGGAGATAGTCTCAATACGTGCGCGGTAGCTAATCTCGTCATTGTGAACACAAATTTCAAAAACCGACTCAAGCATCTCATCAACTATAAGAGCAGGAGGAATGCATAACAAATATATTTTCTACTTACTAGGAGACATCCTATCAGCAATAGTCACAATAACGTCTTTTTATCAAAAACATCTGCGCTAAGCCCAAAGATATGCGTGACAAGCACTTACAGTTCGGCACTGTAAGTGCCGAATAATATGATAGTCGGATAATATGATTATTATGGCTTTTTGATTAAATCACCAGGCTCACTGGGACGAGGTCCTTGGGCCCGCGTATGAGGCATTTGGCGTGTCGAAGGGTGGTCGCAAGAGTGACAAGTAGACATGATGGTGAAATGAAACAGTCCAGAGAGACCAGTACAAAGAAATCCCTATTTAAGAAGTGGCAAGCGTCTATATCTCCTGAACAGTGATGCATTCAGGGTCGCTAAGCGCGCCATTATGATAAATTGGAATTGTCTAAGGGGCAGAAGTTCATATATAAGTGTACAGGACACTAAAACAACTTGCTATGCAAGGATCTCATTTATATGGCTGTGAAACGTAACCGGTGCTGAAGCGACACAAGCAAGAATTGTGTATCACGGAGATTAATATGCTGCGGTGGATGCGTTGCACGACGCAAAACGGTAGACTTCACGTCCCTGGTATTACCCTGTTTTACCGGCTACTTAAGCGGTTGCCGTAACCGTGTCTATACATAGTGCTTTTCCGTCGAGCCCCTGCAGTCGGGGTAGACCAAAAACGCCGACTTGACGTCGTAAAGGTAATATGCGTGCTAATGAATTCACTACCAGGGATGCCGAAGACAATGTGAAATGAAGAAGAAAAAGTCGGAAATTAGACCCCATGCACCGAAGTGGAAATTAAGATGCAAGCGGGATTTAACGCTAAGTTGATGATAATTGTTATAAGTTCTCAATGTGTCTTAATACCCATTCCAATTGGTTAAATGCTCTAAGCTCACATAAAATCTCACTTAAAAATATATTAAAAGAATAAAGCGACACTCACTGACAAAACTTACTTACTACAACAGACGGAGAGGTTCATTTTGTGGCAGATGGTGTGGCGCGTACAGTTCGCGATCTCCAGCTGATTGCAGAGGCCTTCGCACGCCAACATCGAGAAGGACGATACACTCATGTCCCTAACACGAAGAGAGATAAGAGATAAGCATCCGATATTCATAAAATAGCTAAATATTAGTTCGAAGTTTGACCATTTATAAGTAAGTTTAAATATACCTAGTAGGTTCTCAAATAGTGTAATAAGATTTCCCACAAATACAATTTATTTGGTACAAAAGTAGACATTTTCTAAACGAATAAAAAATACTTTTTTGCAGTATAGTGAATTATCACACACTGAAACATAAGTTTAGGTACAGGACTTCCTTGTAAGTACTTAATCATTCGAAACTCCATGCACGGGGTATTACTATTGCCATGTTTGTAGAAACGGCGAGAACTTATTCAGGTTCTAAAATATACGATAACGCAAAATAACTCACCTAAAACTCCTACTAATACAATATATGGGCAAAGGCGAAAATATCCAGTCAAAAATATTGGCATAATATGGACTTCCCACTTCCGGCAGTCGTAGCACTTCAGTTATTAAAAATGGCATGCTACCTGAAATGTATAAATTATTTATTTAAAAACATGAATTGTATAACAAAATATTAATGTGACTTTAACTATATAGATTGAAATTTCTTACCGGTAAATATATTAACGAAACACATCTTTGAAAATCCCGTAGCTGGTGCTTCAAAATAAAATGACGCCAAGTAATGTATAGGAATGATGGCCAAAGAAAATATCATCAGAACGAGTAAAATTCTACCTGCAAAAGAATAGCACTATATTCGGAAATGTATAAAATTTGGGAAAATTTGTAGTAAAAGGAATATACTACTTTATAGTGAACACCCAAACAAAGCGAGCAAAAGGAGTGCCTGAACCGACTTTTAAACTATCGTTAAAATCTATATACACATAAACAAAATACCCTCAAAGCGAAACACTCATGGCAAGAAGTTTAAAACCATACACCCGATTGACTTAGAATTAGCATAGTTACTCACTAGGCGATATAGACGCTCAGTAAGAACGGATTTTAGGGAAATTCTATTCAAAATGTAACTTTTGTAATTTATATGGCAGAACTAATTTTACCGAGTCAGCTAGTTTTACATAAAGACTAATATAATAATATTTATTAAAATGTAGCAGCATAAAGATGTAATTATCAATAACGGAGCAACATACTAATTATATTCTTCGTTCTAACACTCAGTATTTTTATAAGAACGAATTGGACATATTTAATTAATTCCTGAGTTTAACCTTAGAACGGGCAACAACATTAAATATGATATAACAAAAACCTATTTTTACTGTGCATTTGTTGCATCTAATCTCTGAAATTGTTACACAAATGTTAACTTTTAACTGATACATAGCTGATGTTGTAAGGAGCAACTTTATTAATATAAATAGAATACAACAAACGAAGGATTTAAGTGAAAAGAAATGCGTTCGTTCCATACATGGACTTCAAGCAAGAGATACGTGTAAACCACATTTCCTTAATCTCGGAATATTAACATTTCCTTCAATGTATATTTATGAAGCGGCAATATTTATTAGGAAAAATATAAATAGCTTTTCCACTTTAAAAGGCATTCGACAACACAAAATTATGCATTGTTACATGTCAGACTACTACATTCAACAAGAGTATTTTTGGTATGGGCATTAGAATATATAGCCATCTTCCAACTTATATAAAGTCGGCTCAGTCTTTGAATGCCTTTAAAATGAAGTTAAATATATTTTTAATTAATAAGACTTATTATACAATTAATGATAATTTTAGTAACAATTTTGATAATGTAACTAATGACTGACTTAGAAATGATTATATATTCAATAAATTGTATTCCGAAAAATAAGTGGTAATTGTGAAATATGTTAAAGAAGTAAAAATTGACAATGTATATATGCTATACCTCAAAAGCGTCAAAGTATAATGTATTGTTATATATAAGCATGAATAAATTGAATTGAATTGAAGTGAACCAAAGCGCACCCCGTTAAACCCCCACGGCTTCATATATAGTTTCAGCGGATACAGACGAAAACACAGCTTTTTAGATTTGTAATGTACAACTGTTTACAATATCTATATGAAAAATTAAATACACAGATAACACGAAAACAATACACAAAGCAATAGATATATACCTAATTCCGATGGCGTGGAGAGGGTATCTTCTTGAAAGCAAGCCAAAGTGAAGATAATACAAAGGTAAATGAGGAAAAGCCACACCCAATCCCACACGAGAGCCGACATCCACATTATGGCGGGACGCACACCCGACACGCGCTGAAGAAGCTTCGCGCCGCTTATTCGCTCCTGGTAACCCCATCAAGATTATTATTTAAACAAAAGCTTCCTCTGTCACAATATAATAATTATGGCCAAAACGATCAGTAGCTAAATCATGTTTTGCTCGATCAAAATTGTGATGCCCAAGCAAAATATTCTTCTACAAATATTAAACATCTTCGAAGGTGAAGATATGATAAACCAGAAACGGAAATAATTTAATATAGGGCAAAACTTAATTTAGTTTATGGAGGGTGCAAGACAGGAGAACTATATTTGTTTGAAAAAGTGTCCATTGAAATGTTACATTAAGTTGGCAATCGTAATAATGTATTTTTATCAAATAATTTTGAACTACGCTAATAGTTGAGATTTTCAATACTGTACTGTTACTAACTACTCAACTCGCCAAAGATGTTAAATTTTTAACTCAGCATATTTCAATTCGTCTACAACAGCTACATTGTACTACATATACTGTAGCTGCACTAATGCCATTCTGGCGGGTTTTTGAACTGTAATTAACAGCGTGCAGCTGAACACTTTTTAGACTTCTCCCCCATGAGCGTATTTACCTCTACCTTCCCTAGTTTAGTTGCAAATGCAAATCAACTTATCTGCAATATAATAACTCGGCTAATTGACAATGAAATACTTAGTGAGTACTTTGCCCTCGTGAGATTAAATATTTATGTATAAATATCAACAATTTTCCACTCACCTTAATCACAAATAATACTAAGAAAGCAGTGACAAATGCCATGCAGAAACCAATGTTAAATGCAAATTGGAAACCCATACTACTTCCGCTTGCCATAACTTTTACCTAAAAGAAAATTAGAACAAAGTTAACGGATTTCCCATAGCTTTGCAAGCACGTACGACTCTACACCCCCAACACAAACATATGGTGATTCCCATTGCCAAAAAAAAAACCGAACACAAAAATCTTATCTATGATCGCCCTGCATTACATAGATTCTAGTTATAGCTTAGTGTAAATTTCTGGTTACATCGGAGTGCAGTCGGGCCCGCTGAATGCTTTACCAGCTACGTAGTAAAAATTTTCATGCAGATATTTTTTTACCGCGCGAACTTCAATTTTATCCATTTTTAAGAACACGTTCCGACACGACGCAAACAAATGACTTCTATTTTTAAAAAACAAAAGAGAGTTGATTTATTTTTATATTATTATTATATCTAATGTCTGGGCTATACCTGCCAGTATTTTTTTCTTTCCAAGGAGAATGTATCGCATTATCATTATTTATTGAACGCCCCTCGTATATTACGTAATTTTTCTAACATTTGTTACTATCAATTAAAATTCCTTATTACCTAAATAAGAATAATTTTTCATTTTATTCGAAACATAACGCATGTAGAGTTATCTGCGTCTTAAAATATTTTAAAATACAAATAGTAGGCACTTACCAAATTTTCAATCGAGTATGGTAGAGGGTGATTCACAATATTCAATGTGCTATTGGGAGAGAGAGCACGCAATAACGCGTTATTGGCAAGAGCTAGTGAGATGGCAGAATCATGATAGCCGTAGTTACTGAACCACGCGGTAATATTGCTTGCACTGAACGTCGCACCAGTCAACACTTCGAATCTTACTCTTGCCAAATTATCATCAGACTAGAAAAAAAAAGACAATAAAATAACACAATACTTTTAAACGGACGTGAAATAGACAGCCTTGGGATAATTATCATTTTTACGGTGAATGAGAGTAGCGATGTTCTTCTCCTCTTTTCCTGATCCATTTTCTTTCCTGTCTTACTTGACCCATTTATTTTATCCCTTATTGTCTCATTTCCTATTTGCATTCCACACACCCATTTCTTACACAATTTTCGCCGGCAGTGTGGTGAAAATTCTCCAGGTATTCCCTAAGTCTACAGAACCTACACTACCAACTGCGTAAGTTTGGTCCCCAGTAACAAATAACACAATATTATTTTAAAATACTATTATATTTTAATATAAATTACAAACGTCTTACCAATTTTAAGTAAAATTTTCCCAAATCTTGGGTCCCAACATCAGTGAGTGACATTCCAGGATATGAAGATGATTTAAAATAATCTTTATAGGCATTCATAGCTTTAGCTTCTAAGCTGCCATCATCCAAATCTTTACTTTGCGACATGAGCGTTTGAGTTTGCATAAAACCACTTTCTAAGCTCAACACAAGTGGGGGTAGTTGTGAAATAAACTTCCACGACCTTGAGATAATCACGGATATTGTTATGTTTATGATGGGCGTGACGAACTGTATTAATGCGCTCAACTTATTTCTCATACTGTTGTATGCAAGCTTGAGAAACATGGCTTTAATGTGATTTTTGAGGAGTTTGAAACCTCGGACCTTTTCTATCGTATCTGTTTCCACTGAAATAAGAAACTTTTGACAAACATTTACAAAGGTACAGTATATGTTATATAAAGACCGTTTATAACATTTTATTTAATAACAAATATGATCTCGATTATACCAAATAAGTAGGTGTGTTCTCCGTACAGGGGCGGAGTAAGAATACTAACCCCAGAGGGGGATGGCCTGTCGTAAAAGGCGACAAAACAACCCCAGCTAGGTGTTAGGGCTCCAAATCCAACTGCACGGCAACCATCCCCAGTCTTTAAATACGCCGCCATAATAACCTTGTGTTGTGTTCCGGCATTAGTGACCCAGGTTGCTGTAACCCTATGGGACAGCCGCGTGTTCGCGATACCCTAATGTGGCAAACATCCATAGGCGACGGTAACTGCTTACTACTAAGCGGGCCGTTAGACTTGATCGTCTATCTACCATATCGCACCCATGACCTCTCGATCGAGAGTTGATGCCAGGCGCGTTGCACCATTTCGGTAGACCACATATTTCAGACACTGTAGCAAAAGAAGTCGTGTCATATATTGATCATATAATTTAAAATATCACCTTAGCAATAAATCCTTGATGCATTGTAAAACTAATAGTAATTTTTGGAGTCCACAGGTCATCAACAATTCAAAAAGAATGTATTTTACTACTTATTATTGATATGAAAAGATTTACGTACTTGTATTTAGTGTGGGGCCGTGTAGAGGAACAACCGCAACATCATTGCCAACGTTGGCATGGTTGCCTTTTGCGGAATAAGCATCTTCGGCACCAGCTCTGTACAATAATATAAAATATGCTATCTTAATTCGTACTTTTAACTTCACTCAAGAATAGGTATTGTTAAATTTTGGCCAACAAGAATAATAGGCTCACACCATGTCTTTTTCTCGTACTGGTTTATTTTTGATATAAAAATTATAGAAATTATAGTTAAAAAAAACTAAAAACACGCTTTTACCATATAATTAATCAAACTAAAAAATAATTTATTTATTTATTTATTTTTGACTTTTTAGTTCGATTAACTAAATTTTTTAAACTAATTTAATTGTTTGTCGATTCCCAATCGGTATATGTTTTCATTAATTTAACGCGATCTTCCGGCAGAAGGAAAAGAGAGTGTTAGATAATCCTGATGATCCTAATGAGGACTATGGAACAAAATGATTAAATTTATGTTTTGTCATCAGGTCTGGACAAGTGTGCAAAATTTTAAATTTTTTTGACAGCTCAAAATGGTTATTATCGAGTCCGAATATTCCCGTTACATAGATACAAGGATACATACAAGTTAATAAAAGCGTGTTAAAAAGAGCACAATTGTATTCCCGTACAACGAAAGCTCTACAGTCTCAACGCACACATTACGATTTATTAATTTGTCAATCATATGCCAAAGTTGTTCTGAAATTTAACCACGTAGCTCGAGCTCAATCACAAGAGGTTCTGATGAATGGGATTTCAACTATATGAGTTACAATCAACAATTATTATTTCCAAAATATAGAATTAAAACATAATTCCAGTCGTCTGAAGTCAATATAACTAATGCATGTGTCGTTACTCACTTCATAAATACTTCTTCTAAACTTGTCACGGAGAGACCATAACTTGATATATGTAAATAGTTTTTTTTTTCTTCAAGTTGCTTTAACATTTCGGGAAACTTATTGACATTCTCATTCGACATTACGTAAGTTAATTCTGAACCTAAAAATACATTCTATACAATATAAGGTTTTAAATATTGGATTACATATTTTATGGAAACTGTCACTTTAAAACACAGTGGTAATTTTATTATAAATATTGTTTTAAGCTTGGCGTTTGTATTTTTTATTAGAAATCTGAATTACTTTTCTTCATCATCATCTCAACGTTAAATTCCGGTTGAAATTCAAATTTCCGCTTCGGTATCGGAGCCCGCTCTCTGATTTTTTCTTCTCGACCTTAAGCAGTCTTTGGCATCCCTGGTAGTCAGTCCATTGGCACGCATATCACCCTTTACGACATCAAGCATCTTTGGGTGTAAACCTGCGGCCGGGGTTGCCGTAAAACGTGGCCTATTATTTTTCTTCATATCTGTTATTTATTTTTATACAAAAATGTCCAATTATATCTGTTATGTGTACATATTGTTTGTACACACGCAATATTTGTAGCGTTTATAATAAGCCCACAATAAATACCGGTGAAAATTTAACTCCATCCAAATAATACAAAAGGATTTACATTTTAGTACACATAAACATTAACCACATTTAAAACCTAAAATACGCGAAGGAAATATAAAATAATATTTATATTCACCTATATTTGTATTTTCCTTTATATCGGGGACATACTCTTTGAAGAATTGGGTTACATCGTCAACATTGCATTCGTCAGTTTTGACAATAGTTAATTTATAACCAATCCCGTAGTGTTTCTTAAGGAAATATGGTGTACCAACACATTGTAGTTTCCCGCCGCTCATTATAGCGATGCGGTCCCCAAGAACATCGGCTTCATCCATAAAGTGTGTTGTCAATATCATTGTTCGACCTGAATCGATAGATTCGATGTCATGGTTAGTAATTACATAGTTTCAAGGCTACTTGCCATGAATTAATAATGAATTTTCATTTCTTAACTTATTTAAAGAAATGTGCGTAATATTCCATTTTTAAATTGAAAATCTAGACAGATTTGTAATATAATGGTGGCGCCTACTACTAAACTAGGGGTCGCGACCCCTGTGAGGGCCGCCAGAAAATTGTTGGGTGTCGCCTATTTTTTAAATTTTTCGATAAGAGTTTTTCTTGAAAACGATCTTGGTTGGATTCGTGATCCATTTGCCCACGACATAGCAGTTCAACTATTCAGGTTAGTGAGAAAGAGCAACTGATAGATTTGATTTGTGATGGTACTCTTCAAAATCAATTTAAAGACTCAGTCTTGTCAAAAATTTTGGTTATCTGTGGCAAAGCAATATCCCGTTTTAAGCAATAATACTATCAGAGTTTTAATACAATTTGTATCAACATATTTATATATGAAACTGGATTTTACTGTTTTTTATGTTGTATAAAAAGTATTTTCTTAAAATTTATAAACAAAATTAATATATGTTGGATATAATGATGTTTTAATTCAGTGAAACCGAAAGAAATGCCCGAAATATACATCGTATTTGTGGACATTTATCTAGGGGTCGCCAAATATTTTCTCTCTACTGAAGAGGTCGTAGTCGAAAAAAGTTTGCGCACCACTGTATTAGAGGGTCATCTTCCAACAAAGTTTATGTTTATTACAATTACGAAGTTCAATTAATCATTACAAAAGATATGCAAATAGAGCTTTTATTAATTTATATTTATCAATTATTATTAATTAATATAACTGGCTCCAGCCGTATTATTAATAAATATAATAATAATAATTTAAATAAATTAATATTTATTGCTATCATGACGACGCCGAAGGCGACACTTCTACAGTTTATCCGTGATGTCGCGAACATGAAGGCTGCCGTGGATGAGGCAATTGTTCACGTGTCACACCACACATAGTATCTTAGACATAATCGTCTCCAAACAGACAAGCAGTTCCAGTTTGTGTCGATATAGCACCGGTCACGTTTCACAGGCACAAAAAAAGCTCAATGAAGATTTTATCTTTGCAGGGGCAGAATAAGAATACTAACCCCTGCAGCCGGGGGTGCGCCTTTCGTAAAGGCGACAAAACAACCCTAGCTAGGTGGTAGGGCTCCAAACCCGACTGTACGGCAACCACCCCTAGTAATTAAATACGCCGCTATAATAACCTTGTGTTGTATTCCGGCATAAATTATCCAGGTTCCAGTTCCTCTTCGCGAAAGGCAGCGTGCCCCTGGCGTCCCAATCATCCATAAGCGATGCTAACTATTTAATATTAAGTAGGCCGTCAGCCTGTTTGCTGTTCCACTACAAATACTTGTTCTTTCAACTTGACCGGCATATTGCGGTCGCATTTAACGCCAATGGCACAATCAATGTCCCAGACGCGCGAAATAGAGTCATTGCCTGTGCGTATAGGTGTTGGTCTTTGCCATGTTAAGCTTCCTGTATAACACTTCTTATAACTATTTAAAACAACAACTACGATAGAACTGATTTCAGTATTTAACACATTACATAATAAGCAATATTGTGGATAATAGAAGAACATCAACTGAAAACTGTTTCCCATGCCCAGAGTGAATAAAATCTGAAAATACCTTTTTTCTCTTTTTGCAACAAATCCCAAAGTGCACGCCTAGCCGCAGGATCTAATCCCGAGGTGGGCTCATCCAACAAGACAACCCGCGATGAACCGCACATCGCCGCGCCAACAGACAGTCGACGTTTCTGACCGCCGGATAAGTGTTTCGACAGCACGTTTCTCTAAAGCAAAATACGGAAAATTATAGACTTCAATTTGTAATAAGAACCAGAACAAAATGTAAGTATTTCACAATTAAATACCACTAAAGCAGTTATAAGGGTTTATTATCTCATTTGGCTACTAAAAGTAACGCAACGCAACGCAATAGCATAACTCCTGTCTCGTTCACACAATATTTGTCTCATTAAAATTCATTTATATAGTTTTGTTAGCATCTATTTACACATCATTTTTATAAATACAATAAGCGCATTTCAATCTGGATCTTACTTTCTTAACAAACAGACCTAACAAGGAGACCTTCAAGGAACAACTCTGCCTGAGAACCAACAACAGAATCTTATTGGAAACCAGGGACCTCTGCACTTCCAAAAGTAAAAAGGACAAAAATATTTGCACTACTATTTTTGAATCTGTGAAATTTGGCAGCTTTGTGCAGCTCTGAAACAGACCGAGTACATAGTGGTGTGGAAGCAAGCGTCAACGGCTCCGTAAAGGCTTATCAAGACGGGCACGACCTTCAGGAATGAAGAACACGACGAAGAAGAAGAAGAAGAAATTTGGCAGTCACGAAACTTAGTTGAATGACGCGAAAACTCATATTTGTTATAAAATTTGATATGCCGTAACATATATTGAAATTAAAAGTTTTTAAATATAATTGTACACAAAACAATTACTTAATGTAGTAGGTAAAGCCGAAAACTTTGTTACGTGTTTGCCAGTAATATATCTATTCAAAATTCTACTGAATCATTATTCATTTTGATTGACACAAACACACAGTGAAATAACTAAGTCAATGTTATGTAATCACATCTACGCAAGCTTTATAGTTTGGCAAGTGTATTTATAATTTTTTTTTTAATTGGCAATAAAATTTAACAAACCTTTTCTTCCAGCTCAAGTAATTTCACAAAATGATTAACTTCATCCTTCAATCTGTTTTTGGGCACCCCTTTTAATCTTGAATAGAATATAATGTGTTCGGCGACGGTTAGGTCCGGAAACAGTACGTTGTGCTGTGGACATATGCCTAACGATTTCCGCGCAAGTTTCGTCTCTGTTACTATATTGTAGCCATTTATTTGTGCACACCCAGAACTTGGCGCTACCATACCTGTAAAATGAGTATTGTTGTGTGCAGAATAAAAAATAATATTTTTTTTTGTTGCTGAGGATCAGCAGCCAAGCTGGCAGCTCATTTAATAGTCAACAGTAACCATCGCCTATGGATGTTTACGACGCTAGGGATACCGCGAACACGCTGCTGTCCTATAGGGGTACAGAAACCTAGATCACTAATGCCTGAATACAACACAAGTTTATTATGGCGGCATACTTATTGACCACGTAGTTTGTCGCCTGGGTTGTTTGTCGCCTTTGACGACAGGTCGACCCTGGCCGCAAAGGTTACTTATACTTATTCTTACTCCGGCCTAGCACGGAGAAAAAATAATGTAAATGTTAGATATATCTCATTCAAATGAGTCAGTATGGGGAAGAGATAGATAAAAAGAAGAGTTTGAAGAGCTTCTATGTGAACAGCGTTCACTGTATGGGAGGTAGGTGTAAAAGTATCAGCTATACGCTGTAAATTATAGATGAAAAACCCGCTAGAAGACGGCGCTAATGCAGCAACAGTGTATGCTATGAATGCTTTTATCAGCGTAACTGTAGATAAGGAATTGCAGTATGCCGAGTTAAAAATTATCTGTCTCACTCTAATAACTATAGGCGCTTTCCTTTAATTTACGCTGATGCGATTGTGGCGCCACCTTATTTTAACAGTTTGACGGACATTTTCAAACACAGAGACAATTCTTACGTCTACCCTCCATAGTTGACATTGTGACAGTACTTACAGCAAACCCTCGGGGTCCCAAAGTGAAACTGGATGATGTATCTCTCTCAAAATACTCACAAAATTAATAATGTAAGCCCTACACTCTCAGGTTATTCGGTTCCATTTCCAACTGGATTAATCGTGGGGGTATTTTTTCAATAGTAGCTCTGTTTAGAGATACTACGTTTTTTAATTAATATTCTAGATTAACTGCGTGTAGTCATACGAAATTTACATAACAGGGCACTTCATAATACGATATATTGTGTATTTCTAATTAGAATAGAAATATAGGTCACGTTATCATTTGTTTGTGCTTTAGCATGCAAATACATAATGAAATATTTTTGATAATGGAGAATAAAGCCTGGATTAAAATAAGTATTTCTTATTATTCAACTGTAAATTATTAATTTAAATAGTAATAAATGTTTGATGAAACAAAGAGTGGACGATTCTTGTGTAATGAAGATATTAAAATAATAACGTACGACATATCAACAGTAATATTTTTTGTCAGCAACACACGCAAGGCCGTGCGCATGCACACAAAGCGTGAACAGCGGAAAAAGCGTTGTGATGTCAATCGCAACTTGGGCGAAATCACCAAAACACTATGGTGACGTCATAGTGTTGTGTTGACAACACTATCATTAGTATAAACGTAATATCGGTAATAATTTTACAATCTCTTATTCCGATAGTGCTAATTGGTTTCCGTCCGTTTTACAATAATGTTTATTAATTTTATGTATCCCAATGCACAATTAAGCGTCTACCTATCAAATTGCGTATTCTTTTAACTATACAGACAACTTTGAAGGCTACATCTTTTAGGCAACGTGCAGCCAGAGGTCGACAGCATACCTCACCTAACGCATGAACCCTTGAATTCCGCTAGAAATTGCTGCTATTGGACTAAGACAGTGTACTGGCTGAATTAGACCGTTGTGATTATTTTTTTATTCGGTAAACATTATTAATAATCGATACATATATGTACTTCAGAATTCATAGGCGGGCGACTCTTTCGACTTCTTTCTATAGAAAATGTATTATATGTTACCCGCTAATAGAAGATCTAGGTATTTGAGTTTTTTTATTGCGTAGGACAGCAGGCAGGCTGACGGCCCGCTTAGAATTTAGCAGTTACCGTCGCCTATAGGTGTTTGCAACGCCAGTGGCATCGTGAACACGCTGCTGTCCCATAAGGGTGCAGGAACTTGGGTCACTAATGCCGAAACACAACACAAGGTTATTATGGCGGCATACTTAAGACCAAAGGTGGTCGCCATCCAGACGGGCTTGAGGCCCTACCACGTAGCTAGGGTGGGTTTTGTCGCCTTTTACGACAGGCCGACCCCGGCCGCAGAGGTTAGTAGTTAGTAGCCCCTGCATGGATAAAAAAACAAACAAAAATTTTATTCGGAAAAACAAACAAATCTTCAAAAAACAAACAATCTCTTTGTAATATAATATATATATATATATATATATATATATATATATATATATATATATATATATATATATATATATATATATATATATATATATATATATATATATATATATATATATATATATATATATATATATAGATTATTAAGAATTAAGAATAACTAACAACATATCATTTCAGACTAATTCTTACATACGGTAGAGGTTGAGAACATCATTTTAGCAAGTTATATGAAATTCTCTTTACCTGTAAGCATTGATATAGTGGTCGTTTTCCCGGCCCCGTTGTGACCCAGAAGAACAGTTATTTCATTCTCATACATTCTCAAATTCAAATTATCCACGGCCTTCTTTTTACCCTTATATATTTTAGTTAAATTCTAAAAATAAAATAAGTAATACATTATAATATACATTCACACGTAATAACGGGTAAAAACAAGTTTCATGTGATTAATTACTTTATAATTATCAACATCCTGTTGCTATTCAATACGAAATGTACTGAATGAGACAAAGTGCAAAAACTTGGTTTATTTAATGATTTAGTGCTTTGTAGTCCAAATTAATTGAATTCGAGATCGAATATTTTTATTGCTGAAATAGATGAATTTGTTGCGTAATGCGTAAAACGTACTTGTATATTGACACCCATCGGAACGCCCTTTGGCTCCTCGTCGTGGACGACCTTCAACAATGCGTCATTGTACTCAGTGTCCATGCCCTCTTTCCTGGTAATGGCTACGAACATATTATTATATCAATAATTTAATACGCTAAGAATTAACTTTAATTGAAACAACTAGCAACTCACTCTGGCCTCGCTTGGATACAAAAATATTATAACTTATGTTACTCGTTTCATTGCGGACATTGAATTGTATTACAAAAACTACTATTCGTCGGTACAGCGAATAGATGCATTGTCATGGGGTCCTCGAGGAATCTAATAACTCTTAGGTTAAAGACAGGATAAGGAACTAATATTTCGTTTCCACTAGAAAAACTACTGCTTCATCGTAGCAAAATTATTACTGGTCTACTAGAATAAAGACAGCTATAAGAATAGCTAATTATAATCTAAATAGCCTATTACACTACTGTATTGTAAAAAAAATGTATTCTAATTAGTAGCTGGCTAAGTTCCCGTTAGTTAACCCCTCCATGTAACCTCTTTAAAGCCAAAAGATGTTAAAAGTGAGTTTATATCGGTCCGTTGGGCTTGGTAATTGCAGTACACTGCGTTTAAAAAGCTACCCAATGGAGCAGGCTAGAAATTAACAATAATTAATTGTCTATTGTCATTTGTAGCGTTTGCAGTATAGCAGTTTAGCAACGACATCCAATGGAGGTCGTTGGCTGTAATCTTATCAAATATGCGACAGCTGTAGACTTTCATAACACAAAGCTTCGAGCTCACATGGGTTTAGCGTGATTCCTAATATTGTGTTGCAGTATAAAAAATACGAGAAAATAAATAACCAACAAAAATTTAGATTCTTTTGCATTCATCGAAGGAAAAATTACTTTTAAATTTCAAATCTGAGATCAGATTAAACGAATTTAAGGCCGCAAGGCAACCAGTGCCGGATTAACCATATAGCAAGAGTAGCAATTGCTACAGGCCCCGCGCAAAATGGGGCCCCGCGGACCGACTCAAATTCTCCTGTAGACTGGAGACACCACATCAGCAAGTAGCCAACTGCAAGATCATATCCGGCAAGACTGTCACTGCACAACACCGTCTTCATGTCATGGACCTCTGCGTGAAGCCCAAAGATAAACGTGTTGAGCGCTTCCATCGCCGAATCAGGTGGTGGCTACTTGATGAAGTCACGTCCCAGGAGCTCGCTTGAGCCATCGGCGACAAGTGCATTAATAATAATAATTTTATTTAAATCAAACAATACATGTCATAGGGTTAGTAAGTATCTAGATTTAATGTTAGTAAAATTTTAAAATTGGTGATGTAGTTTTTACGTTGGTGCTGTAGTTTGAGGTATGGAAGCACACTTGCGCCCGGATAAGGGGTTCTTTGAAAATATTTGCTATGGGCCCCGCGCTTGCTTAATCCGGCACTGAAGGCAACAGCTCAATTACCACAATTATGTTATTTTAAATCTCACGCAACAAAAAAAAAACCTGATAAAATTTTCAGTAGATTGTAATATTATGACAGAAGTAACATATGAAATAGAACAGAAGACGATATATTTGTCTTTTTTTACGAATAATTTTGAATTACACCGGAACAGAAGATGATTCGATTCAAAGAGTAAAGAAACGGTGTATTTACGACTAATGCCTATTTGATAGAATTTATGAAAACCGGATAATTATGACACCATCTACGCACATTGAGAAAAAAGAGCGCGGATCGCGGACTTTGGCCTTGTATTAAATACAAGTATTTTAGCCATAAATGTAAATTAACATTCTCTAAGATCGGACGTGCATTTTTTATTGCTGTAGGACTGCAGACAGGCTGACGGCCCACATAGAATTTAGTAGTTACCGTCGCCTATTGGTGTTTGCAACACCAGTGGCATCTCGAACACGCTGCTGTCCCATAAAGGTACAAGAACTTGGGTCACTAATGCCGCTACACAACACAAAGTTATTATGGCCGCATACTGTAGACCAAAGGTGGTCGCTTGCCAGTCGGGCTCGGGACCCTACCACGTAGCTAGGGTGGGCTGTTTTGTCACCTTTTACGACAGGCCGACCCCGGCCGCAGAGGTCAGTATTCTTTCTCCGCCCCTGCACGGATAAACATCTTTATAAAGCATCAAAAACTTTAAAGTATTTAGATCAAGGACGCCTTCGTAGTTCATAGCAGATATTCTAAACAATCGTGCTCATTTCTACGCTATAATTAGATTGTTATATTTATACTAGACAGCTCTAAAAAATTGTATACACTGACTGCTTTACTCGATCACAGACAGAAAAAAATATTTTAAGTAATGATTACATGATTGTAAAGTTAACCTTAAATAATAATAACCGAAAAAAAAACATCCCACGACTGGGCTTGGGCTTCTCCTTAGAGTAAATGATCGAATATACCCGCGACCCTCATCGATCGTGGATACGAGGATTATACACTTTTCGTTAAGTGGTAAAAGTCTTACAAAATACACATTATACGAGAACACATCACACCATGGGCTGGCACCACCATTGGATTCCTAGGTGGGACTTTGAGTGTGAAACCAAAACTTGGCTATCATACTATAGGAGATGAGATAGCAGATGCAGAGAGATAACGCGTAAAATGTTATGATGTAAAAAGTAATTTATTATTATTTATTATATATTTAAGAATTACAATGAATATTTGTATTAATTGAATTAAAATTATTACACTTAAAAAGGAATTACTTACAATATTTATATTATTATTTATAATATCGACGGTTGAAAGGCAACCTTTACTAAGCGACATTGAGTGAACTTTCCAAGAAAGTTATTTGACGTTCAAATATTTAGAAAAAATTTATTGTAACTCGCGAATTGTTGGATTAAAATGGTTATTTATTTTCTGTTCGGTGATTTTAATTCAACAATTAGGTGTTACAATTTTTTTTTCTCTAAATATTCGAACTTTAAATCACTAACTTGGAAAGTTCACTCAATGTCGCATAATAAAGGTTGCCTTTCAAGCGTCGATATATTTATAAATCAATATTATTAATTGTCAATAAAACAAACATACCAGCAACCCTCATTTTATTGGGTTTCCAAAAACTCTTGGTAAACGGAAAGTACCATGGCAATGGTACACCGTATAATCCTGGTCTTATTTTTTCCATATACATTGCGATTGCGAGATAAATTACTGTGTCCAAAATCAACATGGCGACCACATGCCCCGGCTGAAATGAGTCGTGGTAAGATATTGGAGTAAAGAAATCACTCCACTGCAAGCCTGGAAATAATTTTCTATTATAATATTAACGTCCAGGACCGTATTTACTTGGCGTTCAGGGGGTGCGGGGGCACCCGGGCGCAGAGTACAGGAGGCGCACGCAAGCCGAGCGCCAGAAAATTCGGTATTTCATTAAACTATAACTTATTCAATATCAACCTCATGGCACCGTTTTGTACACTTTGTTTCGACAAATGCATGCATAAAATAAAAATATTGACAATTTTTTTTTCTATACGAGCTGGGGGCTTAGGCTGACCACCCAGAACCCTGAGGCAGATGCTTAGCACAATACAAACCGCAAACACTTGCGTCATGTCAGATAATAGAACTAAAATCAATATAAAATTACATAATATACAAATTAATATTTCACATCTACTTTGGAATTATTTTATTGCTGTGGAACAGCAGAAAGGATGACGGCTCACTTAATAGTAAGTTGCCGTCGCCTATGGATGTTTGCGACGTTGCCGTCTACGTAGGAGAACTGGAACCTGGGCCATTTATGTCAAACACAACACGAAAGGCCAGGGGTGGTTACCATCTAGACGTGGAGCCCTACCACCCGGCAAATATGATTAAAATAAAACAAGTTTTCAGATTATGATGAGTAAGGTTAAAAACAAACAATATATTTGTATAAAAAAGATTCACACGACCGAAATAAGAAAGTTCATGATGATAGAACTAAAATTAAGAAAACTTTTTGACAAAAAACTAAACCGAAAAAACTGAAAGCAAAAAATAATAAACCATATTTTTATTAACCTTAATAATTAAGTTCTTTAACTAATGTAAGTATACCTAAGCAATTTTGTGTAAAAAAGAATTTTTAAAATCGGATTACTCTGTAAAAAGATATGCATGGTCATATATAAAAAAAGAAAAAATATACGCGTCGAATTGATAACCTCCTCCATTTATCGTCGTTTAAAAATATCACATTTAAATAATAAGAACACTTAAAAATGACAATTCAATTAAGGTTACCTCTAGATGTTCCTTCGCACATAATAAGCATTTGAAAAGCGTATCCCATCGCCGTATTCGATATAAGGCTGAGAACAAGCTTAGTGGGTAAACTTATATCTTCGTACAAAACTTGAGATAGCATGAACACCGAGTAAGTGGTGAACCACGCAAGTCCCATGAATGATGCAGCGGTGTTTGCTAAAACAAGATTTATATTTATGAGGCATATAATGTTAAGAAAATAAAGACGTTTACATTTATAGATAGATAATTTTTTATTTTATTAAACATAATTATAACTAAAAGTGCAATGGGCCGGCTTATCGCTAAAAAGCGATCTATTCCAGACAACCTTAACGTCGGAATATATTCTGCATATTTATTTGAAAATTATTTTACTTTTATGAAATAAAAACTGACCTCTTGTGAAGAATACGCTGACCATAAAAGAGAATGCCAGTGACGCTATTACGAAAATCAGCATGAAGAAAAGTAGCACTGTCCAAGGAGTAAATGTGAGAACGGCATATCCATCGCCATCATCAGTCCGATTGAACGGTATCTAAAAATAATTATATCTACCGTAATTCGACTTTTTTAAAACTCACTATAGATATTTAGGTTTAATTTGTTATTATATACTCTATCGTGTGTTCTCTGCAATGTAATAGAATGTTTATCATTTTCAATATTTTTTTTTTAATTCACATATTACATTGATTAAAAGTAGCTGTAATACTGTAGTACCGTATCAGGTAGCTTATTATTATTACACTCGGAAACCAATCTAGAGGTGCCGGGTTCGAATACGACGGTTAGGCAGTTTTACTTTCCATTTTAATTTCCATGTACCGACTGTGAAGGAAAACATCATAAGGAACATTGCATACCGAGCTCACAGGCCCCTCAGAGGGAGGGAGGTTCGAGCCCAGCAGTGAGACGCTATGGGCCGTTATTATATAAAAGTAGTGCAAAATCTTTATCCGTGCAGGAGCGGAGAAAGAACATAACTTCTGCGGCCGGGGTCGGCCTGTCGTAAAAGGCGACAAAACAACCTACCCTAGCTACGTGGTAGGGCCTCAAGCCCGTCTGGATGGCGACCACCTTTGGTCTTAAGTATGCCGCCATAATAACCTTGTGTTGTGTTCCGGAATTAGTGACCCAAGTTCCTATACCCTTATCGGACAGCAGCGTGTTCGCGATGCCACTGACGTTGCAAACATCCATAGGCGACGGTAACTGCTAAATTCTAAGCGGGCCGTCAGCCTGTCTGCTGTCCTACAGCAGTAAAAAAGCAGATCTGATCTGAATATCTAGCTAGGTATTTATCTTAGCGACACAACTATGAAAAATGTATGAATTAGACATTTGTTACAAATTTTAAAATGGCCTCCAAAATGATAGCGTAATACTCAAAAAACAACGGCTGTCAAAAAGTAGCGTACTTCTAGAGAATCTTTCGCTTGCTATATTAGAAAATGTACTCACTTTAAGCAAGACCACGATGAGAATAACCGAAATGCATAAAAATGAGAATTGTTTAATAAACCACGCCAACCAATGCAGCCATGATGGTAAACCCATAATTGTCATAGTTTCCTAAAACGGAAACATAATTTAGATAAGAAATCTCAAAATATTTTGTGTTATAAAAAGCGAATCATTATTCGCTTTTTTACTATTTTTACTGTCTTTTTTACTATTTATATTACTGTCTTTTCCATTGAAAAGACAGTAAATTTATTTGGGAGCATATACTTTTATAAACTGTTTATTAATACAACAAACCTTTTCCGAAATCTTATAAATTAGTTAATAGATATATTGTACAAAACTTATAATTTTAATCTCCTGAATAAATGGATATGTGATCGCAAAAAGACCTAAATTGTAAGCGTAATTGAAGCTTGTAAGGTCAAGATTAAATAATAAAAAAATTTTTGGACCTTCAATTGTAATTCTTTCTCGGCAGTCACAACCCGGACTGTATTCACAAATGAATAGGCAAAACATAGCATTATTATCATGGAAATAAATCTCTCCAGAGCCACTAACAATTGGTCTTCCCTGTAAGCCTTTTGGGGTAATCGCTGCAAATACACTTTCGTATTGATTAGCTTTCCGGTTTTGTGTTTTATTATCTCTTGGGAGATAGCGTGTTGAACAGCAAGAAATATTTCCGGTGAATAACCTAAAACGTTGAATTAAATTAGAAGTTTCAAAGTATTTAAGAAGAAACTATGGGTATAGTATGGTATGGTCAGGGATTTCCATCAGCTTTAAGTCCATATTATATATGTGAAGACCATACTGAAAAGACAAAACTACTAATTGGGAATTGGCAAGGTATTTACTACCTAAACACATACCCCCTTATTTTAAATGGCAATTGGCTAAAAACTAAGCTGCAGATGACTAAAGTCACGGTACCTTAGTAGACAAAGATAAGACTTTGGCCATGAAGCCATGTCCATAATATGTAGTTTGTGACTAGAATCAAGTATATAGGATAGTCAAATTATCAGTTTCAGACATTTTTCTTAATTCTACTTGCAGTTGTTGAGAAATTTCTGCTCAAATTGCAGAATAAAAATATTTAGTTTCTGAGTAAATAAAAAAAATTGTAATAACATATTTTTAGTAGCTATCTATTAAAGTTAATGCTAATTTCACAACTCAATTTTGGTTTATTTACTCTAAAATTTACACATATTATATATGATGGAATTAAATGAAAATTATAAAATTTACTCACCTGGCGTCTTGCCACCATACATATCGTCAGGATCCCTAGGGCCAGGTCTTGGGAATAATGGAAATAATAAATTAGTCCTCCAACTGGCCCTAATAGGATGTTCAATCATGGGTGTCCTCATCACAGCTGGAAATCTTAGTGTGACTGTAATGTCGTCGGGCCATTTGGTGGCATCTTAGTGAAAGATTAAGACTTTTAGTAAGTGTATACACATATGAGTATATTTTCTTCCTAAGCTATGTTTTCTTAAAGCTATTCAAAAATAAAAAAAGTAATTCTAAACACATTAAAGTACTACTTGGAATTCAGGATTGAAAATTTTGATTGTTATTTTGTAATTAATCTGGTATAAAGATATGGTAAATAAATTTACTAAATTATTATTTATAATCAACAAAGGATAAATACTTTAATAATACAATAATTAATAATTCCATGGAGAAAGAAGAAAATATGACTTACTGATCATTGTATCATCAAATTGTATTCCAACTAGAATCTTATCCATAGCTTTTGGTTTAGTTAGAGCAAATTCCATTTCTTTTGCATTTTTATACCCCTCTGGCTCAGGAAGCATAGTTGAGCCAAATAGAAATGTAAACAAAAACAACATATTTTCTTCAGCCACCATCATCATTGCATCTTTCACCACACTTCTCGTTAAATTATTCTCTGGTGAAAATGCTATAGTACCAGATTTTGCTGATGTAAGATTACCCCTAATAACAAAAATAAACAATGTTTAAGAATGGTATTAGATAAATTAAAAAAAGTTGTATTTTAAATATATATTATTTAATTTTATTTCTTGACATAGTAAATCTGAGATCCTCAACATGTCTGGCTGTATTATAAATTGGTGGGCAGATTTATCCATTTTTCCTGCACTGTGCCTGGAGGCACAAGGTGGATTCTGATAGATCGAATTCTGAAATACCCACAAATATTTTGACTTCTCTTGAGGTGAACCCTTTTTCCGGACTGGGAGTAATATAACTTGAGGGGTTATATTACTCCCAGTCCAGAAAAAGGATATTTCCATACAACCAAAACAGAAGAAAATATTATAAAGAAATGTATTTAAAAAAGAAACTTGTCTGGATATACAAGAATTAAGCCTAACACACTGCTACATACTCATATTAGTTATTTCAAGAACATGTTGCTTAATTTAGGGCTGTACAACAATAGTCTGGATCAATAATTATAAGTTCAATAAGTACTTCCTAATGATACAATACAAAAACTCTAATTATTAACAACAGTCAAGTGCTAAGTTGTATTGTAATATTAGTACAAAATATATTAAAAAGTACTCACAAATTTCTTCCATTAACATTAAAATACGTTGGCAAAAAGGGTTTATATGATGTGTCAGGTTTTGCTTTTGGGTCTACAAGGCATCTTGTTAGTATCAAAAATAATGAAAATATCACAGGTGATGCTATTTCAAATACAGTTTGCCATTTATGTCTTCTTTGGAGTAGGAAATTTTTCCAGATCAAAAGTTTTAACTTCTCATATGAAGACATATTTGTATTTTGTCAAATATGTATGTGCTGAAACAAACTTAATTAGATAACACATAAGGGCATATGTAGTGTGATTCTTTGAAATACAAAATATTACAGAAAATAATGTGGATGAAATTAGTCAGTGATTTTAAACCAGTTTATATTTATCCTATTCCCATTAACTAGATTTGATAATTATTTTACTAAAACTGATTTAAAGAAATACAGTAATAACCTGTAGTGCAAGTGAATGATAATTATATTTCAATTATATCATAATATGATTTTTTTTTCATGATATCATGGAAAATTCACATAACGCTAATACCTCAATCATAATTTTCCTCATTTAAATCATTAAGTTTCAATTAAAATATTAATTAGAAATTTAACACTATGTGTCCATATTGGTGTTGTTGAATATTTTATAGTAAGCAGTTAAAGGGGTATTCTGGTTAAAAAATTCGAAAATTTCGATTTTTGTTTTGCATATTTTCATAGTACAACCCTTTAAGAATATGTCTCTAAAAAGAATTTGCGATATTTATTTTCGGAGGTACAGCTCATTTTGTGACACGCCTACCAAACTCAGAATAATAATGAATCTTTAAAATCACCAATCTGGACTTTTAGACTTTTGCTACTACCCATACAATTGAAATTGCTAATTTCATTGCAGTATATATATTTAATGAAGGATTTTTACCAGTTTTAAAGATTATATCTGAAATGGGAATAACAAATGGGCTAGAATGTCATGTATTCTCCAACAGACATGATCAAGTCCCAATTAGGAGGTCCAAGGTATGGGCTTCTGAGGCTTCCAAGAAAGCTAGAACTGCTAGATCATCTGAAAGAGCTTCACTAAACATGAAATTTGAAGTGGAAGAAGGTACTTTGTATGGAACAGAGATAGCTGATGTAAAAAGTGAGTACAACACGCCGTTAAGCGACTCCAACTGCATGCGATTTATCCTCAAACTTTAAACACGTTTTTCTCGGTACTACATTTTTAGAAATGGTGTGCATGATATCTCAAGTTCAACTCAACCGATTCACTTTAAATTTTACACAGAGCTTCTTTATACATTATAGTATCACACTATAGAATGCAAATTTTTTTTATTTTTTAAAATAATTCCGTTGCACAAAAGAACAGGGGAAAATCCAAGTGTTTTTCAAACCACCACCATTTTGTGAGATTTTTTAATGTCTTATAGTGAGATCCTTCCTCTTCAAGGACTAGTTTTCCATTTTAGGTTACTGGAAGGACTGATTGATATCCTGCACACCAGGACACACAATTTTTTCATCAGTCCCTTGCCAGCCTGAAGTTTTTTTTAAATTAATTTTTTTATATATTATAAATGTTTTGTACCCTTTAAGTATCAATAAAAAACTTATAAAAAATGTATAATAAAAATATTGATTGTTTTTCACCGCATCTGAAAAAATATCTATAATTCGGGTTTCTAAACCAGAATACCACCTTAAGTTTAAACACTAACTAAATGCTGAACTCTCTTTAAATCGGACCATGACTACTTCACCACACTCCTGTCACACAGGTTCAACTGAAATGAACTCACCATAATGGCTAAAAGGAATTATACTTTAAGAAAACTTATGTTAGCAATTTCATCCAAGCATATTTTGAGTTACAAGAAAAAATAATGTAATAGTGATAATTATATCATATAAAAAATAATTAAAAACCATAAATATTATGTTTTTCCTAATTTACTGTCAAGATTTTTATCCTAAAAAATTATCACTCACAATAGATTTTTCTGAACAAGTTAACTTTTTAATTTAATAATTGGAATATGTTTAAAAACAACACGTACATCCCCATATAACACAATTATATAGGGCCTATATTATAGGCAATAGAAAGTATAAATAAAGATGTATTATAATCTAGTAAGATCTACATTAGTTAAGAATCTACAAAATTATTGAATACATTTTTACAAAAGTTTGAATAAACATAATTTACATTATATTAAATAATATTGGTTTTTATATAAAATAGTATTTATCTTTTTTAATATTCCACCTATACAGGATTTGTTTAATTGATTTAATGAAGTCTTAATCATGTCACATAATAAACGATTATTACTGTGACGATTTTCCAATTGTATTTTTGTAATAAGTAAATTATTAAAAATAATTTCTTTTTATACCGCCAAAGATACGAGAAAATAACCGGGCCAAAATAAACAAATTACTTACATTGACATAGGTGCATAACTATACTTTTTTAACTTTTAATCTATAAGTTATTTTGCGTATGGTAAAATAATTAATTTGAAACAGTTATCACGTCCATCTAATGACATGAACTATGAAAATATAGATTATTTATTTTGACAATTTTGACGTTTAAGTCAAAGTAATTACGGAGGGGCCACAATTACAAATATATCGATGCCTAAAGCGTTGGAACCAAAAAAAGAATAGAACTACAAATAGGTGATAAAGAGGTGATAACCAATTTTATGGTTAAAGACGCCTCGACGCTCCAACTTCCACTTGCACATTGTCTACCTGACGATTTCTTAGATTTAAAATCCGTAAGCTAAACTTTTTTAATTCCATATTATGGAGTGATGAATCATGTTTTAAAAGGATGGGAGTGTCTAACATACACAATCTTCATCATTGGAGTGTCGTGAATCCTCGAATAGTGAGAGAGGATCGATTTCAGCACCAATTTGGAGTGAATTTGTGGGCAGGAATATTAGATGGCAGAATTATCGGTCCTTTTGAATTACCGCCGAGACTTAACGGCGCTGGTTATCTCCAATTTTTGAGACGTGATCTCGGTAATTTGTTAGCAGACGTGCCACAAGAAGTATGCGAGAGAATGTAGTTGCAGCACGACGGTGCACTAGCCCACTATTCACGGCAAGTGACAGAATTTTTGAACGTGACGTACCCAAATCGATGGATAGGACGCGGAGGTACAATATCATGGCCGCCACGATCTCCCGACCTGAATCCTTTGGATTATTTTTTATGGGGTTACTTCAAAGAAGCAGTAAGAAACGAATATTTCTGATGAAAGAGAGTTACGACAAAAATTAAATCATGTTGCTGAATCGATAAAAAATAATGAACGGGCTTGACGAAGTTTACAAAGAAACTTTATATGAAGATGTTGGGTATGCATAAGAGCTAGAGGAAAGTATTTCGAGCACTTAATGTAAGAAAAAAATGTGTAAAGCTTTTCCATAATTAGCAATGTATTTTTATTTTCTTGCAAAAATGTCCTTTGGTTTTGATAGTAATTAATATAGGAATAATACTTATTTGAAACCAGTGTTATACTTTTTTGTAATTGGTATGACATGTAGATGTTTTTAATAAAGTTTCACTAGGTTTTAATACATTTTTTTCACCAGCTTAGCTCAAACACCACATAGAGCATCTTGAAATGTAAAAATTGCACTAGTTTTATTTTTTAATTTTCATGCTTATGATAATTACACTTAAATACGATTTTAACTAAAAAGACCTATGTATTATTAACCGCCTAGAATAAAAATAACAAAAAAAATAAGTGATAGATTTCGTAAAATTATAAAATGTTTGTACATAAGACGATAATTTCACCTATTTATTAAAAAAAAATCATAACTTCAAAGCTATAAGACCTAGAACAATAATTTTTAGTGGTTTTGGTAGATAATAGTTCCCCCTATCACCCACACCCCGTTGGTCCACTACTTACGAGACAGCCTGTATATTAAGAAGCGATATATTTGTCTACCTGACATTGGCATACATTTAGTAGTCATAATTCATTTATTAATTAAAAAAACAAAAATCAAAATGGCGTTTACGTCAAAGACATATCAATAATATTGTAAAAATTTTGTTGAAATAATTTATTACGTGTACATATTTCGTTCAATGTGATTTTACTATGTCTACAAGCAATCTATCTACGGTAATAAAATCTTGTTCAGAAAGCGAGTTAATCAATGATGCAACTGATACCAATATGACACAGAAACAGGTGGAAGGATCGCGATTAAAGCGTACTTTTACACTACCTCGTAATCCCTTTGGGACAACTAAACCAAGTTCTAGTAAGAGCAAGCCTAACAATAATGAGATCATAACTGCAAGTGTAAATGGACTAAATGAGCCTCAGAAAGATGAAAATGGTTTCGAGAGGAAATTGTTTAGAAGGCCGTCGTGGAAGAGATTTCTAAACAAGATAGCTCAGCATATGAGTACTGTTCATGTAGCTGGAGTAAGTTTTTCGAATTGTAAATGTATATTTTGTTATATTCGGTTTAGGGTGCTTTATCTATTTTTTTTATTTGATAGGTTAAACCAGTTTCTACTCTCTTGAACGGCGACAGAGTACCTTGCAGCGGAGATCCACCATGGCCACCTGGAGCAACACCGGCAGCTACAGGCATTAAGAATCATGGAAATACATGCTACATGAATGCAGTGCTCCAATGTCTTTCACATACTGATGTCATTGCTGAATACTTTGTATTAGACCATTATAAGGTTGTTATTTTATGTTTTCCTATGTCAAATCAAATACATATAAAGTAACTGGCTAACATATCGTCATGATCCTGGAATAATGTCAGTTTTGGAAAAAATATGTATTTCACTCTTTACCATACTTGGATATTACATAGTCTAAATATTATTGCTACATTAAAGAAACATTAATGTATTTTGGATTTGAAATGAATTAGTCGCTAAAATGAGAAATTTGATAGGTGCACTTTTGAATTAGCTATTCTACAACTGACAATATTAATGATTTAGTGTTATTTAAATGAAAAAAATATTTAAAATAATAATTGTGTTTATAATAAAATTTGGCATTATGATAGATTATGTTTTGTTTAAAAAACTTACAATTTAACAGAACTTATATTCTGGTTTGAATTTTATTTGAAATTTATAATTGAATGAAAATATTTGAATAGGTTGATCTGCAAAAAAGAAATAAAATAAATTCGAAAAAGTATGGCACACGTGGAGAAGTCACTGAGCAGTTGGCAGCTATTTTGAAAGCATTGTGGGCTTGTCATTACACCCCTGATATGAGTACAGCTTTCAAGGTATATATAATATTATTTACTTCACTAGTAGTTATTATATAATGTTTGATGTACAGAAAATAATATTTTGGGTTATTTCTGCTAATATTAAAATTTAACTAATTTTAATTGAATATTGCAATACTATTTTGTAGCTAAATGAATGTTTACTGGAAGAACTGACCATCTGAATTCTGATAGGAAAACTGATTGTTGCCTCTCCTCTGCTGCTTACAGGTACAAGCTAGCAGGAGTGGTTCTTTTGTTGCTTTGTGTCAATATTATTACATATTGTTTTCATGACCTAAGGTGTATGTGCCCCATGTAAGAGATATTGTTTTATGTATTTTAGGTAGCTGTTGAAAGACATGGCACTCAGTATCGTGGCAATAGCCAGCATGATGCGCAGGAATTTTTGTTTTGGCTTTTGGACAAGGTTCATGAGGATTTGAATACAGCTACTAAGAAGAAATATAAGACTATTAAGGTATTATTTATAATTTTGTCAATGTTCTTTCATAAATTTGCATGGTAACTCGCCATATCTTTGGCAATTTAATAGGTTAGGAACTAAAGGTGGCTCTTAAAAGAAAATTAAGGTATGGTAGGACAAATGAAAATAGAATTCTTATTTCAGACTAGATTTTTTTCTATACTAACTAGAATGTGTGAATATAGTGATTAAAATACTAACTCATTTCTTTTTTTAAATTGATTTTTCTCATAATAATAGTAAATACCATGATTAAGACCTTATAAAAATCCTACAAATCTAGGTCTTAGCTATTGTTACCTTCAGCTTGATAAATCCAAAATGGCAAACACATTAAAGTGTAGCATTGTATCTTTTTTCTGTGAATACATCAAAATTTTACAGAATTGTGCAATATAAAAGTGGTCATGATAGCTAATTAAATGTCCTGCAATAAAATATTTTATGTTCTAGCAATATTGATTTATCTCTTTATTTGATATTTATAAAAAATATACCCTAATATCCAATACATAAAACGAGTAATAAATTTAGAACTTAACTCTGACAAAATTCATAATAAACAATTAAGTATACTGATTTGTAAATGTATAATAAGTAAAAATAAATTGTGTATTTTATAATACTATGAGATATTCTTATTAATAACAACATTGAAGTATTGTTTCCTTATTCCAATAGTCTTTAACCCTGATGCAATCATCTGCATCATCACCCTTATGTTTGATTTTCGTTTTTTTACAAAATTGCTTTAATTTTAGAATTAAGAGGTTAGCCTCATTCTGTAGTATTAGTTCATGGTCTCATGTGATATATTCCTATTAGGTATAACTGATGTTCAAGAGAAAGTTAACTGCAATTTAATTAAGCAATAATGGCAGTTATGGTAATGTGGTTAGTTTCTAATGTAAACAGCACATAACTATATTCATAATATAGAAACGTGTAACATTTAAAATGCATGTGATTTGATTACTGAATTGAAACAAATAATTAGACAATATTTTTTTAAAGAATAATATACATAATTATCAGAATAGCAGAAATTTTTATTGTTATTTTAATCATAATTATTACCTAATTATATCGGTACATATGTTTGTATTGACAACTTGAAACTAGAACAACAATTTTTTTAGAATACATGTGGTAAGCCTGATGAGGTTGTTGCAGCTGAGACCTTGGCAAATCACGCTAGGAGGAACAGTTCATTTGTACAGGCAGTTTTTCAAGCACAGTACAGGTAAATAAAATAAAACATTTATCTTTAAGCTAATAGCTCTTTACATTTGATGTACATGTTAGCCAACTGATGTATTTTAATAGCAAAATACTTAAATGGAGAACAAATTTTAGTCCTCTGTAATATATCAAAAATATATTCAAAGAAAAATTTAGAAAAAAAAAATTATGTTACAATGTTGTAAAATTTTTAAATGAGCTTTGTCTAAAAAAAATAACAGGTCTGCTTTGACGTGTGCCAAGTGCGAGCGCACGTCGTGCACATTCGACCCGTTCCACTGCGTGAGCGTGCAGCTGCCTTCGCGGCTCGCCACCGCACAACCCTCGCCACTCCCGGTTAACGTAAGTATATAGTATTTATTACTTGATTCCGATGTTTCTCCACATGACACTTTTTTTGTTCTAATTTATAACCATTATTCAACATCTTTTGAGAGGAACTACGGATTTATTAATATGTAAATATGATACATAAAATAATTTATTTTATAAGATAAATTATTAACTAAAAACTAAAATAATTATTTTTAGGAATTGATAACAATGTTTGTGGTTTTATTCTGAAAATCATCCAGTTTAATTAATCATGAAATATTTGTGTCATCAAACCAGAACAGCCAAGTGGTATCACTTTCGAACTTGAATTCATAAGCTATAAATTTAAAATGGCATGCATCGCGTAGATAGTTTTTCGTGTTTGATTTGCATATTATAACATAATTGCTACATAACGACTATGAAGGATACTAGGATCCTTTTTGGACAAGCATGCCGTATACTGGCAATTCTCTATGGGAAGCACCCAGTACAATTACATTTTTTTATGGTATGTCTATTAAAAGTTCTGCGATACAGATCTTTACCTAGTGGAATGCAAGAGACCATTTTTATTTATATTCTAGGTAGTGTACGTTAATCAACAACCACGTCAAGTCCGCATCGGCGTGGAGTTAACAGCGAATGCAACAATGGAAGATTTGCGTAATTCCCTACATTTGGACACAGGCATCGACCGTGACCACATTATATTGGCTGAAATCAACGAAACAGGTACATTTTGTTATATGATTAACATATATCCAATTCTTTATATCTACTACTGTCTAGTTAATCAGTTGTTTAATATCCATAAGTGCTTACTGCTTTAGATGGTAATGCTCTAGATTGCGTTGTATCAATTGTCACTATATTATTTATTATTATCTTGTTCAAGAGCAATAACTCATTGTGATTTATTGAAAAGTGTAGAATGTGAAGCAAGAATTTTAATTGTCAATTATTGCAATATATAAATGGATGAAGCTGTTTTATCATGACCGCTCAGTGATTTAGGACAAGTGTTTTAAAACAAAGTGATGAGTAAAATTTTAACTGTAATAAGATTGTAAAAGAAGAATTCATAGAAGAATATCATACATACATACATATAATCACGCCTCTTCCCCGTAGGGGTAGGCAGCGACCACTTCTTTCCACTTGCTACGTTCCTTACATACTTGTTTCGCTTCGTCCACTTTCATTATTCCCTTCATACATGCCCTTCGATTTAGGGTACTCTTGACCTGGCCTTTTTTTAAGATGTCCCTGATCTGGTCTCGGAACGTCTGCCTAGGTCTACCACTTCCAACACTTCCATTCACACTCGCCTTATACACTTTTTTCGTCAATCGTTCTTCATTCATTCTCTGAACATGGCCAAACCATCTCAGCATACCTTTCTCAATTTTTGTCACTACATCTTCTTTCAGACCACAACGTTTCCTTATCTATTCTTATTTCTTATCCTGTCACTCAGTTTAACTCCTATCATACTTCTTAACGCTCTCATCTCAATTGCATTTATTCTGCTTTCATGTTTCTTCTGCCATACCCAACTTTCACTTCTGTACATGAGTGTCGGAACCAACACCCCCTCATGCGCAGCCAGACGAGCCTTGTTAGACATCTTCCGACTGTTCATAAAGGAGTGCAAAGCTCCATTCACCATGTTTCTTGCATTCACTCTTCATTCAATATCACTCTCACACTTTCCATCTCTTGTAAACTTTGAACCCAGATACACAAACTCATTCACCTGTTCAATTTGTTCATCTCCAATCACAATATTGCAGTCTGTCACTGTTTCATCTCTTTCAAAAAGAAGAATATCCTGATAATATAATAATGATTATTTAAAATTTGTAGGTTGGTGCAACGGTCGTGTGGCTTGGGAGCCCGCAGGCATAGATTGGGGCGCCCTCTACTGCCTAGAGGCGCCAGCTCTCTCACAGACGCCAACCACTCCTTATCTCCTCATCCTATGGGTCAATCTACTCGATAATGAAAGATTTGGTGAGTTATTTATACAAATTCTAGTTTTATTTGAATTATATAGTAAAAGATTTTATGTTTCTTACACTTGATTTAGAGGAGCCCTAGTTTCTTCTAGGGGGGGACGCTCAACACCAGCTATGGGAAAGTATAGGCTGTTTTTAATATATTTAATTATATGAGCCACAAGGGCGGTCTGATAAGTACTTAGTCTCACTGCCCGATAGCACCACTATCAAGTAAGAGCAATTTTTTTAGTAGTAGTACTTTTGTTTTGACTGCGTGTGGAAGTGAGCGTGTCCACTGATTTGATAAAAATGAAAAAAAGACCAATATAGGTCAGTGATTCGATTTTGTTTTTGGAAGGGAAATGGTGCAGCAAAATCAAAGAGAGCAAAATCAAACGTGTTGCAAATCAAAGCATGTCGGTTGTTTGAGCATCGCCCAGGTGCCCCGAAAACGGCTACTGAGAAGGATAACGCGACAAAAATCCACGATCTCGTATTGGCAGACCGCCGATTGAAGGTGCGTGAGATAGCTGAGACAGTAGGCACCTCGTGGGTCATATCCTGCATGAAGTATTGGGCATGAGAAAGCTGTCGGCGCGATGGGTGCCGCGTTTGCTCACTCTGGACAACAAGCGCAACGGTGAGACCACTTCAGAGCAGTGTTTGACGATGTTTAAGCGCAATCCGAAGGTGTTTCTGAGTGTTTTCGTGACCGTCGATGAAACGAATACACTGGTATAAACCAGAGACCAAGGAACAGTCGAAACAGTGGACTTTACCCGTGGTGAACGTGTTCGGAAGGGGGCAAAGACTGTCCTATCGACCGGAAAGGTCATCACCTTAGCCACCGTTTTCTGGGATTCAAAAGATGTGATCTACATCGACTTCCTGGAGCCTACTCTAAAACGGGCTCTACTATGCTGAATTATTGGGCCGATTCGACGTCGAATTGCAGAAAAAACGGCCCCATTTGGCAAAGAAAAAAGTGCTCTTCCATCATGACAACGCATTGACTCACATCTCCGCCGTCGCCACGGCCAAATTGGTAGAAACTGGCTACGAACTGCTGCCTCATCCACCATATACTCCAGATTTGGCTCCATGTGAATTCTATGTGTTTCCAAATTTGAAAAAGTCACCCGCTGGGTAGAAATTCGAGTCGAATGCGGAGGTTATCACCGCCATGCAGGCCTACTTTGCATACCTTCAGAAAACGTATTTTTCAGACAGCTTAAAAAGTTGGAGCATTGCTGGATCAAGTGTATCGAACTCAAAGGAGATTATGTTGAGAAATAAATCACCACTTTTCCAATATTTTTGTTTTTCATTTGTAGGCTAAGTAATTATCGAACAACCCTTGTAGTTATAGAATGATTGTATAAACTGCATGTAGGCTGCATGTCCCAAGTATAAAGATATAGGTTTGAACTCCATGAATTTCCTTGAGTTGTCAAAGAATGAACAAGTTTTTATCCGTGCAGGGGTGGAGAAAGAATACTAACCTCTGTGGCTGGGGTCGGCCTGTCGCAAAAGGCGACAAAACAACTCACCCTAGCTACGTGGTAGGGCCTCAAGCCCGTCTGGATGGCGACCACCTTTGGTCTTAAGTATGTCGCCATGATAACCTTGTGTTGTGTTCCGGCATTAGTGACCCAAGTTCCTGTACCCTTATGGGACAGTATCGTGTTCGCACATAACCACATTAATCACCCACATAACCATGTGGGTGATTAATGTGGGGTCTTTGAGCGTGTTCACAGTAGATTTGGGTACGGTAGCCGCAACGCGGAAGGGGAGGACATCCTCAATACGTGTGTGGCTGCCGACCTTGCCATCGTGAACACGTATTTGTAAAAGAGACCCGAGCATCTTATCACCTACAAGAGTGGGAGAAATGCTACCCAAATCGACTTCCTACTCACTAGGAGACACCACATCAGCAAAGTAGCCAACTGCAAGGTCATACCAGGTGAATCTCACTGCAGAACACCGTCTTCTTGTCATGGACCTCTGCGTGAAGCCCAAAAGCAAACGTGTCGAGCAGTCCCCACATGAGCAGTCCCCGTGGTTGCTCATGTGTCATGTATGCTAATGATATCGCGCTGGCAGATTCGGACAGGTGTAGGTTGGTGGGACTTATGAAGGCGTGGAAGGAATCGCTTAAGAACGGCGGTCTAAAACTCAATGTGGCGAAAATCGAGTACTTGGCCTGCAACTCCACAGATCCCACACTCGTGCGCATAGGTGGCGATACGGTCAAGCGCACGGAAAAGGTGAAATACAGGTCACACAACAGGTCTATAAGACTATCATTAGGCCTGTCCTTTTATACGGATGTGAAGCGTGTCCGTTGCTGGAGCGACACAAGCAGGCACTGTGAGTGACGGAGATGAATATGCTGCGGTGGATGCATGGAGTAACGCGGAAGGACCGCGTTAGGAACTCTCGCATTTGCGGCAGCCTTCATGTCCGTGACATTACGTATGGCCACGTTTTACGGCAACCGGTTACTTACGTGGGGAACAAATGTCTGGCTATGCCGCCACTGCCGGGCCCCGGCAGGAGGGGTAGACCCGAAAAGTGCGTTACGTCGTATCGGTTTATATGCGTGCCAATGGACAGACCACCAGAGATGCCGAAGATCGTGCGAAGTTGAGAAGAAAAAGTCGGAAAGCGGACCCAGGCGCCGAAGCGAGAGTTTAGGCTGCAACCGGGATATAACGCTGGGATGATGAAGAAGATGGTGATGATGATGTCAAAGAATGAACAAACTCCCGTAACAACCAAGTCTAGTCACTTATTTGTGACCTCTTCATTAAGCACAGAAAGAGCGCTGAAGTTTTACTCTATGACTACTTTACAATGGACCGCAGTCTTTCTCATTGTAAGATTTGGCTGCAACCAAGATAAAACTACAAAATGAAGAAGTCCGAAAGACCAAAACGTGCAGATTATAATTCCTTTTTAAACCGTTGTACATTGCTCACAACCGGCTACTGTACTTTTGATGTTGTACAAGTTCCAATTGGTCACACAACATTATTTCTCTTATACCCAATTGGTCCAGCCATATGATTAGTAATAAGGTTTATTTATCAAATTAGGTGCGCCATACGCGATGCAAGTGCCTCGAGAGATATCTTACGAAGACCTACAGAAGTTAATGCTAAAAGAGATGTCGCAAGTGGTGGCAGAAAGGGTGTTGGAGGATGCGCAGGGCGCCGACATATTCCGCGCTCGCATTGCTGAGGCGCATCGGCCAAGGGATCCTGCTTACTTGCAGCCGGAGGTACCGTCTCACTTAATAATTAATTAGTCAACATCTATGGAGTAGTGGCCACGATACAGCGGCACACACAGTTGTATGGTCGGTAGGGGTTGGAGGTCCAATCAGCGACTGATGTCAGATTTTAATGTTTGTTTTTGTCTAAGTTTCAGATAACTGTGTGTACATATTAGCGACTTGTCAATTAAAATATATTATATTATAAGGACTTGCTCTCTACGTACTAATTGGATTCTTTTAAGATTTAAATTTATACTTTTCTATTTGAAAAATTATAATTATCTGTCCAATTACGTTGTATATGGAGAAAATGTTTTAATGAGTATGATTCACAAAAAGTCTTCTCCATTTATAAAATTTGATTAAATCGTCCAAATATAGGTAAAAAAAATTTTTCTTGATAGCTTCCACACCCTTTATTCGCGTTGGACGTGGAACAAGCGCTCTGTGCTCACGACAAACATCTGCATTTGAAACTCGAATTGTTATGGGATTCAGCTCATCGAGACAGGTTAGTCATCACTATTATTTTCATCAATTATTAATACAGTTATGGTAGCCATGTGTGTTAAATATGAATGTGAACACTGTAGACAGGCTTCTATAGTGTTCTCTGGATGATGTAGTAGCATTAACTGTAATAGAGTCGAAAATTTAATGTTGATTATTGTTAACAAATTGCTGATTTCGATTTCTGAACACATTTATAATGCGACCAAGACCTCGCTAAGTATGTTAGCTAAGTATAAGTATGAGAGTAGTAAAATATATTGTTTTGCTGCAACATTTCAATTCATTTACCCATCGGTGGAAGGCAATTATATTTCTTTAGTAATCTCAACAAAAGAAAACTCCGCTTCGCAACTTGGAATATTGACACGCTGACTGGACGTGCGAGAAGGTTGGCCGATGAACTCTCCAGGCGGAGAGTGGCCGTGGCGTTCCTGTAGGAGACTCGGTGGAAGGCCTACAGATCCCGGTTCATTGGGAATAGCTACAAGTTGATCTAGACAGGTGCTCCTGGTGGGGAAAATGTGGTCGCCATAGTGCTCTCGGAGGAGCTCTAGGACGACATTTTGGAGGTGAAGCGCTGTAGCGATCGGCTTAGGGTTGTGAGGGTGCTTTTTGGTGGGGTAGTCACCCACTTGATAAGGGCCTACGCGCTATAGGCCGGTTGTAGCGATGCCGACAAGATAGCGTTTTGGAATCTACTCGGAGAAGTGCTTCATGGGATTTCATCGTCACATGGGTTCGTTTTGGGTGGTGATCTAAACGGTCATGTGGGTGATGAATATGGGGAATTTGAGCGTGTTCACGGTGAATTTGGGCATGGTATCCGCAATCCGGAAGGGGAGGACATCCTCAATGCGTGTGCGGCTGGCGCCCATCGTGAACACGTATTTCAAAAAGAGACCCGAGCATCTCATCACCTACAAGAGCGGGAGGAATGCTACCCAAATCGACTTCCTACTGGAGAGGGTTATCGACTCTCGGATTCGGCAGGAGTGCACTGTCTCAGGATGTCAGTATGGGTTTCGCCGTGTTCATGGGACCATGGATACTGTTTTTGTCCTAAGGACTGTCACGGAGAAATATAGGACGAAGAATACGCCTCTGCATTGCCTGTTTCTTGACTTGTAGAAGGCTATCGACTGTAAACTTCGCGCGATAATCTGGTGGGCATTGCAATCCAAAAGGGTTCTAGAGGCCTATATTAACATCATCCAAGATATGTACCGTGACTCCGATTCCGTAGTTCGGACCGCTGTTGGCGACACTAAACCTTTCCCCCGACGGTGATGGGGAGTGGGGGTGCACCAAGGATCCGTCCTTAGTCCGTTTCTGTTTAGCGTGGTATTAAACGTATTGTCAGACAGAATCAGAAACTTACATGTGCAGCCCCCGTGGCTGCTCATGTATGCTGATGATATCGCGCTGGCAGATTTGGACAGGGCTGGTGCGACGCGTGAAGGCGTGGAAGGAGTCCCTTGAGAACGGTGGTCTGAAGCTTAATGTGGCGAAGACCGAGTACTTGGCCTGTAACTTTGTACGCATAGGCGGCGACACGGTCGAGCGCACGGATCAAGTGAAATACTTGGGATCTGTATTTCATGCGTCTGGTGACATCGATTGCGACGTCAAGGCACGCATTGCCGCCGCGTGAGCCAAATGGCGTGAGTTAACTGGTGTCATTTGTGACACCAAGATGTCGGCCGGTAAAGTTGAAGGGACAGGTCTATAAGACCATCATTAGTCCTGTCCTTTTGTTGTGTTTTTATACGGCTGTGATGCGTGCTCTAACACCGGCGTGTTAGAGCGACACAAGTGAGAACTGCGTGTTACGGAGAAGAATATGCTCCGATGTGTGGAGTGAAACTCCCGCATTCGCGGCGGTCTTCATGTCCGTGACATTGCGGATAAATTGAAGGAGTGTCAGCTCCGTTGGTACGGCCACGTTTTACGGCAACCGGATGCTTACGTGGGAAACAAATGTGTGGCCATGCCGCCTCCGCCGGGCTCCGGCAGGAGTGGTAGACCCAAAAAGTGCTGGCTTGACGTCGTAAAGGGTGATATGCGTGTCAATCGGCTCACTACCAGGGATGCTGAAGACCGTGCGAAGTGGAGTAGAAAAAGTCGGAAAGCGGACCCCGGACACCGAAATGGAAGTTTAGGTTGCAACTGGGATACAACGCTTAGATGATGATGATGATGAGTAATCTCAACAAAAGATAAATAACAAGAGTACCTTAAAATAAAAAAGTCATGAGATTTAAAGGGAATTGATTGGTGCTACTAAATTGTTTGTTCAGCATAATAGTGGAGCGGGGAGAGGCATGCGAAGTGCACGTGTCGGTGAACGCGAACGCGAACGCAAGCGCACCGCTAACGTTACACGCGTGTCTCGCGCATTACACGCGCGCTGAGCACCTTGCGCAGGAGGATGCCTGGAGGTAAACTCCTTTTTACTGCAAATGTCCTAACTTAATTTTATTCTTGCATACCGAAGTTCTGGAAGCTTATCCCCTCTATCTATTTAACTCTAGGAATTGATTTATGAAATGCCAAAATATCTGACTCCGCTACTGAACAGAATACCTCCTGCTTGGCTTCTTACCTTCTTTAGCCTAGTGTTTTCTTTTTTTACTAATCTCTATTATTTTAATTAAATTAATATATTATCGAAGAAGTGAATATTACAGTAGTGCAGTACAAATTAAATGTTTGTAGATGCCCTCGCTGTCAAAGGTATATGCCTGTGGTGAAAACTCTTGGCCTATGGTCGCTGCCAGATATATTAGTGATACACCTGAAGAGATTTAGGCAGTGAGTATTACATTATTAAATATAAAATACATATTAACTTTTTATTCCGTTTATACACTCCTTTGCAAAGAAATGGACACCTTACATTCATTGGCTTTTTTATATGTCATCAGCTTAAATGATTAGAAATTTCTTATAATCAACGAGAATAGTTTTCGACACTTAAATCCTGGAATCGTTGTTTTAGTTAATATAAACAGAAAGCCCTGTTAAAATGGACATTTTATGGGTATAATGAAATTAAGTCTACGAGTATTTTTATGGTATTTTCATAAAAGAAGACATTAAAAAATATAACGAGCATGACTTACCTCCCCTTACAGTAATTATGGCATGTAATTGTCTTGGCATGCTTCCCACCAGGCTTGAAGGTGCCCTGTGGAATGTGTTCCCACTCAGCCGAGATCACACATTTAAGCTCCTTGATGTTTTATGGAAGTGGTTGGACAGATCGTACTCGCCTTTTTATGTGGTCCCAGACGTGCTCAATGGGGTTAAGGTCGGGGCTCCGCGTTGGCCAAGCCAAACGATGAATACCGATCTCATGCATATAAGCATCTACGTCGCCAGAATGGTGGGCCCGAGTATTATCGCCCATGTAAATGGCATCTTCACCAATTACAGTAAAGTGCGGGTTGTGTATGTTGATAAAGGTTTTCTGTTATGAATCTTTGCGCTTTTAGTGAACAATTTTCAATGAATACTATCTCGGTACGATAGCTGGAAGTTACCTCCGCCCAAAATATAACGGACCCCGACCATAAGGGGTGATTTCTTCAAAACACTCCCCTGCTCTTCGTAACCCTCGCCGACATCGGTCCTCACAATTCCAGTACCATCGAAGAAGAATATGCTACTCCAGTTACCTAGTGTCCAAGATAGGCAATTTCTAGTGAAGGTCAATCGAGCAATCCGGCTCACGGAGTAACTTAGGAGCCCGCGCTGGTCGTCGACTGCGTATATCAGCCATACGCTAACTTGTGCACCTCGTACCTCTTCAAGGTTTCTTTTGAGGTCTACGTAATTGCATTTGCGGTTCCTCACGGCCTGACTCACTTAAAAGCAGTCGTCTCCTGATTGTGTGCAGCGTTTTCTCCCAGAACCTTGCTTTCTCTGAACTGAACCTGTCTCTTGGTATCGTATCCAGGTTCTTTGGACGGTTAAACGGCTCACGTTTAACCACTGTGAGACGTAATATTGGCTACTTCCAGCAGCGCTATAATTTTACTAGCTTTTATTGCCTTTCTGCCATTACAATAAACACAAATATATCTGTTTTACGGCACAATAAGGCGGGATTATACGACAAATATAAATTATTCTACTAAAAATAACGAGAAGTTAGTTTTAGTTGCCTGATAACCCTTTAACCGCAAACCTGCGAAAAGTAAGCAATAAGCCACAAACTGAAGAAGAGATTATTTTTTAAAATTAGATTTTGCGATTAACTTTTTTTCATACCCGGAGACTTTGTTAACTGCTAGTAACATAGTTTCAAAGTCATAGCTTTCGGTGTTCTGTTGCGTACTGTCATAGCGCGAAAGTAGTGCCCGTATGCGTCTATCAGTGACACTTGTTTGTCTCCTCTGCACGGGATCGACAATAGATGATCAGTCGTGGAAAAAATTAGGTGTTTACAGGAACGTCTGATTTTATAAAAACCCATAGTGCAAAATTTGGCTTTAGAGCTTTGTTCAATGCTAAAGGGGTATTCTAACTGACAGGTGAAGTAGACCTGGTGGCACCTCTTACACCTTTTGAAGTATGCAACATATTGTAACGCACCATATTATAGCACGTGTAGTCAGCTTTGAAAATAATTACATTTTATAATGTGTTTCAAATAGCATAGATGTTTTTTAAATTTATTCCACTAACTTGTTTAAAATAAAATAGGTATGTTACCTGTATGTTGTTAACTTTAGTTCCACTCACCATTATTGATACACAAATAAGGTTTCGTTCCAAACCGTACTTTTCTTGTGACATTTGACAGATAGAGGTCATTGACGTTCGTATTCTTATTCGAATCGCATTGTACATTCGTTTATTAAGAAGTATTATAATGTTTATATTGTTTTGTTTATGTATTTTCGAAATAAAATACTAGTGTGCGAAATAACTTTTATGTAATCTGCTTACAGACAAGCAAAAGGTCGGACGAGTACAAAACTGACCACGATGGTCGAATTTCCCCTGAACGATTTCGACATGACGCCGCATCTTGTGCGGAGAAATTCCACCGCCGAATCACCCGGTCACTCACGGTCACCCAAAAGAAGGCATTCTAAAATAAACAACCCCCAGGAAAACATATACGATTTATACGCCATCTGCTATCACCACGGCGATGATTTGGAAACCGGTCACTATACAGCTGCGTGTAAAAATCCATATGATGGTCATTGGTACAAATTTGATGATTCGAAAGTAGTGGCAGTATCAGACGGTAATGCTTACGAAGAATTGGTGAACAATACCGCGTACATGCTGTTTTATAAACGGAAGAGGCCAAATATAACACATACTTTAACAGAAGAAACAGGTGGACATTGGGCGTTGCGAATGCCCAAACATGTCAGACCAACAGAGATACTAAATGAACTTCCAGAAGAGAAAGAAGAGACTGAAACTCCTAAAATAGAACCACCTGACTTGGATCATGCTGAGCAGGACTCTGGATCTGAAACTAATGTAACACACAGTCCATCGCTGTCCAGAAGTTTAGGTAGTCTTCCAGATGAATCAGCTCCCATTAATCAAACCGTAGTTATTCATAATACCTCTATAATTCAATCGCCAACTCTTCAAAGGCCTTTGATTATAGAAGTTAATGGCAATGTGAAGGAAAGCGAGGAACCAATTTCAGAACCTTACATTCATAAAGATGTACATGTGAATCCCAAGATGACACCGGTTGACACCAGAAGACCACGTTCCGTTGATTATCCATCAAGAAATATGTCCTCAAACAGAGATTCGAACCGAAACTACGAAAGTTCTCCATTAGTGGCGAGCATTAATGGAGTTGAATATCATCCCACTACGGAGGACTTAATGCTATCAATGTTCCAAGAATCTAGTTTCATCGTTCCTTCACATAGCAATCACATTAATGGCGAATCTCGAAGAACTAGTAAGTACATAATTAAATTTAAATAAATGTGCGATGACAATCCACACAGCTCCATCTAGCAACAAAATAAGCAGCAGAACATTTGTGTTATGGATACTTGACAAACGATATACACTTTTATTTTTTTAAATAACTACATATAAGCACCCAGACTCGGGATGGGAATGAAACGCGTGCTACCCGCTGGCATCCCGACGACGCTAGTCGTTACGTCACGGAGGTCGTCAAAATATATTGGAATACACATGATTATGTGCGGTAACCAATATTTCTATTCCGAATAACCTGCTAGAGAGACCTAGTAATATGGTTAAGGTTTAAAATACTATCTTGAAGTAGTAAAAAATAATATTCATGGCAATTCATGGATTTTCTTAAAGACCGGGCTTAAAACGAGATTTATTGAAATCATTTTCAAATTATCTTTCAAACAAGAATTCAGGGCAGGATAGATTTCAATCGTCTAAATATATACAGGGTGACTTTGACAAAACCGTCCAAATTCACACAGAAGAAAAGTTATGAGAAACATGTATTTTAGTTTAGTATCACATAGTACAAAAATGTTGAGTAATCAGCATCACAAAGTCATCCAAAGAACTCGCAATTTACATAATACGGCGCGCAATCAATGACCTCTCCATCGGTACTGCAAAAAACTGGTTCAATGACCTATTCGAGGCCGAGGACAGCGGTCATTGCATCTGTGTGAGCGAATACGCACTACTCACTTACGATATTTACACGGGAGTGACAGAGACAGGCAATAACAGGTTAACGTACGAAATTTGCACCATATGACTATTTTGTACGATTGAATTAGTGACGATATTTTCCTTGGAATGAAATATTATATGGTGAAAATTTGACATACAATTTTTTTGCAAAAATGTGTTCCTTAAATGATGTTTAGTGCGTAAAAAAATTTGGACGGTTTTGTCAAAGTCACCCTGTATGCTTAAATAATATGTAGGCTTTAAATCGCATTAAAATAATATGACTGGAACAGTTGTTTAGATTATTAGGGACATAAACTACCAACCAGCCTGCCAACTGGTGGGATTTATTAAATCTTACTTATTATTATTTATTACATTGAACCAAATAATAAGTTTTAGTAGCTTTAAAATGTATTTGACAACGTTCTGACGTATTTCATTGTATTTAAAGTTGCAAATGATTGTAACTTTTTGCAGGTGAAAAAACGCCTGTATGGAAAACTCGAATATCTACATGAGGACTGGTCAAATCGTCCAACGTGTTCGTATGTAGCCAATCCCTACCGTTATTTATTACGTACCCATATTTAGATCTGAGGACTCCGTATAGTTGACAGTGCTTGAATATTTTATTGTTACTGCAAATTGCACAATGTCAACATTTTATGGCGAACAGAGGCTGATAGTTTGTTATTTATTCATTATAATAATCACCATTTATATTTTATTTCATGTTTTTATTAATTAATCATGAAAATTGTACCAGATTTTTTATTTATATTGTATTATTTTAATAATAATTTAAGTGTGTGCTGATATATCGACATTTAAATTATATTTTTTTTTTAAATAATCCATTAAAAGAAAAAAAATTAATTTAGCACACAAAAATATTTACTAATAAATTTTTTTTACTTTTCATAAATTGGAAATAACTCGAATTATAACGGGTTTAGGATATATTTAATGAATGGTACATTTTGGCCCCAGATGCCTTTTTAACGTAAATAGAACGTGGTTTATTATACGAATATTTATTGAGTAAATACATTATAAGGGTAGCTATAACAATATAGAAATGATATAGTGTGGATATATAAACTTGTGTACCTTAATCGATTGTAAGGAAACCGTGCCTTGGCCCCCGTAGTGCTTGGCGATGGATTAGACGCGTCAATAAATTTGAAGGCTGCGTCTAATTCTACGTGTCTATTTAAATGTTTTACTTCGCAGTGTTCTGTTGAGCATAGTAACAAGGCCAAAACTGCGTCTTTTGACGGCTATGAATTAGAAGCCTAAAGAAAAAAATATTATTTCACAGGACCGCGCCGCTTTCCAAACCTTAAATGTCTGTAGGTTTGAATGCCATCGCATACCATCCAACTGTGTATGCTTCGACGCGGTCGATATAATTGATTCGTCTAATCGATCCTTAGATATGTTGTGAATTAAATGAAAATATTATCGAATACTCTCAACGTATTGCAGGTGTTTGAAGATAGTTTACGATTTGATATATTATGTCTAAATCGAGCTTAAAATGCTGTTATATAGTTTAAATTCTAATTTAGATCTTACTGTATACCTATATTCGTATAGATTCTTAGTAATTATTTGAAATTTTGTTTTAAAAACTATATTTTTTCGGAATAACGGCCTTGTCGGTGTCGGAATAAAATGTTTAACAAGGTGATATGCCTCGTAACCGAAACCTTTCGGTCCGCGGCGTCTTCGTTTTCCCTGTATGTATGCGGATGTCATACAGCGACGACAGTGACTACTTATAAAAGACTCATTACTTTCTTTGTCTTTCAATTTTGTATGAATTAGTTTTCTATATCGTATTTTACAATATACACTGACGGACTCATAAACTACATCAAAGTAATAGACGACTTTGAAATAAATATTTTAACCAAGTATGCAAACTTTCTATACAGATTTAAATTGAAACTTCTAGATTGGTTCGTGAACTTTAAAACAGCGTAGGGTCATATCCTTAAGTTTAAGTTTGTGTACTGGAAAGGATCATATGACTTTTTTGAAGAAAAAACAGAAATTTAAGGAAAATTGGTTTAATTAAAAATTGGTTTTAACAATAGACACAAACTTTATGCAAGGGTTTATTTATGTTTTAATAAGGTGTATTACCTCCACGTGCCCTTATTACGTATTCTAATCGGTTCCGCATAGATTTTATTAGGGTTATTAAAAGATCTTGCGGAATATTGTCCCATTCTTCTGAAAGTGCTGTTCTTAGTGCTGCCACTGTCGTGGGCAAAGGGTTTCTCGCATATACAGCTCTTTTTAAATTGTCCCAAACATGCTCAATGGGATTAAGATCCGGGCTGCGTGCTAGCCAATTCATTGTACGTATCCCAACCTCTTCGCAATATTGTCGAACTTGTGCAGCAGCGTGCGGCCGGGCATTATCCTGCATTAAAGTAAAATTTTCGCCTATGAATCCCATGTAAGGCACCACGTGATCTTCTAAGATCTCTGTTATGTAGCGATGTGCAGTCAAACCCCCTCTATTACCGTTTTGACGGACCATGTCTATGAACACAAGTTCTGTTCGCTCGTTCATCGATGTGCCACCCCAGACCATACACGAACCGCCTCCAAAAGGAACACGCTCCTCAATGCAACTTTGAGCATATCGCTCCCCACGTCGACGATAGATTCTTCTGCGACCATCTACACCATATAAACATGTCCTACACTCGTCCGTGAATAATACGGAGGCCCATTGCTCTTCTGTCCAATTCAGGTGAACACGCGCAAATCTTAAGCGAGCTTGTCTGTGAGCTACAGACAACTTTGGACCATTTGCTGGTCTGAAAGGGGTGATATCCGCATAACCTTCTTCTTATTGTTCGTGCACTCACGTTTACTCCACGCGCTACATTAAGCTCTGTTTTGATGTTAACTAACGTGAGGAAACGATTTCGCAGGGAAGTTGTAACAATAAATCGGTCATCACGACCCGTGGTTGCTCGAGTCCTGCCTGTACCACGTCTCCTTCTGTAAGAACCTGTCTCCACAAACCTTCTGTATATTCTAGAAACCGTAGACTGGTTTAAATTTAAATTTCTACCAATCGTTCGTTGATCCAAGCCCTCCCGCACCAATGCTACAATTTGAGCCGCTTGTTCGGACGAAGTATCCATATTATGGTTCAAAAACTCTCGATGAGTTAAAAAACTAACCCAACAATTCTGCTGGTAACAATAATTCAATTGACAAAAGAATAAAAAATCAATGAGAATCAATTTAAAACTTTGCTATAAATAACACGCAAATCTGATACTACGAGTAAATTTTCTTTTCCCGGCTATATTAATTAAAAGCCAGTCTCTCCATATTTATATAATTTAATCTAAAAAGTTTGCATACTTATTAAAAGAAATCATTTCAAAGTAATCCTGAACTTTGATGCAGTTTATGAGTCCGTCAGTTTATTAGAGCCACTTACACATCGTGAAAGGACTTGTGATGTTAATGTTTAATATTTCTAGATGTAATATATAATTTTATTCAGGAATGTATGTAATTAAAATTTTATTGATTGTAAATGACTTACTGTTTGGCTTGACTGTGATTTTGATTTATATTGATTTTTTTCTATAAAAGACAAGATATTTTTTGTGATTACGACGGATTTAAGTGAAGTGGCCTAAAATTGTGGTGCCTATGATTCAATTTTTTACCAGAATTATTTGTTCTCTTACATTAAAACAATGTATATTGTTTCAATCCGCATGGAGCACAATATACCTAGTCAGGTCATAAATTCTGTCACATGTTTAATGTAAAATAATTGTAACAAGTTTATTAATTATGTAACCATTCATATACCAAAATGAACTTAACAAAACATAGATTCTTATGACATTAAAGTTTATTCAAAATGACCTCCGTGATTTTGAATACAAGCCTTCAATCTGCGTGGCCAGTTGCCTATCGCAGCACGAACGATGTCCATGTCAATATCGGCGGCTGCCTTAATCAAGGATGTCTTGAGTGACTCCAAATTGGGATGAGGCTTTGAGCACGCCTTTTCCTCCAAGTGTTGCCATATCTTGTAATCTAACGGATTCAAATCTGGACTGGAGGAGGGCCAGTCTTCGTGCCGGATGAAGTCGATTTCACGCGCCGCCAGCCAGTCTTGTGTGCTCTTCGCTCTATGAGCTGGCGCCGAATCTTGTTGGAATACCCAGTGCCTGTTATTGAACATGGTATGAGAAACAGGTTCCACAAGGTTCGTCAGGACTGTATTTTGATACACAACAGCATTCGTTTTTACACCTTTCTCACAAAAATGTACCTCTGTTAAGCTCCAATAAGAAACTCCCAACCATACCATGAGCGAGGATGGAAAATGACCTCGTTGGACACGCGGAATACGGTTGCTCGCTTCTTCACTACTGTGTGCGTACACCTTATCATTTTGTTTGTTGTAGCTCTCTTCTACGGTAAACATTTTTTCATCCGAAAAAAGAATTTCCCGATATTTTTTTCCCGCGTACCGCTTCAACAAAGCGCGGCATCTCTTCAGTCTCAGGTCCATTAGACGAGCATTCAAACGATGTCCTGTTTTTCTTCGATATGCCCGAAGCCCTAAGTCTTCATTTAACACCCTTTTCACCGTGGTTCTGCTTAACCCCATCTGAAGGGCCAACAGTTTCTGCTTACGTTTGGGATTTCTTTGAATTCGTGCCTTCACAGCTTTTATCACTGCTGGAGTCCTAACAGACCGAGGGCGACCACTTCATGACCTGTCATCTACACTAGAGTCTTCATTGTATCGTTTGATGGTACGATAAACGAATCTTTTGGTAATATTCAAATTTTTCAGTATGTTAAAAATTTGAATTGGCGCGTAACCGCAACGATACAACGCAATAACTGCAACACGGTCTTCTTTAAGCGTCCACTCCATATTTAAAAATGAGTAAAATTCTAAAAGTTATACATTTTTATTTTCATGAACAATTCGAAATTCTAATTCAATAAACTTTTTTGTGGCCAGCATTCTAAAAGAAAAGTTTTTACTGTGTGACAATACTTATGACCTGACTAGGTATATTTATTTTACGATAATATAATATTGTTCAATGTTTCTGTGTGTGAAATTTAAGGGTTTAGTTTGAGAGTTGAAATGTAAGGTTTACAAAATTATAACCATATTATTGTATGTGTAGTTTTACTGTCTCTCCAGATATGACCTAAGTTTTTGAATTTTTTGGAGAAACGACCCTTAAATTTATATATTCTTTTATTTATATTAAATGCTTTGTTATTTGCATAGTCTTTGTTACAATTTTATCCATGTCTACCATATTTCTGTCATATAAATTCTGGTTGCATCAAAATGTGCTGAATAAAGCATAAATTTGTTAATACAAATTTAACGTAATCGTTAAACGTCTATTTTTTTTATTACAATACGATTAAAACAGACAAAAACATATCCATGTAAAATTATTTTCATCGAAAATTTGTGAATTATTATTTAAAAACAGTTTTTTAAACAAAAGTTAATCAATATATTATCATGGTATCTATTTCGATATGCATGTTTATTTTTTTACAATCATTGTGATTATTAAGCTTAAAGTGTCGTTCAGTCTCCGAGTGTTTGTATTCTGTTTGTTGTTTTAATTTAAAATGTTTAATTTCACCCCGTTATGTTGAAGTATACGTGTTATATACATTTGTTGTTTTATTATCCTTGTGTTTCTTTAAGGTATATTTTTGCTACTTCTAAGATACTGAAAAATGTAAAATTAATGCGAAATAGCATTAACAATAATTTTTTGAGGTAACAGCAGTGTAATCACATGAAGTATTCTATATGTATGAATTTTAAAAAAAATATTAGCTTGCTCAAAAGGGTTAAAGTTTTGACTTTGGTACTGAGTACTGTGGGAAAGATTAATGACAATTCTAATCAATACCAAGTCATTAGTAATGAAGAAACCGTGCAGCCCGATCGTGGGTAAATGAAAATGCAAGGTGAATTATTGCTGTAATGGAAAGGATGGAAAAGGAGGAAAAAAGAAGGAAAAGGTTGATGGAGAAAAACGGAACTTAAAAAACTGTAGGAAGCCGATGTAATAGGCACGAGTAAGGGCAGCTAATTTGGTGAATCAGCGGACTGCCATAATAGTCTCACTATTTTTTTTACTGACGCCGTCATCACGTTTCAGGAAATAACTTGAGATTTTTTTATTAGAAAGCAACAAGGATATTTTGACGGCCATTTCAAAAGCTACAGAACAAAGTGGAATCGGCTAACTGCCTCTACTCAGGCTCCAGTTCTCTATCCTTTATCCCTTGTTGCTACTACGTATGACATTACTATTTTCCTTAATCTTTTACGATTCGAGAAATGCTCTTCTTTTTCTTAGTCGTTTCACTCTTTACAGAGCGGTCGTGATCAACTGGTAGTACTATTGGAGGCAGATATTGTTCGCTGTATGATTTTACGCCATTTCTCGCGATTCAGAGACATTCTGGTGCACTCATGCAAAGGCCCGCCCACAGCCGACTTGATCTGGTCGGTCCATCGCATGGGTGATCTTCCACGTGATCTGGTCCCCTCCACTTTGCCCTGGACAACGAGACGCTCTATGGAGTCATTGTTTCGCCTTGAAACGATTTTTCGAGAAATGCAGAAACTCATAATTTTTTGCTTTCATTAGCTGCGTCCTTAACAAACGAATTCCACTAACACAAAAATATAGACATTTCCTAAGAATGATCCAAATTCATAAATAAGGCTTGTTATAATTTTTTCTGAAGGCTTGTTTAATTTTAAGATTCCATTCCATAATTTGCTAAAAAAATATTTTCGAATGATCGTGATATGATTCCAGAGAATTCTTGTCTTATAGGTACTTGAAAGAATGTGCATACTACTTTTCCACATTACTAATTATTATTAAAACTGATAACTATAATATACAAACAGGTTGACTAATATGAAATGAAAAACTAATGAAGGACATACTAATTTATTTTTCATATTTAAATAGCTGAATGCTATAATTGGTTTCTACCAGATATTTAAATTTAGGGCTGTTCAGTAAATGTTATTTTATGGTATGTCGCCATGTTTCCGCGCACGGAATCTGCATGATTGGAATCTAGTATTAGGAGAAGGTGTTTTTTTTGGTCAGCAGCGACAGACGTGGGAGTCAACCTTGGTCCAGCCGAGTGTACATTATTTAATTGAGAAGCATTGAAAACATCTCTCGTATCCCAAGACAAGACGTCTGAGCATTCAGTGTGTCGTAAGTAGATGTGATGAGAGTCTGATCCTAGGAGTACCACAGGTTTCGAATGTTCTCCGAACACTGAAACGTTATGAATAGTTATTAGATCAATTATCTTCTAAAAATTAACAAAACTCAACTGTATTTTATTGCAATAAAGTCGCAATTCGAATAGATATTTATAAGTACTGCAATGCAATCATTCTAAAATTACATTATAGAACACTTCAATAATCCATTATTAATAAGGTTGGTATTACTGGAGCAAAAAAAAAATTCAAGTGTACATTGTAATAAAGTCTCAATTCGAATAGATATGTATAAGTAATTCAATCATTTAAAAATTACATTATAGAATAACCCTTAAGCCATAATTAATAAGGTTAGTATTACTAGAGTAAAAAATAAAACGTTTCACATCTTCGTGACGCTAATATTGTGTTTCATCCGTTAACATTTTACCCTCATGCGCGCAAAGAAGTTTCAGTTCAATAATTTTGTTCACACAGTTCACACAGAGTCCTTCCTTATATCATCCTTTTTTATGCAAAGAGAAAAAATAAATTAGTTGTCACTAAATTGAGTTTAAACAAAGCTTGAGAGCCGAATGGTGCTGTTTCATTACCTTCTGTATACTTTCGCCTTTTAAGTTTTATAAACATGCAATTGACAACCATTACCAGCCCAGAACAATATGTTTGCATTATACAATAAATGTGTGTTACTATAAATGCTCCTCTTTAATACATACCTCTTAGTGGTGCCAATGAATTCCTACGTCGTAAAGCGCCAGTATCCAATTCAAAAATACCTTGCTGGTGAAGGCGAATGAGAATCATGATGGAGTGCATTGGGCCACGTTTCACCAACGCTAGCTGAAGACCCGCAGACATTGGGCATACTATTGCCGACCATTCTGAACCCGATGGAACTTCATGTACTAGAACTGCACCACGAGATGCATCTGATACGTAGCTGAAAGAAAAATATTACGTGTTAATGTTAACCAATTATCCACTTCTAGGCTATCCTATAATCTAATATCATTAAATCTATATTTTTCACCAGATTTTCATTACTCGTATTGCTAAAGATTTAATTATAGTAGCGAGATATGTAATTTGGATAATCAGAATTGTTATGGGTAGTATGATAGTGAATGGCAAACGGATATTTTTATTTTGGTACAATATTATTAGCCCAGAAGAAAATCTTAAAATTAAAGCTATCTTACTAAATTAAATAATATGCCTACAATTCAAGGAACGCATAAAATATTCTTTAGCCAAATGCGTGACTTTTTTAACAGCGTCTATGTTGAGGAATTTACGAGTCTTACTCTGGTACGAGCACATTTTATTGTAACAGACTAGCCTGGTGGGAAACGGCTAAGCTGTCTTTACAACCTGATAAAAACAAGAAAGCGTGCGGTAGTTGATTTAATTAATAAATTTTATTTATTTATGCCATAAAACCTGGTTAAAGGCGATAAAATAATGCATATTTTATGTACGAGTATTATATTACCACTCGCTTAAAATGTAACAGAACAATAGAAATCAATAAATCTTTCATAATGACAATATAATTATTATTTTAAATTGCGCAAACTGTCTGACCCTCAACGCGAAAGCAAAAAACTACGTTAGGGAGCGTTCAAGTATTACGTAACACAATTTTTGGAGATTTTTGACCCATTAAATGTAATGCGCCGTAACGTTTCTGTATAACATTTCTTGTTCGAGACTAAGAAATATACATACACGTCACTTAAACGTCTTATTAAGATTAAGGAAATGCGTTTTTATAAATGAAATTATCGCCTTACTAGTTGTTAACTGAATAATACACGTTCTTCTCTTAATTAAAATTAACAAACTATAATTAATTTCGCAATCAGTGCGTTAAATGCTAATTTATTTTTATTTTGTTATTGCTCTAGAACAGCAGACAGGTTGACGGCCCCCTTAGAATTTATGTAGCAGTTACCGTCGCCTATGGGTGCTTGCAACACCAGTGGCATCGCAAACACGTTGCTGTTCCATAAGGGTACAGGAACTTGGGTCACTAATGCCGGAACACAACACAAAGTTATTATGGCGGCATGCTTAAGACCAAAGGTGGTCGCCATCCAGACGGGCTTGCGGCCCTACCACGTAGCTAGGGTGAGTTGTTTTGTCGCCTTTTACGACAGGCCGACCCCGGCCGCAGAGGTTAGTATTCTTTCTCCGCCTCTGCACGGTTAAAATAATAGTAATAATGCTAATAAATATTTCATTTAAAAATATTTATTATCCCTTTCGATAAAAAAAAATTCGATTGATATGGTTGAATGGTTCTTAAAATGCAACATTTAAACTTATCTCCTTATTATAAATATACTAAAATAAAAAGATATTAAAATTATAACTACCGAATGAGACTTTATTTTCTTTTTTTTTAGCCCGGAGAAAACTAAATCTTATCAATGCCGCGCCGATACTTCAGGGGAAAGCCAACCCGATTATGTGGGATTCTCCGCACCTCTTACTGTCAGCACACACTGGGCTAGCATATGATAGCTAGTGATGGTCACGGTATATCCACTAAAAACCCTGGTCATCCCCTGAGCCTTTGTTTGTTAGGTGGTCGCAGGATCGACTTTTGGTCATTACTTCGCGACACCCTCGGCACCGATTGAGACCTACTTATCTTTTCGGAAGTTACTTGACGAATTGATGAATTCCCCGTACCATAAATATTTTGTTGAGCATCTACCAGTAACTTTTAAAAAAGCAAATTGATTACATGAATGATTTTCCAGTGATGTCATATTCGATGACTAAACTTTGCAGTATCGAGTTGGGCTCAGTCAGATACGAGATGTCAATTCGGTTTATCAATTTGTCCAATATTAAACTGATCACGACCACTTTAGGTCGGCATGTGCAACGAGCCGCCTCCAGAGTGTCGATAACCCCAGAATCCAAAATCCAGAGGTTACCCTGAAAATTACAAATTATGTTTATTTAGTTCTGGAATACTACATGAGGCTCTGGAGCTGTGTCTATGACTGAAGAAATACCAGTCTGGGTTAGTTTTCTAATTACTTGAGTACAAACAGCCATTAATAACCTGTCCCATAGGCTAACCCATCCTAAAATACCAGAACCGAAATAACCCGTGTGTCAATAAACAAAGTATAAACTATAGTACACACATCAAAAAAGTCTAAGCAACATGCATGATATTACAAATTTACCATTTATACTAATTAATTTCTAAATCTTTACTCACTCAAAGTGCGTAGGTATGTAAATTTTTTTGTTATTGATGACATACTGGCTGGTTGTAAAAAAAAATTTCGATAATGTTTTGTTTTTTTCATAAAATTAAATGATAGGGAATTTGTTTGAATTTAAGTGCGTTTTTATTGCTACGTTTAGTCTTGATTTTATAATTTTACCAACCATTTAAATAAAGTTAGCGACAAAATTGAATTGTTAAATATTCTTTACGTCATGGAGCGACGTCATTTGACGGCAAATGAAATGCAAAGAGCTGTAGGGATGTTGCAAGCGGGAAGTAATCAACCTTAGGTATCTCGGCATTTTGGTATTCATAGAAGTGTTATTTGTCGTCTTTGGCAGCGCTACAATAATACAAGGGAACCCGCTGAACAGCATCCAGCCGTAAAAGGAGTACAACCACTCGGCAAGACCGGTACATACAACTGACTGCAAGACGCCAGCCGATGTTAACCGCTCGAGAGATAAGTTTGAGGCTACAAAATTACAGTGGTGTAGATGTAAGTCCCCAAACTGTGAGCAATCGACTGCATGAGTACGGCCTACGAGCTCGACGCCCAATTAGGTGCCCACCGATACGTCACGGGAATCGCGCTCGTTGAAATGAATGGTGTACAGAACGCAGAACATGGACCCAGTAACAATAGGATAAAATTATGTTATTAAAGGAACTTATAAAGACAACAACTGTTATTTTTACATCATAGGACCCTAAAATATTATTTTAAAAATAAAATACAACGTTATAATGTGAAAAACCATCCTAAAATTTAAATTAGTACATGTTGCTTAGACATTTTTGATGTGTGTATTTCAAGAAAATAAAAGTAATGGTTCCTCATTTAATGTTAGAAAATCTTGATATTTAATTTCTAGCATATTATTTCCTAGTATCATTTATCTTATGAAAAGAGATAAATATTTGAGACATTTTATTCCTTATTCTTTGTAATTTAAAAGAAATTGAAGAATAAGTAAGCCTAAATAGTCACTATTTAGTTCACAGTGAGGCAATAATGCGCAAAAAATGTTTGGGAGAGTTATAAGAGCGTGAGGTCGCACCCACGCTCCTACATTGTTTGAGGCACCATTATAAGTTGCATAATCTAATTGCATTCTATTGAATATGGAAAATATGGGCATACGCGTAAATATTGTTACTTAAGTGATTACCCTTGTCAACAAATTATACTATATCCATACTAATATAATAAATGTGCTAGTAACTCTGTCTGTCTGTCTGTTATGTTTTCATGCCTAAACCGCGAATTTCGGTATAAAGATAGATGGACCTTAGAGAAGGTCATAGGCTACTTTTTTAAAATTTATGTGGCAGAACAAGGTTTGCGGTTCAGCTAGTCTTACTAATATTATAAACGCGAAAATTTGTATGGATGTTTGTTTCATGCAAAAACTACTGAATTGAGTTATAAAGATATTGTGAGAATTGTTCAAAATATAATGATATGTGTCAAGTAAGTAGGATAAAATTCTGCCATCTGCAAGCTATTCTGGCTTGCACTACAAAAAGCGTTAGAGTTGAGTTAACCGCTGAACCAGTTTTGATGAATTTCGGTATAGTCATGGATTGGACCTTGGAAAAGGATATTTTTTTCTAAATTCATATGGCAGAACAACGTTTGCCGAGTCAACTATTAAGTTATACCTACCCGTAAAAGCGATTTTTTATCTAGAGTAATTTAGATAAGATTAAAAATATTTTATGTTTAATATTCTTCAATAGTAATTTATTAACGTTATTGCTACACATAAATAAATAATTTTTCATTTTAAATACACCTTTTGGCAAAACTAGGCATTTAATATGATAATGTATTCAACAAATTAAATTGAATGTTTATCTTTTTCGTGATAGGCCTCGCTTATACTGTCAAATTAAAATAATTTATTGAATATTAATGGACATGTATTAGAGCATATAAATCTTAATATTAAACAATGTTCAAGAGTACATATGTAATTGTATTATTATTTTTAGTGAGCGTTCTTACGTGATGATCAAGAAAAATATCAACAGCATTTTGGATTTCATTGCAGTCCCCAATTTTGTGATTCTTTAGTTCCGGGTAGGGCTGGAGCTCCACACCTCGTTTTGTACGCACCAATAACCAGACAGTAGCCAGCACACCATGCTTCATTCTGTGCAATAATACGAATTGAACGGATGACTATGTTTTTTTCGGTAATTTTTGTACAGTATAAAAGGCTGATTTTATCACTTGAATGATTATGATTCTAGGATTTACTTATAGCTACAACAATAATCTAGCAGACGCCCTTCAGTTTTCATTGTGGGGTTTGGGGATTGGACGATAGTTGCTTCTGTTAAATCGAATTTAACCACATTTAGTCGTTAGTTGTCCATTGTCCACTTCTGGACCTAGGCCTTCCCAAGCTTGCGACAAAAATCCCGGTCCCTTGATTTTCTCCTCTTCTAGCCCCGACCAGCGACTTTGCGTAAGTCATCGCTCCATTGGGCTGGAGGGCGTCTTATGCTACATTTGCCGAAACGCAGTAATCCATTCCAGGACTCATTACTCCAACGCCCATTGGTCCTGCGATAGACGTGACCCACTACCACTTCAGCATGCATATTTTGCGAGCTATATTTATCATTTGCCGTAACTTTGGTTCTGGATTTCTTTGTTAAGAATTGTATCTATAAGAGAGACACCCGACATAGTCCGCTCCGTAACCATATTTACTGTGTCTTTTTGTTTAAGATAATGAAGAGTCACGAAGAGAAATCGATGCAAGAAGACAATCTAAATATGACCTTTGAGAATACTGAACGGAAAGCGAAATACTGTAAAACGGTAATAAAAATAAATTCCGGGCTCATAAATGAACGCTTGAATGTAATCAGGATGAAACGCTAGTAAGAAGAGATAATAAAAATTTAATTATAACATTTAGTTATTTTGTTTATTTATTTCCTACGAGCGTAATGACAATATATATTTAATATTTAGAACCTCTTATAAATGACTTTATGTATAATTTAATAATTAACTAGTTGTCAGCCGTAAAACCCAGCCATATCGCATAACTAGGTACTCTCTAGTAAAGCTATTATTTTCCCTATCTGTATTATATTACGAGTTAAACAAGTTAAGCATTTTAAATATTTGTAATAAACGAGTTATTTCAATGGTTGGTTACGCTTAGTTTACGCTTAACTTATTAATTAAACAATTACCTGGGAGTGATGACGTAGATGTCCTCTTTGAAGGTCACTGCTTTAATAGCGATAATATTTTCTCTGACATATTGACCCGTGCGAGTCCACAGTTCCACCCCGTGTTCGCATTGCAAATGCAACGGACCGCCGTTCCACGCTAAGTTCTTCGGACATCCACCTAAAATATCTTTCACCAGAAATAAGTACACAGAAATTACAACTATATTACCAAACATTTTGATAGCAAGTGAGACTGCGAATTAACCATTTAATGTAATTTTGTATTATATTGCTGACGTAGGGTTCTGCAAACTTTTTAACTGCTGATCAATATTTCAATGTAATAATTCAAATATGCGGTCAACGAAATATATTAATTTGTAAATTTCACCTTATTTGAGACTTCACCTGGTGTCTTATATAGATAAAAGCACGTATTATAATGACATTCAATCAAAGCTGTATTCAACTACTATGTTATTTTATTATTGATGCTGAGTGCACTATGCACTTAGAACAAATTAGGTTACATCATGGTGAATTTTCTTCTACTTTTCTAAATCGAAATAATCGTCGTTAAGTAACTTTTCATCGCTTTCTTTGCAAATTCATTCAATATTATAATTGTTTTAATAACTGCAGGGACTTCTGGGGTTGAAGTAAATTTTACCTATCATATGTCATATGCATCTATCTGATGAGCGTGCTAAGTCACAGGTCTCATATTTTGCGCGTCCGGGTCTCGAGACAATAGTCGCCTTCATAAAAACCGATTTATTTACAAACAGTTGATTGTCTTGTGTTGTGTTCCGGTAAATGACCAAAATTATTGTACCCCTATGGGACAGCAGCGTGTTTGCGGTGCCCTAGCGTTGCAAACATCCATAGGTGGGTCGTCTGTCTGCTGTCTCTCAGCAATAAAAATATAACATGTTCTTAATTTAACATTAAAGTTGTTTATAGTATAAAATTACTTAAAATGTCGGCCATATTGTAATTTGGAATGGCGTATGTCTTTTGGTGGGATGTAAGCAAGGATAAAATGGTGGAGTAATAAGAAAGATGTCCGACATATTTTTATAATTTTGTATTTTATTAGAATTAATTGACCTACGTGTAAATTTATGTTTATTACTGTAGATGGTGTAATTTTAACATTTTTGCCCAGAAGATGGCTATTTTACGAGTTGGTAGCGAGTTTTGGAATAAGCAAAGAGGGGAAAATGAATGGACAGGGTTACTTCTTCATTCTCCATCCACCGCAGCATATTCGAGTTCAAATTGTACTGAATAAAAAACACTAACAAAAATATCCTCTGGGGCGTTTATTTACCGTTTTTCTAGCCAGCGTTTTGTATTGAAAACGGTGGTAGATTTATGACATGCAATAAGCGATATGTACCTATAGGACAATCTGTCTAAGATTGTCTTTTTCTCCACGTAGGGGCGGAGTAAGAAACTAACCTCTGCGGCCGGGGTCAGACTGTTGTAAAAGGCGATAAAGCAATCCACCCTAGCTACATGGTAGGGCCCAAAACCAGTCTGGATGGCAACTACCCCTGGTGTGAAAGTATGCTGCCATAATAACCTTGTGTTGTGTTCTGGCTTTAGTGACCCAGGTTCCTGTACCCCTATGGGACAGGGGGCCGTCAGCCTGTCTGCTGTTCCTTAGCAATAAAAAAATGATGACAATTAAAATATAAGTTACAAACCGCACATACTTACGACATTGTATTCGTAATAAAAATATGATCTGATAGTTACATAGTCATATTTTATGAATATAGGAAACGAATAGCTAAATTTAAAGCAAGTTACGGTCTATTTGTGTGAAATTTGATATATGGTACCTCTATAGTAAATATTCCAACATTATGAATTCAGCTCACGTTTCGTACAATTTATATACTGTGCCAATACGTATCAGATATTGAGGACAAAAAGACATTATTGTGCGCTTGGGAACCTCGCTCTATCGCAATTGGGTTATCTGTAGCCACATAGGTAAATGGCATCAATTAACCGGATGAAACATGTTCAGCATGAAGTGCTTATAATGTAATTGTCCTTTGTCAATCTTAGAGCAAAGTTGAAGGTTTCTAAGTAAGCCGTCAGGCTGTCTGCTGTTCTACAGAAAATAAAAAAACAACATTTTAGAATACCATATAAACCTCTCTCGTGTAATATAGGTATTGAGTAAACATTAGTAAAAGAAAAAAGTAAACAATTTTGCTACCTCCACCAAGATACAGATATAGCACAACTAAAACAATATGCCTATTTGATCTTAGCTAATTAATCCTATTTTGTGCAACTACTTACAACAGTTTATTTATACGAAAGATCAATAAAACTCGTCATTTTAAATTGCTTAATCCCAAATAAATGGTATTAGCTTAATTAAAGTTTTGCGTGATCAATTTTTTATGCGTAGTTATATATTTTAACTCCGTTAACATACGAGGACAATACAAAAATTGAAACCTTGACATTTCCGGTGTTAGAGAAAAGTGTACCGCATGTCACGATTGGCGTTCTCGCACCATCATAGGCTAATATTACATTACGGAAGTAGTGTTGCGATACTAGTGTCGCAACGCTGATTTCCGACTTAGTCTTAAGAGTATACCTCAATTTTGCGATACCTTTGATTCCACAAATGTTAAATAAAAGAACTCTGTACAAAATGCAGAATAAATGAAAAAAATAACAATATGATCTTTAAAATATAGTTTGTTTTATTATTCTTGTGTGTTAGAACGAAATGTATTCTACTTAGACCTTTGGAACGTAAGTCAATCTCACCCAGTTAGTACTGGTAAAAAACAAACGAGAATGGAATAATATATTTATATACGTTGTCCGATGTTCATCAGTCTCATACTAAACACATACAATGGTCAAGCTGAAGTCGTACATTACAAGTGATGTATTCTTGAACACGCTGCCACGGGTTGAACGGCAGATTCAAAAGGATGAGGATACTCGAATACGGTTTCTAAATCTCGGTTATAGTGTAAACCTCTAGATACATTGTATTTGAAGATGAACCATGTGATTATATAATACTTGTATATTTTAACGGCAAATAGTAGGTTGTGTGTTAAATTATTATCAATTTTAGTTCAGTGGTGATATTACAAATGTAATTAATTAAATTGATTACCTTATTATAATTTAACTTTATTTTTAAAAATTGCATACATGTATTATGCATGCTCTTGAATATTAAATAGTATTTTAGATTGATACGTGAAAATACCGATACAATCAAAACTGACACTAGTGTCACACAACTTTCATAATGTACTATGGGCCTTATGATATACATCGAGTGGTTTAGTTAACAACGGCCGGTCACAGATTGACGTAAAAGAAACACGTACAGAAATTTACTTTCATAATATACGCGTTCGAGCTACGCATATGTACTATTGAACACTTAGTCTCAATAATTTGGAATAAAGCGAATGTGCTGCCGATGTATTACGCACAGAAATGTAGCCATGAAATTAGATAGTTGACATTTCAAATTAAACCTGTAACACCTTACATACAAATGAAAAAACAAATAATTGAATAATTATTATAAAATTTTCATATCATTCAAACAATATAACATTGAACTTAAATCACATTTTTCAATTTAAAACGTTATTATAAACGAAAAAGTTAATTTATTTATTATTTTTAATCTGCAAATTTTTTTTCGTTTATTATTGTATTCCTATATTAAAAATTATTTTAATTTTTTTAGTTCGATTCATCACTGATACCGATTCATGACTGATCGTATACAGAAAGAAAGCTGAAAGCCTACTAGCGCTTATCGGCCGCCGGTCCACGCAGGCGCTGGCATTTTTATGAACAAGCGCCGATAGGCGCCAATAAGCGCCGAACGTCGCTGACAAGTTCCGACACGCGCCGGTCAACGCTGGCTTCGCCCGCCATATAATAATAATATATTATAAATTACTAGCTGTGCCCGCGACTCCGTCCGCGTGGAATAGTGACTTTGGGCAGCATTTTATGGATATATCTTTTGGTTTATTTTTGATTACAAACCCTAAAATATAAATAAATGAAATATGCAAACAGTCTGTGTTATCAAATGCAACTGTTACACCATGCACCTTTGGAATACGTGCATTCGAACCTAAAAAACCAGCCTAAGCTAAACCCTATTTCATATGAATAATGATATAAATCGGAGGTCAACTTAAATTGGAAATAAAAATTTCCGAAACTAATAATTTTTAGCTAAAACAATTTTTTTTTTCTAAAATAAAAATAGCCTAAGTTACTCCTTATTACATCAACTATCTGCCAGTGAAAGTCCCGTCAAAATCGGTTCAGCCATTTCAGAGATTAACCGGAACAAACTGACAGATAGACAGACAAAAATTATAAAAGATGTTGTTTTGGTATATGTACCGTGTATAGTATATGTCCGAATGCACTTAGTAAAAAGCGGTTATTTTGATATTACAAACTGATAATTTGTGTAAATTATTATATTTTTTGTTAAATACAGAAATATAATAAAATGTTTCTTGAGTCATTCTTGTATATCTATAAAATTATTGATCGTCAAATTTCAATTATTTTACAAATAAATGATGGTATTCTCCGAAACGTTTCCTTTCTCTATTAATAGGATGTATATACAGCTAGCTCGTTTTTGCATTTTTAAATACACATTTTCTAACAAAACCAAATCATCGTCCGATGAGTCCGACATTTTGCTCGCTCTGCTTCAATTATCATCATCATCTCAGCGTTCATCCCGGTTGCAACCCAAACTTGCGTTTTGGTGCCCGGGGTCCGCTTTCCGACTTTTTCTACTCCACTCCGCACGGTCTTCAGCATCCCTGGTAGTGAGCCCATTGGCACTCATATCACCCTTTACGACGTCAAGCCAGCACTTTTTGGGTCTACCCCTCCTGCCGGGGTCCGGCGGAGGCGGCATGGCCAGACATTTGTTTCCCATGTAAGCATCCGGTTGCCGCAAAACGTGACCGTACCAACGGCTCACTCTGCTTCAATCTGCTTGCTTTATGTAGAATGGACCGGCGCCGATAAGCGCTGGTAATCGGCGCCGATTATCAGCTTTCTTTCTGTATAAGGCCTAAAGCATGTTTTTTAATTTATTTAAACAATGTTTCGCGATATTTATCAATTTCATCTCTAATGAACTTCAAAGCTCCTACCACCTTTATGCAGATGATCTGTAAATTTACAATCACATTCCCATTGAATCGTTACAGGATGGCATTAATATAACTAACCAGGATCTACAGACAATTACTGAATGGAGTGGACAAGAGTATGTGGACTTAAAATCAATCCATCAAAAACTCAGTCAATTGTTATGGGAAGCTCTAAAATGGTTGCAAAGATTAACTGGCCAAAAATAATTTTCGATAATGTTAATGTCGAGGTCAGTGAAAAGGTTAAGGATTTAGGCATAATTATTGATAAATCGCTATCTTGGGGTCCTCAGTTGCAAGAAGTCAGTAGGAAAGTGTTTGCGTCAGCAGCATCTTTAAGGCGACTACGAAACTTCCTTCCACATGCTACTAAAATTGCGCTTGCCCAGTCTCTCTTGTTATCCATAATTGATTATGCAGATGCCAGCTATCTTGATCTCACTGAACAGCAGCTAGATAAACTTGAGCGCCTGCAGAATTTCTGTATACGATTTATTTTTGGCCTTAAAAAGTATGACCACATTTCCGTATTTCGCGCACAACTCAAGTGGCTTCCCATTCGCTCTCGCCGAAATGCTCACATCCTTTCCCTTTTATACAATATTTTGTTTAATCCCAAAACTCCTAATTACTTAAAGGAGCGATTCCAGTTTCTTCAGGATGGACATTCTAGGGCCTCGTGAACGTCATTGAAACTGTGTTTAAAAATGCCCAGTCATACTTCCCAGTTCTACGATAAATCTTTTACAGCACAAGCAATTAGACTGTGGAACATATTGCCAACTGACATAAAACAAGCCAAGTCTATATCATCCTTTAATACACTTGTTAAAGAATATTATTTAAAAAGCTAATATACTATCACTACAGAAAGTTACATTATTTATTTATCTTGTGATTATTCTTGTCATAATAAAATTATTACTATTTTACACGTTTATATAAGTATGTGTACAATATTTTAAATTTCTTATATATTACATAAGTTATATATTGCAGTATATGTATATGTGTGTATGTATACGTTAGTGTCCGGCTGAAACCGAAACCGAATATTCGGCCGTGGGTTCAGTTTCGGCCGAAACCGAAACCGAAACTCACGTGGTCGAGTATAAAATTCCTTAAAATACTAAAATTTGGTGCATTTTACCCATTATTATTTAAAATTCGGACAAGAAATGGAAACACAGTATATTAATTTTGTTGTAATCATTTATTTAATATATTATAAAAAAATATTATTAATATTTTTATTATTTTTTCAAATTACCTAGTCAGGTCATAAGTATTGTCACACAGTAAAAACTTTTCTTTTAGAATGCTGGCCACAAAAAAGTTTATTGAATTCGAATTTCGAATTGTTCATGAAAATAAAAAAGGTATACTTTTAGAATTTTACTCATTTTTAAATATGGAGTGGACGCTTAAAGAAGACCGTGTTGCAGTTATTAAGTTGCATCGTTGCAGTTACGCGCCAATTCAAATTTTTAACATACTGAAAACTTTGAATATAACCAAAAGATTCGTTTATCGTACCATCAAACGATACAATAAAGACTCTAGTGTAGATGACAGGTCAAGAAGTGGTCGCCCTCGGTCTGTTAGGACTCCAGCAGTGATAAAAGCTGTGAAGGCACGAATTCAAAGAAATCCCAAACGTAAGCAGAAACTGTTGGCCCTTCAGATGGGGTTAATCAGAACCACGGTGAAAAGGGTGTTAAATGAAGACTTAGGGCTTCGGGCATATCGAAGAAAAACAGGACATCGTTTGAATGCTCGTCTAATGGACCTGAGACTGAAGAGATGCCGCGCTTTGTTGAAGCGGTACGCGGGAAAAAAATATCGGGAAATTCTTTTTTCGGATGAAAAAATGTTTACCGTAGAAGAGAGCTACAACAAACAAAATGATAAGGTGTACGCACACAGTAGTGAAGAAGCGAGCAACCGTATTCCGCGTGTCCAACGAGGTCATTTTCCATCCTCGCTCATGGTATGGTTGGGAGTTTCTTATTGGGGCTTAACAGAGGTACATTTTTGTGAGAAAGGTGTAAAAACGAATGCTGTTGTGTATCAAAATACAGTCCTGACGAACCTTGTGGAACCTGTTTCTCATACCATGTTCAATAACAGGCACTGGGTATTCCAACAAGATTCGGCGCCAGCTTATAGAGCGAAGAGCACACAAGACTGGCTGGCGGCGCGTGAAATCGACTTCATCCGGCACGAAGACTGGCCCTCCTCCAGTCCAGATTTAAATCCGTTAGATTACAAGATATGGCAACACTTGGAGGAAAAGGCGTGCTCAAAGCCTCATCCCAATTTGGAGTCACTCAAGACATCCTTGATTAAGGCAGCCGCCGATATTGACATGGACCTCGTTCGTGCTGCGATAGACGACTGTCCGCGCAGATTGAAGGCCTGTATTCAAAATCACGGAGGTCATTTTGAATAAACTTTAATGTCATAAGAATCTATGTTTTGTTAAGTTCATTTTGGTATATGAATGGTTACATAATGAATAAACTTGTTACAATTATTTTACATTAAACATGTGACAGAATTTATGACCTGACTAGGTATGTTATCATAGCAAAATGTTTATCAGTTATCAATAATTAAATCACTAATTGTTACTGTTTCATTAAATACTAAGTATTGGTATTTTGAAATCTTATTAATTAATCTTATCTTATTTTTGGGGCCGAGAAACATCTCGGACACTTCGACCCAATGGGATCTTTTGTGTTCCCCTAGATAGCAATCACTTCTCTCCAATCTCATTGAAAATTTGCCTTATGAGCCTAACAATGAGGTATGGAGATAGGAGCCTATAGTCTTCCGGTGTTGGATATCCTACCCCCAAAAGATTCATTCGCCTCCTGGCCAATGCATCACATGTACACAGTAGGTGTTCCATGCGTTCTGTATGTTCCCCACACAACCTGCACTTGGGTGTCGCGGTTAGACCCATCTTCATGAGCATGTTGTTGGTTCCAAAGTGCCCAGTAAAGGCTCCAAGCAAGTAGCGTATTTGCCCCCTGCTCATGTTCCAGATGGATCCTCGTGCTTTGTACGTTATTAATTAATACTTTGGTTTGTATTTGTACTTAAAAGAAGCATCAATCTCTTTTAGGTATACGTCTTATATAAAAATAATAATTACTAAAATTATAATTACACTCTTAGTTCCAGTCTCAACAAAGATAATCTAATCGCACATTTAGAATTAACAAAGATACCTAGATCACAATTAGTAGGACAGTCATATTATTTTATTTAGTGTAGTAAGTGTAAGTAACTCACTACTAAACTACATTAAACATTTAAATTGAAAACAGTTATAAAACCAAATAAAAAAAAACTTCTAAATATCTTATATTTAGGGTTACTTCTTTGGTTTTTCGTATTATTAATATTCATAATTAAAAAGTTTTATATTGTACGCCAAGAAAAGCAGTTTGTCTACGATTACGAACTTTCGGTCGGATATTAATATACGTATGTATGTGTATATATAGTTATAATATTTGTTTATATATGTATCTAGTATATGTTGATTATTCTAGAGCGCATACCGTTGTATAATTTTGTAAATCCTGTACATCCAAAGGTTGTCTGGCAGAAATCGCTACAAGGTAAGACCGCCTATTGTACTTAGCATACAAATTTATGTACCTATTAATTAGTCCTGAACTGTGTATGTGCAATAAAGAAATATTATTATTATTTAATTTTCACTTTTTAGTTCAAATTGTCACTAGCTTTTTTTCAACTATATTTATTCTAATTACAATTTGCTTTAAAAATTGTATCAGGCATAACAATACGTCAACATTTTTTTGTCGCCGATCCTTAATAAGTCTGCAACGTTTAAATGAAATCTGACAGTTTAAAATGGCTCAAAATCGAATTCAAAGGAGTTGGTTATAAACAAACATACAAGTAAAACTAATAAAAGCGTGTTAAAAATAAAAGTATTTATTTGCAAACAAATGAAAATTGGTCAAAAGAATTGTGTAGCAACAATCGTAATGGTGTTGTCGCCCTGTACAATCCTCAATAATGGACGTTTGAACGATGGTGACGATATTTTTGTACGGTTTGGTATTTTGTGGTTGGTTGCACCTTAGGGAACGACCACTTTTACTTTTAAGGCGTTTTGTCGAGGTGATTGTAGGGGGGCGAACAAATTCGGTGCGTTCGCAGTTTCCTCCGTCCTCTAGTGCTGCAGGCGCCGAGTTGTGACACGCTCGAACATATTTACCGTGGAGTTAAACACGTGCGCGGTACGAGTCCGGTAGTCGCCTATTGCATCCATCATCCCAGGTATTCCTCAAATAATTTACTTCTTTATGTTGCCATTTATTTAAATTGGAAAACATAATATATTTTTAGATCCTGAAAATGTATTATTTTTTGGATTAATCTTTTAGCATTTTACTAAGGCATTAAAGCGTATATTATGCATCTTATCATAAGTGATTTTAAGGATGTAAATAAAAACATTTATAGAAAATAATTTAAACGTTTACTTACATTTCATGACAGGGCTACTGCGTATCATGGACATTCTCATTTTTAAAGTCAATTTATGGAAATCTCCAGATTTACTCGTGCAGAGATTTATATCGTCGTTGTCAAATCATTTATATTTTAATATTTTATATCTTTTTAAAACTAAATACTTTGAATTATTCCTTCTAAAATCTGCCACTCTCGCCAAAATGATACAACTAGAAGATTAGAATGTTGTTTATTGTACGTTACGTTTTGTCTGTGCGGGGCGGAGTAATAATGGTGCCCCTGCGGCCGGAGTCGCTGTCATAAAAGACAACAAAACATCCCTAACCAGGTGGTAAGGCCCCAAGCCCGTCTGGTTGGCAACCTTCCCCGATTTGTAATTATGCCGCCATAGTAAACTTGTGTCGTGTCACTAAAATTCATAGGCGACTGTTACTGCTTATTATTAAGTGACAGTCTTTCTGCTACCCTCAACAATACACAAACATTGTATATTCTTTCTTCTAATTAGCTTTTATAATTTCGCATGCGTTCAATAAAAATATTCTATTTTACTCAAGATATTTCTTTATCTGAATATATTCATAACATCCTAACTAATAGTATACACATGTGAAAGTGAGTTTGTTTGTTTGTTACGCTTTCATGCATAAGCCGCTGAACCAATTTTGATGAATTTCGGTATAGTTATAGATTGGACATTGGAGAAGGACATAGACTACTTTTTTAAAATTCATATAGCAGAACAACGTTTTCTGGGTCAATTAGTAAGTTATATTTTACTAAAGAATTTTAAATTCAAGAGCATACTGTCCACCTGACGAGGCCAGTAAAAGAGAGTTTAAGAAAAATCTTCTTTAAACGTTTTCGTTTCTTGTTTGTTTGACCATTTGCACAGATTGAGCCTACGTAGATATGGTGAGGATCACTATTCATTCTTCTAGAACTCTAATCCGAAACTAGTATATAATATTATATATTAATTAATAATTTTAAAGTAAAACAATCTCGAATTTACTCTTGTGGGTTGCCCTAGGCCGGTATTTTGAAAGGTTAGTTGACGTTTTAATAATCGGAGTGGAAATAAATAAATGAGAGGGAAACAATGTAACAATGAGGAAATTTTTCAAATAAGCTTATTTACATAATAACCATAAAATTATGAAATACCACAATTAATCAAGACAGTAATGTTTAGACAATACCTATAAATTTGATGTAAAACAATAGTTCATTGTCTAATTTTGCCCTCCATTTATTTATAAACACTCTGAACAATCACGCAGTACTTGAAGTAAAAGGAAGTCTTAGTGCTTTATGGACTATCTAGAACTTGTAGAGTACAAGGTTCAGCAAATTGTGTATTTTAAGCTAAAATAAATGATCTAGAAACAAATATTTTATATTCAAACTAAATAGTTAATAATTATGTAGAACATAACTGGTTTTGTAATATTCGTCGAATATAAATCAGATTTTACTTTTCTTACTTAGGTTATATCTGTCGAAGACGAATAATCTAACGACCGCAATATAAAAGTAAATCATAATATACTATGATCTCACGATTAAGGACGCTGAAGATAGGTAAAAGAAGGGTAAGGCTTTGCCGAATACTATTAAAATATTATGATGTAATTAAGAGAATAGTGCTTGGTTGGTGAGATTTGGCTACAAATCAGAGTACCGCAATTTAGTTCACTTCATGTAACCAAAATCTCTGGTTAATTGTTTATTGTTCTCAGATTAGGAATCGTAGGGTAAATACCAAAACGAATATTAGAGTATTTATTCTCGTCTGCATATTCAGAAAATATATAAAATAAGATTGTGGCCACAAAATAATTAATACCTATATCATAGAATTTTATCATATAAAACATATTAAATGGTATCGATTTTAACTCGTTTATTTCTATTTAAAAGACGCCAAAGACAATAAATCTAGTCTCATAAAATTAAATTTACAAATTATGTAATATAATTATTATATAATTATATTATATAATTTGTTATCTTTTTGGTGATAACTTGATTCAATTCATAATGTTATATTTAAAAAATCCATTACATATTTTATTTAATGAACACAACTACGATTGTGTGAATAACAGCTGTTAATAACCTACTAATATGGTCACTCATTTAGACAGCCTAAGATATTTAAGTCAATTACTCGATTGAGTTTCATATTAGCAACTTTGTTAGGTTAACATACACATTAAAGTTTTTATGACGTTTATTACCTAATTAGGTGCAACATACAGTGCGATGAAGCATCTTCCATATTTTCATATAAACTAGCAACCAGAGCCTACTTTGATCGAGTACCTACATAGTATTTATTATACGTTATGTTATTCGCTCTCTATTCGTGTCTATTTTTATATCGTTTCAGAACAAACACAAATTCGTTATCATTATTATATTAGTGTAAGAAACGACATCATTCGGAGAATCAATTGGAATTGTTTAAATCGCAAAACACATTGTTGCGCACAATAAATTTAAGACTTTTATGAGCATATATGGCGACTGCTAAATACGAATCATAGGCATGGAAGTAATAAGTACTACTCCATGGTCATAGGTGGGAATGAAATACATCGTGTGGTTGCGCTCTTTAAATTATTCCTAGTATATACTATTTATAGATGATTGTATCATTCTACATCTTTTAAAGAACTGTCTTCTAGTAGAACTGTCTTGTGTCTTAACGTGTAAACTTATGGGACTTTTAACACAATAAAATTGACTGACGCGTATATTCAGATTAAAATAAACATTATAATACATATTAAATGTGTATTTAACATCTTCCATACTGAGAATATAAACCATATATGTATGAATATCATGATCAATGTCTGATGACTCGGTTCATAGGCGTTCGTTTTCCAAGCAGGACATAATACTCATATTATGAAAATAGTTTGGGCATCTGTGTTCATAAATTTTAGGTTATTGAAAATCCCTGCGAATCGGCCTTTCACCTACACGGACATGTCCTAAAACCTAATAATTTCATTCATCCCCACTTAATAAGGTTTAATGGATTTAATCTCAAAACTTCTCAAGTGATAACACGCAATATTCACAATCACAATAATCTTAATAAGTGGCGGCTGAAATAATAATTAGGTAGGCACAGGATAAGATGCCGCGCCTCAGTGATAATATTACAAAAATTGTACTCAAATTTATAACGCAATCGGTATTTATTTAAAAAATATCTTGTTTTATTTGATCTATAATAACAAAACATAGTTCTCAAAATATGATTGATTAATGTATATTGATGAGTAAGAAACCTTTGAGTGTATAAATACATAAAGGCGAGAGGCATTCCCTTTCGTTAACAGTGGACACAATTCTGTAAGATTTAATATTAAAAGATAAGGATTCCAGAAAGCAATGAAAAAAAATAGGTGAATATTTTACACCCTTTTCATTTAAAACACACTTTATATCTAATTTACATTCTACTAAATAACGGCATTTCTTTATTGAGGCCACGCTTTAAACAATGATTTCCTAATAGAAAAATACTTATATATATACTTTTCCAATTGAAGAGATGATCAAATGAAAGCTTAGATCAGATTTTTTTTTGAAACTGAATCTATAAAATAATTGAAGTGATAGTTTGATATCCAATATATGTGGATATACAATGGTCTGGCTTGGTATACGGCATGATATTTAGCTCTCATTAGATTGGTTTAATTATATGTCGTTAAAAACAAAGTAGAAAAGAATTACAACAATCTCTCATAATTGAAGACAGTATCTTAATTTTAAAATGTAATCTATTAACAGTAGTTTTATTAAATTAGAAATCTGTATATTCATCATTTCATTTAAATTTATTTAAAAGTTATAAAATAGTTCAAAACAATTCTTCTTATAAGCCATCACTTCACTCACTCAAAGTCAGGACAAAATATGAACTTTTGATCGTTGTTATTTGAAACTTCCTTCTCTTGTATTGAGTGGCGAGTGCTGTTCATAGACTGTTACTACAAAAATTGTTATTAAGATAACGAAAATCGATGTTTTATACCATAATTAAATCTATCGAAAAATTTGTACCATGAATCTGAGCTACTTCATCGTAAAAACAGCCTTAAACCGGCATCTATGTGGTCGCTTGGTGTTCGATAGAGTTAGAAATAAGTGCAATTGTTAATTGAAACATGTAAAAATACAAAATTGTATATTGTATTTAATTTAAAAGTCTGGACTAAAAAGAAAAACATTAAAACTAAAGAAAGAAGAAGAAGAAGAAGAAAATATTGTTACAGAAAAGATCTTGTTACAAATCACACTTAAATGATTGTGCAAATATCGATCTGGAAGATAATTAAGACCAAATCTATTATGTTTCAATTTTAAATAGAATTAACTAGTTTTAAAACTATCGTGAATATTAACGTGTTGTTATTTATTTATACTATCGCGTTTCTTCCTATATCCTTTCTGAAAATTTTCGTTCATTCTGCAGTAACTAAAAAAAACTAATGTAAAATGTGAGCTAAAACTTGAACTGTTCATTATTTTATAGTTCCTTCAAATCAAACCCGTAAAAACATTATGATTTAAGGCAATAAATGTGATTAGGCACTTACTGGATTTCACTTCATTTCATTACATCATAATACATAAATGGGTATGCCTATTTAATAATTGAAAGGTACTAACATTAAAGGTACTACCTATTTAGATATTGCGGAATCTTAACCATAATGAGTATACTCGTATTTGCAAATAACGAAATCGCTAGCAAATCTGACTAAATTAAATCTTTAAGGCTAGTAAATTTTAAATTATTAACACACACACATTATTTGCAGTTTTGTAATCGAATATTAAAAGTAGAAGAAGAATAAGAAGATCTGTTAATATTATAATAAGTGTTAGTAGTTTTTATCTTGAAACAAACTATATTTATTTTTATTCAGCATATCACTTTATTTTTTTAAACTAGTAGGTATAATAATTATTTTCGATTAGAACCAATTCGAGGTGTAATCAACAAACAAAAAATTTTGTATAGTAGGCAAAGAGAGAACAAACAAGAACAACAAAAATAATTGATAATTAACATGTGCAACTACTGTGAGACGACAACTTTATTACATGCGGTATGACCTCATGTAAAAAATCGTGAACACATAACTCGTAAAACCTTTTTAATCATTAATTTTAAATCAGATAAACTAAATTGTAAAATATTGTCTACACGCGTAATTATGCTCAAGTTTTTACAAATGTTTTTCGGTGTCCACAATGGCATGGGTTTTAATAATGGTGATTGATGGTTTTACTAAATGCTTATTTTGTATAGTCTACCTGATAAACATGATATACCTAGTCAGGTCATAAATTCTGTCACATGTTTAATGTAAAATAATTGTAACAAGTTTATTCATTATGTAACCATTTATATACCAAAATGAACTTAACAAAACATAGATTCTTATGACATTAAAGTTTATTCAAAATGACCTCCGTGATTTTGAATACAAGCCTTCAATCTGCGCGGCCAGTCCTCTATCGCAGCACGAACGAGGTCCATGTCAATATCGGCGGCTGCCTTAATCAAGGATGTCTTGAGTGACTCCAAATTGGGATGAGGCTTTGAACACGCCTTTTCCTCCAAGTGTTGCCATATCTTGTAATCTAACGGATTCAAATCTGGACTGGAGGAGGGCCAGTCTTCGTGCCGGATGAAGTCGATTTCACGCGCCGCCAGCCAGTCTTGTGTGCTCTTCGCTCTATGAGCTGGCGCCGAATCTTGTTGGAATACCCAGTACCTGTTATTGAACATGGTATGAGAAACAGGTTCCACAAGGTTCGTCAGGACTGTATTTTGATACACAACAGCATTCGTTTTTACACCTTTCTCACAAAAATGTACCTCTGTTAAGCCCCAATAAGAAACTCCCAACCATACCATGAGCGAGGATGGAAAATGACCTCGTTGGACACGCGGAATACGGTTGCTCGCTTCTTCACTACTGCGTGCGTACACCTTATCATTTTGTTTGTTGTAGCTCTCTTCTACGATAAACATTTTTTCATCCGAAAAAAGAATTTCCCGATATTTTTTTCCCGCGTACCGCTTCAACAAAGCGCGGCATCTCTCCAGTCTCAGGTCCATTAGACGAGCATTCAAACGATGTCCTGTTTTTCTTCGATATGCCCGAAGCCCTAAGTCTTCATTTAACACCCTTTTCACCGTGGTTCTGCTTAACCCCATCTGAAGGGCCAACAGTTTCTGCTTACGTTTGGGATTTCTTTGAATTCGTGCCTTCACAGCTTTTATCACTGCTGGAGTCCTAACAGACCGAGGGCGACCACTTCTTGACCTGTCATCTACACTAGAGTCTTCATTGTATCGTTTGATGGTACGATAAATGAATCTTTTGCTTATATTCAAATTTTTCAGTATGTTAAAAATTTGAATTGGCGCGTAACCGCAACGATGCAACGCAATAACTGCAACACGGTCTTCTTTAAACGTCCACTCCATATTTAAAAAATGAGTAAAATTCTAAAAGTATACTTTTTTATTTTCATGAACAATTCGAGATTCGAATTCAATAAACTTTTTTGTGGCCAGCATTCTAAAACAAAAGTTTTTACTGTGTGACAATACTTATGACCTGACTAGGTATTTACATACATTTAGTTTTCGTTACAGTTTGTGTAATTCTAAAAAAATAAGGATAATTTTTGGACTAAAATATATCTTTTGCTAATAATTATCAATCAGCATATGAATCATGATAAAAGGAAATTTATAGAAAATTGGTATATATATATATATATATATATATATATATATATATATATATATATATATATATATATATATATATATATATATATATATACCTAGTCAGGTCATAAATTCTGTCACATGTTTAATGTAAAATAATTGTAACAAGTTTATTCATTATGTAACCATTTATATACCAAAATGAACTTAACAAAACATAGATTCTTATGACATTAAAGTTTATTCAAAATGACCTCCGTGATTTTAAATACAAGCCTTCAATCTGCGCGGCCAGTCCTCTATCGCAGCACGAACGAGGTCCATGTCAATATCGGCGGCTGCCTTAATCAAGGATGTCTTGAGTGACTCCAAATTGGGATGAGGCTTTGAACACGCCTTTTCCTCCAAGTGTTGCCATATCTTGTAATCTAACGGATTCAAATCTGGACTGGAGGAGGGCCAGTCTTCGTGCCGGATTAAGTCGATTTCACGCGCCGCCAGCCAGTCTTGTGTGCTCTTCGCTCTATGAGCTGGCGCCGAATCTTGTTGGAATACCCAGTGCCTGTTATTGAACATGGTATGAGAAACAGGTTCCACGAGGTTCGTCAGGACTGTATTTTGATACACAACAGCATTCGTTTTTACACCTTTCTCACAAAAATGTACCTCTGTTAAGCCCCAATAAGAAACTCCCAACCAAACCATGAGCGAGGATGGAAAATGACCTCGTTGGAGACGCGGAATACGGTTGCTCGCTTCTTCACTACTGTGTGCGTACACCTTATCATTTTGTTTGTTGTAGCTCTCTTCTACGGTAAACATTTTTTCATCCGAAAAAAGGATTCCCCGATATTTTTTTCCCGCGTGCCGCTTCAACAAAGCGCGGCATCTCTTCAGTCTCAGGTCCATTAGACGAGCATTCAAACGATGTCCTGTTTTTCTTCGATATGCCCGAAGCCCTAAGTCTTCATTTAACACCCTTTTCACCATGGTTCTGCTTAACCCCATCTGAAGGGCCAACAGTTTCTGCTTACGTTTGGGATTTCTTTGAATTCGTGCCTTCACAGCTTTTATCACTGCTGGAGTCCTAACAGACCGAGGGCGACCACTTCTTGACCTGTCATCTACACTAGAGTCTTCATTGTATCGTTTGATGGTACGATAAATGAATCTTTTGGTTATATTCAAATTTTTCAGTATGTTAAAAATTTGAATTGGCGCGTAACCGCAACGATGCAACGCAATAACGGCAACACGGTCTTCTTTAAGCGTCCACTCCATATTTAAAAAATGAGTAAAATTCTAAAAGTATACATTTTTATTTTCATGAACAATTCGAGATTCGAATTCAATAAACTTTTTTGTGGCCAGCATTCTAAAAGAAAAGTTTTTACTGTGTGACAATACTTATGACCTGACTAGGTATATATATATATGACGGTGACGGCTCACTTAGAATTTAGCAGTTAGCGTCACCTATGTGTGTTTGCAACGACTGTGGCATCGCGCACACGCTACTATTCCATAAGGGTACAGGGTACATACAATGGTGGTCGCCAACCAGACGGGCTTAAGGCCCTACCACGTAGCTAGGGTGGGTTGTTTTGTCACCTTTTACGACAGGCCGACCCTGGCCACAGAGGTCAGTGTTTCTCCGTGCAGGACGGATAAAAATCGAGTTATCGAGATTTCTTTACCTGGTAGCTCAGTGATATTACACTCGGAGACTAATCTAGAGATCCCGAGTTCGAATCTTACGGTGACATGCACCACGTAGTCAGTGTTTCTCGTCTAATGTGTAGATTATAGAATAATTACCATGTACTGATTGTGAAGGAAAACATCGTGAGGAAACCTGCATACCGAGATTACCGGTATGAGTAATCCGCTAATCCGTCTCGGGTATACAGTTCGTTCCCTGTTGAGGCAGACCCGAACCCGGTTGTGGGCTGTTATTATAATAGTCAATATACATACCACCCCCGAACTACATAAAATGTACATCCCCCACTCACATTTAGAACAACGTCACCAGCTTATATAATTGTGCATTTTCTCTATTAATTTAGATCTTTTTCTTTATAACAAAATAATTGGTGTCGCGTCTGATAATGATGTAGTGTTTTACACTCACACAGCTCATATACATTTTGTTTTCAATCACAAATGTGCCATAAATAATTTTTGGCAGCAACGTGCCATAAATAATTTTTGTATTCACCAAAATTCCCACATGTTTATAAAATTATTTTTTCATTAGTAACAACAATAAAAGTTAAAGTATGCCCAATGTATTTTAGTTATGACGGGCTAAATAGATGAAATACAAATTAAATGAATTAATTTTAAACTTTTACGTACAAGTTATTATTCGTGAAACGCGTAATGAGCAGTCGTCTTAATTGGCGCTATAGAGCATAACACCTTATTAAAAATATTATTACTAAGGAACTTCGCCAGATAGGTAATAATGTGTCTATATAGATTATCTTATATGATTATCCCTTTTTGTCAGCAGCTTGGTATTTGCAAGCCACTCCTAAGTTACTTTAACTTTTTTTAATTGCTGAGGAACAGTAGACAGGCTGACGGCCCACTTAATAGCAAGCAGTTACCGTCCCCTATGAATGTTTGTGACGCTAGGGGCACCGCGAACACACTGCTGTCTCATAAGGGTACAGGAACCTGGGTCACTAATGCCGGAACTCAACACAAGATTATTATGTTGGCATATTTATAGACCAAGGGTGGTTGTTATCCAGACAGACTTGGGGCCTTGTTACCTATCTAGGGTTGTTTTGTCGCCTTTTATGACAGATCGACCCCGGCCGCAGGGGTTAGTATTCTTACTCCCAACCCTGCACGGAGAATACTATGGAAAGAAATATACAAACATTGCTCCTTATCTGATTTGTTTATAATTAATTGTATTCATTTGATTAAATTATAAATAGGTACCGACTACGGAAATTAGATTCATGTTTTAGAGGTTAACAACAATATTTCTAATTATATTTTTATTATATTTTATATTATAAGTTATATGAAATGTTTTACAAAATAAGATATATTTGAGTATATTGTACAGTTAACTTAATTAATGTATTATTAAATTTACCGTTACGCTCAGATTGTACTGAAATTTGTTAAGGAATTTAATGCTCTTATTAAAAAACTTCTGCTCTAGTTACATGTGGACACTATGGTTTAACATTACATGCTACTACTATGAGAGCTATCGTCGATACTAGACCAGCTATCATCCTCAAATAGTGATTACATATTGTAATATGTTTTACGACTTTTACTAACAATAATAAGGATATAATATAAATTTCGCTTCAATGCTATTTTTCCTAACATTATAAGTATATTTAATATCTATATCGTTTTGACTTCGTAAAGCATAGTGTGTCTTGGTATCAAATAATGCAGTATCAAATTATAAAAACTTTACAAATACGTGTATTTACACAAGTTCATTTACTTTTTCTTATTTATTTTTTATCCCCTAGAAACATAAGACAGGCTAACGGCTCACTTAATAGCAAGCAGTTACCGCCGCCTATTAATGTTTGTGACGCTAGGGGTCGCCGCGAACACACTATCCGCATCGGGGTACTGGATCCTGGGCCATTGATGCCTGAACACCACCCAAAATTATTATGGTGGCATACGTACAGATCAGGGATTGTTGCCATCAAGGCGAGGTTGGGGCCTTTCCACGTAGCTACAGTTGTTTTGGCGCCTATTGCCACAGGCTGACCTTGGCCGCAGGGATCAGTATTCTTACTCCCTTATGCACGGAGAAAGTTTTTATAGATTATGATCTAATAATTTGTTAGAAAATAAAATTGTCCCAACAACTAAAGTTAGTTTTTTAAATACTGTGCGTTTATTTTCTCTTCAATTTGCATGAAAAAACAAAATGTATGAAATTAGTAAATTTCTGTAAATGTTATCTAAAAACAAGTTTTTCGCGTTGTACAGGTTTATCAAACGAGAAACGTAATTGCCGAAAGCTAAAGAATTACGCTAGAATAATATGCGTGGGTAAGGTCAGAGAACTTCCATTTTTTTAAATTCGTTTTGATGAACTTTCTAAGTGTTTGTTTCTATTAAAAATGAAATATTATTTAACTACTCTGAGAAAACATATTTAAGATGAAGCGTCTCTCTATGTGATGTAGTACACAATTGATGGACACATACTTCATAACTAAAGCAATCTCCTTAGTTTATACTGGATATATAATATTAATGCCTCTTCGGGATAATAGTATCCCGAAGAGGCATTAATATTATATATCCACATGTAACATCATGTCAGGATAGCCTGACATGATGTTACAAGAATACTTACCAACCGTGTCCTAAGTTTCTTCGATATTTTAACACAATCTTAACGGGAAACTCGTCATACACTTTTTTATAGTAAAACTCGGGAGACGAGTTTACTTGTTCTGTTGCGCAAAGTGGTTAGACGCAGTAAACTTGTAAACAAAAGTAAAATATTAAATAGATCGTAAGATATATTACGAATATTAACGGAAAATTTTGACGCGAAAATTAAAAATAGCACCTTTGCTACGTCGCGATTTGGCGGGAAAATGCCCAACTATATAGTGTCAGTGGCGTAGCGTAGTGGGGGTGGCAGGCTCGGCCCGCTCCGGACGACACTTTTTAAGGGGCGGCAAATTTTCCCAATAAATAATATAAATATTTGAACCATTTCATATTTTATCGCAACTACAAATTCGGACCGATTGAAAAGAGCACGGCATTTTTCATTTAGCGACTGCTGGCAACACCGTATATTCTGACTTGCGGGGATTCTCCATAGTATATTTAGTGCTTAACTTGTATAATGAATCTAACCTGGATAATGCAAAATAATGATGACTGTTCTTACCGAAAAATTATCTAGAATTAATGTATGTAATAGTAACAGGCTCGCCCGACTCAACACGGATAGATTTTTCATTACCGCTCCGCTCCTATTTGTCCTAGAGTGATGTTATATAGCTTACAACATTTCTCAATAAATAGGCTTTCCAACACAAAAATAATTTTCCAAATCGGTTCAGTAGATCCAGCGATTACTCCCTACAACGTCACAAACACACAAACCTTCCTCTTTATAATATTAGTTTAGATATAGTATGCATTCAATTGAAATACCTAAGTAAAAGGGCGGTAAAATTGTCTTCCGCCCCGGGCGGCCGTCACCCGCGCTACGCCGCTGCATAGTGTTAATATAGAACAGTCCATAATGTCTAAGAACCAGATTTGATGTGTTTATCCGTAAAGAGGGATCTTTGGAAATCCCTGAAGGCGGATTGTCATGTTACATATACTGGCAATCTCGGCATGTAGGCTTCGTTATACTGTTCCCTTTACTATCGGCATGTGACAATGATGTTATAATCTGCAAATTAGGTAAAATTGTCCAAGCGATGTATGCTGTTGTCTACCTGATCTTACTTGTGTTTTAACTCTTCTACCTTGGAGTGTGATACAACTTGGTTTCCATCTATCGTAATAATTTCTGTACTTGATCTCTTATATTAGTCGTCACATCAATATTCGTAACTCTTTTTTGCTATATTACCTTTTATTTGGTCTACCCCTCCTTTTTTATCCATCTACTTTCATTTCTAGCATTTTCCATACCAAGCTAGTCTATTTATTTTCAGCTTCTTTATCACTGGCGGTACTTTCAAATTCCTCCTTATAATTATTGTTGTACATAAAATAAATTTATTTTCAGAATCATTACAGATTATCTGCATGTTATATGAAAATTAGCCTTGTTTTTTGCATTTTTAACATTTAAAGTTTAATGTAAAAAAATAAGTGTTCATAATTATGCAGAATTTATTTATTTAGATACTTATCTTTATAATTCTTAAAATTTATGTTTATTTTTAGTTTCCATAGTTGCCTTATGTTTTAGTAAGACTAAAAACCAACTATTAACATCTATTTCTACTAATATATATTGGTACCTTTTTAAATAACATGTTTACTTCAAATAAATTTAATTAAAGATATACAGCTGGCACTGACTTTAAATATATGAACAATAGACATAGTTAACAACAAACATATAGAAGTTAAAATATATGTGTTTCACTGCGTAATTAAAAGCTTCCTTTTTTAAAGTCCGTTAAACAACAAATCATAATAATATTACGCTACGAGGCATGCCTTTTAAGTTTTATCGTTTGAAGCAAAAAACACAACTAGAACCTTATAGTACTTTTTATTGTTTTTCAAAGTATTCACCACGTAGCTTAATACACTTTTCCATTCGTTCAAACCAGTTATTATAACATTTATTCCACTCTAAAGTGGGGGTGTTCAAAATGACTGACTTGAAAGCGTCGACTGCTTCTTCACCGGAAAGGAACCTTTGACCACGAAGACTTTTCTTAATTTTAGGAAATGTAAAGAAATCGTTAGAGCTTAGGCCAGGACTGTATGGAGGATGGTCAAGAATTTCTACTTTTTCCTGCTTCAAATACTGACGAGCGCTGTGTGAGCTTGCGTTGTCGTGGTGCAGGATGATGCGTCGCTTTGAGTTAGATTTTCGAAGTTCGGCGATGACTTGTGGTAAACAAACTGTGGTATACCACTCTGCGTTAACCGTTCTACGATCTTCAAGTGCAATAGTCGCAACATGACCGGTTTTTGCAACGAACGTGGCCATCATCTTCTTTGAAGTTCTTCGAGAACGAACAACTTTAGTCGGCTTTGGCTCGTCTTGAAAGACCCAGATTGTAGATTGTTGTTTGGAATTAGGATCGTAGGCATATATCCAAGATTCGTCACCACTGATGATGTCGTAGACGTGATTTGACTCTCCTCGGTTGAACCTTTGCAGAGTTTTCTTACACCTTCTGACGCGGGCTGCCTTGTGATCGTCGGAAAGCAGATGCGGTATCCAACGGCAAACTTGCTTTCTCACACCAACCGCTTCATGCAAGATTTTCTGAATGGTTGTCCCTGAGATGCTTAATAGAGCCTCTATCTCTCGATACGTCACATGACGATCTTCGAGAATTAGTTGTCTCACAGCAATGATGTTATCTTCAGTGAAGGCGGATTTTGGGCGTCCTTCGCGAGATTTGTCATTAACACTAGTATGTCCACGCTGGAATTCTAAATACCAGCGTTCGATAGTCCGCAGACATGGGGCTTCATCACTGAACACAGATGTTAGCTCTTCAAAACACTGAAGCCGTGTCAAGCCTCTCCTAAAGTTGTAGAAAATTATTGCACGAACATTTTCCTTAGAAAGATTCATTTTCGTACGTGACCTGACAGATTCCAATCGACGCTGTGACTAAACAATAGCATTAATCCTTATACTTTCAACTGTTTTGAGATTCAAAATTTAAACACATTCGAATATAGAACAGTTCCAAATTCAAAATTGCCGGGAAATATGGAAACGACAGAACTTGAAAGGCATGCTTAGTATAACGTTAGTCGATATGATCGGAATACTGATTATTTCAGACATAAACATAAAAGATTTTTAATATTGATATGGTCACTACATATAACTATAAGATGTTGTTACGTTAGCTAATTACGTAATATTTAAGACACAAGGTTCCTTAAGTAGGGACTTATAAAGTAACCGATTTGGTATTATTACATGAATCTCACAACTTATTAAATGTTCCTGTAATCCTCGTCTCCTCCTTGTACAGGCTTTCGTAGCTTTTATACACTTAAATATGAAACGTAATCTACTTTTCTGAAGTTTCACTTCAGCTGTTCACACACACTTTTCTTTTAGTAATCACATTTCGAGTTTAAATTTGTAAAAATCCCCACCGCATAACAGTAATGCTTTTAGATATTCGTCAAACAAGTATTAAAATTTATTAACATCATTTCTAAATATTATGTACACGAGTCTACGTTATTGTCAACCTTAAAATCAACTCTTCTTCAGTCAATTTTTTATGATCCAAACTAGGCAAAATTGACGATGACAAAACCGCTGCGCAATACTACATTTTAATTATTTTCTTTATATATTAAGCAATATTTAACAAAGAGTAGTTTAATTTTATAATTAAGACTATTTTTTATTCGAGGTCATGTTAGGTAAAGCAAAAAAACGTTCACTGTCAAAATATTACTTAACGTTATTTATTGTCTTTGAGGAGTCAATGTGATATGATAATACTAATTTCGTGTAATATGTAATTAATTTACTAGAGTGTGCATTCATTATGTTCCTATTTGTTTTTTATCAGCTATACGTCCTTTAATCGCTACGTAGTGAATGCACATTGCACAGTGTGGTTGCCATTTGATTATAGTTATGTAATGATTAGGCATTCTTAGGGTTCCTAGTTAGACGCTAAGTCATTGTTATATGAGAAGTTAAACTTAAAAATTGCCAAAAATAATACGTATAATATATATATATATATATATATATATATATATATATATATATATATATATATATATATATATATATATATATATATATATATAAAAAACCCATGTTAATAATAACGTATAAAAATAAACTGTAAAAATCAACATACCGATTGACATGTTTCAATTTTGTTGCTAACTTCATTTAAATGGTTGGTAAAATTATAAAATCAAGACTAAACGTGATTTTACATATTGTCTTTGTAATATATATTATTAAAAAAAGTTAATATTTTTTTATCGCTGTAGAACAGCAGACAGGCTGACGGTGCATTTAGAATTTAGCAATTACCATTCGTTGCCTTTGGGTGTTTGCAACGCCAATGGTATCACGAATACGCTGCTGTCCCATAAATATAGGAACTTGGGTCACTAATGCCGGAACACAACACAGGGTTATTGTGGCGGCATACTTAAGACCAAAGGTGATCGCCATCCAGACGGGCTTGGGGACCTACCACGTAGCTAGGGTAGGTTGTTTTGTCGCCTTTTACGATAGGCTGACCCCGGCCGCAGAGGTCAGTATTCTTTCTCCACCCCTGCACATATAGAAGCATAAATATTTATATTTAATTCAATTTTGGTTATATTTGATAACATTAGTTTTGTAATTCCGAAATCAAACAAGGAACCGAATTAAATTCAGTAAAGATCATTCATATATTTTCTATGCTTTCGATGTTGGTCGGTTTATTAAAAAAACTACTGTTATCTAAAAATTACATGAGTTTGTGAATTATATTGAAATAAGTGATCAAATCATTGTCAAATAATTTTCTAAAGCAAGTTACATATTATTTGAATGATGCAAACATCAAATGCAAGTTATTGTGATAATTTCGATGCGTACAAAACAACAAAGCATTACCTAATGCTTATTATATGTACATAATATTTTTTTAACTTCAAAAATTTTCTATTGTTGCATAAATTAGCATTCGAGTATTTATATAATACCCTGACCTAGCCAAGTTGTATATGATTGTGTTTTAAAATTTCAACTATTACGAAAATGTTTTATTTTATTTGGAATTAGATTATACGGCTTTAGACCAGTAATTATATCCTTATATAATTAGAAAAAATCTGGTGTTCTTAATCTAGATTACAAGTATTTTAGAGCCTATTGGGTAATTTAGATTTACAATAATTGTGTAATATATTAATGAACACTACTCTGAGCCAAAAATTTCTAGTTAAGCGTTAGTGTAGTGCGGTAATCTTCTCTGAATAAATTCACTGGTTCTTTACTTTTGTATCATTTAACATAAGTACAAAGTGCTAACTTTAAATGAATAAGTAATTATGTTAAAAGCATTCGTTTGCTTTTTAGCTGATAATTTTAATTTTTCTAAATAGTATCTACTTTATGTATAAATATAGGACGACACATAAGCTATTGAAGCTCGTTAATCGTTACTTTTTATGTACTGACCAACTATAAAATGTTTCATAATTAATTTACTTGAAGAAATTTAGTTTTCTGTACATTTTTAGTTATTTTAATAGTACTATAATAGCATAGTATATTGTAATACTACCTAGTATTACTATAATCCTAACTAATATTATAAATGCGAAAGTGAGTTTGTTTGTTTTTTATGCTTTCACGCCTAAGCCGCTGAACCAATTTTGATGATTTTCGGTATAGTCATAGATTGGACCTTGGAGAAGGACATAGGCTACGTTTTTAAAATTCATGTTACAGAACAACGTTTTCCGGGTTAGCTAGTATATAATAAAATAACATATAGATTGTGAATTCTAAATAATCCTTTGTCACTTGTTACAACAGCACTGCGTATTTTATTATTGTCCAAAACTGCTCTCGACATGTTTGATTTTAGGATTTTTAGTAAAACATTTTAAAGGGTATATTCTATATAGCAACTAACTACCATTCTAAAATATAATGCGATTCAGTATTATATACATATTTCACCCATAGCTCTTTTTCATAGGTATATTGGACGATTATAGACAATTGATGCCATGCCATTCATATGTTATATGAATAAAAATCAATATTGTTCACGACGAACGTAAACAAACATAAAGGTATGTGCTAGACGACGGCAATACCGCATCGACGGCCGTATTAGCTATGCGGCGGCAATACCGAATCGACAACCAAACGTGTAAATATTTAGAATTAAGTGAATTATTGCTGTTTACATAATGTTGTAGAATAAACTATGTATTTTTTATGTGTTTTATTCGGGGACGTGTTAGACCTATGTACAATATTATGGGTGCGTAGGGGAATATTATGGCTGGCACGTCCCTTAGAAGATATAATGGATAGATTGTATTAGATTTAATTACTTTGTAATAGTTGTTCCCTCCCAGCAGTAAGTCCCGGACCGATCCCTGGCATTATTATGGGTCAGGTAAGGTCCGGGTAGTTCAACCGGGGCACACGCTCCCGCAAATATGCAAAATTGCAGGTAGGTGTGTGCTCCACGACAATGCGGGTGTAAATGAATAAGGCCCCCCTCGTCCGCGCGCCTTTTATATGACGGCGGTGCGGGGCGAGGTAGGGAGAGAATTACGCGCGGCGAAAAGCCATTAATATAGTTCGGTGTTTACAGACACTATTGAGAGGATAGGCTGCTGGAAGGGAGCAATATAATGAAATACGGATGAATAATGTAAATAGCGATAAGTATAGTATATAAGGAAAATAAAGTTAAGGGGGTGAGGTCGGTCAGGCGCGGTAACAGAGTGGGGATAATTAGGATAAAAAGCGGGTCGAAATGGGGAAAAAGGGCACTTGTGGAGATGACCAGAACTGAACAGGGCGTACTCGGGTATACAGGCTGAACAGGGCGTACGCGGTTATACAGTCAGGACAGGTCGGTCATACAGGTCGGTAGCACTCGTAGGCAAAACAGGTCGTACTCGCCACCAGGAAAAAACCCCCCTCTGGGACCGCCGCCGGCCCGCATCCGCCTGCTGATCATGAAACGTCGTTTTATTGGCACCCTTCCCGCCTAAATTCAACCATACAGTCCACTGCTCTCCCATCGGCAACATCATTTGGTATGCTTCGAGCCGGATCCAGCACCAACATCATTTGGTCTGCTTCGAGCCGGATCCAGCACCAACAAATATAAATAAATAAATGTAATGGGACAATTCATTCATTCACATCGCCATCTAGTCCCAAACTAAGTAGCTTAGAACTTATGTTATGGGTACTAGATAGCTAATATACGACATAAATAATTTTTTTTATAAATAAATAAACACAACACCCAGACGCGAAACGGGAATCAAACCCGTGAATTACGCATGCGCATCATAAGATTTTCATATGGAGCACATTAATAAGAATATAATTGTCGAATCAGTGTTTAACTGAACAACTTACCAAGGAAGGAAGTAGCTCAAAGACAATTCTTTCACTTCGATAATGAAATTGAAACATTTCAATGTCAATGTTGATGTTTTTATCGATGAATCTATTGTTCTACCTATTGTTTGGTATCTAGATTACAATTTGGCCCTGTATTGTGTTGAGGTAATCATTAAATATTGTTCACAGGCAACAATGAAGTATCAATGGATCGTGCTTTGCATTTGCTGGGCGACAGCAAGCGCATCCCTCGAGGTTGTGAACCAATGGAACCTCCTTCAATTCGACTTCCCACCGGACCCCGTCCTCCTAGAAAAATTCCAACCTGAGAACACGGTACCCACTGGCCTGGAAATTGGCTGGGATAGACTCTACCTTGGAATACCGCGTTTAAGGGCTGGTGTACCCGCTACATTGGCTTGGGTCCCGAGAAGCCTTCCTCCTGGTGTCAGCCCGGTTCTTCAGGTAAGTCGTTTTGAGAACTCTAAACTATAATAAATATACTTTAACGTTTCACACAGCGCCATATATTTCCAAAGTAAATATAACAGCGCTTGTGTTATGGACTCGCCCATTTTTTTTGTAAATAAATACATTTTTTTTTTTAAATTTATTTCTTAATTTATTTATTAAAAAGACTAATTTACATACCTTTCTATATATATTATTATTCTGTACCTATATGTCTATGTGACAAAACTCCTCCAAAACGGATAGACCAATTTCGAAAAAAATATTTCTGTGTGTTCAAGTGGATTCAAGAATGGTTTTGATTCACAATTCGAACCACTACAAAATGATTTTTTTTAGTTATATGGCAGAATGCAGAGCAGAATGAATGGCAGAATTATATCCGTGCAGGGGCGGAGAAAGAATACTAACCTCTGTGGCCGGGGTCGGCCTGTCGTAAAAGGCGACAAAACAACCCACCCTAGCTACGTGGTAGGGCCTCAAGCCCGTCTGGATGGCGACCACCTTTGGTCTTAAGTATGCCGCCATAATAACCTTGTGTTGTGTTCCGGCATTAGTGACCGAAGTTCCTGTACCCTTATGGGACGGCAGCGTGTTCGCGATGCCACTGGTATTGCAAACACCTATAGGCGACGGTAACTGCTAAATCCTAAGCGGGCCGTCAGCCTGTCTGCTGTCCTACAGCAATAAAAAAAAAAAAAAAAAAAAATAACGTTTCCGGATCAGTTATTTATACATAAATATCCAAACTCGAGACGTGCAGGGGCGAAGAAAGAATACTAACCTCTGCGGCCGGGGTCGGCCTGTCGTAAAAGGCGACAAAACAACCCACCCTAGCTACGTGGTAGGGTCTCAAAACCCGTCTGGATAGCGACCACCTTTGTTCTTAATTATGCCGCCATAATAACCTTGTGTTGTGTTCCGACATTAGTGATCCAAGTTCTTGTACCCTTATGGGATAGCAAAGTGTTCGCGATGCCACTGGCGTTGCAAACACCCATAGGCAACGGTAACTGCTAAATTCTAAGCGGGCCGTCAGCCTGTCTGCTGTCCTACAGCAATAAAAATAAAAAAAACAACGTGCAAAAGCCATTCAACCACGGAAGTCATATGTGATGTACAGATCATTTGATGGTGTTTGGACTCTTATTAGTATTTTTTATTATATTGAAACGGATCTAAAAACAAATATATAATATTACCTTATATTCCAATTCAAAGCATATGCTATATGAAAATTTTGAGGACTAGTAATAATAATAATAATAATAATAATAATCATTTATTTCAGACATTTTTTTTTTATCCATAAGTTATTAGTGGGTTAGTTAATGCTTAATTATTAGTTAATGCTCAAGAATAATTTATGAATTATAGACCAATATCGTAAATATAGTAATCATTATTGCGAACTTACATTGTACTCAGATAATTAATTTATGGCTGTTGTTCATGCACGAATGAAATTCACACCTAAAAGAATCTTTCCTTAAATAGTGAAAGCAGGGATTATGTGTATGTTATGTATTCTTATTATAGGCGTCTGCTTTCAACCATTGCATCAAATCCTGTTTTCAAGATGACCCTAAGAAAACATCTTCACTATACGTAATTTTTTTTAATGCTGATGAGCAGCAGACAGTCTGACGGCCCACTTAATAATAAGTTGTTACCATCGCGTATGAATGTTTGCGAGGTACAGGAACATGGGTCACTAATGCCGGAACACAATACAAGATTATTATGGCGGTATACTTATTGATCAGGGGTGTTGGCTTGGGGCCCTACGAGTACCTTGTAGCTAGGGTTGTTTTGTCGCCTTTTACAACAGGCTGACCCCAGCCACAGGGGGAGGAAATAATTTATTTTCCTCCCTGTTCAGTCTACTCCAGTAAAGTTGTTCTTGAGTATAATTAAATTAAACATAATGTACTTTAAATACATGTATATTTAGTGTAATAACTTGTTTCAATTATGATTAACAAGCGTCCATTTACTTAATCGTATTTAGTATATTATCATCTAGCAATTCTTACTCATTATTATGTATTTAGGTATTTGTTGTTGCTTAGAACATTCTAATTGTTTCCAGCCTTATAATAAAGTTATTATATTGCTTGATTCTCTTGATAAAGACTTAGTAAGAATTTGAGATTTTCTATGTGATTGAGGTTTATTATATACTCGTATGTATTCATATATAATATTCTCATATACAAATAAAAATTACTATTACATAATATTTTTTTTAATGCTGTAGGATAGCAGACAGGCCAATGGTTCCCTTCGAATTTAGCAGTTACCGTCCCCTATAGGTGTTTGCAACGCCAGTGGCATCGCGAATACGCTGCTGTCCCATAAGGATACAGGAACTTGGGTCACTAATGTCGAAACACAACACAAGGTTATTATGGCGGCATACTTAAGACCAAAGGTGGTCGCCATCCAGACGGGCCCGAGGCCCTATCAGGCACGCAGCTACGGTGGGTTGATAGGTCGCCTTTTACGACAGGCCGATCCCGGCCACAGAGTTTAGTTTACGAATGTTATATATTATTAAACAGCGAAGACAGTAGAAGTACATATTGTGTTAAAGCGAGAACTATTGTATTTTACAGTTGAAAATTATAATACAATAAACATTATAATACATAGAATAAAAAATACTTTCTTCAATAATTTCATATTAATTGAGTTTAGATGTAAGAATAAATGAACCTGTTTCAAAATACTCATCAGAACAATAGGTGGCTTTATTGCCAACAACCTTCTAGATAATATTTTGGTGTATTATCATATCATATCATAGATATTGAAAATTTGCCTAATAATTTGTATATTTACCATATCTGTGATAACAAACCATAAGTTTCCACTTCTATAATTTCTTCTTCTCGCAGGGGAACAGTCATGATTCTCAATTTGGATTGACAGAATACACTCAATGGTTTTCATAATTTTTCATTCATAATCAGTAGGTGGCACAATTGTAAACTACACTAAGTTCAATATATAAGCTTAATATAATGAGCATAATTTATGCTTACTCGCAAGATAATCATTGTTCACAGTAGTCTCAATAATTAGGTTAGTTGTTAAATGATCAAAAACTGGTAAAGTATAATAATATCAGAGAGGCAAGTTTGTATTACACGTTTCATATTGCTCAATTTTGCCCAGTACAAAAACTTGTGGCATTCGAAAGCAAATTTAGTGTTTGCAATTTGAATATAACTTATACAGGGTTATTGGTAATTCGACGTATTCCCGTTAGAAGGTGATAGGGTTGACTATTTGTGATAATTTTAACCCCCATATGCATTATGCAAAAGTAATTAGAAGTAAGAATTTTTGAGTTACTCGTATCATCTTTTTTTTAGCTTTTTTCAAAATAAGCAAAAAATGCATCATCAAAAATTTATTTTAAAAAAGTATCAATTTATACCTCATTATTTCTACTAATTTATAAAAACGATTAAACACTGATTATTTATCAATATTAAGACAACAATTATCGGTCCAAAGTTAAAAATGCGAGACGAAAAACGATATTTTTACAATATTTTTTGAGATTTTATTTTCCACTAAAATGCCTTAAAAACAAAAAAACGTTATGAAACATTGCTTGCAGATTATTTTTAAAACATAACCGTTTTCTTAGCTCTCCAAAAATGCATAACAACTAGGAATTTATTTCAAAGAAACTGTAAAAAAATAACAAAGGATTATTATTTGTTTTATTTACATTGTTTTTAATTAATTTTATGGAAATTTTAATGAACGACCTAAGTTTAGTTCGAATACGAATTTCCGCCTGCTTCCTTTGTGATCAGTTTATTTGAAATAAGTTCCTTGTTGTTTTGTTTGTTGAAGAGCTAAGAAAACGGTTATATTTTTAAAATAATCTGTAAGCCAAATTTCATAACATTTTTTTTGTTTTTAAGGCATTTTAGTGGAAAAAATCTCAATACAGTACTGAAATAATATCGTTCTTCGTCTCGAATTCTTAAATTTGGACCGATAATTGTGGTTTTAATATTGGTGAATAACCAGTGTTTAATCGTTTTTATGAATCAGAAGAAAAAATGAGGTTTAAATTGAGATACTATTTTTTAAAATAAATTTTTGATGTTGCCGTTTTGACTTATTTTGAAAAAAGTTAAAAAACATGATACCTCAAAAGTGGTTCACTTTTGCATAATGCATATTGGAGTGAAAATTTTCAAAAATAGTTACCCCTATCACCTCCTAACGGGAATAGGTCGAATTACCAATAACCCTGTATATAGTATTTATACATTTATACAAATGCAACTGTAGGACATCAAGTTTAGAAACTAGATTGGCTTGTTAATTTATCTTTGACACAGATTGATTATAGTATCTAGATACTTGAATAATACAATATAATACGAGTATTTAGTAGGTGTTTATATTTTTGTTAACTGTGCTACAACTATAAAAGTTGTACATAAAATGTTCAGAATGTATAATTATTAAAATAAATTACTACGATATATTTATTCCAAATATTTATTATTCATTTTGTAAGAAACGAAATAGTCATGTGTGTTAAGATTGCAAATTGACAATTTAAAAAATATGGGTTTAAGAACGTGTTGATTTTTTTAGATGTTTTATTTAATTTGAGCTGCAATATGTTGTTAATAGCTTAAATTTTACAAGTGCAAAATATTTACTCATAGTTCTTGTGATATCTTGTTAAAAAACTTTGTAAAAATATGTCTAGGTACTATTTGATTACATTTCCTGGAATTATTTGATTTCAATTATGAACTTTTCCAACAAATTGAGTAATTATGCTATATATTAATCGTTTACAAATTTTGTTAAAAGGGATACAGACGAACATATCTTACAAGTAAACAACTTTTATTTAACGATTAAACTAAAAGAATATTTATTTTAAAATAATAAGTTATTTTTGTTTACTAGCAATTTGTATAAAGAGTGTAGAGCAGTCTTTAAAACGTCATTTTAAACATTAATAATATCATTTCTCAGATATTCTTTTCCTGAATGGTTACATGATAACAGAATTATTTATAGTATTATCTATTACATGATTATGTTGATTACTTATGTGATTTTTTACTTCTGATTCGTTATTGATATGAAAGTGGAAGAGACTTCTTTTTTGGTATCGTTTATGTTGAAATATTATACTAAAATGTCACACAGCTTTCCCTCCATCGTGGTGCGTGTTTTTTTCCCTTATCATTCTCTTTTTTCTCTTTATCAAAGTTGTTATGCAAAGTTAAGCTGGACTTTTAACTATAAAATCCTACGATAAAAAAAGTTAATAGGAAGCATATAAGGTGATTAGGGCCAAAAGAAAAAGAAGTGTTCGTATTATATGAACTAAATTATATTTACTTTAAATGTTTCCTTGCAAACGAGATAAAGTACAACACAGATCAGGTCGCTCTAGTACCAACAGTGGTCACTTATTGAAAGCTAATTAAGCAATTTGGATAAATGTTTGTTTAATAATCAACATAATAAACTTCAGATACTAGTAGGTTTCAAGTAGCAATAAGAAGAAAGAACATTTTCTAATATAACTAAAAAGACGCAAAATGTTGTCATTCCTACTATTCGAAAAAGTTTTGCATTAACTCATAATCAGAATTTTGATAGATACTCGTATCAAATAAGAAACTCAATTTATACAAAACTGTGCATGTTAGGAACTTTAAAAGTTTTTGTATTAGTGACTTAAATTGCTGTTAGATCACACATAGTGCGTTACACCAAGCAATATACGCGTAAAGACACGGGAAAGCGTGAAGGGCAAACAGTTTACAGAGCGACCTTGGCGGAGCAATCACCACGTTCGATCCGCGACATTTATATTGGTCAGCCAACCGAGCTCACTGATAAGGAGCATATGAACTCATTCAATTGATATATTGTTAGTTTAAATATAATGAGAATCATATCTTAATTTAAATCTTATGTACTTCGTTATATAACATTTATTTTATCCGTTAAGTGAGAAGAATACAATGAGAGAGAATAAGAAAGAATACTGACCTCTGTGGCCGAGGTCGGCCTATCATAAAAAGCGACTAAACAACCCAAGCTAGGTGGTTAAGCTTTAAGCCCCTCTGGATGGCAACAGTTGTGTTCCGGCACAAGTGACCAGGTTCCAGTACCACTACGCAGTTAGCAACGTATTAGCGATGTCCGTGGCGTTGTAAACACCCATAGGCGACGATAATTGCTAAATTCTAAATGGGCCGTCAGCCTATCTGCTGTCCTATAGCAATAAATAAATATATGTATATATGTTTCAGTTCAGAAAATGGGGGCGTTGCTCCTAAAGGTAAACTACCCTAGCTTTTTTGCAAGTTAGCTGTGACTAGTCTAATGTTCACCAAACACAACCTATTAATCTCAATTAAATCACATTTCAAAAAATAACTGTAGCGAACAAAAGCTTTGGTTTGGTTAAGACGCTGACACGATCATACAAAATAACAAAATAAAAAAAAATTATGGCAGTGGATAAAATAAAATAAATAAATTAAAATAAATCTTCATAAAATTATATCATAACATTAATCCAATAGAGTGGTCATGGACATTTTGCATCGAGTTTATCAAGTTATTATATATTATTCTGTAATAGTCTAAATATAAATAGATATTAAATTCTGAATTTGATTTAAATTTTGCGAATGCTAATGACTTTTTTGGTGAAATGTGTTTCGTTTTTTCGTATCGTGTTTTGAAGAAAGCTGCTGACCCAATAAAGACATGCCAACACGTGATACGAATTCAGTGTCGATTGATTCGAATCGATTATTATGTATACTGCGATTCTGTTTTATATTTATCTAATACAATTTTTGTAAGTAACGTAAATACGGAAATTATGTTTACGATATTTTTATTTTTCTTACTGTTCTAGTTACGAGAGATCTGTTGAATTTACTCTTAATATGAGTAAAATAATATTAGTCTTGACAAACAAGTTGATTTATTGTAGATCAAAATGATGAACAGCGTAACAAAGTAATGATCTAAAATAGATTCTACGACTGCCAAATTGTCTCAGGTGAAGACTGGGGGTTTTAATGCGTATGCCACTGTGATCACCACCACTTGACCACGGTAGTGGCCATAATTTGCTACTTAACTTATTTACGCCACATATTCGCATCGGTTCAATCAAGTCCCCCGGAGTTCCGTTATGGTACAAGAAAAAAATTAATTCTATCATAAAAACTATAAGATAGGGTTCATAGATATGGACCAAAAAATGCATACATTGATTCTGTTTCTATTATAAAGATTATATAAAGTGAATTTTTCTCAAAAATATGGTATTTATAAGTTTATTTTTATCATTATGTATATTTTTAACCTTGTTTCTTTATATCCTTTATTTTACAACGCTTCTAACTCTCACGGTTCCGGTCACGTATTAAAGGATATAAATTAATCGTGTTTAATTTCGAAATGCATTGGCATACTATTATTTATAAATGTATGTATAAATTTGGATACAAAATATTTTTATTTTTGGCTGCTTGTATCAAGTTACGGGTGTCTGAATTTTTTTAAGATACATTCTTTTCCGATACTACAATTACTGATAATCATTAAAAGTAATACATTTATTTATCATACAGATAATACACTTTTGAACCAAAATAAAACTTAATTATGTTTTCTGTTCACTTCATGCGGACGGTTAGGCTTTTTCTGTATTATGCTCAACAACGAACCCCGGGTTTCGAAGTCTTAAATGCTGCTGAAATTAATTTAACTAATTTTATGAAGACAACCCGTTTATATTACAAAAATGTTATTGGGTATTAATTTATAAGGTCAAAATGATAGCATACCAAAACAAAGGTTTGTTATGAACATAAATGAAACTAAGTTTGTAAGGTTTCTGATTATTCAGAAATATATCGAAATATAAAAAAAATGTTAGCGTACAGAGTTAGATAGTGGATACAAACTGGAAAAAATGTCGTGAAAGTGCCGAAATGACGATGTCATCGAAGGTTGCTGACGGGTGAGATTATCTTTTTCACGTAGCTTATTAAAATGAATGTAAAAAACCGAAAGTTTTAGATTAAATTTTTAACTTGTACACTCATTTATAATACACATTTTAAGTTTCTTTTGTTATAAATTACATGTTAAATGAGAAATATGTGTAGAAAACTTATTGTCCCTTTATTGAGGTTATTTGTATGCACACGACATATTGCAAAACATAAAAATACACTGCTCAATTCAAACAATATACGAGAGATGAATATGGTTTCACATCGATTGAATATCAATGAAACTTGCACTGCGTGCCATGACTTTCGAAGCACACCGAGATAAAAGAAAACATATTGTGACAACCCCAAGTAATTCAGATTCAAATAATTTAAATCGCATGAATTAGGATGGGCCACTGGACCTAATTCTGAATAAATCAACAAGAATCCACTTAAAACCTGTGTAATATGTACCTGTTGTTTGCATTGTATATATGCACTGAAACTCATTCATCGGCTTAGAAGGCCTTCAATGACAAACATACCTATAGACGTTTGCAACACAAGAGGCATTGTCAATGCGCTGTCGGCGTCGAAGAAGAACTAAAACCTGGTTTATTAGTACCGAAACACAACCCAAGGCCATTATGGTCGTATGTTTTAAAACTAGTTGGTTGAAATTAGCTACCTCCCTCCTTACCTGGTTCTGTCGGCATAATTGCTAGCCGGAAGGCCCAGGGGCCTTGCCGGTGAAGGCAGCACCGGGGCACCAGCAGCCAGCAGTATCGGGGGCGTTACCGTCCTTACCTGACCTAGTCTGGTCGAGGATATTGTCACCCGGGATACCTCCATCCTGGGCCTACGAGCCGCGGGCGTCGCAGAGTAATGATTAAAATTCGATTCTACGATGTTCGCACACATAGCCCTGTGTTGCGGTATGCATCGGCATATGCATACCGCAACTCAGAGCATCGATGCATTGCATCGGCTGGCCATCGGGCCACCCACCAGTGGCTATCTTATTCTAGTTGGACGAGTGGCTGCAGAAAGACGACGAACCCCACATAACCTCACCAGCTTTCCAACGATGGAATTAGTTGTGAAATATTAGTTTATAACCAAAAAGTTCTTATATCAATAAAATTAATACGTCTTTTATGTTCATACATTCTAATTGAGGTTATGATAATTCCTATAAATGCCTGCATAGTAATTAGCGTAATTAAATAAATAAATAAATATTTTGTGACAATTCACAGAGCGCCATCTACTCCTAAACTAAGTAGCATAGCACTTGTGTCATGGGTACTAGACAACTAATATACTACTTATATACTTTTTTTCGTAAATAAATACATATTATACTTAAACACCCCAGACGCGAGACGAGAATCGAACCCGCGACCTCCGCAAGCGTACCGAAGTGCGTTATCCATTACGCCACAGAGGTCGTCGAGCCATTAAAATTACTTTATTTTAATGGCTTGTTATTAATGAATAATAATAATTTATGAATGGCGTAAAGCGTTTGTGGTTTTTTAAATTTAGTCTCTTGACTGAGAAGCCTTTAAGTTTATTTGGTTAGTTTAACGGTATTATTACATTTTGAAATGATGCGAGGAATATTTTAGTTTTATTCAAGACATAAATGTAGTCTTAATGGAAGAATCTACCTTTTTATTCTGGTCTAATGTCCATTTTGTAACATACTTACCACATATTGACAATGAAGTAAAAATCATGGAAAACTTGTACCCTTGTGTTATAAACTGGTAGGCTAGGAATAGCTAACTCCAAAAATTTTATATATTATTAATACCCATTGTACAAACCGAGCATATAGAACGTATTTGCTAAGACAAAGGCAGAAACCCAGTATAATTTAAGCGTATAGGACACCTTATATTTTCTATAATATAATTTAAAAAAATTCTTTATAGGCGTATCCAGACTGGTCGTGGCACACTGCTGGTCGGGGAGATATAAACTGCACTGGACTCATATCCGTGTACAGGGTGCGAGCGGATCAATGCAACAGGCTGTGGGTACTGGATGCTGGTGTTATTACGAGTATAGACGACTTCCGACGAGTATGTCCGCCCAAGATTCTGATCTTCGATATGGCTACTGATCGTTTAGTAAGTGAATTGATTTCACCTTGAGCTTCCGCAATTCAGAGACGTAGAGTAGAGAGTACATGTGAATCCTAACAGACTCCTAGTGTATCTCTATACATTTTTTATGTTTCTGGAATAATTAAATTTCTAATAATGTGTTTTCTTTTATAGTGTATAGGTACGGCACATAAAGATACACGAAATATATACCAATCTTTTGATAATATGACTGGCAAAAGGACTAAAAATTACACGCTAAACGAAGTGTTTTTATTAGTTTTTCTTTTGTCACTTGTAATTATTTGCACGTGCTCACTGGATAATATTTGTCAATCTATCTAATATGTTAGATAAAATGACAAATAGACAGGTAAATCAACGTTTCCTTACCTTATACTTAAATATCAATTACCACAAATTCCTTCGTTCTCCGTCAACTAGTATTCTTACTGCAGCAAAAGTATACGATACCCGCCCGTGGGCATAATATTTAATTAGAATATAGGAAACGTTCAAAGTCTAATTAATTGCAAAACTGAATTTAATGTATTAAGTACAAGAGTTTATTTTTAAATGTAGATAACTGTTATATTCATTCACTTCATTGAGAAGTGAGAGTGGTCGCGTTGCACGTGTTAACAACACTCATAGAATAAAAACTAGCAGAAGGGCTATTTCGACTTTCGCTGATAAAATTTCAATCCACTGATTTTTGACTGAAGGAGAAACTATATTTGATATTTATTTATGAATGTTATTATATTATAATCTATTTTTATATTTTATTAGATATTATTAGATATATTTAATCACATTTTACAAATCAATTCTATTATGCGCATAAACTGATATAATTGTTTTTTTTACAGTGTTACACAGAGTTATATAATGTAGAATGTTTAATTTTTCAAGCTGTTATGACTGAAGCTGTTCAAACTTTAATTAAGTAAAAAATAAGTCTGAATATATTCAATGTCTATGTATCTAATTATATAGGTGAAGACCATACTATCACAGACCCTTAGTACACAAACTCATAAAGAGCGACAATTAATATTTAGATAAAAAATATCACAAATAGGAATAGAAAAATTATATTCAATATAAATATGGATGCTGGTACATTGGGCTTACAAGTTTTATACTGGTCGTTTAGTCCATGCTAACTAGAAAAAGAGGACCACTTCTCTTTTTCATAAATTACGACCATTGCAAGTATCAAATGAACACCACGATATGATTTATCGTTTAAATTGCCTTATTCAAAAATGTGTTCAGGATTTATCCGGTGACTATGACTACTGAGTAGAGTAGCAAACCTCAAACGTTAAAATGAAAAAAGCTACTTATGAAATGCTTGTAAGTAGAAGAGCGGTGTTCTGTATTAAATTAGCCTTCTGTTACTACTTTTCTTTGTACGTGCACTGTTTTATTATGTCGAAACTATTCGCATCGCGTAACAATGCCTTCTTTCTTTCGATTTACGTTCAAGATCAAGCTACGTAGCTCAACCGCTCATGGCCACTTTAATTTGCGTATTTTTACTATTATATTATTGAAGCATAAGGGGCCCTACCAAGATCATAACAAAAAACAAATTTAGTCAAATGACATTATGATCGAGATATGAGTGAAATGAAAAAGAAGTATGAATGGGTTAGCATCGATGCAGACAATACGCACCATATGTGTCCTTAAAAGAACGCGACAAACAATCCTGGGCAATAGAAGCTTATATATATACAACCGGGACTAATTACATAGATTTTCACACACAAGAATCGCAATAAATAAACAATATCACAAGAAAAATTATAGTATAAATATATAAAAATAACTAAAATGCCACGCTTTTATATTTAACTAAAAAAGTAAAAAAGTAATTCTGAACATAAGAATAAAATTAGTGACGAGAAAATTAATGCCACTGTTCTAAAAAGCGTGGGGTGCTCGATATCAAATTTACTAGTTTCATTTCGAAATGCAGAGTTAGTTTAAAATATTATACAAACGCTTTTAGAGGACACATTAATTTTCTCGTCAGTAATTTTATTCTTATGTTAAGAATAATTTTTTACTTTTTACTTTAATTAATTATAAAATATACTAATTTATTTGTTGTCAGTTCTTAATCGGTAAATGTTTTTATTAATTTAACACCATCTTTCGGCAGTCTTATTAATTAAACGCCAAATGGCGTTTCCGCAGAAAGAAAAAAAAGCGTTAATCCTGATGATCCTGATAAGGACTGTGGGACAAAATTATTAAATGTGTGTATTGTCATCAGGAATTGACATTAGCGTGCAAATCTCTGAATTTTTTTGATCGTTCAAAGGGGGTAACAATCGAGTCTGTAAATTCCGCTACATAAATACATGGATACAACAACGTTTGCCGTGTCAGCTAGTATTATTATAAAAATTGTAAATTGTATTAAAGGAAAAGCGTTGCAAACACAACTGTTTCGAAAAACTTGTGAAGATATAGGAACACTCCATCAAAATTTACTTCATCATACAGAGGTTAGGTGGTTTTCAAGAGGCAAAGTATTAGCCAGAGTTATGGAATTTTGCGCTGAATTTTTAATGTATTTGCAGCAAGCTAAGTCAGAATACTCCAAATTCATTTCTGACTCGGAATTCCTTTTGAAATTGGCTTTTATTTCTGACTTATTTAAGTATTTAAATATCTTGAATAAAAGTCTTCAAGGGCGGGATGAAAATATCATCACTGTTATAGACAAAATGCATGGGTTTATAAACAAAATTGACTTGTGGTCATCGTCTTTAGATCAAAACCACTTCGATTCATTTTATTCGCCACAGTATTTTATTGAAGAAGCCGGATGTGAGATAAACACCAAGGAATTTATACCTGATATGAAAATAGTTAGAAAAGTTGAAAGAAGAACTGTGTGAACTGTGAACTTCTCAATGCAAGAGATATCGAATATTGGGCAAAAGTGGATCTTAAATCCGTTTTTAAATGCAGATATAAATGAGGCAAATTTGGTAACCAAGCTCAAAAAACATCTGTTAGATTTATCTGCCGATGGGATGCTGTAATTGGAATTTAAGTCTGTCAATTTACCTTTTGGTTAAAAAGGAAATCAGAATACCAGAATACCTCGATTAATTAATTCATATACTGAATAAATTAATCGCTATTTACCGTTTGATAAAGATTGATATATCATTGCGGACGCGAACTCGCCTAGCATTGGCATGTAGATCTTTGTTGGATTGAATAGGAACGGCCGAGGTCGTTGTTATTATTTGAAAGGGTGTGCCGATTACTGAGTGCGCTACAATTCAATAAGCTCTAAGCTATTCGGGCCACTTTATTTTAATTTGATTAGGGTTATGCACTTCCGCATTTTAATTAGTTTTGTAAAAAATAGTACCGAAACGAAACAAAACTATATATATATATATATATATATATATATACATATATATATATATATATATATATATATATATATATATATATATATATTACATTATATATACATAACTTATATACAGGGTGACTGACAAAACCGTCCAAATTTTTTTTACGCACTAAACATCACTTAGGGAACCCATTTTTGGAAAAAAAATTGTATGTCAAATTTTCACCATAAAATATTTCATCCCAAGGAAAATATTTAGCAGTGCGGTCACTAATTCAATCGTACAAAATAGTCATATGCTGCAAATTTCGTACGTTAACCTGTTATTACCTGTCTCTGTCACTCCCGCGTAAAAATAAGAAGTACTTGCTCGCACAGATGCAATGACCGCTGTCCTCGGGATTGTAAACCTTTTACCTGAGACTATAAGTTATTATAATATGAGTTGTTATGTAAGTTATTGTAATTCTTTTGTAATAAATGTGACAGACGAGACGTCGTCGCAAAGCAGTAACTCCGATACAGAGGATTCGGATTCTGATTTTTGAATTTTAATTTTTTTATTTCTGCCGAGTTAGTAATTGCAACTCGATTTTTATAACTGTTATAATATAAAATCTAAATAAATAATTTATTACAATAACATTAATTTATATTAAAAAGTTAGTAAATTTTTTCTCCTTCAAACATTTTATGTAAAGCGCACTTATTACAAAAATGTTTGTGACCACTGTCAGTAGATAAAGAGGTAATTGTACGAAATTCTTCAGTTTTTTGCGGTACCGATGGAGAGGTCATTGATACTTGCGCGCCGTAGTGTGTATAAATTGCGATTTGCGAGTTCTTGGGATAACTTTGTGATGCTGATTACTTAACATTTTTGTACTATGTGATACTAAACTAAAATACATGTTTCTCATAACTTTTACTAAAGATTCTTCTGTGTGAATTTGGACGGTGTTGTCAGTCACCCTGTAAACTTAATCAAAGAAAATCAAAGTCTAGATAAAACATTTAGAAGATAACTAAAAATAGAACTCATAAAACAATTCTCTTGGAATATCATATTAATATCAAACTTATCATTGTAATTACAGTATAAATAATAATCAAACAATAAAGTTCAGTATAAGTGCGGCTATCTATGGTATCTAAGTAATTTAATGTATACAATTTCCAAACTTGATAACAAATTAATATCAAGTTTTCATACGAATTATGTAATATATTTTTGGAGACGATAACAGAAGCGCTCGGTTTAACCAACACAATTATACGTAGTAAATATTTGTTATTATGTTGTTGTTATCTGTTCTCATAATCGCTTAAATCTCTTAATCGAGGTTACTAGTCTCTTACATATATTAAAATATAATTGATCCTGAAGCAAAACATCTTGACGAAATCTGCCTACTAATATCACCACTGTGCGTATTATTGCTGAAGAACAACAGAAAGACTGACGGCTCACTTAATAGTTAGCAGTTACTGTCGCCTATGGATGTTTGCGACACTAGGGGCACCGCGAACACGCTGCTGTCCGATACGGGTACAGGAACCTGGGTCACTAATGCCGGGACACAAGGTTATTATGTTCGCATACTTATACACCAGGGGTGGTTGCCATCTAGACGGGCTTGGGGCCACTACCACGTAGCTAGGGTTGTTTTGTCACCTTTTACGACAGGCCAACCCCAGCTACAGAAGTTAGTACTCTTACAAAGCCCGAGTAGGAGAAGGATTAAATCGTAATGCTAAATGTGATTATTTCAGGTCCGAAGCGTTTACTTCCCGAGGGAGCTTCTGCGCCCCAGTTCGCTGCTTACAAACATCGTGCTTGATCACTCTCGGTCGGGATCTAACAGGTTACCAGCTTCATGCGATCATATATTTGCATACATCTCTGACACCGTTGCTCCAGGTATGTAAATATGTAGTAGAATGTCAATAAGTCGAATTTGAGGGGAGACGCAAAATTCGAGTTATATAGTTTTCGACTTACGGAGGATTTGGACTTAAGTGAATTTTGTGTGAAAATATTCGACTTATAAAAAATAAACAAAAACCTTAGATATAAGAAACAATACTGTATATTATCGATATTCTTAAAAGGCCGGTTTCAAATAATTGAGTTGTAAAGGTAAAAGGTAAGGTTGTAAAAATCAAACGTTACTACTCGTATGTTCGAAATAAAGAGGTTCATTACTTTTTTCGAGTTATAGAAGGAAAATAAGTACTGAATTTGTTAATTGGGACTCATTTATTATCATCATCATCATCCCAGCGTTAGTCCCGGTTGCCACCCAAACTTTCGTTTCGGTGCCCGGGGTCCGCTTTCCGACTTTTTCTACTCCACTTCGCGCGATCTTCAGCATCCCTGGTAGTGAGCCCATTGGCACGCATATCACCCTTTACGACGTCAAGCCAGCACTTTTTGGGTCTACCCCTCCTGCCGGGGCCCGGCGGAGGCGGCATGGCCAGACATTTGTTTCCCACGTAAGCATCCGGTTGCCGTAAAACATGGCCATACCAACGGAGCCGACACTCCTGCAATTTATCTACAATGTCGCGGACATGAAGACTACCGCGAATGCGGGAGTTCCTAACGCGGTCCTTCCGCGTCACTCCACACATCCACCGCAGCATATTCATCTCCGTGACACGCAGTTCTTGCTTGTGTCGCTCTAACACCGGCCACGCTTCACAGCCGTATAAAAGGACAGGCCTAATGATGGTCTTATAGACCTGCCCCTTCAACTTTACCGGCATCTTGGGGTCACAAATGACACCAGTTACCTCACACCATTTAGCCCACGCGGCAGCAATGCGTGCCTTGACGTCGCAATCGATATCACCAGACGCATGAAACACGGATCCCAGGTATTTCACATGGTCCGTGCGCTCGACCGTGTTGCCGTCTATGCGTACGGGTGTGGGATCTGTGGAGTTACAGGCCAAGTACTCGGTCTTCGCTACATTGAGCTTCAGACCACCGTTCTCAAGCGACTCCTTCCACACCTTCACACGTCGCACCTGCCTACCCCTGTCCGAATCTGCCAGCGCGATATCATCAGCATACATGAGCAGCCACGGGGGCTGCTCATGTGAGTTTCTGATGCAGTTCAACAATACGTCTAATACCACGCTAAACAGAAACGGACTAAGGACGGATCCTTGGTGCACACCGACGGTGATGGGGAAAGGTTTTGTGTCGCCAACAGCGGTCCGAACTACGGAATCGGAATCACGGTACATGTCTCGGATGATCCCAATATAGGCCTCTGGAATCCCTTTGGACCGCAATGCCCACCAGATTATCGCGCGAGGAATACAGTCGAAGGCCTTCTGCAAGTCAAGAAACAGACAATGCAGAGGCGTATTCTTCGCCCTGTATTTCTCCGCGACAGTCCTTAGGGCAAAAATAGGGTCCATTGTCCCGTGACCAGGGCGAAACCCATATTGACATTCCGAGACAGTGCACTCCTGTCGAATCCGAGAGTCAATAACCCTCTCGAAGAGCTTCATGGTGTGGGACATGACCTTTATACCGCGGTAGTTACCGCACTCCTGCACCGATCCCTTGCCTTTGAAGACTGGAGTAATGATACTCAGCCTCCATTGGTTCGGGATCGTACCGGTGAGGAGTGTCCGGTTGAAAAGGTCGGTTAAAGTGCCCACACCACGAGAGCCCATCGCCTTCCAGGCTTCGATGGGGACTCCATCGGATCCAACAGCTTTCCGATTCTTCATGCGGCGAAGACAATTCTGGACCTCTGCAGGCGTTATCAGTGGCACTAGTCCTTGGTTCGGAGGAAGATCTGGCGGCTGCACCTCTTTATGCTGCTTGTTCAGCAGCTCGTGAAAATATGAGCGCCATCTCTCCTTCACCGCGAGGTCCTCGCATAACAAGTTGCCCCCGGGGTCTTTTACACAGCGGCACTTGGAGATATCCTGTGCCGCTTTGACCCTGGAGCGCGCCAACTTATATATGAGCTTCTGCCCCTCAGACGAGTCCAACTTATCGTAAAGTGGTTGTAAGTGGTCTCGTCTGGCTCTGGCTACAGCTTTCTTGGTGGCGCGTTTGGCATCTCTGTATGCGTCGCGGTCTTCAGGAGATCTGGACGCTTGCCACTTCTTAAAGAGGGCTTTTTTCGCCCTGGTCTCCCTCTGGACTGAGTCGTTCCACCACCAAGTCTCCTTGTCACACTTGCGTCCGCCCTTAGACACGCCAAGCACCTTTCTCGCCGACCCAAGGATAGCCGCCTGAATCCTGTCCCAGTAAGCTTGAACCGGTTCGCCCTCACCTCCGGCGCACTTGTCGTCGATGGCAGAGGCAAACTCCTGGGACTTGACTTCATCAAGCAGCCACCACCTGATTCGGCGTTGAAGGCGGTCGACACATTTGCCTTTGGGCCTTACGCAGAGGTCCATGACAAGAAGACGGTGTTGTGCAGTGAGACTCTCACCGGGTATGACCTTGCAGTTGGCTACTTTGCTGATGTGGTGTCTCCTAGTGAGTAGGAAGTCGATTTGGGTAGCATTCCTCCCGCTCTTGTAGATGATGAGATGCTCGGGTCTCTTTTTGAAATACGTGTTCACGATGGCAAGGTCGGCAGCCGCACACGTATTGAGGATGTCCTCCCCTTCCGCGTTGCGGCTACCGTACCCAAATCCACGGTGAACACGCTGGGACTCATTTATTATATCGACTTATAAAGGGATCTATAACGAAGGTTTTGGGGGTTGAAGGGAAGGAAACACAATATTTTTCGAGTTAGCGAAGTTTTCGACGTAGCGAGGTTTGACTTAAAGAGATTCTACTGTATTTCCTATTTAGGAACTGGACTTATTAATTACATCCTTACTGTATTTACAGCAAGGATGTAATTAACAAGTAAAAGGTAGAAGTTACACATGAAATATAAGAATTAAATTTTATAATTTAAAAGTGGGCATAAATCAAAAATATTGTAAATTATATTTTAGTATATAAACAAGATGATAAATAGTTTCCTGGCTTACACATTCATTTTAACAAATAATTCACATTACAAAGTGAAACTATACTAGAAGTAAATTTTGTAATGCGTATTAATTTGAAGGAGTTAGAGCAAATATACGAGTAAAGCGTCTTCTTTAGAGTTCCTACAGGAATAAGCTTTTCTACGCCCTTTTGAGTCAGTGCCTTGTTGACTCTTGAAGAAGCGTAGTAAAATCAAATCCAGCTAAATTTAAATATTTCAGAAGCAACTATCATCTGAACTCTTATGAGTAAAATGAAGTTGACTTTAGATAATAAATCGAACAGAGTCTTAATATTATACTGTAATCTTAATGACGAGGGCATGGTCATGTGTGTAGCGCGATGAAAAGTGAGAGCAAGCCAGGTCGCAACAGATTTAACGTCGTCAGTACTTATGCTACCAAGTTCGGTAGACAGACCATTGTCAGACGTAGCAGATTGGTGCTACATGAGAAAAGCGGTAGCTCTGCTCAGAAAACGTGAAAACTAGGAATCTGAGACTACTGATGTGCGTTGTCAGATTTAGTTCTCTTTATATCGATACCTGAATGTCGTAAGGGAATATGTGTAATACATCGTCTTATTACAATAGTAGTGATGCTATCATAAAAATACCACAGATACTGTAATTATCGTAATAAAACAAGCGTATCGCCGGTGGTAGTTTTATATCATACAGCAGTAATTGGTTTAACCATATACTGTTGCACTGTTTAGTGTAAAGTAACTTATATTTTACGAGTATTACTCTGCTTTCTCCGAAATATTTAAAGCATGTTATTAGGAAACACACACATAGGAGTATAAAAATTTCACTGTTTTTGGTATATATAAATACTAGGAAAGTTCAGTTATTATTAGCTTTTTTATATCTCGTTGTATGGTTCATTGTATACTGTTTAAAATATTACCAACCTTCATTCGAGCACTATTTCTTAACAACTTTCAATCTAGTGTGAACAGGAATAGAATAGGAAAGGTCACTAGATCATTGGTGATATTGGTAAAATGAGGCAAAATATAACCTTAGCTACGTGATCCCAAGCCCTTTATAATTACTTTGTGTTGTGTTCCGATATAATTAGATTCCAGTACGGGCAGATTAATGAAAGGTGCCAATTTTCAAAATAAATGTTTTGCATTGTATTTGACACTCTATCTCTTAAAAAAAACAGAGATTATGTGTAAATATGAAACCTGATTAATATCGATTTCATAACTGGTACACCAAATAATATTCAAGACCGACCGGTAGTATTAAAAATTAAAACATCTTCTAATTTAACCACCATAAAACAGGCAAAGTAACAAGCAATCTAATGTGATGAACCGAAGATAACAGTGTTCAATGGAAGGAAAACACCTTTTATCTACTACAGCAAATTGCAAAATTGCATAAAATATTCCTATTGTAATGCCTTCATAAGAAGGTCGATGAGGATACATATTGTGACTACTATTTCTAATAATAGTAATAATTCATGAGAAATAAAACTTAAGAGAATATTTTCTGTAAATTATTAACTGCTCATGTGCATATTTACAGAGGTTTTTATGTATGTGTGATAGAGCTAAAAAAACATGCGGAGCAGTCTTTGGGGACTGCCGATAGTAGTGAAAACTAAGTAACTTGTGAATTGTATCGTCAAGCTATTAGATTATTATTTTCGGTTTATAAAGAAGTGTTTATGATCAAGGATTAAAGTTTAAATTGGTCATTAACACTTCTTTATAAACCAAAAATTGTCCACCCAAAAAGTGCTCAACGCGCCTATAGAAGTTTTCACTTTAAAAACTCAACTGTATTTCATTGTAATAAAGTCGCAATTCGAATAGAAATGTATAAGTAATGCAATGCAATCATTTAAAAGTTACATTATAAAATAAACCTTAAATCATTGTTAATAAGGTTGGTATTACTGGAGCAAACTCCCTCCGTCTTACGAATTTTCGATCAGGTCACGTGTACTGACGCGAGTTTAACATTTTTTACCCATCACAAAAAAACTAATTCATAGAAAGTTGTTTCATTTGCGCGCTGAAAGATTGGTAATTTTGACATATCTTCGCTGACACAATAAAGGCTAACTGTGTGACGCGTTCAAGTCTCTCGAAATGTGAAAATTGTTGAAACTAACATTACGTTAACGTTAACGTTGTTTTTTATAACACCGACATATTACACAATGAAGTCGTTTAAATTATTCTAATATTATTTTAATATTATTCTAATAATATTTTATATTATGAATTTAACCTGTAGTGTGTAAGTCGATTTAGTCAGTATAATTAAAGTCGTCGTACAGACAATACGTGTTTCAATTAACGACCTATACCCCCCACACCTCATGGCGACCCTGCCTTGCGCTATCGCCTAGGTATCGGGTTTCGCCCAGGTGCCGGGCGACGCGACGGCGCGACGGATAAATAAGCGAGATCAGCGAATTCCTGTGTGCCTCAGTGCACGAAGTTAAGACTTTTGAATTATAAAAATTAAAAAACATGATATAATGACGCCAACCACTGAACTGACAACGTCGTTTGAAGACAGAAAAATTATATATTATAAAAATTACAATGGGCAACGGAAACAATAAACAAGAAATAAAGGAGGTGATTATTGGAGAGAATACTATTATAGAAACTCATATCCAAAGAAACAACATCCTACTGCTGTCGGCCTTGGGATTAATCATACTTTTCATTTTGGTTGTACTTATTAAAAAAGTACTGGACAGACAGAAGAAATGGATAGATAAGAGAATTAATGCTGAGTTTGTCAGAAGAATGCGTATGCGGCTGTCCAAAAGGATCTACGGCGAAGGAGAAGGAGTTGAGGATGTGTAGTGCTTTTATTATTTTTTTAATTCTTTTTCTGTGAGCTATAAAACTAAGAGTGCTATGTTTGTGTTTTTGTGCGCTACTTATTCCAGAACAAGGTGCCGTTACTGATTTTCTATTGAACTTTAAATTTAGTTAATAATTAGTGAGTATATTTTAACGTCATTAAAAAATCTATGGAAGAAAATGTAGAACAAATTTTATGTGAGTTAACTGACATACAAATATATTTAAGGAAATTGGGCTCTAAAAGAAAACAATATAAAATTATTGTAGACGAAAAAATATTAAAGGCTAAAAAGCTATATTCTTCTTATGAAAATATTATAAGTATTATTCCCGAGCATAAAATTTCTTTAGAATTAGATGAACTTATACTTGAAGTATTAGGAGAAAAAATTGAATTAGCTTACTCAAAAATTCTTACTTATAGTACTGAATCTAGCTTAAAATATAATAATTTTTGCAAAATGGAAAACTTTGAGATAAGAACGGCAACATCATTAATTCCTATAATGGATGGTTCTGAGGAAACAACAGAAAAAATTATTGACACTGTAGAATTGTATAGTGATTGTTTAAAAAATAAAGATCAGATAAAGTTACTAATATCTTTCGTATTAAAAACTAGGCTTACTAAATCTGCTAAGTTAAAATTAAAAGGTGAATATAATGATATAGAAAGTCTCGTAAAAGACATGAAATCTTATTTGCTTACAAAAAAATCTGCAAATTCTATTCTTTCTCAAATAAATAACTTGAGTCAAAATAATATGTCTATCAGTGAATATGGAAATAAATTATCAGAATTATTCGTAGGCCTGACTATCGCACAAGCTGACGGTAACGAAAAAGCATGTGAAATACTAAGACCTATAAATGAAAAACTTGCAATTAAAAGATTTTCTGATGGGTTAAGAAATAGGCGATTAAGTACCATTATTTCAGCACGTAACTATTTGGACCTCAAAGATGCGGTGCGAGCAGCTGAAGACGAAGAGTTGGCTCAACCTTCTTCATCCAGCAATATTTTCAACATGAGAGGTAGGTCAAATAACAGATATAATAACACAGGAGGTCGAAATAATTATTATAAGAATGGTTTTAATTCCCTAAAACCATTTGGATATGCTAATTATGACACAGTTAATAAATATAATAATTTTAAACAACAACATTTCAATAATAATTCCCGTGGTGGATATTACCGTGGAACAAGTAATAACAGGGGAAATAATTATAATTATTCTTCGACAAGATCTTATCGTGGTAGAGGAAATCGTGGTAGAAGTTCACAACATAAGATGTTCCCTGTTCAATTATGTGACAATACGGAAAAACAAAAAGAAAAATTGGAAAATGAAAATCGGTTTTTTCGGGGTTAAATATTTTAATATTATGACTTGTAATGAAAATGTTAGATATGCTCATTTTAATGTAAATAATAACAAATGTTCATGGCTAGTAGTAATCAAAAATTCTAGTGGAAATTTATTTATTATTATATAAAATTTACAGAAGAATAAGAAGTAAATCTAAATAAAAATGACGTGCTTTTATCCTAAAGACTGCGAACAATTTGCAGTATGTATGATGTTAGTGGCCCCTTGTACAAAAACGTGCTATGAAGATCCACCTATGTGCTATCCCTGCTTGCCACGATGTCCTTTGCCGAAGGTTATGTATTATTGTGAAAAAGCTGCGTGTTTCAAGGCCTCTAACTTTCTAAGAGGAAGATTGCTGTGATCCACCACTAAATTATAAGAAGATTGTGCGCAAGCACCTGCGCAAGCTGCCTGTTTCTGCATTCAAGCGCAATGAAATGCAGGACTAAGAGCAATCGAAGACGCTTGACACTGCGAATTTCCTATTTAGAAGCTCTCGTGACATAGTTGTCGAATGTGATTGTGCACGGACCCCGTAAAAGTCGGCGACCCAGCAAAAATGTCACCCTGCACATCCAAACCGACACTCGGATGTTGTTTGTTCAAGAAGAAACCAATAAAAGTGTAGCTTGAGGATATGTTAGATGACTAACAACGAAATTTCGTTTCCTACTTTCAATGTGAAACCAGAAAATAATTTAAATAAAAAGGATGACTGATTTTTTTTTCCCCAAAAAGGGCTTAACGTCAGGCAAGCGGGCGGTTGTAAAAACTAAGCCATAACTATTGCAACATGCAACATGTTGTGCTGACCCTATATAATGTAGGATAAGGGCAGGAGGAAGAAGATTTTCATAAATGGAGATCAGCAGATCTTATCTTTATGCTATATATAAAAAAATAGCGCATCGTTTACTACTTATTTTAATAATTATGTGTGTGATTGAACGTTTGAAATCTGAAAATATAACCCATTTCAAGACTATACTACAATTTAGATAAGTTATTATAAAACATACTCCATTAATAATAGTGTTTATAAAGATAATACAAATCAACTGTCATTATCATGTATTATAATGGATCATTATCGTTTATTTTAGTTTATTGGAATTTTTTATTGGTGTCGCTCATATATATGTGTAGAGTTTAAAAATAGTTGTGTGAAATTGGAATACTTTGTAAACTATGTTGTAGTTGCCCATTAATTACTACCTTTTATTGTCACTGTTGTAGTGTGTGGTGTCGCACCAGAATAGCACCACCCCATCTCCTCCCTTGGGTGTCGTAAGAGACGACTAAGGGATAGAAAGAACGGAGGATGGGCAGCAGCATCTTTCCGTGAGAGCATCACCAACTGCGAATACTGCGATCGCCAACCCGCCTGCCAAGCGTGGCGATTATGGCAAAACCCCCCCCTAAAATGACAGATACACACAGGCCCCGGCCCCTAGTCCCCGGCGGCCCCGTTCGTGGTGGTCACGGTAGCAGCCACATAAGCGACGGGGCAGGGGGTGCGAAGAATCCCCGGGTTCGGATTCGCTACCAAGAACGACGACCTTTGGCCCTGGCAACATACAATGTCAAGACACTGCGGACCAACGAGAAGTTGGAGGAACTGGAGGAAGTTTTGAGCAGACTGCGATGGGATGTTGTGGGGTTATCTGAAGTCCGAAGACAGGGAGAGGACTCAATAATCCTAAATTCCGGAAATCTGCTCTACTTCCGGGAGGGCGACCAACTGTCCCAAGGTGGTGTCGGGTTTCTCGTTCACAAGTCTCTTGTGAACAACGTTACTGAGGTGGGGAGTGTTTCGACTAGGGTAGCGTACCTAATACTCAAAATTACCAAACGGTATTCGTTGAAGGTCATTCAGGTTTACGCTCCGACTTCGACACATCCTGACGAAGAGGTGGAAGTCATGTATGAGGACATCTCAACAGCCATCCACACTTCTAAAACCCACTTTAACGTTGTCATGGGAGACTTCAACGCAAAGTTGGGGAAACGTAGCGGCGATGAGTTGAGAGTGGGGCAATTTGGGTTCGGAAATCGGAACACCCGAGGCCAGATGCTGGCCGACTTCATGGAGAAGGAGGACCTGTATATGATGAACTCCTTCTTCATGAAGCCAGAACAACGCAAATGGACTTGGATTAGTCCCGATGGTGCCACCAAAAATGAGATTGACTTCATTATGTCGACCAAAAGACAGATATTCAATGATGTCTCTGTGATCAATTCGGTGAAAACTGGGAGTGATCACCGCTTAGTAAGAGGCACATTGAATATCAATCCAAAATTGGAGAGGTCTCGACTGGTGAAGTCTACGCTCCGACCTGCACCCATACAGATCCAAAACCCGGTAAACTTTCAACTCGAATTGCAAAACCGCTTCGAATGCCTCGGTGACTGCGTTGACGTGGACGAGTATAATAACAGGTTCGTGGAAGCTGTTCAAACGGCCGGGTCTAAATTCTTCAAGGCCAGCCGTTCAAAAAGAACCGGAAAAATCTCAGATTCTACTCTCAAATTGATGGATGTGAGACGTCAAATGACCCTTCAGTCCCCGGACGATGCTTCCCAGTATAGGCAGCTAAATAGACAGATCTCCAAGTCCTTGACTCGCGATATCCGCCGCCATAACACAGACTGTGTAAAGGCGGCTATAGAGCGTAACAAGGGCTCTAAAGTATTCGCACGAGAATTGTCTATTGGGCAGAGCCAACTGACGAAGCTGAAGACCGACGACGGCAGGGTCGTTTCGTCTAAACCCGAACTTTTGAGGGAAGTCGAGAAGTTCTACGGACAGCTATACACGACCACACGGGCACCTGTTAACAACAAGGCTAAAGACCCAAGAGCCAAATTAACCCGACACTACACCGTAGATATCCCAGACGTCAGTCTGTACGAGATTAGTGTGGCCCTTAAACAGCTTAAAAACAACAAGGCGCCGGGTGATGATGGAATTACAGCCGAGCTTCTGAGAGCTGGTGGTACTCCTGTGCTTAAAATCCTCCAGAAGCTATTTAATTCCGTCATCCTCGATGGCAAAACGCCGCAGGCCTGGCACGGAAGTATAGTGGTGCTGTTCTTCAAAAAGGGCGACAAAACCCTTTTGAAGAACTTTAGACCGATATCACTTCTGAGCCATGTTTACAAGCTGTTTTCAAGGGTCATCACGAATCGTCTCGCGCGCAGATTTGACGACTTCCAGCCTCCCGAACAAGCCGGATTCCGAAAAGGTTTTAGCACCATAGACCACATACATACGCTGCGGCAGGTTATACAGAAGACGGAGGAGTATAACCAGCCACTATGCTTGGCGTTCGTGGACTATGAGAAAGCCTTTGATTCGATCGAGACCTGGGCGGTGCTTCAGTCTCTCCAGAGGTGCCACATTGATTATCGATACATCAAAGCGTTGAAGTGTTTGTATGAAAACGCCACCATGTCAGTCCGTCTCCAGGATCAGAACTCGAAGCCTATCCGACTGCAGCGGGGAGTCAGACAAGGCGATGTCATATCGCCGATGCTGTTCACTGCTGCGTTGGAAGATGTCTTCAAGCTTCTGGACTGGAACGGACTGGGCATCAACATTAACGGTGAGTACATCACTCACCTTAGATTCGCAGATGATATCGTAATCATGGCTGAAACCATGGAAGACTTAAGCCATATGCTTGATGGCCTCAATACAGCTTCCCAAGGAGTAGGTCTCAAAATGAACATGGACAAGACGAAGATCATGTCTAATGTCCATGTCGCACCTACCCCCGTAACAGTTGGGAACTGTACTTTCGAAATTGTTGACGAATACGTCTACTTGGGTCAAACGATCCAGTTAGGCAGGTCCAATTTCGCGAAAGAGGTCACTCGTCGAATCCAACTCGGATGGGCAGCGTTCGGGAAGCTCCGTAAAATCTTTTCGTCCCAAATACCGCAGTGTCTCAAGACGAAGGTTTTTAACCAATGTGTGTTGCCAGTGATGACATACGGAACGCAGACGTGGTCGCTAACTATGGGCCTTATGAGAAAGCTCATGGTCGCTCAGAGAGCAATGGAGAGGGCTATGCTCGGAGTTTCCCTGCGAGATCGAATCAGAAATGAGGAGATTCGCAGGAGAACCAAAGTAACCGACATAGCCCGGATGATTGCAAAACTGAAGTGGCAGTGGGCTGGGCACATAGCTCGAAGGACTGATGGCCGTTGGGGCAGAAAAGTCCTCGAATGGCGACCGCGTACCGGAAGACGCAGTGTTGGTAGGCCCCCCACAAGATGGACCGATGATCTGGTCAAGATCGCCGGGATAGGTTGGATGAGGGCAGCGCAGGACCGATCATCGTGGAGATCTTTGGGGGAGGCCTTTGTCCAGCAGTGGGCGTCTTCCGGCTGAAATGATGATGGCTAGTAGATACCGGAGCATCAATTTCAGCAGTTACCAAGAAAGTATTAACGGAACAAATTCCACTATTTAGAGACAACATCGAAATAAATGGTATTGGGGGAAAAACTCAATCTGAAGGTTTTGTTTATCTATCTTTATATGATCAAAATGGAACTTGCTTTAATCATAAATTTTATTTGTTTGATAAATTACCCTGTAAATCAGATGGAATACTTGGGCTAGACTTTTTATCAAATTATGATTCACATATTGACTTAGAAAATAATATATTAAAATTACGTAATGTGCACGAGTGTACCATACCACTTTATACGACACCAACTATTTCTTATAGCTGTCTGACTGTACCTGCTAGAAGTGAATCAATCCATTATATACAATTACAGAATAATAAATTGAACCATGATATTGTTGTTTTACCAAAACAGTTAAATGAAAATTTGTATTTAGCAGCCTTAATAGTTAAACCTGTTAACAATGTTATACCGATTAAAATATTGAATACCGGTGAGGAGTTAGTTACTATACCAACTTTTCAGCCAGAAGTACATTCGTTAAATGAATACCAAATCTGTCAATTTACTGCATGTAAGTCGAATGCAGAACGAGCTAGTACTTTGTTATCAACCTTGAATATAGACCATTTACACCCTACGGAACGGACGACTATAGAAGCTATTTGTTCCAAGTATAGCGATATATTTTATCTCCCAGGAGATAAACTTACTACTACCAATATATACGAACATAACATTTATTTAAAACCAAATACGAATCCTATTTATACGAAACCGTATAGACTACCAAATAGTCAAAAACCAGAAATAGATAAACAAATTAAGCAAATGCTAAAAGACGATATTATAGAAGAAACTCAAAGTGAATGGTCAAGTCCTATTTTACTTGTACCAAAAAAGTCCGACGATGTTAATAAAAAGTGGAGATTAGTTATTGATTACCGTAAATTAAATGAAATTATTCAAGACGATAAATTCCCATTGCCTAATATAACGGATATTTTAGAATCTCTTTCCGGTGCAGTTTATTTTAGTCATTTAGACCTTAGCCAGTCATATTACCAAGTAACCTTGAATCCAGAGTCTAGGAAACTTACGGCATTTACAACTAATACGGGACAGTACCAGATGAAAAGAATGCCAATGGGTCTTAAAACCAGCCCTAGTTCTTTTTCAAGAGCTATGACTATAGCTATGTCAGGATTAAACTATGAGAAATGTTTTATCTACCTTGATGACCTTGTAATTTTTGGACGTAATTTAGAAAGTCACAATAAAAATTTAACTGATGTTTTTGAAAGACTTAGAAAAGTAAATTTAAAATTAAATCCCAATAAATGTAATTTTTTAAAACAAGAATTATTATATTTAGGTCATACAGTATCAGCAAAAGGAATCTTGCCTGATAAAAACAAAATTAAAATAGTTGAGAATTACCCTAAGCCTAAAAATACAGATGAAGTAAAACGCTTTGTTGCATTTTGTAACTACTATAGAAAGTTTATTCAAAATTTTGCTGAGATAACTATCCCATTAAATAACTTGTGTCGTAAAAATGTACCTTTTGTTTGGTCCAACGAGTGTGAAAATTCATTTCAAATTTTAAAAAAAAAGTTGATATCACCACCCGTTTTACAGTACCCAGATTTTTCGAACAAAAATGAGTTCATTTTGCAAACTGACGCTTCAGGTATTGCCGTTGGAGCAGTACTTTGCAATAAAGATATGCGACCGATTGCTTATGCAAGTCGACCTTTAAACAAAGCCGAACGAAATTATCAAACAATTGAAAAAGAATTAGTTGCAATCGTGTGGGGAGTAAAGTATTTTAGGCCATATCTTTTAGGTAAAAAATTTACAATTATGACTGACCATAAACCGTTAATATATTTGTTTGGAATGAAAGATCCGTCAAGTAGATTACTAAAACATAGATTAACATTAGAACAATACGATTTTAATATCACTTATATTAAAGGAAAAGATAATTGCGTAGCTGACGCATTATCTAGGTTACCAACAAACTCGGACGAATTAAAGTGTATGAACTCAATATTATTAACAGTAATGACTAGAGCACAAAAGAAAAAAATAAGCAACGTGGAAGATAATACAGAAACTCATATCAATAGCAATGACACGGACAATCGGACTGATCACCCGAAAGTTGTGGAATTGTTACGGATACCGAGTGACGCTGTAGAGATGGTTTTAATAGAAGGAAAGGAGATAAATAAACTTAAGAAACAAAATAATATAAATGTAGAAACCGAGTGTTTTGCATTTTCTCAAAGTAAGAAAACGTTATACATTAACCTTAATTTCAAAGCGCAATACACGCGAGCCGTTTTTGTGAAGAAATTAAGTCAGTTTTGTAAAAACATAAACGTTGATAAAGTATGTATAATAAAAGGAAATAATAACGCGTTATTTATTAAAGATTTAGTAGACGAAATTAAAAATGACGAAATGTGGACCGGTCCACGCATTTGTATTTTGCGAGGTGTTGAAAGAATTAATGACGACAATGATAAAAGATTTATTATTAATGACTATCATTTACTGCCCACAAGTGGACATGCTGGTGTGCGCAGAATGATTAATAACATAAAAAGAAAGTATTATTGGCCAGAAATGGAGAAAGATGTTAGAGAATTTGTAAGTAAATGCGATAAATGTCAATTTTCAAAGTATTCAAGAAATACTAAGGAGCCTATGGTAATAACAACCACAGCTTCGTATGCTTTTGAAAAAGTTTTCTTAGATTTAGTTGGTCCACTGGACAAAGATATAGATAATAATAGTTATATACTTACATTACAATGCGAATTAACCAAATTCGTAGAGGCGTATCCACTTCAAAATAAGGAAGCTGTAACCGTAGCTAAAGCATTTGTTAACAATTTTATTTTAAGGTTCGGAATACCGAAACAGATAGCTACAGATAAAGGAACAGAGTTCATGTCATCTACAATGACAGAAGTCTGTACTCTTTTGGGAATTGAAAAATTAAATTCAACTTCATACCACCATGAATCAATAGGATCTCTTGAGAATGCACACAAACATTTAGGTGCATATCTGAGAATACAATGTGACCAATTTTCTGAAACTTGGAGCCACTGGCTTCCATTCTGGTGTTTTACTTTTAATAACACTGTACATTCTTCTACAAAATACGCTCCATATGAGTTAGTTTTTGGGAAACCTTGTGAAATCCCGAGTAGAATAAGTAAAAACATTGAACCTTTGTATAATCCAGATAATTATAGTTTAGAATTAAGGTATCGTTTGCAAGTTGCACACAAAGATGCTAGAAATAATTTGTTACAAAATAAACAAATAAGAAAATGTACTTATGATAAAAATAAAAAACAGGTATTATATAAGAAAAATGATTTAATATTGTTAAAAAATGAACCTGCAACAAAATTAGATAAATTATATATTGGCCCATATACTGTAATTGAAGATTTAGAACCTAATGTAAAAATTATGAAAAACAATAAGATAGAAATTGTGCATAAAAATAGAACTAAGTTGTTTAAAAATAATGTTTAATATGCTTAGCATTAATTGAATTCTAGTATTAAGTCACTATGTACATACTAATATAATACCAATTTTATTATAATAACTGTTAAAAAAAAAAAAAAAAAAAAAAAATGTTTAGGTTACATTTTTTTTTCTTGTACCCCGGTGGTGTAGTGTGTAAGTCGATTTAGTCAGTATAATTAAAGTCGTCGTACAGACAATACGTGTTTCAATTAACGACCTATACCCCCCACACCTCAAACCTCGTAATGTCAAGCAGATAATTTATACCAACTTTTTAAGACAATTATACCAACTTCATGCAACCTAAAGAATATTTCGTGAATGCAAGTCATCAAATAAATATATTTGCCATACTTACGTCATAATGATATGATAATTAGTCATAAGTTGTTCAATGTGTTCTAGATTCTTTAATGAGAGAGTTAAATGATAGTAAGAACAATTCCATTTATTTAATATTAATTAATTTAAATTAGAAATTATGTAATCGGAATTCTTTTATTTTATTATCGCACACTGAGAAAACTTTCTGCATGAATATGTAAATTCTGTTTAATGGGAAGAGTTAATTATAGACCGATTATCACCATTTAACATACTGAATATATTTGTATATTGATTAAAACTAGTACTAGTATAGTAGTAGTACTTATTTCAGAATTAAACGTATAAACAATATTATACAGCACTATATTATGAAAATTTACAAAGTTACTCAATATTACTACATAGTGAAAACACCTCCAGAAACCTGGTAGCTCGGTGGAATTACACTCGGAGACTAATGTAGAGATTCCAGGTTCAAATCCCACTGTCACAATAATTCCCATGTACCGACTGTGAAGGAAAACATTGTAAGAAACCTACATATCAAGATTATCGGTATATGCGGCGGCCCACCAATTCGTCTCAGACAAGCGTGGCGGTGTACTGTTTGTTCCATCTAGGTGGAGGCCCGACACCAGCAGTAGGACGTCATGGGCTGTTTTTTTAAGAAGAAGATATTAACTAACGTAATCAGCTCCTTACTAGAATTTAACATCCAAGTGCCTTTTTGCAATAATATCTGATCGGCAACTCCGAAAGGGAAACTGAATGGTACCCTTCTGTTGCTACCAAGAGTAATCCGTTTTATATATCTTATGACAGCCTTTTTATGCGAGGTGGAAATGATAATTGCACAAGAGTCCAAAGTAACTGCTTGGGGATATACATAGCTGGGAATACCTACTACAACTTAGGTGTTCTTTTATACGCCTGAAGCGCCGGGGCCGCGGGCCATAATACATGACCGCGGCTATTTAACAACTAATAATGAACTGGGGTGCACCAAGGATCCGTCCTTAGTACGTTTCTGCTCAGCGTGGTATTAGACGTACTGTCAGGCAGCATCAGAAGTGGTTGCTCATGTATGTATGCTGACGATATCGCGCTGGCGAATACGGACAGGAGTAGGTTGGTGCAAGGCGTGGAAGGAGTCGCTTGAGAACGGTGGTCTGAAACTCAATGTGGCGAATACCGCGTACTTGGTCTGTAACTCCACAAATCTCACAACCGTACGCATAGGCGGCAACACGATCGAGCGCACGGACCAGGTGAAATACCTGGAATCTGTATTTCACGCGTTTGGTGACATTGATTGCGACGTCAAGGCGACGTCAAGCAAGACACATCGCTGCCGCGTGGACCAAATGGCGTGAGGTAACTGGTGTCATTTGTGACCCTAAGATGCCGGTTAAGTTGAAAGGACAGGTTTATAAGACCATCATTTGGCCTGTCCTTTTATATGGCTGTGAAGCGTGGCCGGTGCTAGAGCGGCACAAGCAGGGACTGCGTGTCACGTAGATGAATATGCTGCGGTGGATGTGTGGAGTGACGTGGAAGGATCGCGTTAGGAACTCCCACATTCGTCGCAGCCTTCATGTCCGTGACATTGCGGACAAACTGCAGGAGTGTCGCCTTCGCTGGTATGGCCATGTTTTACGGCAACCGGCTAACTACATTGGCAATAAATGTCTGGTCATGCCGCCTCCGCCGGGCCCCGGCAGGAGGGGTAGACCCAAAAAGTGCTAGTTTGACGTCGTAAGGGGTGATATGCATGCCAATGGGCTCACTACCAGTGATGCTGAAGACCGTGCGAAGTGTAGTAGAAAAAGTCGGAACCGGGATTTGACGCCGGGATGAAGAAGAATGAGCTGGGATGGGTTTACTCTTTTCCTTGGGTACTACTGAATGGCCATTAATTTATATTAATATTGCTCATTTAAAAGAGTTCAACACGATTACATTAAAAACTACTTGACTCGGAAAATGTTGTCTATAAATATTATTTTTAAAAAATCTTCATTAACTAAAATTATCGCATTAAAAAAATATTGACAAAAAATCGCCATATTTGACATTTATGTTTAGCAAAACTCAAAGGTATGAAGAATTAGTAGTTTAAATGGTTTTGTTATTTCTCACTGTTTTGTAATACAGCGCGACTTTATCAATGTTACTTTATCTGATTAATTTATGCAATACTTTGTGCACAGGTATTATAGTTTACGACGGTCGTCGTGACAACGCTTGGCGCGTAACCCACGCCTCCATGTACCCTGACCCGGATCTGGGCGAGTACGACATCGGTGGAGAACGGTTCACCCTTATGGATGGCATAGTCGGACTAGCACACTCCCCTGCACAAGGATTACTTTACTACCAACCTTTGGCTACTGATAGGTTTGTTATTTATATTATAAATACTCTCTAAATTAAAAGTCATCTCCGGTTGATTCTTTTGATTCTACAGAAAAGTTTGAATAATTTTTTTTACTTTCTTTGTTAACTGTAAACCCCTAACAATAATTCTTATTTTTGCATTTTCATAACATAATCTTAGCAATCAGGTAAATAAAACAGCACTGCAGTAGTTAGCCTGTTTTAAAATATATAGACGACAAATGTTAATCTTTTGTTTCTATACTATGTTTCTTCTAAGAATTCGGTTACTTCTTCTGCAGCTCATATGTAGTAAAGGAAGAATAATGCTAAGACTTTCCATAACTTCCTATCGTCTTAACCTTATTACTTTATTTAATATTTGATCTCCAAGCCCAAAATTAAATTTTGGGATTGAACTGGGATAAAGCTTTGAATTGTATTATTAGCAGCTTTATATACAGACATCTTTATATTATTTGCTCTTTTTATATATTAGTAACAGTTTCTTTGCTTCCTTTAATTGGCCTGCACTCAATGCTAAACATTTAATGTAAAATATCGTTACAACTCAGAATTGAGAACAGGACCAGTTATTAAATTAGGACATTTAATATAAAAATAAAATACATGACCTTAATGTCATAATTATGTATATTAAAGATTAATGATTAAGATATTCTTTTGTTATATAAGTGGTTTAAATTTTTGACATCTGTGGCACTTAAATTGTTTACAATTCCATAATGTAAAGTTCAGTGTTAACAGGTTGATCTCAAACCGTGAAATCAGTTTCGATATTATCATACAAATTGGTTGCTCAAGTATGCATGCATGACGTGGCATAACTGAGGCTATTATGTCGAGCGTACAGTTTTTTACAATAAAAAATACAATAAAAAAATAGTAAGTGCAAATTTGATATTAGCCTTCTAAAAAAAGTACATGAAACCAATATAGAACAAATTTAAAGTAGTTTTTTTATGACTGTAAAACAGCAGACAGGCTGACAACCCACTGAATAGTCAGCAGTTAGCGCTGCTTATAGATGTTTATGACGCCAGATGCACTGCCAACACACTACTATCCGCATAGGAAAACTGGAGTCTGGTCACTAATGCCGGACCACAACTCAAGGTTATTAGCGGAATATTTAAAAACCAGGAGTGGGTGCAATCCAGACGTACTTGGGGCGTTACCACGTCAAAAGGGATGTATTGTCACTTTTGACGACAGGCCAGCCTCTGTCACAAGGGTCAGTATTTTGTCTCCGCCCCTGCACCAAATAAAATAATTGAAAAGTAAAAGTATTTTTAAGTTATTGTATGCTGTCAGACGAGGGATTAGACGGATGTCGAATTTTGTCCCATATACTTAGAGAGTGAAAATTGATTTCGAGAATCGTAACGTAAATTTGTCGTGTAACTGTTATTTAATAGTAAGAATATGTATATGTTTTTAAAAGTTAAAGTAAATAATACGTTTGAGTAATGTGGGTGTAGTAATAAGTGATGTGGAAACCACCTTTGGCTTGTTATGATTTTCACACGTTTTTATTGGAAAACCTTCAACTACTCGCCATATATACGTATTATACTGCTATTGATTAGAAATGAAAGTTATAAACTCCCATTAGCTATTCAAATCGCTTTTCGAAATTTAAACATTGTTTATAGGCTTATAAAAATGTAAGAGTGTATAGGTAATTGTATCTCTTACTATTTTGTGCAGATTGTTCAGCATTTCCACAGCAGTACTGGCCTCAGGCCCCCCAGCCGAAGGTTCTGATCTACCCGTCAGTCTGGTCGGAAGAAAATCCTCTCAAGGATTGGGTATTGCAGTTGACCCCCGCGATGATACTATTATCTTCAGTCCCCTAACAGAGACCGCCATTGCGGCATGGAACCCTATTACTAACTCACACAGGTAAACATACTGGCCATTACTTATTATTAAAACACGTTACACACTTGAGCGATGAGTCGACAACCTCCGATAGTGGTTAGAGTAAGCTAGTCCTGGAGTGGAGACCGCGTCTTTGACATTAAAAAGTAGCTGGTAGTAGCTGGTCGAGAAAAGTGGAGGAGTAGGTGATATAAGGCAGTTGATTGATTGACACAATTGAGAGGTAGGAGACAGACGTGGTACGAGCCTGTAACGAGAAGGAATGCGGACCACATTATCACAAGAATGATGAACCTGAAAGTAGATTGGTACAAGGTTAGGGGTAGACCTTAAAAGTAAACTAATATATTGTACGAGTAAATGTGACATGCGATTGAAGTGATAGATAAAACATGCCAGAACATAATGAAATGTTTTCTTTTTTCTTTCTTTATTATTTCTTTCTTTATAATGAAATAAAATTATGCCTCTCAAATAATTAGGATAAAGCCAAGCTCATGATGATGACACAATATTAAAACAAGTTAAATTTTTTGTATGCTTTAGGACAGCAGACAGGCTCACGGCCCGCTTAGAATTTAGCAGTTACCGTCGCCTATGGGTGTTTGCAACGCCGGTGGCATCGCGAACACGCTGCTGTCCCATAAGGGTACAGGAATTTGGGTTACTAATGCCGGAACACAACAAGGTTATTATGGCGGCATACTTAAGACCAAAGGTGGTCGCCATCCAAACAGGCTTGAGGCCCTAACATGTAGCTAGAGTGGGTTGTTTTGTCGCCTTTTACGACAGGCCGACCCCGGCCGCAGAGGTTAGTATTCTTTCTCCGCCCCTGCACAGATAAAATAATCATCATCAATCATTTTTTATTTTTATTTTAGAGTTATAGCTCAGGATCCGGAGAAGTTGCAGTTCTGCGCGGAGGTGAGGTGGGCGGAGCGCGACAATGGGGCAGTATGGGCACTTTCCTCGCGATTCCACAGATACTTCCGCAGAGCCGTTTCTAAACACGAAGTAAGTCATTATTATGGAAAATTACGTATTAACTGCACTCGTAATTCGAATTCTTGTAGTTCAAACCAAAAGTTGCTTAAAAAAGCATAAATGCGTGTTAGTTAACGGAAACTTGCATTCTATAAATCTTGGAGAAGTAAAGGTAAATCCGATTTACAATGTAGGGCAGAAATTTCTTCGGTGAGATAGTATATAGTTATGGTATGATCTTCTTTGTGAGTCTCTTTATTAGCTAACTTCTCGGCATGGAATTTTGGGGTGAGCCCTTGCAGACTTGGTTGTTTGGCATAAGGAAGGCCTTGTAAATGAATTCACAGGAAACAAAGTACTAGCGTACATTTCGCCAAATTCAGGTTTTCTCGGGCAATAGATATTTCAGGAAGTCCCTGTATTTAACTGGATGAAAAGCAACTTCAGAAAGTACTGTAAAGAGTTATCTATCCTAATTGAAGAAATCAAGTAAAGCTCTAATATTGTAAATTCAATTCATAAATTCTATGAATATGATGCCAATTACGTCATAATTGTTTAAGATATTAATTTGTTACGTCATTCATTATGTTGTTGCTTAGTCTTACTTGTATTAAATATTAAAATTAATTTTAATATTCTTTTTAACAGATAAACGTCAGGATAGTTCGCGTGGTGGAAGGCCCATCTTTCGCGGACGTGCAACCCCATGTCCTTCGTCGGTCCACCTTCCAAAGCAATTCCACGACTTATTAAATAAGTAGCAAATCTGCCTTTACATCTTATAATGACTCAATTTACTCATTTTCATACTTATTTTCTTAAATGTAAAAATAAATGGTAAATGAAATGAAAAGAACATAAAAACCAAAGGAAAATTAAAAATATACAAATTGAAATTCAGAACATCGTTTTTACGAGTATTTCACAATTGAGTCATTTAATTTGTGTGGGTATATAATACATTGTTCTATTTGAATGTGATATCGGCTTTATTGAATAAAATAACAATACCAAATTATGTAAAAGCTAAATTGAATTTAAATGTGGTCATTTATAATAGTTTTTATAATGACAGTAAAATAATAAATCTGACGGCTCCACACTAGGCGTGGGCTGCATCTCATAAAACATTGATAGTGTTTGATTAAGTGCGATCAAGTAAAAAGAATAAAACTACTCATAATATAAAAACCCCATGTTAACGTAGTCATGAAAATAAAAACTCATTATTTCTAATGGGAATAAAGATAATTTATAGTTACTTTATTGCCGTTATTACGATATTTACATATGTGAGAGTTTGATTTCAATGTGCTGTTTTATATAAAATGAAAAATGAATGGGTAACTTTAAAAGGTATGAATAGAATATATGAGCTTGGATTAATGGATTAAAGAGCATAAATGGTGTTGGTATACAAAATATTTAACGTTATGCATGCGTTGCGTTCCACAAGTGCTTATTATATGCTATATTGTTTATTTTATAATGGCGTTATAAAAATATTTGCTTACCAAATATTTTAGTAAATATAAGTAATAAGTGTTCATATAATAACAATCTTATATATATATATATATATATATATATATATATATATATATATATATATATATATATATATATATATATATATATATATATATATATATTGTGTGTGTGTATCTGTAAACAAAAATAAAATACAATGTGTTTTGCCGTTTGCAATGACCCGTACTTGGTAAACGGATAATTATTATTGAACCTATGTAACTAGTTAGATGATTGCTAAGTTCGGTTATTGAGAATAGCTATGATTAGCTGTTACTTATAGTTTTAAGTTTCGTTGTATTGTGGGAAAACACAGAAAAAACATTGAAACCGAACGCGTACACGTGTGATATGACGTATATGTGAGGTAAAATCGTATCATGTCTGGGAATCTACTATCAAAATTAGAATGTTGTCATCGGGTGTTTTTTGCCTAAATTCCATTTCGTCTCATTTTGTTTCAACTCAATCTCACGACAAAAGCGTCACGGTCACCAAAAATAAACAACTATTAACCTAAACGAAAGAGGTTGTCGTTATGGTATTTAATGTGAAGTATCAATTACAAGTAACCGAACTGTTTTTTGTCATTTGTTTTATCGGTGAAAACTTATTTACCGAGAATTGTTTTCCAAACAACAGAAAAATAATGCATTAAATAAAAAAGCGCCTGTAAATTAAACAAGATTAACAAAAGAGTATTTGCTCGATGTATTCCAAAATGTGTTACTAAAAAGATAAATAAAGAGAACTATAGACTACCAAGTAAAGATAAATAATGACAAGTCTGATAATTAAATCAAATGCCTTGGTTTCATATATATGTATATACAGTATTATCGGTTCTGTTTTATATTATACTAGCTGACCCGGCAAACGTTGTTCTGCCATATAAATAATAAAATGTCAAAAAATTAAAAAAAATTTTTTGGGGGTGGGTCACCCCTAACATTTAGGGGGATGAAAAATAGATGTTGGCCGATTCTCATAGATACCGGATAAGCACAAAAAATCACTAACTCAATTTAGTTATCTGCCTACTGCCTACCCCCTAAGAACGATGGCGTGATTATTTATAGCCTATGACCATTTCTAGGTTATCATCTATCACCATACCAAATTTCATCAAAATCCGTTCAGCCGTTTAGGCGTGAAAGAGGAACAGACAGACAGACAGACAGACAGAGTTACTTTCGCATTTATAATATTAGTATGGATTGCACGTGTCTTGTATACTTGCCTAACACCATTGTATTAGGGTAAGCAAGGTAAACGCGGGTAATCAAACACTTGTTTTCAATTACCATAATCATTACAGTTGTATTATGTAAATATATGTATGATATTAAAATTTCAATTCAATAATTCGAGTAAAGATAATAAATAGTTCTGCAATTTTCCTTGTTAAAAAAAAGCTGAAATACATTTGTTAATTAAAACGGTTTTAAGGAACATTTCAAGACTGCTTAACTTGATGAATTTTATTTTATTTTAATATTGAAGTGGGATATTGCATGGGTTTTAATGAGATTTTGAACTAAAGATTTTGTGACTAAAATAATCTTCCTTACTATAAAATACTTGTGCAGTTTTGTTTTAATGTCTGTATATGCCAGATAAAAAATAAACCACTTCGGCGCAAAAGGGCATATTTTCATAATTCCAGAAAGACACTTGCAATCGAAAATATTAATTGCTAAACATGGTTTTATACTCATTGAAGGTAAATGAGTATACAATCAATAGATACTCCCATATTTTATTCATAATTATCATTAGCCACTTCGTAAAAAAAACCATTGCCGTATGAAGGGAGAACGAAAGGTAGAGAGAGATCTGTAAATTTAATACACCTCATTGTTAATATAAAACCTAAACTTCGGTCCCCGTGTTCCGCTTTCTGACTTTTTCTTCGCATGAATTTATTAAAATGAGCCTTCTTATAAGCTGGTGACCGTCATTTGCCCCGCTTTCGCTTGATAATTTTAGTTCAATTTATTGCTGTGGGCCAGCAGACAAGCTGACGGTCCCCTTATGAGCAAATATCGTTGCCTAAGGATGTTAACGACACTAAAGGCACTGTAAACACGCTGCCGTTCGCATAGGGGAACTGGAATCTGATTACTTATGCCAGAACAAAACACAAGGTTATTATATCGGCATGTTTAGAAACCAAGGGTTGTTGCCGTCCAGACGGGCTAAGAATCTAGGCTAGGATTGTTTTGCCGCCTTTTACGGCTGCTGTGCTGGCCTTCGTCACAGGGGTCAGTATTCTTACTCAATCCCAGCACGGAGAAAAGAGACCGTTATTTGATTAATTGTATTATTACCATCTTATAGATATGTTTACATGAAACCAGAACCATGAAGTCAGGGGTGTCGCACAAGAAGATCCTAGCTTTCTGAGTGTCACTATTCAATTATGGTCTAATTTTATTTTCACATATTAAAACTGGTTAATGATACCGCTCACCGAAGTGACCCAAGTTAAAGCTAGCGATGTAAATCTTTTTGTTTGGGAGGTAGAAATGCATGACGCACATCCCGGCGCGTCGGAACTTGCAGCGGGATAGCGTGGGCCTCCCCGTGCAAAGCACCCATGCGTCTACTTCTACTGGCTGGGGGCTCGGTTATACCCACTAAAACCACCCCGGAGTTCCTTTACATGCTTTAAATGCCAAGGCTGCAGGACGTGATGAATGCCCGCTTTCACGACTTTCTTTAAAACCAGCGTTTCTTTAGAACGCAGAGCGGGGGGGGGGGGAGTGATCGGCATCTTCTTCCTCACGCAGGGGTGAGCTGGGCGCGCGAATTACCCGTGCCCCACTCTCGGCTATGTGTGTGCAGGCTGCGGCCCTTTCCCAAGGGCTACGTAAACTCGGCTTTTAAAATATGATACATTTAATAGAAATTGTCAGTAACAAATGTTTCTAGATCTAAGATATGATTTGACTTTGACATTACTTAGATTCGTTAAGAAGTAATATTGTCATGTCAGGCTTTGGGACATCTTCAACATCTATGAATATGTATACTATAGATAGATTAAAATATGTATATTATAGTGCAACAACAAATTATGTTGAAATGTGTTAACTACTATCACTAATATTAAGCTTATAATAGCTTGAAATATTGAGTAGTAAATTTATAACTCTGTATTTTAAGTTAAGCTACATTTTAAAATTGATATACTGTTTTCAGCTGTGTTTGTGTGTGTAGTAAATATAGTATGAATACTGAATAGTAATTGTAGGTGTTATCTATCTTTCATCTGTATGTTTATAGTTATATAATCTTTATATAAGTACGCCATTATAAGTTTATTGAGCTACAATTTCACTGCTTAAAGTTCAAACGCTTTTGTACATATATGCATTTTAGCACATAAATATATAAGTATCATACAAATAAGTTATTTCACGCATATCTTATTATGTAAGGAATATTTTGTAAATTGTATAATAAAAACAGGAATATCAAAATAATTAGTTTGAGTTACTTCGTCTTTACCCTTTTACTTATTTCTAGACGTTCCCGTATTCTGACCAGCTTTATTACAACTTGCTACGGTATAAAAACTGAAATCACAAAAGTAAAGAATGCATATTGTGAAAATCTGACTTCGAAGAGCAAATTGGGAATCAATTGGAATTTGATAACTGAAAAATGAATGAAATAATTAATTTAGTCTAAAATCTATATCGCAAAATTATGATATAACATCTTATATATAAAATTCTCGTGTCATAATGTTCGTTCCCGTACTCCTCCGAAACGGCTTGACAGATTCTCATGAAATTTTGTGAGCATATTGAGTAGGTCTGAGAATCGGCCAACATCTATTTTTCATACCCCTTAGTGATAAGGTCACTATTCCATGCGGACGGAGTCGCGGGTACAGCTAGTAAACATATAACAATTTAACAATCGGATTTGTCACTTTTAGTAATTTTATTTTCATCACTTTTAGTACTTTTTAGTTCGGTTAAGTACTTTAAAAATAAGTACATATACCTAGTCAGGTCATAAGTATTGTCACACAGTAAAAACTTTTCTTTTAGAATGCTGGCCACAAAAAAGTTTATTGAATTCGAATCTCGAATTGTTCATGAAAATAAAAATGTATACTTTTAGAATTTTACTCATTTTTAAATATGGAGTGGACGTTTAAAGAAGACCGTGTTGCAGTTATTGCGTTGCATCGTTGCGGTTACGCGCCAATTCAAATTTTTAACATACTGAAAAATTTGAATATAACCAAAAGATTCATTTATCGTACCATCAAACGATACAATGAAGACTCTAGTGTAGATGACAGGTCAAGAAGTGGTCGCCCTCGGTCTGTTAGGACTCCAGCAGTGATAAAAGCTGTGAAGGCACGAATTCAAAGAAATCCCAAACGTAAGCAGAAACTGTTGGCCCTTCAGATGGGGTTAAGCAGAACCACGGTGAAAAGGGTGTTAAATGAAGACTTAGGGCTTCGGGCATATCGAAGAAAAACAGGACATCGTTTGAATGCTCGTCTAATGAACCTGAGACTGAAGAGATGCCGCGCTTTGTTGAAGCGGTACGCGGGAAAAAAATATCGGGAAATTCTTTTTTCGGATGAAAAAATGTTTACCGTAGAAGAGAGCTACAACAAACAAAATGATAAGGTGTACGCACACAGTAGTGAAGAAGCGAGCAACCGTATTCCGCGTGTCCAACGAGGTCATTTTCCATCCTCGCTCATGGTATGGTTGGGAGTTTCTTATTGGGGCTTAACAGAGGTACATTTTTGTGAGAAAGGTGTAAAAACGAATGCTGTTGTGTATCAAAATACAGTCCTGACGAACCTTGTGGAACCTGTTTCTCATACCATGTTCAATAACAGGCACTGGGTATTCCAACAAGATTCGGCGCCAGCTCATAGAGCGAAGAGCACACAAGACTGGCTGGCGGCGCGTGAAATCGACTTCATCCGGCACGAAGACTGGCCCTCCTCCAGTCCAGATTTGAATCCGTTAGATTACAAGATATGGCAACACTTGGAGGAAAAGGCGTGCTCAAAGCCTCATCCCAATTTGGAGTCACTCAAGACATCCTTGATTAAGGCAGCCGCCGATATTGACATGGACCTCGTTCGTGCTGCGATAGACGACTGGCCGCACAGATTGAAGGCTTGTATTCAAAATCACGGAGGTCATTTTGAATAAACTTTAATGTCATAAGAATCTATGTTTTGTTAAGTTCATTTTGGTATATAAATGGTTACATAATGAATAAACTTGTTACAATTATTTTACATTAAACATGTGACAGAATTTATGACCTGACTAGGTATATAATGTCATCATCATCCCAGCGTCAAATCCCGGTTGCAACCCAAACTTTCTCTTCGCTGCCCAGGGTCACTTATTGGGTCTACCCCTCCTGCTGGGGCCCAACGGAGGTGGCATGGCCAGACATTTGTTCCCCACGTGGGTAGCTGGTTGCCGTAAAACATGACCATACCAGCGAAGGCGAAACTCCTGAAGTTTGTCCGCAATGTCATGGACATGAAGTCCTTCTGCGTCACTCTACACATCCACTGCAGCATATTCATCTCCATGACACCCAGTTTCTGCTTATGTCACTCTAGCACCGGCCAAGTTTCACAGCCATGTAAAAGGTCAGGCCTAATGATGGTCTTATAAACCTGTCCCTTCAAATTAACCGGCATCTTAGGGTCACAAATGACACCAGTCACTATATAGCTCACGCGGCAGCGATGCGTGCCTTGACGTTGCAATTGATGTCACTAGACGCGTGAAATACAGATCCCAAGTATTTCACCTGGTTCGTGCGCTCGACCGTGTCCGAAAGTGGAGTTACAGGCAAGTACTCGGTATTCGCTACATTGAGCTTCAGACCGCCGTTCTCAAGCGCCTCCTTCTACGCCTTCACACGTCGCACCAACCTACCCTTGTCCGCATCTGCCAGTGTGATATCGTCAGCATACATGAGCCACCATGGGGGCTGCTTATGTGCATCTCTGATGCTATTTGACAGGATGTCTAACATATCACGCTGAACAGAAATGAACTAAAGACGGATCGTTGGTGCACCCCGCCTTCTGCATGTCGAGAAACGCAATGCAGAGGTGTCTTCTTTGTCCTGTATTTCTCCATGACAGTCCTTAGGGCAAAAACAGGGTCCATGGTTTCGTGACCCATATTGCCACTCCAAGAAAAAAATAAAGAAAGATTTTTTATTTATTTAGGACTTTAAACTAATATGCAATAAAGGAGGCTCACATACACATCCTAAATTGGACCTAGCTCATCATGTGCTGATTTCATAAGTAAAATCATCGCTGGTCTTCCGCTAGGTCCGCGGAGTGATGCCATGGACAGACGTGAAACATTAACGTAAATATAATATATAAAAATGTTAACAAAAACAAAACAAACATTTCACATAAAGAGACATAAATAAACAAAAAAGAATAATACTGGTCTAATTACTACTTACCGAAAGTATCGACAAAACAAGCAAAAACAAGTAACAAAAAAAGATACAAGAAATCACACAATAATATATGTATAATTATATAAACAAAATATACAAAATAAAAAATATATATATAAAAGTAAAACAATTAAAAATTGTTTATGTACAAAATGTTTAAATTATATGAAGTTAAATTTAAAAATGGTAAGTAAGAACACAACAATTATAATATATAACAAAAACATATGAAACAACAGAGTAAAACATAAACAACTAAACATTATGAACAATTATATTTGATATATGTACTTATTTCTTGAAACAGAGTTACTTTTAATATATTATTTTCGGCAAGTATAAATATTAATAATGTATAAATAGTATCCATCTAAACTATAATAAAAGGAAACATTACAATATCAAAATTCACACAGGAGTAGAGCACATAAACACCGGTAGTTACCGCACTCCTACACCGACCCCTTGCCTTGCCTTTGAAGACTGGAGTAATAATAGTCAGCCTCCATTGGCTCGGAATCATACTGGTGAGGAGTACTTGGATGAAAAGGTTGGTTAAGACGCCCACACTACGATACCCTTGTCTTCGCCTCTCCTTCTAGGCTTCAATTGGGACTTTATCGCTACCGACAACTTTCCGATTCTTCATATGGTTAAGACAACTCTGGACTTCTGCCGGCGGCCTACTAGGCCGTGATTCGGAGGAAAATCACGCAGCTGCACCTCTTTGTGCTGCTTATTCAGCAGCTCGTGAAAATATGTGCGCCATCTTTTAATTACTGTGAGGTCCTCACATAGCAGGTAGCCCCCAGAGATTTTTTACAAAGCAGTACTGGGAAATTGGAAATTGGCAGATTGGATATCAGTTGGAGAACGCGTGATAAATAACATAAGATACGTTGATGATACTACCCTTCTCGCACAGACTAGAGAAGACATGTAAATTCTATTGTTTCGTCTAGAAACTACCAGCCTCAAATTCGGACTTGCTATCAACAGAGAGAAGACGAAAATGATGATAGTAGACCGGGCTGAGGAAAGTGGAAACAACTTAAACAGCATTGCTAAAGTGTGGAGTAAGACAAGGGGGGATCAGCTCACCATGTCTTTTCAACTTGTACGTCAACGCGTTGATTGAGGAGCTCAGCAGTGCCTACATTGGCTGTCACATCGACGGAGTTTGCGTCAATAATATTAGCTACGCTGATGATATGGTGCTGCTGAGCCCATCGATCGGTGCACTGAGGCAACTCATAAGTATTTGTGAACGCTACGCAGAATCTCATGGGCTCAGGTATAATGCCAAAAAGAGCGAGTTGCTGGTTTTCAAGGCTGGCTCCAAGATATGCACTTCTGTGCCAATAGTTTATGTTGGTAATACTCCTCTTAAACGTACTTCCCAGTTTAAGTATCTGGGCCACTGGCTGACCGAGGATCTAAGTGATAACCTAGATATTGAGAGAGAACGTAGGGCTTTAGCTGTCCGATGCAATATGTTGGCTCGCAGATTTGCAAGGTGTGGACGGGATGTCAAGCTGGTTTTGTTCAAGGCCTATTGCCAAACCTTCTACACCTGTAGTCTGTGGCTGAGGTACACGCGGGCGGCAATCGATGCCCTGCGAGTGCAGTATAACGACGCCCTCAGGATTTTGTTGGGGTTGCCTCGTTTTTGTAGTGCATCGATTATGTTTGCAGAAAATGCTATTGACAGCTTTCAGGCCCTCATGCGTAAACGTTGCGCAGCTACCTCAACTAGGTTCCGTGATAGCCCTCACAGTATGGTGGCAATTTTATGCAATCGGTGGGATAGCCCAATGATTCGCCACTGGGTACAGCTGCACGCACCAGTCGCGACATGGACATTTTGATCATTTTATATTTGTGTTTACTAACAATAGATTTTTAAGTTTACTTATAATTTACTAACCCACTATGGACATGATTTTGTAACTGTCTGAAATAAATAAATAATAATAATAATTGCTAACTTTGAAGTGGTACAGAGATATTATCTACCTCGGCTTTATTATCTTCAATACTAGAGGATATGGCGACGAGATCAGACGACGGTGTGCCAATACCAGGTCAGCAGTGGAACGGCTGAGAAAGATTTGGAAGGACAGAAGGATCATCAAGAAGTCAAAGGTCAGACTGATGAGATGTCTTGTATTTCCAATTATTCTCTATGTAGCCGAACCTTGGTCTCTGAGACTGCAGGATCGCCGTAAAATCGATGCTCAGGAGATGTGGTGCTGGAGAGGCCCCTTAAGATCCCGTGGATGGCATTCCACACCAATGCATCCATCCTCAAAGAACTCCATATCAAAGACTGACTTTCGTCAACTGTGCAGCTCCGAATATTGAAGTTCTTTGGTCACATTTCCAGAAAGGAAGACTCGACGGAAAGATGGGTGATTTAGGGTAAGGTTGAAGGCAAAGATCATGTTGCTGATCACCAACCCGCTGGGCTGACCCAATTACTATATATATATATATATATATATATATATATATATATATATATATATATATATATATATATATATATATATATATATATATATATATATATATATATATATATATATATATATATATATATCGCCCATTAACCCATTAATTAAACCCATTTAACTTCATTTATTGTCTGTGACGGTTTTACATACAAACTTATGAGATAAACAAATCAAGTCTGTTTTTATTACTGCTATTTGTAACTTATGTATTGAGGACAACGCAATACGGGATTTTTTACAATTATCAGTCTAAACATGAGTCATTTTTTGTTGGTGAACATGGTGGATCGCTGCGGTAGGTAAAACATAGAAATAATAAGCAAGTCGTGACTGATTCGTACCACGTGCATCAAGCTATGATGAATGAGTTCGCAAATTAATTTGAAACACTGTAAAACCCTAGTTCTAAAGTTGTTCAAAGAAGTCAACGTAGAACATGAGTCAGAAGGAGTTCCTTCTTTTCAATGTTTTCCTGTACATAAGTTTTAATTATTATAAATAAAATTTCAAAGTAATAGTCTCATAATGACAAATTCGTATGCGTCAGAGAATAACTGTAAAACTTTAGCGAAATATCTGCTAAGCTACGGTTTTTAATGTAATTTACTACATATATTGTGAGTTTAAGAATTTCAGGAACTGAAGAGGAAAACCAAAACCATTAATTACCATTTCGATCATCTTCTCGTGTTATTTTTGGTGTATCTCACTCCTTTTAAGGAGTTATTTGTAATCTACATGCGTAATACAATTAGCAATATTTTTTATAAAAGTAAAACATGCTTATACATTTTCGGCTTTTGCTATACAAAATTCTATCCGCTCAGACTTTTGTCTATGAATAGCAATAGAAAATTCATAAGACAGTCTGTGTGTTTCGAACAATTTAACACGATTTAAATTCTCTCTGACTATTTATTTGATACATGTAATCCAATAAGTCAATAGAGAGACGACTTTTCTGGTATGGATCCTTTGGGAACCACTCAGGCAATTTTATAGTCCGTAACCATATCTACGTATTATATTAATACACGATTTCTGAATACATTTATTCATGCACTTCTAGAATTCACGAACTTGTTTTGATCCGACTAGTCCTTTTTTAACCAACTGCGCCATGTTAAAATATTTATATTTCGGGGAGACACACAAGGCAACCCACAGTGTACGGCATAACTCATCAGTGTTCAGTACAACAATGCATTTAGAGTGCTTATGGGGTTGCCACGCCATTGCAGTGCATCGGCCATGTTTGTAAATGCCCGGGTTGATGGTTTTAAGGCATTAATCAGGAAAAAAGCGGCCTCAATGCTACTGCGATTGCGTGCCAGCGCCAACAGCATTCTTAAAATGATTTCAGCCCGCTACGATTGTGCTATTCAGAAGCATTGGATAGCTATTGTAACGGGGAAAATATAGTGTTGATTAATTTAGAATCACCTACTAACAATTCTAACTTACTGTTAAGAATTTTATTAAATAACTAACCCACTAATAACTTATGGATAAAAAAAAATGTCTGAAATAAATGATTATTATTATTATTATATAACTGATTTATTATATTTATCTACCATTGGTGGATATGAAATACTGACATCTAAAATATGAGCCATTAAAATGGTTAACAGTTTTATTTATTTATTTATATTATTTTTATTAATTTATTTTTATTAAAAAGACCCTACAAGAGAAGCTTTAAATCTTTACTTCATTGCAAAGACGACTGATCCTAGATTTTGCTAAAAAAAACAAGCTAATATTCATATATTAATTATACTGGAAATTATAACACGAAATAGATAGCCGCTGGTTTAGCTGTTTAATGTGGTATTCACCTTTTTTCAAATCCATCGATGTAGTGTATTCCGTATCCGGCGTTTGATAATTATCCATACCGTATCTATGTAGCTGAGTTCATCTCAGTAATTTGTTTGATGAGTCATTAGAAGTCAAATATTTTATATTCTTTAAACCTATAACCACATGTTGGTGGGAATATGAAGTGCTAGGTGCGATGACCGAAAGTTGACAAATAAAGTTTTTTATTCAATTCTTATGCTAATCATGATTTATATTTATAAGTTTTTACAAATACAATAAGATGTATACTAATATCGCACACTTATTTTTGATGGTCTTTTTGTTTGTTTTTTTCTGTCAAAAGAACCATTTAAAAAATAACAGAAGTTTTTAAACTAGAACTGGCATTTTAAGTATTACTGGACTTCTTAAAATAAATAAATATAATTCCCACAACATTAATTATTATTTTATATGTAAATTATAAGCACCAGCGCAAATTAATCTGTACGACACAATGAAATATAAAAAAACGCGCCCAGAATCCGTAAAACTTAATTTTATTTATGAGAAACAACCGTGACTAGACTAGAAAAATATTATTTATTTAATAAAATATTTAAGATTATTTTGGAAGTTATGGAAATTCCACGAAGGTAATATTTAATTAATGTAAATATGTTTAATTCCCCCTCAGGGGCGCTCCACCGTCCGAGGAGTGCACGGGTGTGCGTACCCGAGGTGCCCGAGCATCCGTCGCCTCACTACCCTCTCCGTCCGAGGCGACAGAGTCCTACCTTTCTTCCCGTCTACCTCCTACATCCCTTCCAACTTAGCTCTCTGTTCGTGGCGTGGTCCCCGGTGGAGTTGCGAATACTGATTGGGGTCCCGGGTTCTGCCCTAGGCCCTGATTTGGTAGTCGAAACCATGCCTATTTCGACTGCGCCTGCACAGAGAGTGTTCCCGAGGCGGGAATCGCATCCTCGCTTTCAGTTGGTCTTGCTGGGCCGACTACGGCGTCAGGCGACTTCTTGGTTTTTCTGGAGTGTCGTCTGGTAGTCGTACCCACGCCTGACTAGCACGCGATGGGGATGCGAGTCCCGTCCGGAATTGGTCGCGGACCTATCGCTCCCGGCCCTGGTTCTGTCCATGGTCGGAGGCGATCCTGGATGGACGGCCGTCGCCTCCTTTTGCGAGGCAGTAGTGTCTGCAAAGGAGGCGGCGGAGCGGGAGCGGGAGTTCGCCACCGTACTCCTTTCCCGCCAACGCAGGCCGCGTGGTCGGTGCCAGAGGGTGGGCAGCGACCTCCAGCCTCCGTAGAAAGCGGCCGCGGGCGGCCCCTCGGGGTAGGATCCGCCGCCCGCACTATTGCCGCGAGGGAGAGGGCCGCGTGCTGTTCCGCGGCCTCCCTCAACTCCTAGAGTTGTTACAGGAGAGCCAACCCTGCCCTGGGGCCAACACTTTAGAAGGGGCCCGCCTTAAGACAAGGGCGGGCTGGCGCCGGCCCGGGCCACGAGTTCGGCAGGCCATATATCCGTGGGCCCGGGCGTAGGCGATAGAAGAACAGCGGGGTTTTTTAGTGGGTAGTCGGATGGTCGAACATCTTTCCCAGAGTCACACATATCCCTCAGTCCCCCCGGGCCGGGGAAACCCATCAAGAGAGGTTTTTCCCCCGAGAACAAGAAAAAAACATGTTTAATTCTGAAGTTAATTATTTTTTCTACCCTGAAATATAGTTTGTGTTGTTCAGTGTAGAGAAATCAAAAGTTAGATTTCTAAAAAGATAATCTGACAGGGTAACCTAAACCATTATTTAATTTACCTAAACTTAAATTCACAATTTATTCTAATGACCTCAAAATCAATGCAATGGGTTTTTATTTATTATATATACATACCCAAGTTATATAATTATTAGAGATGGGCAAAGGTGTTATTTACCATTCGACGCTTAACGAGCCTTTATGGTCAATATTTATAATAGTGATCATCAGTATCATTTGGCTGACCGCTTTCGCAACAGTGTACGCGTGTCCCCCGTAAGATGTACTAGTGCTAACATAAAAAAATATTCCACATAAATTTATTCTACGCTAGTGATCGTATATACGAGGTATGTAGGGATTTAAATTTTCATATCTTCTGCTTGAAATCCTATTTGATGTCTCCTAGGATTATTATACGAATATATAGTATTTATGCTAAGATTATCAAGAATGTTATATTTAAAAATTATTAGTCTCTATATAATATTTACTAAATAGCTTTAGATGATTTTGAAAATAAACAAATAATTCTAATATTTTGGTATTTTATGTTTTTAATCTACTCCGAGAGATTAATTTAATTTTGTTAATATTCGACAATAATTAAATAATATAAATAAGACTTTAACTAAGAAATATGAAAATAATTTTTAATATTTATTATTTATCTAAGATAAAAATTAAGGTAAGGTTGCCTTTGCAAATTGATCCTTAATTTTTTTTTCGATTTGATCTATAAATGAAGCATATAAAGCGAAGCAAATCAATAAAAGTAGTTCAAAAACTCAATCCAAACATCCTTGATTTCGTAATTAATTTGAAGCTAATGTTTTAAAAAAAATCTATGTAGTGGAGTTTTATTTTATAACCTGATGATATTCCGTAAAGTTTAGAGGCCCTCTTCTCATTATTCATTTAAAACCTTAATAAATAAGCAAATACTCGTATAACGTAACTATTCAGATTTTGGGTTTCAAACGAAAATTTTATTTCCCTTCTTATATTAAAAACAAAGTTATTGAAAATTTATTCAATGATAAATCAACAAATATCATATGAATTGTATTTATAGCGATATAATGCATTCATTTAAACAACTGGGCAATACAACATTTACGACTAGTAGTATCGTACACCATAAAATTATTAACTAGAAACATGATAACACTTCACAATTGATATTATGTAATATCCCCTATATTACACGGAATTATATTGTACAAATATCACACATCTATCATTTAATTACACAAGTGTTCACATGCTTGAAATTTATGAAAATCGTAATTAAATATATTGAATTTATATTAAAATTACGTTATTAAATTTCAAAGTAATTAAAAAATAGTTCCTACTAATATTTACGGCTTAAACAAAACATCTCAATGATATAAATCTCAATGATTCTTAAAACTTTGACTACTTTTATAATTTTTTGCCAGTAGGTCAGCATTCTATTCTGATGTATTAAATTATTTTTTTATTTTGCGATATTCCTCGATCGTCTTCCTTAATGTTTTCTATATTTTTATTGCTGAGGAACAGGAGATAGGCTAACGGCTCGCTTAATAGTAAGTAGTTACCGTCGCCTATGAATTTTGCGAAGCCAGAGGCACCGCGAACACGCTTCTGGCCCATAGGGTACAGGAACCTAAGTCACTTATGCTGGAACACAACACAAGGCTATTTGGCGGCATACTTAAGAACAAGGATGGTTGCCATGCAGACGTGCTTGGGGCCCTACCTCGTAGCTAGGGTTTCTACCGGGCTATTTTGTTAGTATTCTTGCCCCTGCACAAATGGAGGATATTAAATTTATCGTTTGGTTTCTTTATCTAATATTTAAAAAAAACCCTTAAACTTCTAAAATGTTTATATTAAAATGATTATACTTATATTGCTGATAGAAAAACTTGGATTTGAATCTCAAATAAATATCAAGCGTTTTTTTCTTTGGTCTAAACTTTTTTAAAACCCATTTATTACGTGCATAATATTTAACGTTATATGCAGTCCAAAATTATTCATAGAGCGATACCACACCTTATTATTTTGTAGTTCTTATATTGATTATAGAATTTATTAAGAATTACATCACCATATTATCTCTTACTTTTTTTTACAATTGTATAATAATGTAATCCAGACTATAAAAAACAGCTTAAATTTCGTAATGTGTTTTCACATAAGTGCTCCGTGACATTTCTTTTTTCTTAACAAAGATCTAAAAGAAAATAAATGACAGATCGGGACATACATAATATTTCCTGGAACAACTACTCAACGCTTTTTGAATCTAGCTGGAGTGATAAGATATATTTTATGCACATAGAGCGACGAAATTATCGAAATATATTTTGTTTTTCTTTATATTTGATAACTTACGGTCAGAATCAGGTATAATATCTATTCCCTCTAGGGGGAGCCCCGAATATAGTAGTAGGACTTTGTGGACTCTAAATAAAGTCCAAAATAATCAACGTTAGCTTGATAGTCCATGTTATTGTAATGTGATCAATATTGTTGTTTAAGAAAGAAATAATGCGTTGATCTGAATGCATCCCAACTTTATACTTTGAATTCAGGGTCAGCGGTTAGCTTAAGGTAAAGTCTTATACTGTCAATGCCCTTTACTGAGAGTCTCTCTTCTTGTGCAAAGAGATATAAGAAAATGGCTATTAATATTTTAAAAGGGAGAGCAGCAACAAAAGACTACCACGCTCTTCTTTTGTTGTTTTTGAGCAAAAGGAAGTATTATCGCCTTTTATGAAATTCTAGTTCCTTTTCTAAATTCTAAATTTCTAAGGCAAATAAATAAATAGGTAGTTCTAATATGTATTAAATGAGTATTCGTGTTTTGTACAACATTTGTACAAACACGTGTGAGTATTCGCGGTATTTACACATTTGTATTATAATAAAACCAGTCTTTATCACATTTGAAGGTGAAACATCCATACAGTTTAAGACATACTAAATTAGTGGTAACTATGGGCATAGATCTAGGTTAGCAGTACGATATGCAAAACACCATGTTATTATTCACATTATAATGTTTAAAAGCTCTCGTGTCAGGAATGAAAAATCCCGCAACGACATGAATATATAATTTGCGACGACAACTTTAAACATAGTCAACAATATAATCGTTTATTTCAACGATTACAATTATTTAAGCCTTAAATATTTTTTGTGCTCTTTGCACGTATTACTGTTAAGCTAGGAATGCTTAACACCAATACCGATGATCCCAATTTTTTTACTTTGAGCTCTGATAAAAGTAACTTTTCGGTTCAAGTAACAGATGTATGGTGCAAGTAAAATTCATTAAACATGTATCACATTGACCAAAAACTAATACTATGAGAAACCCTGTTTGTGCAAAGACCGGTTGTAAACACTAGAATATATCATTTATAAAAAAGAACTTTTTCGTGTATATCAATGTTGGTTTCATATACAATATTATAATAAAAAATATTGCATTTGACTCCTGTATTTCTTTACGATTTTCTTTAATCGACTTCAACCTATAGGTATAATGGGTTCGATTTTTAAAATGCCTTTTTAGTACATAGGCTTTTATCAATATGATAAATTTCACCGGAAATAGGCGGTGATAGAAAAAATCATGACGAAGTCAGTGGTTATGTGTTATCTGCCAAATATTCTGGACAAGCCTTGTGGATATATTATTTGGTAGACCCCAGCCCAGTAGTGGAAATTTATGGGTTACTTTTGCTATAGTAATCACTACACAAAAAATAGTAATCAATACACACACAAAAAATCTATTATGATCACATTTCGATGATGATCGATCGGACTTGTTTTAATGCGTATGAGTAGCAAGTTATTGTTCAACAAAGAATGTATTTATTGAATAATATGTGGTAACATGGAAAATGTATTAGTTGAAAGTAATACTAAAAATCAAATCAAAAAATCACTATATCTAAAGTTTTTGTATGGAAATATTACTGTGCATAAAAAGCGGTTTAGAAACCAGTTCTAAATGACCGTAGATGGTCTCATCTTCGGCACTTGAGTTGTAAAAAGTTATAACTACCTATTTGTTTACTAAATATACTTTGTGTTCGGAATATCAAAGAATGTGATTGATTAATCATTAAATATTATTTTTTACCGACTGACTTGAAATGTGATTTATATTGTCATCATTATCATCATCATCTTAACGTTGAATCCCGGTTGCAGCCCAAACTTTCGCTTCGGCGCCCCCAGTCCGCTTTCCGACTTTTTCTTCTCCACTTCGCACGATCTTCGGCATCTCTGGTGATCAGTCCATTGGCACGCATATCAACCCCTACGACACCAAGCCAGCACTTTTTGGGTCTACCCCTCCTGCCGGGACCCGGCAGTGGCGGCATGGCCAGACATTTGTTCCCCACATAAGTAGCCGGTTGCCCTAAAACGTGGCCATACCAGCGAAAGCGACACTCCTGCAATTTATCCGCAATGTCACGGACATGAAGACTGCCGCGAATGCGAGAGTTCTTAAAACGGTCTTTCCGCGTCACTCCTCACATCCACCGCAGCATATTCATCTCCGCGACACGCAGTTCATGCTTGTGTCGCTCTAACACCGGCCACGCTACGCTGCCGTATAAAAAGACAGACCTAATGATGATCATAAAGACCTGTCCCTTCAATTTAACCGGTATTTAGACCGCCGTTCTCAAGCGATTCCTTCCACGCCTTCATACATCCCACCAACCTACCCCTGTCCGAATCTGCCAGCGCGATATCATCAGCATACATGAACAGCCACGGGGGCTGCTCATGTGAGTTTCTGAGACTGTCTGACAATACGTCTGATACCACACTAAACAGAAACGGACTAAGGATGGATCCCTGGTGTACTCCGACAGTGATGGGGAAGGATTTTGTGTCACCAACAGCAATCCGAACCACGGAACCGGAATCGCCGTACATGTCTCGGATAATGTCAATATATGTAGGCCTCTAGAATCCCTTTGGACCGTAATGCCCACCAGATTATCGCACGAGGAATACAGTCGAAGGCCTTCTGCAAGTCGAGAAACAGACAATGCAGAGGCGTCTTTTTCGCCCTGTATTTCTCCACGACAGTCTTTAGGGCAAAAACAGGGTCCATTGTCCCGTGACCAGGGCGAAACCCATATTGACATTCCAAGACAGTGCACTCCTGTTGAATCCGAGAGTCAATAACCCTTTCGAAGAGCTTCATGGTATGGGACATGTATGATGCCGGTCATGGACCGAGATTGCACCGTACGGGAATAAGAAGGATTGCTCGAGAGCAGTGGACTGTATGAGAGAGGATGGGATAGGAGTGGTGGCTAGAGAGACGCGATGTCTTGCAAGGGGCAAAGAAACTCGCACTGACCTTGATTCCACCCCTTCCCGGTTCGGTTCAGGTCGCTGAGGAACTGTTGCACGGCACCAGCTAAAGTCACAACACTGAACACACAGATTTATAATGGCACGGCCAATTACAGTTTGGAGTAACCAGGGAGGTCAAACGTCGACCGCCCCGTCCAGTTATTTCGTTAGTATTTTATATCGCACACGGTGCAAAGGCGTCATCCTTTGTCAAACGTTGACACAAGAACACTGTTTTTCCGTCCCGCCCTCGCTTTCCATTATTACCTCACCGAGAGTGAGGGTAGATTACAGGTGGCGGAATTTCAAATACCCTTATGCAAGGATCGAACAGGACATGACCTTTATACCTCGGTAACTACCGCACTCCTGCACCGACCCCTTGCCTTTGAAGACTGGAGTAATGATACTCAGTCTCCATTGACTCGGGATCGTACCGGTGAGGAGTGTCCAGTTGAAAAGTGTTACGTATGTACGCCAATGAGCGACGCGGTGGCTGCGCCCACCATCTTATATATGAAATATTGGTTAAGATGCCCACATCACGATAGCCCATCGCCTTCCAGGCTTCGATGGGGACTCCATCGGCTCCGACAGTTTTCCGATTTTTCATGTGGCGAAGACAATTCTGGACTTCTGCAGGCGTTACCGGTGGCACTAGCCCTGGATTTGGAGGAAGATCTGGCGGCTGCACCTCTTTATGCTGCTTGTTCAGCAGCTCGTGGAAATACGAGCGCCATCTCTCCTTCACCGCGATGTCATCGCATAGCAAGTTGCCCACCAGGGTCTTGTACACAGCGGCACTTGGAAATGTCCTGTGCCGCTTTGACTCTGGAGCGCGCCAACTTATAGATGAGCTTCTGCCCCTCAGACGATTCCAACTTATCATAAAGTGGTTGTAAGTAGTCTCGTCTGGTTCTGGCACCAGCTATCTTAGTGGCGCGCTTTGCCACCCGGTATGCGTCGCGATCTTCAGGAGATCTGAACGCTTGCCACTTCTTAAAGAGGGCTTACTTCGCTTTAAGCTCTCTCTGGACTGTGTCGTTCCATCACCATGTCACACTTGCGACCACCCTTAGACACCCCAAGCACCTCTTTCGCAGACCCAAGGATATCCGGCCGAATCTTGTCCAAGTAAGCCTAAACTGATTCGCCCATACCACTGGCGCACTTGTCACTGACGGCTAAGGCGAACTCCTGGGATGTGACTTCATCAAGCAGCTACCACCTGATTCGGCGCTGAACGCGCTCGGCATGAGTGTCTTTAGGCTTAGCGCAGAGCTCCATGACAAGAAGACGATGTTGTGCAGTGAGACTCTCACCGGGTATGACCTTGCAGTTGGCCACTTTGCTGATATGGTGTCTCCTAGTGAGTAGGAAGTCGATTTGGATAGCATTCCTCCCGCTCGTGTAGGTGATAAGATGCTCGGGTCTCTTTTACAAATACGTGTTCACGATGGCAAGGTCGGCAGCCACACACGTATTGAGGATGTCCTCCCCTTCCGCGTTGCGGCTACCGTACCCAAATCTACTGTGAACACGCTCAAATTCCCCATATTCATCACCCACATGATCGTCCATATCATCCCCCAAAACGATCCCCTGTAATTATGGGATTCCACGGAGTACTTCTCCAAGTAGATGCCAAAACGCTATTTTATCGGCATCGTCACAACCGGCCTGTAGCGTATAGGCACTTATCAAGTAGGTAACTACCCCATCGATAAGCACCCTAACGACCATAAGCCGGTCGCTATGACGTTTCACTTCCAAAATGTTGTTCTGGAAGTCTTTCGAGAGCACTATGGCAACCCCATTCTCCCCACCAGGTGTACCTGTGTCTCAGCGAGATCAGCCATTCCCAATGAACCGGAATCTGCTGGCCTTCCACCGAGTCTCCTGCAGGAACGCCATGGCCACCCTCCTCCTGGAGAGCACATCGGCCAACTCCCTCGCACGTCTGATCAGCGTGCCTATGTTCCATGTTGCGAAGCGGATCTTTCGCGATGTTAGGGCTGCGTGAGTTGAGACTAACGTCGTTAGCTGTGCCTGCTCATGACACGGTAGCCCTTGTCCACTCCTCACAAGAGCCGGGTGAAGCTCTTGCGCGCCGTTATGCGGCGGCGCTCTAGACCTTATATAATCTCGCATTCGTTTCCTGTCCATTTGATCTGGCTGATGTTGGCTTTTACGGGGGTGACTGCCGTCTGACCCCCCAACCCCAAAAGGAAAGCCGTCGTAAGGGTCTCGTCCGTTATGCAGCAGGGTGCGCCGATTTGCAGGTGAGGTTGACTTGGGCCCCGAATATATTGGTAGGGCCCCTTACACCGCCAAACTGACTTGAAACCTGTTTTAAATGTAATGTATTATTAACCAATGGATTTTTCTTGATACTTAGCCAGCCAACAAATAGACCTTTTTTTATCCGTGCAGGGGCGGAGAAAGAATATTAACCTGCGGCCGGGGTCGGCCTGTCGTAAAAGGCTACAAAACAACCCACCCTAGCTACATGGTAAGGCCTCAAGCCCGTCTGGATGGCGACCACCTTTGGTCTTAAGTATGCCGCCATAATAACCTTGTGTTGTGTCCCGGCATTAGTAACCCAAGTTCCTGTACCCTTATGGGACAGCAGCGTGTTCGCGATGCCACTGGCGTTGCAAACACCCATAGGCGACGGTAACTGCTAAATTCTACTGCATCTGCATCCTTTGATTTGAATAAAAAATAGATGATACAGATTTGGTTTTAACAGGAGCAGTTGGCGTCTGACTCCTGAACCTCGAAAGATAAGCCTATCAGTTGCCTAGTGCCCAAGGTTTATTTATCCTAAACAGAGTAAAGACTATTAAAAGTTATTGTATTGTTATTGATAAGTAATGACTAAAGTGATATTATGTGATTGATAATTTTTTAGAATCTATTCAAATAATAATCTAATTGATCAAAAGAGTTCCCGTCGTCACTAATTCTAACCCACGTTAAAAATAAAACGCTACAATACTTTTCATAGTTCATTAATGGAAAATAAATAGTTTTTGTTTGTAAACAGTTTTGTAGTTTTATTGTAACGGAACCACGGACCGTAATTTTAAACCTTTTCTAGCTAATCTGGGTTAAATGTTCGCTGAGGTTTGAAAATAACTACCGGAAAAGCGATATTACTCTTCTTATCGATAGAAAGCATTTCGTTAGAATTATGCGTAAAAAGTAATAAGTTTCTTTGACAAAATTTATTTCAAAAGGCTATATTTATGTGTATTTATTTGTTTCAAACTAATTATCTTAATACTAGATTCTTGAAAAAATTTTAAACACTGTTTTGTGCATAAGCCTGACAAACGCCTTTATCAATTTTATATTAGGAGATATATATCAAAATAAATTAATAGTAGACAATATATTCGTCAATATATACAAAATATTCGATTTTTTCATGAGTGTATCGAACATTGTTGAGGATTCTGGCAACAAAAAGAAATGACCATGTCAAGGAGTTAAATAATCAAAAAGTAACAGTTTTAAAGTAAGCTTTTGACACAACTTGTTTTTCTTTAAAAATGGCCTTTGGACCTATTTTTACTATACGCCGCCGCTATTTTATCTGTTGACGTATGATTTTAATTCTTTGTTCAAATTCCGTTATTAATGATTAAACTTAAGTAATATAAATAATATATATAATAAAAATATTTTGAAGTCCATAAATATTATACAGGGACTTTGTTTTTACATTTATATAAAAATATCCTCGTACAGAATAACAAGACATAATTTATAATTACGTGATTAACAAATTAACATTTCGAAAATAAAATGATATGATCGCAAGGTGGGGATTTTAACCAAATATAATGCGTTTCAAATAAGAATAGGATCGACTTTGCGCCATGTTGTGACGTCATAGCATATGTTTTCATTGTTTATTCCACTAAGACATTTACTGTTTAAAATAAAATTGGCTGTTACCTGTATTTATGACTTCAATTCCACTCACCATTATTGATACGCTAATAAGGTTTCGTTCCAAACCGTACTTTTCTAGTGACATTTGTCAGATAGAGGTCATTGACGTTTCTATTCTTATTTGAATCGCATTGTAATATTACATGGGAGCAATAGAATGTTGGTGTAGCCACGTATTACGGTAAAAAACAAGATATGTAGGGACAAATATCTAATGGTGCTTTTCCACGAGGACCCGGCAAAAAGTACACCAAGTCATAAAACGCATACACACAATAAATGAGTTTATTGCGGAGGTGATCCTTCATCCTTCATGAAATCTGAAGGTAATGCGAAAGATGGCGTAGAAACTACAAGTAAGCAGAGTCTCGTCAACAAGGGACAGAAATCATCATTGATTAATATAATAATAATTGTACGATGCCGGTCACGGACCGAGAGTGCGCCGTACAATGAGTGGGATATCTAGAGAGCAGTGGACTGCATGAGAGAGGAGGGGGAGAGGAGCGGTGGTTATAGATATGCGATGCCTTGTAGTGGGCAAAGAAATTCGCACTGACCTTGATCCACCCCTTCCCGATTTCGTTCAAGTCCGCTCGCGGAGGAACTATTGCACGGCACCAGCTAAATGTCACAAACTAGACACTGAAGGCACAATCTTAAGGCACGGCCAATGAGAGTTAGTAAGGAGTAACTGAAGCCTATTGCGCATGGCGCAGAGTGGTCTTCAGGGAGGTTGAATGCTGACCTTCCCGCGTGTTTAGAGGCTAACTACTCTCGTCCCACGCTCGTTTTTACCATTCACTTCACCGAAAGTGAGGGTAGATAACAATAATCAGAAGGCGAGATTTCAACTACCCTTTATGCAAGGATCGAACAATAAATAGTCATGATATGAGCTACAATAGTAAAGATCTCAGCAGGTCAAAGCCCTCATAACCCACTGCCGTAGTACTATACTAATTCATTCAATAAGTATCAATCGAATCATATTATTTTAAACCAGTTTGGGTGATTTGTCACGCATCGTACCAAATTTATTTGGAGAAAGTATCGATTGATTATTTAGAATCAATGGGGTCTCTTATTGTAATAATTAAATGACCATATGAAATAAAAACTTATCATGGCTGTTGTGTTATTAAAAATATCCGGATGACCGAGCTTTGCTCGGTATTTTTTTTTATAAATTGTGTTTTTTGGAAATTAACAATTAATTTTCTTAGTCTAACCTCAAAGCAAACACTCGTTGACTTCGTGTTACTTAACAACGCCATCTGCTGAAATAGCTTTAGTGTTGTTGTGTCGTTAAAGCAATTAAAAAAAAATTGTATTATTATTCGCCGATAGATGTCAGGAAGAGTCATTATTCAGTTTAAATTGGGACTACTCAAACGCCACCTTTTGACATTTTCTAGAAATGATTCCTAGCTAGGTCGCCCCCAAAACCCCCCGTATACTAAATTTCATGAAAATTGTTGGAGCCGATTCCGAGATTCCAATTATATATATACAAGAATTGCTCGTTTAAAGATATAAGATATCACCATTAGGGTAATCGTTGAATATTTTTGTAGATAAATGTTAAAAGTTTACATATATTTGTTATAGGAAATTAATTCAACTTTATACATCTGTTAACAAGCGTTTTATCCCATCTGGTTTGAGTAGTAGGGATATGGGGATTCTGGCACACTGGCTCAAGGGATCACCCTTGTGATCACAATCATGTGATGGTAGATTCGAGGGGTCGTATCCTAAAAAAAAGTTTGGTGTCTTAATGGGGGATATCAGGTACACCCGATCGTTCTATTCTATTCATTTTGTTGCATCTCACATATCTCCAAAGATAGGGTTTTTAAAACCAAGCCCTAATAAAAACTCTATATTACTAATTTCACAAGCGCAATCCTTAACTCTCCAATAGTTGCTAATTAATAAATGATACAATTACTCATCGCTCTGGTTTATCTTTCACATAATCAGAAAGGACATAGATTATAGTAAAATTATTAATTTACGATTAAAAATATTTATAAAAGCCATTTGAAATAATTTACATAACATACATCGTTGTGGGCTCCAAAGAATTCAAAGAATCTTTCTCCAAAGAATTTTATATAATCACTCACTGCGATGTCATTGAACTTACAATTCAGATATATCAAACAATATTCACCACATACAGAAGTCCAATCATATTGTATCTTACGACTGTTGAAATCCCATCGATTCGCATTCCACTTAAAAAAAATTGTAACCTTCAGGTGTGCGCCCATATGAGTTAAAATACTGACCAACACCATTCTCATCAATGTGTATGGCTACCCAATGGGACCCTTGCTTATTATCCGTGTTTAAATTGTTTATCAGACATGTCGGCTTCTGAACTTGTATAGGCAGTTGGTTTGCTGCGTACACGTTATATTGAAGGTTTGGATGAGTCTTCTTTAAATGTTCCTGTATGTCAATGCTATTCATATTGATAGTCATTGCTATGTACCCAAGAGTAGTCAGTTTCATGAATCATAGTGTTCAATTAGTTATAAGAATATGTTATTTTTATGAACAAGTGTAACGTTTAGTTTAGAGAAGTTAGGTACGTAATAAATAAAATAAGGTCCACACGTTTAATTCAGATATTTTATTATTCATTAAAATTCTCTCTTATACAACTAAAATAAACAAATACTACATAGTTACATACATTTATATCTAACTATATAGTCAACAGTAAAATTTCGACTTTTATCGATTTCAATAACATTATCAACTTTTGCGTTGACAATATAGTTAATAGTTTGAGAAAGAGCGGTTTCAAATCGTACTTCTAATCATACACTACCATGTTTGATGAGATTTTTTTTATTGCTTTAGGACAGCAGGCAGGCTGACGGCCCGCTTAGAATTTAGCAATTACCATCGCCTATGGGTGTTTGCAACGCCAGTGGCATCGCGAACACGCTGCTGTCCCTTAAGGGTACTGGAACTTGGGTCACTAAGCCGGAAAACAACACAAGGTTATTATGGCGGCATACTTAAGACCAAAGGTGGTCGCTATTCAGACGGGCTTGAGGCCCTACCATGTAGCTAGGGTGGGTTGTTTTGTCGCCTTTTACGACAGGCCGACCCCAGCCACAGAGGTTAGTATTCTTTCGCCGCCCCTGCACGGATAACCTCTTTGATGATCTTAGACTATTATTGACTAAATTAATTATGTTGCTACCAGGTATTTTGATGATATATATGATGACTGTCCCTTGATCATCCCACAGAATTTTATTTTTGTTTGAAGATATCAAATTTAGTAACAACTTACCTTTTTAAGCATATGTTTTTGGTATTAGACTTAGTATTTGAGTTGTTGTATAAGTTGAGTATTTTTCGATTTCTTGTTCGCTTTTCACGTTCTCATTCAACGTTTTAGAAATAACTGTTTTTTTATCATCAATGTTATTACTTTTATGAAAATCATGAGGTTCATGGAAATCGCTATCTATGTCGCTAATGATTATTGGTAGTTTGTAGAGTTGATGGTCTTCACCAGTAAAATGTAAATATCTCTGTAGACTTTTTAAATGTAAAATATATTTTTTTCGGTCATTTACCTTACTATTTAAAATTATTTGCATTTCAGCGTCTAATCGAGAAGTGAGAGTTTTTGTTGTTTTCTGTTGCTTTAGTTTTTCAATCAAACCTGGTTCTATTAGAAACATCTTCTTTGCAAGTTCCATTTTTTATGACAAAGCACTTATCAGCCCACTCAATACAGAACCCAATATTATTGGTAAAAAGGATCGACCCTTTTATTTTTATTTTTTTAGTTTAAAAAAAGTTTTTTAGATTTTAATTTAGATTTCTTAGATTTTGGGGTTATTTTAAAAAAATCATCTAAATCAGATGCTCTATTAACTTTACTTTTTCCTCCCCTAAATTTATTATTATTTTCCAGTATACTCTGACTGTCATCTTCTTTAATCATGAGGGGGTAGTAATAGTTTTGAAAAGTGTGTTCTTCGTTCTTAATATTATTGCAATTATTCTGTAACATACATCAATTATTTAAAAAGGTTTATACACTAAGACAATAACGTAAACAACATAAAATTTAAAATATTGATCACTTCCATTATGTTGATAAAAATTATGCTAAGACTAAATATAAATAGACAATATAAATCACACTACAATTCACTTCACAGAATACTTATGAATAATATTATTGAATGATATGGCTTTTATAGGAATTTTTACACAATTACTTACCCACCACAACATTAAGTTAATCACCCTAGTTGACCACGAAAAACTATTAAAATATTTGAGTTATCAATGCAATGATTAATTGTATCATTAATTAGCGGCTATTAGAGAGTTGAGAATTGCGCTTGTGAAATTAGTAATATATATCATTAAATAGTAATTACAATGCATTAGGGTTTGGTTTTAATCATTCTATCTTCGTAGATATGTAAGATACATCAAAATGGTACGATTGGGCGTACCCGATGATCCCCATTTAGACACCAATCTTCTTTTTTCTCATATCCCTACTACTGGTTGGACTAACGCCGCGGCGCCCTGACCTTCCGCCTGATGTTAGATTCCGCCAGGCACGTACATCGCATAGGTTGACGTCAGTGTGCCACCATTCTGGCGCGGTCGATGAGGAGGACACAGTGGACTACACGGCCGCCGTGTACCCAGCGTGGCCCGTTCAATTTATCGTCTTACAACCTGAAATTACGAATGAATCATTTTGCGAAAAAGTTGCTTTTTTAATGACAAAAATGAGTTATTTTCTGTTTGTATTTTACTTAATAGAATAATCTGTACCTAATATTACAACCGTGTGGTAATAAAAACTGCATGATTGTTTACTTTTAACAAATTACCCATCTTCTAAAACGTGCAGGTACACATTCAAAATCCGCTTGAATAAATTCGAAGATAAGTACTCATATCATTAAGATTAATAATGAAAACACAGAAAAGATTTAAATATTTTTAAGTTTGTGAGGTTCAAGTTCATCGATATGTATTTAAATAATTATGACGTACTAATGGCATATTTGACATTTTTCAAGTTCGTCAAGGCCTTCAAACACGAATTTTCTGCGCTATAACATTATAAAATTAACACTATTATTGAAGTGAAATCTTCTTTAGCGGTGTTGTGCGCTTTTTTGTGATGGGTAAAAATGTTAAACTCGCGCCAGGTGATGTGTCCTGATCGTAAGAATTCGTGAGACGGAGTTTTGTTCCAGTAATACCAACCTAATTATTAATGATTTAAGGTTTATTTTATAGTGTAACTTTTAAATGATTGCATTGCATTACTATTCGATATACATATCTATTCGAATTGCGACTTTATTACAATGAAATACAGTTGAGTTTTTTTGAAGTGAAAACTTCTTTAGGCGCGTTAAGCACTTTTTGGGTAACAATTTTTGGTTTGTAAAGAAGTGTTAATGATCAATTTAAACTTTAATCCTTGATCATAAACACTTCTTTATAAACCGAAAATAATAATCTAATAGCTAGACGATACAATTCACAAGTTACTTAGTTTTCACTTCTATCGGCAGTCCTTGGGGACTGCCCCGCAAGTTTTTTTTAGCTCTATCACACATACATAAAAACCTCTGTAAATATGCACATTAGCAATCAATAATTTACAGAAAATATTGTCATAAGTTTTATTTCTCATGAATTATTACTATTATTAGAAATAGTAGTCACAATATGTATCCTCATCGACCTTCCTAAGAAGGCATTACAATAGGAATATTTTATCCAATTTTGCAATCTGCTGTAGTAGATAAAAGGTGTTTTCCTTCCATTGAACTGTTATCTTCGGTTCATCACATTAGATTGCTTGTTACTTTGCCTCTTTTATAGTGGTTAACTTACAAGATGTTTTAATTTTTAATACTACCGGTGGGTCTTGAATATTATTTGGTGTACCAGTTATGAAATCGATATTAATCAGTTTTCATATTTACACATAATCTCTGTTAGCTTAAACATAAAAGGTGAATGAATACGCATTTAGTTTGACATTATAACAGCGTCAGGTCGCTCGTTTCCTTTAAATTAACATTTCAATTATGAACTTATTGTATAATTAACAGGAATGTGTATATAAGTATTTGTCCAATTAAATTTAAAGAAGACCTGCATAAATTACATAAATTATAATGTTGTTCATTAACGATCAACAACAAGTTTTAATGAGAATTTTTAATGTAAATGTTTTTAAATAATGAGAAGTGACATCTGTGTTGACTTGCAATTTTATTCTAAGAGTATATAAGAACGTTTGAATATTTAATTTGCAACAAAAGTGTGTTAACAACAGGTGTAAACATATCTTTGAATGAACTAGAAACTCATTCAGTAATAGTCCAAACGCAGTGAACTGTAGATATTGTCGTATTGAAATTATCAGTGGTGTTCGGTGTCACGTAAGAACTTGATATAATGTATTTTGTGGATCCAAGATACGCCGTTTGTGGAATTCTATTTAGCCAATATGGTATTTATATACAATAATTGTTACTGATGGGTAGGGTGATTAAAATAGTATTTATGTTACAGTCCTAATGCACTATTAAGGTGATAAGAGAAGTTTTAAATAAACACTTAAAACTTCTTATATTTTAAAAATATTTCCAGCGTCTGTCATTCGTATTAACTACAATTCGAAATAAATATTTATAACGTATTGTATTATTTTATAAAAATTATTTATGTTAATTGTTAAATATTATTTTTTAATTATTGTTTCATAAAAACAAAATTATTCTTGTCTGAGTCAAATTAAATTTATCTACGATTAATAAAATGCAAAACGATTTGAATATTTCCTGGTTTAAAAATTATGTAAAAAACTAGGTATTGTCTAGGAAACCAAAATAAACATTATAGTTTGGGTTATTTAATATTGAATTACACATTTTAATAATTTATATGTTATCGTAAGAACCTTTATTGGGTAATAACTTAATATTTTCTAATACCACTTAAAATAAATAAATAGTATAGGTGCTAATGGCAAATGTAATTACAATACGCTCAGCCATGCATAAGATTTATAATAAAATTATTTATTTAATTTTGAAAATTACCATAATTTTTACTAAAAACGGTGAAGTATATTGAGCCTGTCGTAAACGGCCACAAAACAACCTAGCTAAGTGGTAAGGTCCCAAGTCCCTGATGGCTAGTACCCTGGCTTATAAGTATGCTGCCATAATAACCTTGTGTTGAGTTCCGGCCGTAGTGACCCAGGTTGCTATTTTGTTGTATCCCTATGCGGACAGCAGCGTGTTCGTAGTGCCCCTGGTGAAAAGGCTTATAGTAACAGCTTACTATTAATTGACTGATTGATGGATTGTCAGCCTTGAAAAAAAAACAGACTTTTGATACTAGCCTTATCCGTGCAGGGGCGGAGAAAGAATACTAACCTCTGCGGCCGGGGTCGGCCTGACGTAAAAGGCTACAAAACCACCCACCCTAGCTACGTGGTAGGGCTTCAATCCCGTCTGGATGGCGACCACCTTTGGTCTTAAGTATGCCGCCATAATAAACTTGTGTTGTGTTTCGGCATTAGTGACCAAAGTTCCTGTACCTTTATGGGACAGTAGCGTGTTCGCGATGCCACTGGCATTGGAAACACCCATAGGCGTCAGCCTGTCTGCTGTCCTACAGCATTAAAAAAAACTACTTAGTTAAAAAGTCCATTAAACACGCAGCGCCAATTTTCAGGACTCAGAATCTAGTCTTACTAGGAAATTTTTCATTTTACCGTAGAGCCTAACTTTTATAGTGACATATATATAAATTATAACAAGCCGAAGCGATGTTCAAAATGCATCATTATTAATACTACACATCACTTAAATAATACGAGCTATTATATTTCATATAACAAAATGACATCAATTTTTATAATAAAATTCACAATATTGTCCATTTCAAATAGATCCAGAGCTACTTAATCAGTACAAACTGGAAATGGCGTACGGGGTAGAGAGGTTCTTCCTGCTTTCATGGTGCCTAGCGTGCTGCTGGCCAGGCTTAGGAGCCAATCTGAGGGTTGTAAGGCAATGGCCGGAATTGGAGTTCGTGTTTCCTAATGATGCGGCACGAAATCTAGCTATCGAGAGGCGTTTCTACGTACCTGGAAATTCGGTGCCAATAGATGTGGATGTTCAGCATAGAGGAGGTAAGACAACTTCAATATTTCATGTTATCGTTCAAAAAAGGGATGGCCCGCCGCTCATATAGGCGTGCGTGCTTCGGCGACCAACTCCACGCCACCGGGGGTAGTCGCCCCACGAGTTTATGGCTGGGTAAAGAGGTCCGCTTCGACCCCCTATCCCCCCTGCACGAGGAATAGAAGAACCCACGATCGATCGTTTGAAATAATTAATACCATTATACCTTTATATGATATAAAAGTTGTAGTTATTACCACATATGTCGTTAAATATCAAGGTTATACCTTCTGCTTCAGTATTTCAGTATTTTATTCAGAATATTAAGCCGTAATAATAATATGAAATTGGTTTCCTAATATTTAACTTAATTAGAAATTGTCCAAATTAAGTAACTCCTCCGATATACAAATACAAACTCATAATATTCATTTTAATAGCTCATTATATCTTTAATAAGAATTTATCGTTAATAGATACATATCATTCGTTGACCGGAATTCAATTAGGCGTTAAGTTTAGGGCTGCCAACCGCAAATTTAAAAAACTAGGATATGATGTTGGAAAAACCAGGACAATTTAGTTTAAAAACAGGACGCAGTAATAGAGTTGCAATACTTCATAGAGAAAGTAGGTTTAGTTAAAATTAGTTTTTTTACTTCTGCGGAACAGCAGACGACCTATGTATGTTTGCGACGCTAGGGGCATCGCAAACACGCTGCTGTCCCATAGACATACACAAGATTATTATGGCGGCATACTTATAAACCAAGGATAGTAGCCATCCAGAGGGGCTTGTGACCCTAGCACGTAGCCAGAGTGGTTATGTCGCCTTTTACGATAGGTCGACCCCAGCCACAGAGGTTATTCTTACTCCGCCTCTGCACGGAGAGTATAACAAGTTAGTTACAAATATTAATATTTAATAATAAGTATTTGAATATTAAAAAACAGGATGCTACTTAAAAACTATCCAGGACATCCCAGGACACCACAAAAACTAGGACATATCCTGGGAAAACAGGACGATTGGCAACCCTAGTTTAGTTACACGATTTGATTAACATTTCTAACCACTACAATATTTCTATTATTCGTTCTTGTAATATAAAATAAGTTCATATTCGTCTTCACTCAAAATTCATGATACAATAATTAATTTTGAATTTCATGAATAACAAGAAGGTCTCCGTATTTAATATGACATATTAATTGTTGATGATTAGATTGTTTTCGTCTATATATATATATATATGTCATTATGTGACATTTCATTATTTTGGTAAAACAGCATTTTAGTTGCAATTAGTTAGTGGTTATATTGATTATCCAAAGACGTAACGGCTAGCTAGAAATTAGTGTTTTTGCATTTTGTAGAATATGTAAAATGAGCCCATTATAGATAAAAACGTATTTAGTGACTTTTGCAGTTAATGAGTTCTTGCAATAAGCCGAAGAGATATATATATATATATATATATATATATATATATATATATATATATATATATATATATATATATATATATATATATAACAATTTCGTATGTATTTTACCAACTTGTAGTTTACTAACTTTGTTAATGTAAAAAGTTTCTCATATAATTAAGATTGTGACATTTTTATATTAGTTTAATAAATTAAAACAAAAGCACAGTTGTCAATTATTAAAGGTATTAAATTACTTATTAAATTTATTTTATTACAAAAAGGTATTCAATTAATAAAGGTCTGTAAGTAAAACCTTAATGTTTATTCAATGAGATTCACTGTGGCCATATTTTTTCTGTATTTTGTATGTATATTTTATAACTGAATGACCATGTCTGTATTCAAATCAGAGTAAAGCAAAAGAGCTAACACCTTTATCTACGTAGATTAGAATTGTATGTAGCAACACACATATTTATTCGTATATCTGACTGGTGCATGCTCATTCATTGCCATACTAAATGTCAATACTTTTAGGAATACATTAAAATATCGACTCCAAATGTTAATCTTAGCGTATTGCGAATTATTTTCTAAAATAAATTGTTATAGAAACTTTATAGTAAATAAGAAATATTACTTTTAGATATATGTATTTTAAAATAGGTTTTGAGAACTGTTTTCATGTTACGTTATGTTAATAAAACATGAACTCGGTTTCCCGAAAATAAGTCAAATATTTGAGTTTTTTCAATAATATAGAATGGTTTTTTTTTTATTAAATAATGTATAAATTATATATCCATACCAATATTATAAATGTGAAAGTAACTCTGTATGTCTGTTAAGGTTTCACGCCCAAACCGCTGAACCAATTTTGATAAATTTTGATATGGAGATAGATTAGACCTCGGAGAAGGACATACGACTACTTTTTTTAATTTATATGTCAGAACAACGTTTGCCAGGTCAGCTCATAAACTCTGAACTAACAAACTATTCTAAAGGATCTGAGCTCTAGCTATTACGGTATTTTTAATGAACCTGTGAGTTAGCAAAGGTCAGTCCATATATCGCATTTTGTTGTAACTGAAGTTGTTTTCAGGTGGACTGCAATCCAGAATATTCATAACAATCCCTCGCTTCGACGAAGGTCGCCCAGTCACATTGGGTATCGTCGATGAGCAGGGGCTAATACTTCCTTACCCAGACTACGCCTGGCACGATAATCAGGGCCATAACTGTGATGGACTCACGTCGGTTTTCCGAGTTGCCGTAAGTATTATTATGTTTTTACAAATCAATTCCTTGTTTGTTATTACATTTTCAAATGTTAATATTTTCATGATATTATGGGAGAATTTAGTCGAAAAAATGATGCTTCCTCATATCAGATAAATGGAGTGCAATTTCTGAATCTTTGAAAGAAATTAGGTTCATTGTATTATATTTTCTAAAGAGAATACAATGAAATAATAATACATGAAGAGGTACCTGGTAGCTTAGGGATAGCGGAGACTAATCTAAAAGTCTAGGGTTCAAAGCCTGTCGTACATGTTATGGTATAGTTGCTATGTACCAACGGTGAAGGAAAACATCGTGAGAAAATCTGCATACTGAGATGACCGGCATGTGAAACCCGCTAATCCGCCTTGGATAAGCGTGGCGGGTATACTGTCCGTTCCCTCTAGGGCGAGGCCTGAGCCCAGCTATTGGACGCTATGGGCTACGCTGTTTATTGTTATTATTTTCTTTTAAATAATTATTACTCTATTAAATCTTCACACATACAATGTGACTTTTCTAACTTATGATCCGAGTGGCTTGCTTTATTATGAAGATAGTAAGCCACCCGCCAGAGGCGACTTATTTTTTTTTTACTTCGCTATATCTAATTGAACACAGTTATAATTCTTAATAATATTGTTAGATAATATAATACAATAATTAAGATTAAATAAAAAATCTATGGATAGATAAAATCATTAATAAAGTAATTAAATGCAAACCATGGTAAATTATGCATTGCAATATACAGGATATAATCTCAATAGTTATGTATTTATTTGATGTCGTAATAAACCTTGGTTCAAGCTATTAGTATCGTTTTCCCTGTGTAATGCAAAAATGTAAGAAACATTGGATGACACGTTCTTAGAATCATCTGGCTACTCTGTGTTTTCCTAAAGCTAGTATTATTATTATTACAATGATGTGCATGTACATATGTACTTGAATATATTACAGATTCTGGCTCAACAAGAAGTTGAGTATTGAGAAGTACTAGAAAATATGTACTAAATTTATGGGACTTGGAATTTATAAAATACTAACAGACCCGCCAAACGTTGTTCTGCCAAAAGAAAAAACATTTTCGCGATTTAAAGTACCTTATGTCGTTCCAAGTCCAATCTAACTTCCGAAATTCATCAAAACTGGTTTAGCGGTTTAGGTCTGAAAACGTAACAGACAGACGGAATTACTTTCACATTTACAATATTAGTATGAATATGAAAAAACATACATTCTTCCTGCGTATTCATTAATATCAGTGGAAATTTCGTAAACCCACGGGTTTGATTCCTGACTAGAAAATATCAAAAATTTGTGTGAAATTTGTTACGGAGTTATTTTAATACAGTGTTAGGCAAACTCAGAGACCCATAATGGGATTTCCACGATGGCTTGCACAGCTTATTTTATCATCAAATATGCGTATCTTAATAAAGTTGCCACGTACTGAAGATGACGGAAATAATCGCGGGGAAACCTGCATAGCGATATCACCAATATGTAACCCGACAATCCACTTTGGACAAACGCGGTGGTTGTACTTTTCGTTACCCCTAGGGAGAGGTCGGAGCCCAGCAGAGACACATTATTGATTGCTATTATTAAATTCTGAAAAATGTTTTATTCGGAGCTACAATTATTATAAATGGCGAGTGAAAATTATTCTTACAGAACAAAGCAATAGACCTAATGGATAAAATACCTAATATACCTATAGAGATAGATAGATCTAAGTGAATTATCATTGCTTCTAATATATTCAATAATAAATTTAATGTAATTTTTTCTATTTAACTATACTTTTTTTAGTATAAACACATATAGTTCAGAGTCTAAAAATATACGTAAATGTAATGTTGAATAATAGACGTGTTACCTTGGAAAATATCTCCACTGCGTAGGATGGTCGTCTAAGTTTACATTGGACTTGCTAATAGACATAGATTGGCTTAGTTTAGCAATATCTGTTGTACCTCAGATACATAAAAAACGCTGTTCTTGCAAACGCTGTTCTGCAATATACGAGGGGTGTTCAATAAATAGTGACAATGCGATAAATTATCATTGGAAATAAAAAAATAAATATTAGAATGCATACTAGTAGTACATTAGATATAATAAACAATTATCTTTTGTTTTTTAAAAATAAAAGTCATTTGTTTGCGTCGTGTCTGAACGTGTTCTTAAAAAATGGATAAGATAGATGGAGAAGATAGAAGAATGGTAAATGTTAGAGAAAAAGAATGCAATGGATAAAACCCATGAAACCCGTGGAAGGGTCTTAACAGACAATGAAGAAGTAAAGAGCAGATGGAAAAATTAATTCTGTGAATTAGTGAAGGAAGAGAATGTCCGGAGTGGAATGTTAGAAAAGACACCCGTTAACATAGGCGTTGTAAAAGAAGTGAGTACGGTTGAGGTTAGATTGGCTGTAGATAGTATGCAAAATAGCAAATCTGTAGAACCAGATAAAATATGTGAAAGTATGGAAGTTTTCGAAAGCAGATGGATGGAAGTGGCTGACTTTGTTCTTTAATAAGTTGTTGCAAGATGAGGCGATCCCCGATGAATGGTGCAATAGTACGCTAGTGCCCATTTTTAAGAACTAGGGGGATGTACAGGTTTGTAACAATTATAGAGGAATAAAGCTGATGTCGGACAGTATGAAGATTTGGGAAAAAGTAATAGCAAGGCGACTATGAGAGGAGAGCGAAATAAGGGAGAACTAATTTCATGCCCGGGCGAGAGACTACGGATGCCATATTCGCACTTCACCAACTGTGCGAGAAAAATAGAAGTGCACATATAAATAAAATAAATAAATAAAATAAAATAAGCCTTTATTGCTGTATCCTAATCCTAAATATATCAAAACTTAGATGTGTAAAAATTAGACGTGCTTAAAACTACATTAATATTAATATAAATCTAATTTAAAATTAATTCTAACTTAAGCTAACGTCTGCCACTGGTTTTTCTTTTACAGCTTGTCCTTCGACAAAGGCCTCCTCTAAAGCTTTCCATTTGGCAGTCCTGTCTTTGGCAGTGCGTGTCCATTCCGACCCTGCCATCCTTTTCATATCAGCTTCCCAACGTTTAAACTGTCTACCTCTGTTTCTTTTTCCATCCCATGGGTACCATTCTGTCACAATTCTTGTCCACTTTTTTTCCCTTTCCCTCAACATATGTCCCGTTCATCTCCATTTTAAGTCTTTAAATTTAGTTTTTTCCTTGATAAGTTGTAGTCTCACCTTGTCTCTTCTTCTAACTCCAATAACACTTCTTTCCATCCCATTTTGGCTTACTTGTATTTTTTTAAGTTCCTGTTCATTTAGTGCCCAAGTCTGGCATCCGTATGATAAGCATGGAAGAATACATGTGTCATAAAGTTTTCTTTTTTCTTTGATAGGCATATCTCTGTCCTTCATGACTTCACTCAAAGACCAAAACCGTTTCCAGCTGTTTGTAATCCTTCTGTCTATTTCCTTTTGCGTTGTGTCTTCGATAGATATTAGCTGGCCCAAATATATGTACTCGTTGACATACTCTATTTGTCCAGTATTTACGATAATGTCCATTTTTAGTGAGTTTGTCATTACCTTCGTTTTTGAAGTATTCATTGATAGGCCTACTTTAGCGCTTTCATCTGACAGTTGTTGTAACATGTGTGTCAGGGATTTTGGATTCTCAGCAAACAACACAATATCATCTGCGAAACGTAAATGGTTTAGTTTTACGCCATCGATATTCAGACCATTTTCTTCCCATTCTAAGTTTCGAAAGATCATTTCTAGCACTGCAGAGAACAACTTCGGTGAGGTAGGATCCCCTTGTCTTAAGCCTCTTTCGATGGGAAATTCGTCTCCTGTTCGTTCCAGCCTAACTTCAGCTGTAGTCCTCGAGTATATTCCTTTTATTATACGGATGTATTTAGCCTCAACTCCTTGACTTTCTAGTGCCTTCCAAATGCTATCGTGAAACAAAGAATCAAATGCTTTATTATAATCTACGAACGCTATATAATAAATTTTGTTATATTCTTTATAGTTTTGAAGCATTTGTCTTATTACGTGGATGATCTATAGTCGAAAACTTACTCCTGAAGCCGGCTTGTGCACATAAGAACTTGTATATATTATTCGTTAACCTCGAAAAGGCATATGATCAGGTTCCTAGAAAGATTTTATGGTGGGCCATAAAAGCAAAAGGAGTGCCTATGAAGTACTTGCATCTTAGTCGGGTGATGTACGATAAGACTAGTACACACGTCCAGTTCCTAGCTGGCGTCACAGACAAGTTTAGTGTTGCGGTGGGTTTACACCAAGGATTGGCTCTTAGCCCTTATATGTTCCTCCTGGTGGTAGATGCAGTAACATCAGGAATACACGAGGAGGCACCTTGTTGTATGCACTTTGCCGATGACATTGCGCTGGTTGGAGAAAATTCTCACGATGTTCAGAACAGATTGGCTAAATGGCAGGAGAGGTTGGAAGTTGTTGGGTTGAAGATAAGTAGAACCAAAACTGAACATCTATTTTGCGACGTTGGTGGAAATTCCGACTTCACCCCGATTACCTTAGGATCGGTAGGACCTTACCTCGGATCATTAATCCAGAACGACTGTGAGATAGGCTGAGATGTGAAAAACAAAGTGAATGTAGGATGGATGAAATGACGATAGGTCTCAGGAACAATTTGCGATCCATTGTCCAGTGCCGTTTAGACCTAAAGTTACAATTAATTTACAAATCCGTTATAAGACCTGTCATAATAGGGAAAGTTTAAGTAGCGCCTGTAATTGAGAAGCTGAAAAGTAATAGGTTAGCCTGGTATGGCCATATAATGCGAAGAGAGGAGCGTCACGTAACAAGGAGGATGCTAGAAATAAGGTTGGATAGATACAAGAGGAGAGGTAGACCAAAGCAAAGATGGATGAATTGCGTACAAGATGATATGATTAAATAGGGTGTGAATGTTGAGATAACAACTAACAGAGAAGAGTTCACTCTTCTCTTTCCAAAGAGAGAACATGTTATGCCGACCCCACATACTTGTGATAAGGGCAGGAAGAAGGTCCAGATGAGCACTTCCTTGTTACATAATTTGTGTGTCTTCAAAATAAGTCTCCGATACAATTTTTCATCTAGTGCAGTCTAAAAAAATAGCTAGCCAGATAATCTTTATATTTCAAACTATGTATAACGGCAATAGTTTATAGTCTAGTACTTCTACAATAATAGTTTTACTACTAAATAATATCCCATACCAAATGTTTAATCTAAAATAGTGTTGCCAACATTATATTCATATACGGAATAAAGCCTAATTAAATGCCAATTGTTTACTCTTCTTCTATCTTTCTCCCATTCTCAGTTCTAATAAATAAAGTCTAACATTTTTAATTTTATAAGTAAAATAATTTTATTTATCATTTATTGTTCAGTAAACTATAAATAAATGTAGACAGTCACCATCCAGTCACAAGTATGTATATACATACATATAAAAATGGTACACATTATAACGTTAATGTAAAGAATGTTAATTATCAGTAGGACCATCACACTGAGGACTAAATAGTTCTTGAAGATAACAATGTTCGAGTAAAGCAGTAAAATAATTACATTTTACTGCGACTACTTAAACAAACTTGAGAGCTTATTTATCGCTTATTGAAAGATATTCCGATAACAGCGTAATACACATACACACACACACACACACACACACACACACACACATACACACACACACACACACACACACACACACACACATATATATATATATATATATATATATATATATATATATATATATATATATATATATATATATATATATATATATATATTTTTTTTTTTTCTATATTTGAGTTGGACGCAGTCTCCCACAGTTGAACTCCATAAGTCCAAATTGGTTTGAGTATGCACTTGTATAGTAGTAGCTTATTTTCTAGTGACAATTGTGACTTCCTATTGAACAACTAGTACATATAATCAGTATATATATATATATATATATATATATATATATATATATATATATATATATATATATATATATATATATATATATATACATATATGTATTTACAACGTCAAATTAAAATTACAAACAATAGAGATAGAGTTCCGGGAGTAAAGACTTTTTTATTGAAAATTTCCTCCTCTTAAACAAGCTGTTTTTCATAATTGCTCAAATATTAATATTTTTCGAGTTATTAACAAAAAACGAAGTAGGTATCCTTTTTTTCATCTTATTTTATTAATAACAATTGCAGTTTTTTACCTGCACCAAAATCCTTGAAAAACATTTTTCTAGAAGTGATTCCGAATCGAATGAGCCATCGCTCATATTTTTAGGACCTTTATCTCTAATTTTAACGTTTTTGAACTTGTTGACTAGACTAGTAGCTATCTTTTTAATTACACATATTATGCTTGTTCATTTTTTATTGTTGAGAACTTTCAATATAAATAACTAAATTAGATAGTTTTATATAACATTTTATTTAATTTTATATCCGCTATAAAAAAGTATACGCATCTTAATAATTGTAAAAGCGTAAAATCATATAGAAATGAATCTTAATTCGTTTATTAATTCAGCTTTCAACAAGAATAAAAGCAAAACTAATGATCTTGACACCGTGAAATGTAATAAAACGGTTAGATTTATATCGTTTATTTAGTTCATTCAACTTTATGAAAGATTAACGAAATTGAAATGATTAACGAAAATGAAATTTTATTTAAAATTGTGCCTAACGATGACGTGAAAAACTTATTTTATACGAAATATTTTACTAAAAGCTACTCTAACCTAGCAAAACTTGATTTGCCACGGTTTTGTGTATATATATATATATATATATATATATATATATATATATATATATATATATATATATATATATATATATATATATATATATATATATATATATATATATATATATATATATATATATATATATTATTAATTGTGTTGACGAATAAATATTGTGTTTAGATCGATGAATGTAGCCGACTCTGGGTAATGGATTCAGGAAAAATAGGGGACACTCAAGTGTGCTCTCCCCAGCTGCTGGCTTTCGACTTGGCCACTGATCATCTCGTTTACAGACATAAAATCAACGCTTCTGAATATCCTGCACAACAGTTGTATATTACACCAGTAAGTTTACATATTATGAAATTATGATTTGCATAACGATGCATAAAAATTAATATGCAGTATTTCCCGACATTCACAATGTGTCTTCTCACAAAGTCATAAATTTCCAAAGGTGAATTTAGGCACTTTTATTGTAATTTATTTAGGAACTGTACCTATAAAAATAAATGCACTTAAATTTTATTATCTAATTTATTTAGCGGCTTTTTATAAAAATATGTCAGCCCCATTTTATCATTCATTACATTCTCTTCACATGTACACATTCTTGTTCTCTTTAGATTACTTTCTATGAAATATCTTCTGTACATATACGTACAGTAGTACTAAAGTAAACATAATATTACAAATTTTGTAACTGATCTAAATAACAGCTTATATCGGTTCTCGAATGAGGAATACTTGAACCCGACCCCATATTAGGAAAGGAATATGGCTTTATTTTAAAGTAAACGTAGTCCTAATAAAAAAGAAATAAATTTTGAGGTTTTTTTCATTTCCCATTCACTGTCAAGGCATTATTTTCAAATTTGTGCCGTTTCACTATATGCGATCTCGAATAATATAATGTTCAAACTAAATCAACCGTACGTTGAGAAGCTTCCTGCGCATTCATTGCTCGTTAGAAAACGTACAGAGTGCTAGTCTCTACTAAAATCTATCAAAGTTTGTTAGCTCCGTGCAGGGGTAGAGTAAGAATACTAATCTCTGCGGCCGGGGTCGGCCTGTAAAGGTGACAAATCTACTCTAGCTACGTGGTAGGGCCACAAACACGTCTGGATGGCCACCACTCCTTGTGTGTAAGTATGCCGCCATCTTGTATTGTGTTCCGGCATTAGTGACCCAGGTTCCTATACCCCTGTGGGACAGCAGCGTGTTCGCGGTGCCCCTAGCGTCACAAACATTCATATGCGATGGTAACTTCTTACTATTAAGTGGGCCGTCGGCCTGTCTCCTCTTCCTCAGCAATAAAAAAAGCTCTATCAAAAACTCTGAATATTTATTTTAGGTAGTAGATGTGAGATCGCAGGGACCAGGCGACTGCCGTGACACATTCGTGTACGTCGCCGACGTGTCTGGCTTCGGACTGCTAGTGGTCGACGTGAACCGCAACCGCTCTTGGCGTTTGACGCACCGTCTCTTCTACCCATATCCCTCAAAAGGCACTTTTACTATTGATGGTTGGTATTTAATCAATAATTCTATATATCTCTTTAACTTGAAACAATTTTTTTACATCTTTTAATGATCGGAAATTGATAAAAGCCTATTCTTGTACTTAAAAAATAGTTTTGTTTACTTTACGGATTTGGAGGCACATAAACATGATGATAAAAACATGTGGAAATTTGCACACCGAGTATGTAACCAACTCGCATCTGTGACTAGTTAGTATACTGCGTCACTGACCCTGCCAAGGTGGGACATTATACGCTGTTGAGTGTTACAACTGATCATTAAAAATCTTAAAGAATGTTAGGTTTTGTAAAAAAGTTCGCGAAGTCCTTGAAGCTGAAATAAAATTCTCATGAGCTTTCTATACACGCAGCTTTCATAAGGTAATTCATATAAGGGACAAAAATCAGTCATTTGCAGATGCATTATGATAAAAGAAATTAATTTCTTTCTTCTGTCGTTTTCTATTCTCATATTTTTAATACACTTCTTGTAAAACAACAAATAATATTAATATATATTTTATTTAATTTTTGACAATCAAATGTGAAGTTGAAGTTCAGATGATGTAAAACTTGCTTTAAAATAAACCAAAAATATTGATTTCAGGTGAAAGTTTCGATCTAATGGATGGAGTGTTCGGAATGGCTTTGTCCCCATACAAATACGGCACTGACAGATATCTTTACTTCCACGCCCTGGCTTCCACAACAGAGAATGTTGTTCCAACAAGTGTCATCAGGAACGACACATACTTAGAAAATCCTAATGTAGGACCGGGATCTATAAGTGTAAGTGTAGATACCTTATGTTTGAGAAACTGCAACGAGTTTTGTCTAGTTTCTTATTATTACAAGTATGTTGCTTGTGGTATTTTTACGTGATTCTATCTCTTTTTGGCCGTCTGATTTCAAACACTGAGAAGAAAAACATAAGGATGACCTCCGTTTTGCTACCAAATAACTAGCAATATTTTTTTACGATGCGTAAGGAATGATAAGGTAGCCCTAATCAAGTCGTGAGCCAAAAGCACTCGGTCAAAAAAGAATTTTTTTTCTCAAAATTTTTGTCAAATGCCTGTCCAACAGTGCTAATATAAATTATGTGTCGAGTCTTAACTAAAACATGCATTATTATTGTATTTTAATCACAGCCTGGTATTATTTAATAGCAAAGTTTTAATTATGTAAAAAATCAATATGTCAAAAAAGCCACCACGCCGTATGAGCCTGATCAGAAATTGATAGGTGGGAGCTGCTAAGCCTGACAAAGGGATTACTCCTTTTGCTAATTTGTAAATTACCAAAAGGAGTAGTACTGTAGTACTAAATGAACATCATTTGGTATTTCATTCTCGTTAGACGACAGTCGCTATTATTGAAACGAAATTTAAAACTATTTTCTTATAAACCTCTATGTTCAGAGAAATGTCAGAATTGGACCCTAAGAAGTGCAGTTCGGAGTTTATATAGTCTTCAAATGTGACTGAGATACGCTCGTTAAATTAAACATTTTAAGTAAATCGACCGAAACATTTCAAACCATTGGTGTATTATAATTTTAGCATTTGAAAAATTAATTTAATCTTTTTTTTTTTGTATTTTAGGTATTCCCCGAAGAGCGTCCCAATCAATCAGCTGCTGAAGCTATGGACCGCAATGGAATAATGTATTTTGGTTTAATGGAACCCCCAAGTATATGGTGTTGGAACTCCGCCACCGAATTCTCGCCTCGCAATTTCCATCAAGTGGCGATGAACAGAGAGACGCTTCAATTTGCAAGCGGAGTAAAAGTAGTCAATAATCTTAAAGGAGAACAAGAATTGTGGGTGTTGACGTCGAGTTTCCAGAGGGTGATGACTGGATCTATCAGTTCGGATAGAATAAATTATAGAATTCATGCTGAAAAGATTTCAACATTAATGGCGAATTCTCCTTGTAATCTTCCCCCAAAGGGTCAGCAGCCTGGCTACCATGCGAATTATATAACCACGCAGGTGGGCCATTCACATTATCGGATCAAATACAGATTTGGCGCTGTATAATCTCCCTGGAGATTCGTACCATGTCAGAACGTTTTGTCAGTGGTTTCATGTGGTACAACTGGCCATATTTCTAGAACTTATTAAGTGATAAAATAAATTATATTTAAAGTTATTCATGTTGTTTTATTGTGCATAAAGGCAAATAATCATATATTCTTAACAATAATGTCAAATAATTAACTATGCTCACTAAAACGTAAGCCGCAGCAGATATAAAACTTTAGATGTTTTTGCTCGAACCAGATAAAATACTTACATTGAGATCAGTGCCGGATTAACCACATAGCAAGAGTAGCAATTGCTACGGGCTCCGCCCAAAAGAAAGCCCCGCTTATTTAAACCCGCTCATCTCGGCCTGAGCTTAATTTTTTAAATGAAACTTATTAACACGTGGTAACATAATATATTGAATTTATTTGATGTCACAAAAAGGTCAAACGTTACATCTTTTCCTACTAACACAATCTACGTCATACAATCGGTAACCCCCATTATTTCCTTGGCGAAAATAAAACAGAATTTCATACGATAAAAGCACATGTTACAAAGTTGCTCGTATAAATGTGAAGAATTTGAGTCGGTCCGATAATGAGCTAGAGCTCATTATCGAGACGCGGACGGACTCAAATTCTCTTGTAGACTGGAGACACCACATCAGCAAAGTAGCCAACTGCAAGATCATATCCGGCGAGACTGTCACTGCACAGCACCGTCTTCATGTCATGGACCGCTTCCATCGCCGAATCAGGTGGTGGCTACTTGATGAAGTCACGTCCCAGGAGCTCGCTTAAGCCATCGGCGACAAGTGCATTGATGATGTAGTTTTTAAGTTGCTGCTATAGTTTGAGATATAGAAGCACACTTGCGCCCAGGTGCAGGGTCCTTTGAAAAGATTTGCTACGGGCCCCGCACTTGCTTAATCCGGCACTGATTGAGATACTATCGAGTCTATTCAAATCCAAAATTAAGCCCAGAACAATATATAGAATAGAAAGAAACTACAAATCCGTTCATACAGTTTGTTTCAAAATATTTGTATACATTTGAATTTTTCGTGCAATGCTTAGATCCAGATGCTTATCTTCGATACCCACAATCATACCTCCGATTACGGAAGGATCTACTTTTTCAGTAAGAGTTATCTTCTTACCTCCTTTCACGCATTTTTGAAGAGCATTCATAAGAGCTTTTCGTGCACCATCATCTAGTGGCGTGGCAGTAATCACTTCACACAAAGCCTCATTCCTATGAGCAACCACGATGTCAAGGAACATGCTAATCATACGTTTTAATTTTTTCAATCTACCGTTTTCTGCTACCAATGATAAAAAATTTGTACATGTGTCGGGCATATCTGGAATTGAATTGTCATTTATTAATATATCCTATTAAGACGAAATATATTTAATACCAATGTTATCAAATATTAGGGGAGGATGAAGCTCCCTCAGAGACGACCTCCGTAACGCCACAGCTTTCGCATATCGGAACACCAGCGAGCTCACAGGTCCGATAGTCATCCCAGGTCAGAGAGTTTTTTTACAATATATATTTATATACAAAATAAAAGTATATCAGTCGTATAATACCCATAACACAAGCTCCCTGCTGCTTACTAGATGGCTCTGTCAATGGTCGCAATATATTTATATATTTCGTTGGAACTCTACTGCTAAAGTCGAGCTCTACTGCTAGATGATGCAGACTGGAACAACAAGTAGTAGTCATCCCCGCAAATAAAAAAATATATATACGGCTCACTCAGAACTTTGGGCATACCAGAGTCAGACATAACACAACTCACCGTTTGCTTTACACACTTCTTCAATAAATTTTCCTTTCACCTTTGCCGAAACCGCAACACTTTCGATAAAGTGTATCATTCTAGGATTGTCAATTTCATTTAACAGATCTCGTAGATGTTTTTCCACTTCATCTAATTGATTCTTTTTATGAGCTGCAGAATACAGGGCAGACACATATCGTCCTTCCAAACCTGAGAATAAAGAAAAATGTTTGCTACCATGAGTATGAACTATGAAAATGCTTCTGAAAGGAGAATTTATACAATGCGGATACTCACCAAAAACTGGAAATGGTGTTTTTACACTTTTACTGGTGGAACACATAGACCTATAAAATATTCTAAACATATTTTATATTAATGGAAGAGTTTATTTTCTGAGACACGTCTTTTCGATACAAGTTTATTCTTTTTTATAAGTAAACCTGGCAGTAAAATAAATAGATTTTATTGACAGTGTCAAGCACAATAAAGAGTATTCCTTTCCTGAGTAAGGAGGTAATATTAGCCTTTGTATTATTGTTTAAAGGTACTAGTAAACATATGTGTATGGTATTTTATTGCCGTTATTAATAACACCATGGATACATATTATATTGTATTTTTATAATAAATTATAGTGGCAGAAAAATAGACTAAATGTTGCATGTTTGATAAAAGTATTACAGGTTGACAAACAGCTATATAATATGAGAAGTATTATTTTCGTGATGAATCGAAATTGTAGAGTAAATGAAAGGCTATTTCAATTGCAAAGACTTTTAAATTTAAACGGTATCTAAGATTAATTTTACATGACAGACTACTAAAGCATCTTTTTAAATGAAACTATGTATGTTATACGTAAATATTTATATCTACTAAAACGAAATATAACAGAAACATGAAATTTAAACTAAAACATCGTATTGGAATGCTTGATCGGTTTCTAGAAGTGCTCTCATATAAATGACCAAGGAACCGAGAGCCATTGCCGATGTTAACGAATTGCATGCGCCTCCTTCAGATGTCGCTGCTTTCTTGATGCGGTAATCTTCCTAATTACAAAGAAATCAAAATAAATTAAAGTATAATTTTCCAATAATAATAAATATGTGTTACCCTATATTGAACTACTTATTCTCATAGATATTCAATATTTTTAATACATAACCTGTAAAAGGTTATTTTGTAATAAAATAACCATTATGAAGTTACAATTTTTTTTATTGTTGTAAGACAGCAGACAGGCTGACAGCCCACTTAGCATTTAGAAGTTCCCGTCGCCTATAGGTGTTTGCAACGTCAGTGGCATCGCGAACACGCTGCTGTCCCATAAGGGTACAAGAACTTGGGTCACTAATACCGGAACACATCACATAGTTATTATGGCGGCATACTTAAGACGAAAGGTGGTCGCCATCCAGGCGGGCTTGAGCCCACGTAGCTAGGGTGGGTTGTTTTGTCGCCTTTTACGACAGGCCGACCCCGGCCGTAGAGGTTAGTATTCAATGTATCCCCCTGCATGGATAAGAATTACCAATACAACACTAAATACAATAAAGACAAAGTTTTTAAAAATCAATGAGCAAACTTTTATCCGAGTTGATCAAAATATTTTATTGTAATAAACTTGCATATGAAAATATTTTAGTAAACTCAACATTTTTTTGTTTAATTTGATGCTTTGACGTCATTAATTGACACAAGTATTTCAGGTTCATTTCTAATTTTTTTTAAATGTAATGTGGAAAATTGATAAATCTAATTAAAATAGCCTTGATTTTGTAAAGTTCACCTCTCGATGTTTCGGAGGAGGCTCCGCAGCTGGGCCAATGAAGCCAGTCAGTTTTAAAAATGACTGCCTGTCATCAGCATAACAGCCTTTCGGTTCCTGCCATGCCATAATTTTATTCATCCAACGTGGTTTTATAAATTCTCCATAACCTTGAGAAGCGCAATACAGAACTGAAAACAAATTAATCGCGCAATATTTAAGCATCATAATTAAACTCCTTTTCATTTTGAGGTATTCTATTCGTTATGTTCCTCCCTTTATTCTAAATGAAATCCTCACAAGATGTGACCTAATTGCGATTACACAATTCTTCCCCTATCCAAGTAAAACCTTGACCAAGCTAAGTGGGGTGATAGCAAGTAAAAAATATCCAGAAACCATTGGAAGAACGTGCACAAATGCATGGGATTGATTTTTTTTAAATAAGACAATGTTTGGATTATCAGTTACATAAATTAATTTCTTCATATTATGTGATATCGGAAATCTAATTATTCATAAAAACCTTTCTATTTTTATTACAAGGGATATTACTGAACAACCAATCTGTCTTGGGTTTCCTCCATATCACGATGTAAATTAAACTCGCAGCCTCTAGGTTGCTACCACGTGTCTCCTTAGTATAATTATAGGTTAATTACGAATTATTTTAAGTTAATAACGAGTTACCTGGTAGCTCAGTGGTATTACATTCGGAGACCAATCTAGAGGTCCCGGGTTCGAATCCCATGATGGCATGCGCTGCTTGGGCAGTTTTATTCACCTAATGTGGATATTATAGCAATTATGCCTTGTACTGGTGGTGAAGGAAAACATCATGAGGAAACCTGGCATACGGAGATCACCTGTATGTGTAACCCACCAATCCGCCTTGAACTAGGATGGCGGGTACACTGTCCGTTCCCTTTAAGGGGCGTCCAGGCAGTGTTCCCAGCTGTGGGACGCTAAGGGCTGTTATTATTAATTACAAATTATTACTTTGTTGCATAAAGAGCGTTCTTGTTCCCGGCGGATGCTCCCACGATTCAAGCGACTTTGCTTCTTTATATATCTGAATACAGAGCTTGTATATATGAGCATTGATATCCATTTGCCCAATGCAGTCAAATACATTAGCTAAGATAGCCGCACGAACTCGACTTGTCTGCTGAAAAGCTAGTCCGGATCCTTTCAGCAGTTGTGCAGAACATTCGGGTGTCATCTCGCAGGTGGCATCGGATTGTGTTGTCTGCGATTCCATTGCCGCTATCAACAATTGCATAGTACACGCATCTGTAACCGGAGTTTTTACTTTATATGTGTTTATATTTTATCTATATAGTAATGTACTTTCACTTTGGTTCACTTGTATTTTATTTCCAAAGCACGCTCCAGTGTCTCAGCATACCAAAAGTCTGACTATTCACGCGTGTTAGGGTTTGTAATTTTGCTTAACTTATTATATAACTTCAAAGCTTATAATTTTACTATCTTTTAATATATTACTTCAACAATTTGGTACAAATAAAAAGTGAACAGAGCTTTCTTTCTATTTCCAAATGATTAGATATTTTTTCATGATCAATTATTATTATTTATAAATTTAAATTACAGTATAAAAGGAGGAAAATGTTATTTATAAATGAGTATCATGCTTGTTTAATTGCTTCTACACTTGCATACCCGTTCAAGAGCATATCTAAATGGTAATAAACTTAACAACAGTGCGAACAATTCCAATCAACTTGTTATCACAACTAATTAAAAGGCACATAAATGTCATTGACCTGCGGCTTTCCTTGTAGGCATTTTAGTTCTAGCCTCTTGCACATATTGTTCGAATGCGAAGCGATAAGGCTTTTGCGTGCCCATTGTGCCGATTGTTAACGGCTCCAGCACTGTTGATAACACCTCCAAATTTTCTAATATTGCTTTTGCCACTGTAAAATGTAAATATCAAGATGATATCATATACAATAGACGGCAAGTCCGGTCTAATAGATATGACTGTGTATTCGAAGTCCATCAAGGAGCAAATAGACTACTATTGCTATACTAATTCTCTGCAAGATGTAGAATAATAATTAGCCCATTTAAAAAATTAATCAATAATAAAAATATATTTATACCGTAACTTTTTATGTGAAAGTCAGTCATACTAATATTCAATTCGTTTCCGAAATTACTTTTATAGTTACGTGTACATGTCGTAGTACAACAATTGAATGAGAAAGTTTTCTCTTGCAAGCCATAATGAATGTTGGAGCGATAGAAAATTAGGTCAAAAATCTTTTATAAATACCATACTAAATAAATATACTTAAAATTTAAAAACAAAAAGTACTACTTGTTTTTTACAAAAAAAGAATAGCCTTGGTTTAATTGTTTTGGATAACTACGCAATAAGAGTAATTTGAGTTTATATAGAGATATGTATTACTTTAATTTGAATGTTTTGAAAGCAATCGTTATTGCTTAAGTTTTAATGGATGAAGTACAAAATGCATTTTCGAGAAAGGTTATTGGTCTCATTGTAGTTATGGTGCTTTGTATCGACTTTCGCTAGCTAACAACTACTCCACGCGACTCCGGTAAGACAATAATTTCTCAGTGAAGTGTATACAATAAATCGATCGTCTTTCTTCAAAGTGCATCGTTTTCTAGCAGAATTTTCTTCGACTAAAGCCACCGATCTCTTGATGTCTTCGGTATTCTTCATCAATCCTTGAAACCGTGGACTGTTTCTTATATACAGTACAAGCAAGTTAATGTTGATCAAGATGTAGAGTAATATTTTTGCTTGAGGATAGCAAAAAGAGTAACGTTTCACGGTCAACCGATAAGGACTAGGTCGCCCTTTATACATCCTGATGTCGCGCAATACATACTTCTTGCTATAAGTACATATTTTCCGATCCATGTCAACTGTTGGGTAACCTGGAAGATTACACTTCAGTAATTGTTTATTTTTAAAAACTAAAACTGTAAGAAATTAAGTAAAATTTAGGTTTTAATTTTAGTGTCAGAGCCCTTGCAGTAGAAAAGTATACAATCGATTTCTCGTTTCTTTGCTCGTGAGAGCTTCTTACGCGGTCTCTTGAACACACAGATGACGTAGATATACATATGTTAAGATCAGAAACAAAATAACTAACAAAGTAACTTTTCTGTAAGCAGCTGGTAGAATAGCCTGATTGAATGGTCATATATATTTAAAGTGGTAACTCATCTGTTTTGTGAGTGGTGTATGTTACAAAGATGGCTGTATGCTTCAAACTGTAAAGCGTTCGTTTTAAAACTAGAGTAAGTTTGATAATGTGCATTAATGTATTCACTTATCAATTAGTGATATGTTTTAAAGTATTTATTTGTAATAGTAGTTGAGGTTCGGGTACAAGAGTGAGGTTACCACTCACTTATATTAGGGATCCGTAGAAGGTGACAAGTGACATCAAGGAAAGAGACTTGTTCGGTTATACTTTCAGGGATCAGAGAGTCAGATGGCAGTTTTAGCAAAAAGGCGTTGTATCTTAGAAATATATAAATGTAAAATTCAGTAGCACACCCCGATTTTGCTTTGCTCTGAAGTGTCATCTTCGCTTGCAATCGCTTGTAGGAACAATTGCGATATACTTATTGTTGTTTTTATTGGAATAAATTTTATGCGCTATTACACAATTGTTACCATATCAGATGAGTTATAAGGTCGTAACCAGGACGTAGGCCTCCTTAAGCGCTACAAATCCTGGTCTCTTGCTTTTAGCCTTCAGCCCCGACTGGCATACTTTCGCAGGTCACCGGTCCAGCGGTCTGGGGGCTTTCTACAATATGTTTGCCTAGACGTGGTCGCTTCTGAACTCGGTCTGCCCATCGATATTGCACGGAGAAACCAGCATACCACCACTTTGTGGCAGCCAACAAGCCAAAACTTGCATATTTCGTGAGCTATGTGAGTCACTTTGGTTCTCCTACAGGTTTTATCATTTTTAATTTTTTCCACAAGATAAACACCTGAAATAGCCGGTCCCATAGCCCGCTAACTGACATGAAATTATTGAAATCATCCTGCCGTTAGATTCCCGTATATACTGGTAGAGCGCATTACTGAAAGACTAAGTCTTTAAGCACCGGGGATAGTCGACGAAAAGACTAGATGAAGTTTGCCGAAAACCAACCAGCCGAACTGAATCATTCCATTAACTTGCCTATAGAAGTTGTGCCTACCTAACTGGAATATCTGTCCAAGGTAGGCGTAATCCTGCACAATATCTAGGAGGACGCCGGAGTCATACTGTTGATTCCCGGCGTTACATGCATTAAATATGACTTTTTAGTTATAACGCTTTGAGTTTATCAATTATCGCTAAAATTCCAAATCAAGTTTTAATTAGCTTAAAAGTTTGTTACAAGCTTTTTAAGGCGTCGTTAAAATGCAATCTGCAAGTTGAAAATGTTACTCAATGTATACTTCTGAGATGCACGAGGAGAAAGGATAGCTTGTCCAGATGGCTATCTACAGGTCAGCCGGCCTACTTTCAAGCTAAACCGAATGTGGCAATGATGCGTGTTATATAGATATATATATATATATATATATATATATATATATATATATATATATATATATATATATATATATATATATATATATATATATATATATATATATATATATATATATATATATATATATATCTATTACCTAAATTATTGTACTTAACGAAATAATGTGTACCTAATTTAATAAATTATTTAGGGTCATTCTGGTCTAGATCTGGAAATTTGACTTGGTTTTTGATTATGGATCATAAAATAACGGTATTTTTGTAGACGTTCATCCCAATCACACGTTAATCAGGGAGTACAGATGCGCTATTGAACCGCGAAACTTCATTATTGTACCCGAGTAGATATGAATACGGCTAAATTACAACTGCTGTCTGACCCCTATCTGAAGTCCATTAGCATTAATGTATAAATACATGAAACTAGTCCTTACTTGTTAAAGCGATAAATATTACATTTAATAACATTAGTGTTTGAAATATTGTTCAATATCCGAAGTCATTAGCAATATACCAGCAATCTTGTATATCATATAGAACATGCCCTAAATATGTTGTATTATTGTATTAAAAACTTTATAACTAGTTTTCACAAATTCTACTAACAAACAAAGTTTTACTAAGGTTAGTAGTTAGAACTTTGATACTAGTAAGATATGAGGAGTAGTAAAAAGAAGAAGATAAAAGTATTGATGAGGATTCCTTTTTCCTTTCATATTAAAACAAAAAGGGCTTTCCAATCACGAAAAATTTAATTTCCTACATAGTTGTCACGTGTTATTTGTCTATATGATATGTGTTAACATATTTTCACGTTTAATTAGTATTGAGTATTGTTAGTTTTATTTTTTAATGCTCTGTAACCATTGGAAATGTCTGCCATTAAAAAGGTAAACAGCTAGATTTACAAATTTGTAAAGTACAAACGAAATTTGGTGTAAATGAACATTTTCATAGCCCAGATTCATTTTCGAGAGGGAACATTGATGTAGAAGAAGTTAAAAAATGATCCAATATTCTCTTTGTAAAAAATATTGTTTTAGTTATATGAGAAATACTTAATCCTAACTAATTTATTAACTATTATAAATGTGAAAATAACTCTGTCTGACTGTTTGTCTGTTACATTTTCACGCCTAAACCACTGAACCAATATTTTTTGCGGTTTTCAAATTTCGTTATAGTCGTAGATTGGACCTTGGTTAAGGACATAGGCTACTTTTTTTTAATTCATATGTCAGAACAACGTTTGCCGGGTCAACTAGTAATAAATAATACTTACCATATTCGTAATCTTTGCTTCTGTATATTAGTTTTGTATAGTCCGTGCTATTACGAATTCGATCCATGCGCCTAGTAATATTCTGCAGATTCTCTTTTAACTTCGGAGGAACAGATTTGTCTAATTCGTTTATTGTGTATTCCAGTTGACCTATACGTTAATGAAGAAATAAATGTCATCATATGTTTTTTTTTTATTGCTGAGGATCAGCAGACAGACTGACGGCCCACTTAATAGTTAGCAGTTACCGTCGCCTATGGATCTTTCCGACGCTAGGGCTATCGCGAACACTGCTGTCTGCATAGGGGTGAGTGGAAACTAGGTCACTAATGCCAGAACACAACACAAGGTTATTATGGCAGTATACTTATAGGCCATACAGACGGGCTTGGAGCTCTACCACGTAGCTAAAGTTGTTTTGTCGCCTTTTACGACAGGCCGCCCCCAGCCGCAAGGGTTAAAAACATTTATATATAACAGAAATTTATTTGCGTAGTATATTACTAGACTAGATGGCACTATGTCTTAGTATATTTATTGTGCTATGCCTTAATGAACTCACCCCGTCCCATTCCTAAAGCTATGTGCCATTCTGGATCTTTGGATGGTTTCTTTTCATAATATTCCAGCAACTTGTCTAGAGATATAGATATCCTGTACACCTTGGGCACATTGTAAATGAAATCTTGAGTATCAAAGTATGGATAAATGCCAAAAATACTTGTAAATATGCTCAGTAAAACGAGAGCCCTTGTGATCATTTTGTACAAAACTGACTTAATTTAGTTATCGAAATAATAGGTATCGTAAAACTAACGCCTGACCACTTGGTAGCCTTTGATTGGACGAAATAATATTCAGGTGCTAATAGGTGTTAGCTGCGATCGAAACAATTCATGGTATCGTATTTTAGACCATGTTTATTACACAAAAATATAAATCCTGAAAAACATACAAATCAATTCAAACGGTCTGATATCCATACTAATATTATAAATGTGAAAGTATTATAACTTTGTCTGTATGTTACGTTTTAACGCCTAAACCGCTGAACTAATTTTGATGAATTTCGATATAGAGATAGATTGGACCTTGGAGAAAGACTTAGGCTACTTTCTGTCGCGAAAATGAAAATTGAAGGGGGTAAAATAGTGGTGAATGTATTTAAGTTCGTTTTTTATAACTTTTACCGGGTCAACTAGTTAGTAGTTGATAATTGGTCGTCATGAAAATAATATACACATAATACTATACGAGGATTAAGTACTTTTGCCATTGAAAGCAGAATACTATCCGTGAATGAGCTTCCACTGCTTAACATTAATTTTATGTCGCGTAAAGAATAGATTCAAATTAATTGTAAGCTCGTGATCTGCTAATGTGAGTACGCCTATATATACGAAGGTATTGACCCAGTTGTAACATTTCTGTTGAATATCTCTTATGGCTAAAACGTACATAGTTATTAGAGAAGAACTTAATAAATTTGTAAGTAAGTAATTTTATTCTTACCATCGTTTAATTCCGGTGCATTCGAAACTTTTACCCTGAGATCTTAAGGACTCTTAAAATGTTTAATACGATCGTATAGTAAAATATTATGTGTGTATTGTAGGGTTGCCAACCCTAAATTTAAAAACTAGGATATGATGTTGGAAAAACCAGGACAATTTAGTTTAAAAACAGGACGCAGTAATAGAGTTGCAATACTTATATTAATCCGTAGTGAAAGTAGGTTTAGTTATAATTAGTTTTTTTTTACTGGTGCGGAACAGCAGACGACCCACGTAATAGTAAGCAGTTACTATCGTCTATGTATGTTTGCGACGCTAGGGGCACCGCGAACACGCTGCTGTCCCATAGACATACACAAGATTATTATGGCGGCATACTTATAAACCAAGGATAGTAGCCATCCAGAGGGGCTTGTAACCCTACCACGTAGCCAGAGTGGTTATATCGCCGTTTAGAATAGGTCGACCCCAGCCACAGAGGTTATTCTTACTCCGCCTCTGCACGGAGAGTATAACAAGTTAGTTACAAATATTATTTAATAATAAGTATTTGAATATTAAAAAACAGGATGCTACTTAAAAACTATCCAGGACATCCCAGGACACTACAAAAACTAGAATATATCCTGGGAAAACAGGACGGTTGGCAACCCTAGTGTATTGCCCTTCCGTGGCATTTTCTGAATAAATAACCAAGAGAAACTTGATGATCATCCACGGGCGTCTGACGAGACTCGTCCGCTATTTATATTATAATGTCAGGGTGTCAGCCGGCGGTTGAAGTAGCCTTCAGGTAATTAGGCACCAAGATATGGTTGGATCGCTCACAACCCTCGTAAGTAATACATTTTTATATTGTCTAGAAAATAAACGTAAAATTACATTTAGGATTGCACACGTGAGAGGGGTTAAAACAATTCACATGGAAAGGGCAAAACATACTGTTACAGTCAAATTCTCAGCGCGCAATAGTGGTCACGTTTTTAGACCAATGCGATTTTTGCATGGACAGTTTACACACTCTATATTTCCAGTGTTGAAGAAAGTGGAATCAATATAACGCAGGCAGTGCATCGAGTTGGCTATGGCAGTTTCACACCAGTGGTTCATTCAATGGTCGCCACCGTCAACGCTTTTCGCGGACATATCTAGTCAATATAAAAGTGTTAATGAAAATTGGAATCAATTTGATTCCAAACATAGTAACTTATTTCCATACATCAAGAATGAAGAAGCGCATGGAAACTATTTTTCAAATTCGGAAAATGAAGGAAAACTTAAAAGCAATCATCGTAATTATGATTTCTCGAAACGTAAGTAACTTAACTTGATTGTAAGAATTATTACTCAATTTTAATCGTTTATAGTGAATTAATATATTAATGTTTAAATTGAGAAAGTTTTGTAGCAACACTTGTTGCTGATTAGAACTTTTTGATGACTTTTAAGGAGTCTGATAATTGTGAAGCCATTTAAGAGGACGTATATAAGATTCGCCTTCTAATTTTTATATATATAAATAATGTATTTAATATATATAAATTTTTGGTATTAATTAATACATAAATTATAAAAAATAACTACATATGTTATTTTGTTATGATACTGAACTATCATAATGTTATGATAATTATTAGAATTTCGCGACATCTATGTTGAAATTAACTGAATAGATTATGACAGATTTTATCAAATAGACAAATATGTAGTTAGATGAATAGATTATATCTACATAAATATCCATTATAACTATTATCTATATTAGTTCTAAAAAATAATTTAGATGAATAATATCCATTTTATAATAAATACCCTGAAACATTACAAGCATAAATTTTACACTTGATTGTAATATTGTATTTTATGAATCTCCACGGTGTCTTAGTTGTTACATGGTTAAAACAATATTTTAGAAGAAAAAAGATTGGAGAAACTTATATTTTGCAATGACGCGAGCCTATGCACCTAGATTTCTCGCCATATTTTCGCTAGAGTTACATTACAATCTTGGTATAGAATTCCATTTTTGGAAAACTTACACTCGACTCGAATAACTCTAATCGAAATGCAAAGATAACATTTCTTCGTCGTATTTCGTAATATAAATGCATGCACCTAAGAACGTGAATAAGCCGCTTGTAGTCTATTTTTACACGCTTCATATTAACTTGACCTGTATCCATGTATCTATGTAACGGAATTTTCGGACTCGATTTATACCCACTTTGAACAATTAAAAAAATTCAAAATTTTGCACGCTTGTCATGACCTGATGACAATACACAAATTTAATATTTTTCTCTCATAGTCCTTATCAGGATCATCAGGATTAACTCTTTCTTTTCCTTCTGCCGAAACGCCATCTGGCGTTTAATTAATAAAACTACCGGAAGATGGCGTTAAATTAATAAAAACATTTACCGATTGGGAATTGACAACAAATAAATTATAATTTATAGTTAATCAAACTAAAAAGTTAAAAATAAATTATAGTTTAAAAAACTAAAAGACACGCTTTTGTAATTGATCAAACTAAAACGAAAAAAATATTCTTAACATAATAATAAAATTACTGACGAGAAAATTGATGTCACGATTCTAAAAGTGTGGGGTGCTTTGTAGGATATTTTTAAACTCTGTATTTCGGAATTAGACTATTGAAAAAAAAATAACGATTGATATCTAGCACCCCATGCTTTATAGAACAGTGACATTAATTTTCTCGTCAGTAATTTTATTGTTATATTAATTTATGTTGAATTATTTTTTACTTTTTAGGTTTTGACATTTTACATATGCATAATGTAATTAAAAATCTTATAGTGTACCATCGACATAACGCTTGTGTTGAGACTTGATGGATAAAACCTATTTTACTTAAGAAAAAAAGTATTATGAAGAAACAAAGCATTAAACTTAATCATTGACTAGTAGCGTTATGTTGTACAATGATTCTTACTCAGAAAATGTACGTGAATTACATCAGTAGTTATAAAGACTGCCTATCACTAGCAATTATAGTTATATTTAATTAGCCACTATTACTAAACCAGTTGTTTTACTACATGTTACTTTACTACATTTAACATAATAAGATTATATAATTTATATTATATAATCCATTAATAATAGTGTTTATAAAGATAATACAAATCAACTGTCATTATCATGTATTATAATGGATCATTATCGTTTATTTTAGTTTATTGGAATTTTTATTGGTGTCGCTCATATATATGTGTAGAGTTTAAAAATAGTTGTGTGAAATTGGAATACTTTGTAAACTATGTTGTAGTTGCCCATTAATTACTACCTTTTATTGTCACTGTTGTAGTGTGTGGTGTCGCACCAGAATAGCACCACCCCATCTCCTCCCTTGGGTGTCGTAAGAGACGACTAAGGGATAGAAAGAACGGAGGATGGGCAGCAGCATCTTTCCGTGAGAGCATCACCAACTGCGAATACTGCGATCGCCAACCCGCCTGCCAAGCGTGGCGATTATGGCAAAACCCCCCCCCTAAAATGACAGATACACACAGGCCCCGGCCCCTAGTCCCCGGCGGCCCCGTTCGTGGTGGTCACGGTAGCAGCCACATAAGCGACGGGGCAGGGGGTGCGAAGAATCCCCGGGTTCGGATTCGCTACCAAGAACGACGACCTTTGGCCCTGGCAACATACAATGTCAAGACACTGCGGACCAACGAGAAGTTGGAGGAACTGGAGGAAGTTTTGAGCAGACTGCGATGGGATGTTGTGGGGTTATCTGAAGTCCGAAGACAGGGAGAGGACTCAATAATCCTAAATTCCGGAAATCTGCTCTACTTCCGGGAGGGCGACCAACTGTCCCAAGGTGGTGTCGGGTTTCTCGTTCACAAGTCTCTTGTGAACAACGTTACTGAGGTGGGGAGTGTTTCGACTAGGGTAGCGTACCTAATACTCAAAATTACCAAACGGTATTCGTTGAAGGTCATTCAGGTTTACGCTCCGACTTCGACACATCCTGACGAAGAGGTGGAAGCCATGTATGAGGACATCTCAACAGCCATCCACACTTCTAAAACCCACTTTAACGTTGTCATGGGAGACTTCAACGCAAAATTGGGGAAACGTAGCGGCGATGAGTTGAGAGTGGGGCAATTTGGGTTCGGAAATCGGAACACCCGAGGCCAGATGCTGGCCGACTTCATGGAGAAGGAGGACCTGTATATGATGAACTCCTTCTTCATGAAGCCAGAACAACGCAAATGGACTTGGATTAGTCCCGATGGTGCCACCAAAAATGAGATTGACTTCATTATGTCGACCAAAAGACAGATATTCAATGATGTCTCTGTGATCAATTCGGTGAAAACTGGGAGTGATCACCGCTTAGTAAGAGGCACATTGAATATCAATCCAAAATTGGAGAGGTCTCGACTGGTGAAGTCTACGCTCCGACCTGCACCCATACAGATCCAAAACCCGGTAAACTTTCAACTCGAATTGCAAAACCGCTTCGAATGCCTCGGTGACTGCGTTGACGTGGACGAGTATAATAACAGGTTCGTGGAAGCTGTTCAAACGGCCGGGTCTAAATTCTTCAAGGCCAGCCGTTCAAAAAGAACCGGAAAAATCTCAGATTCTACTCTCAAATTGATGGATGTGAGACGTCAAATGACCCTTCAGTCCCCGGACGATGCTTCCCAGTATAGGCAGCTAAATAGACAGATCTCCAAGTCCTTGACTCGCGATATCCGCCGCCATAACACAGACTGTGTAAAGGCGGCTATAGAGCGTAACAAGGGCTCTAAAGTATTCGCACGAGACTTGTCTATTGGGCAGAGCCAACTGACGAAGCTGAAGACCGACGACGGCAGGGTCGTTTCGTCTAAACCCGAACTTTTGAGGGAAGTCGAGAAGTTCTACGGACAGCTATACACGACCACACGGGCACCTGTTAACAACAAGGCTAAAGACCCAAGAGCCAAATTAACCCGACACTACACCGTAGATATCCCAGACGTCAGTCTGTACGAGATTAGTGTGGCCCTTAAACAGCTTAAAAACAACAAGGCGCCGGGTGATGATGGAATTACAGCCGAGCTTCTGAGAGCTGGTGGTACTCCTGTGCTTAAAATCCTCCAGAAGCTATTTAATTCCGTCATCCTCGATGGCAAAACGCCGCAGGCCTGGCACGGAAGTATAGTGGTGCTGTTCTTCAAAAAGGGCGACAAAACCCTTTTGAAGAACTTTAGACCGATATCACTTCTGAGCCATGTTTACAAGCTGTTTTCAAGGGTCATCACGAATCGTCTCGCGCGCAGATTTGACGACTTCCAGCCTCCCGAACAAGCCGGATTCCGAAAAGGTTTTAGCACCATAGACCACATACATACGCTGCGGCAGGTTATACAGAAGACGGAGGAGTATAACCAGCCACTATGCTTGGCGTTCGTGGACTATGAGAAAGCCTTTGATTCGATCGAGACCTGGGCGGTGCTTCAGTCTCTCCAGAGGTGCCACATTGATTATCGATACATCAAAGCGTTGAAGTGTTTGTATGAAAACGCCACCATGTCAGTCCGTCTCCAGGATCAGAACTCGAAGCCTATCCGACTGCAGCGGGGAGTCAGACAAGGCGATGTCATATCGCCGATGCTGTTCACTGCTGCGTTGGAAGATGTCTTCAAGCTTCTGGACTGGAACGGACTGGGCATCAACATTAACGGTGAGTACATCACTCACCTTAGATTCGCAGATGATATCGTAATCATGGCTGAAACCATGGAAGACTTAAGCCATATGCTTGATGGCCTCAATACAGCTTCCCAAGGAGTAGGTCTCAAAATGAACATGGACAAGACGAAAATCATGTCTAATGTCCATGTCGCACCTACCCCCGTAACAGTTGGGAAGTGTACTTTCGAAATTGTTGACGAATACGTCTACTTGGGTCAAACGATCCAGTTAGGCAGGTCCAATTTCGCGAAAGAGGTCACTCGTCGAATCCAACTCGGATGGGCAGCGTTCGGGAAGCTCCGTAAAATCTTTTCGTCCCAAATACCGCAGTGTCTCAAGACGAAGGTTTTTAACCAATGTGTGTTGCCAGTGATGACATACGGAACGCAGACGTGGTCGCTAACTATGGGCCTTATGAGAAAGCTCATGGTCGCTCAGAGAGCAATGGAGAGGGCTATGCTCGGAGTTTCCCTGCGAGATCGAATCAGAAATGAGGAGATTCGCAGGAGAACCAAAGTAACCGACATAGCCCGGATGATTGCAAAACTGAAGTGGCAGTGGGCTGGGCACATAGCTCGAAGGACTGATGGCCGTTGGGGCAGAAAAGTCCTCGAATGGCGACCGCGTACCGGAAGACGCAGTGTTGGTAGGCCCCCCACAAGATGGACCGATGATCTGGTCAAGATCGCCGGGATAGGTTGGATGAGGGCAGCGCAGGACCGATCATCGTGGAGATCTTTGGGGGAGGCCTTTGTCCAGCAGTGGGCGTCTTCCGGCTGAAATGATGATTATATGAAATATATGCAAGAGACTTAATTAAAAGTAGAATGCAATGTAGAAAGTAGAATAAATACTAGTATAATAATTTATGACACGTAACGTCCCTTTCCGAGTCTTCATTCCACAGTGTGTTCATGTTTTGTAACCTCGAGTTAGCACTCTTTACCTTGGCGTGAAACGAACCCCTGATCGTGGTTCAAGTTGCGGGAACTCTCAAGCCCATAGTTGGCGCACGCGCGCCTCTGAGGCGATGCACGGGGTAGTTAAACACCTCACTACCCCGTGCAGGAGACGAGGCCCGGACAGACCGGGCCAGCACTAGTGTGGGGCTGCGGAAGAATCTGGATTCCCGCGGCCCCGCGCGCACGTGTGAGGAGACACCGGGGTGGTGGTTTTAGCCGGTAGGAGTCCGGCATGCCCCTCCGCCTTTCCCCAGGCGGAGGTAGTCCATGAGGATTTCCCCACCCCGTAAAAAAAAAAAAAAAAAAGCCGCACCGCAACTCTACGTTGGCCCATCTTGGCTATCGGCGGCCATCAGTGGCGCATAACGTCCCATGATAAGGAAAATGTGAGATCTTATATATATCTGAACAGAGAATTAATGTAAGCTAATTTACATACATCAAGGATAAGGGATCGACGGGCGCTCACGTGTAAATGTAGCTAAATCCAAATTTAGCTACATTTATTTCAGCTCATAAGTGCCATCTTGATAAAAAAAATAAAGAGACCGAAAATCAACAACGCAAAAGCACTTTGAAGTTTTGCTTTATGACGAACGTTTTATGACGAACCCAAAATTATCGGCTATGAAAAAGACGAAATGATGTCAATATTGAATTGTATACACGGAGAGAGAAAGGAGAGAACGTTTTTCAAAAGTATATATATTTATATTAAAATACTCAATCCGTTAATAATTTTCATTTATTGTCTAAAATCAAAAATTGGCGTTTGGTTAAACATATGTTTTTTTTATTCTTAGGCAACAGTTTATTGTATCGGTGAAAGTAATGTTAGCTGAACGTGTCGAATCATTAAAAACTTTAATCGATACCAGTAAACGTCTAATTAGACGGCTCCATGATTGATCAGTGCGCGAAAATTAAAGGTAAACTGTTTATTAGGAATGTATACAGTTTCATATAAATGTGTACAATTAGACACGTATTAAGTTTATGTGTTGCGTAAAATCACGTGTTTGTAATTTCGATTTCGAGTGCACTGCATTACATATTAGCAAACTTTCTACGTAAGTTGTTGCCAGTCAACTATTCGCTTTTGGGGATAATCCTCTATTACGTTACCGTAACAAGGTTTCCACTTTAGAGCTCGTTCATCTATCTGGCCTGCGACCATGCAAAGTATGGACTATGAAGCAGCTGGCAGCGGATTCTTTTATCCATATTTTTAACTCATCATGCCTTTTTCCTAATGAATTTGTTACCTTTTTGAAAGTCTACGTCTTTGTCAACTCTTCATGATAATCTGCATACATGAGTTCATCTAGTATAACATATTTTCTCCTTGTTCTGTGACAATTGAGGTTACAGCTACTACTGTAGTTTTACAATCCTTTGGAGAAGCCACAGCTCTGAACTCGAATTGTAATTTCATTTTGTGACAAAAATTGTCGTTTTATAATATTATTTGATGTTAGAAGTTTGGATGGTTAGAATAAATCAACCAAATTAGTTTCTCTGTAAATAAGAGAAACGACAATTAAGGTCAATTACTCGTCTCTCTTTCTAGTTTCTCTTTCGTCACTTTCTAGAAATAAGAATGTAGCTCCATTCTATGGGTTCAGAAAGGAAACCGAACGGATTACTTTAGCTAGTTTACATATTAAAAAATGATAATGGTAAAAGAAGTAAATAAACGTAAAAGAAAATAATGGTTTTTCCTAAACGGGGGAAAATTATTTTATATTATTGTATTTGAAAACATCATTATAATTAACTTGCAGATAAGTAACGGAAATAAAACAAATGTAGAGATACTCTTTAAGCTTTTGGAAATATTGATAATTTTGTAAAGAATACAAACTTACATCCTTAGACCATATTTAGCAGTTATAAACTCTTCTTCTTCGCTCATTTTTTTTTTATCAAATATGTCATTGAAATGTTATCTCAGCGATCTTTTATACAACGATCCTCAATTTTGAAAATGAAAATGAAGTTAAAACATGTATATTAAACTGATAATGATTTAAAAATATAAAACCCGCACATTATATAAAACTGCCTGCACACACACTAAACACTAAATTAAAAAAAATTATATTTCAACCATGGCTTGACAACAGGATTATCGTTTCTTCGAAATTTGGTCGAGTCCTCGTCCCGCACGCCGCCTCCGCAGGCGATGTTGATACGCGCGTTCGCGCCGTTCGCGGTCATTCCCGGCTGAGACGTTGCGCAGTGAGCGTGTGGTCGCGTTGTCGATTTAATATGTACGTTGTTATTATTATCGCCCGAAGTCTCTTCCGAGAAATGTAATCCGGTTGAGGGCGATGCTTCGTGGATAGTACATATGCGACGTGGCCGACGATTATGTATGATGACTTTTCAGAGCTTCCCTGTTCCTTATTAATATGATATGGTGGTCAGGTTGATGTTATTTATACCGATTATTCTAAGGCTTTTGACAAAATTCCGCACTCCTTGCTTATCGATAAGCTTCGTTTAATGGGTATTCATGGCGATCTTTTAAGATGGTTGGAATCATATTTGAGGGAACGGAGTCAAGCAGTAACTGTTAAGGGTTATTGTTCCACATTTGTGCCTATATCTTCTGGTGTTCCTCAGGGCTCTCATCTCGGACCTCTATTGTTTAATATCTTTATAAATGATGTAATTGTCACTTTAAAAAATAGTAGTATCTTACTTTACGCCGACGATATGAAGATTTTTAGAACTATTGATTCTGACTATGACTGTACTCTTTTACAAGATGACCTCACTCGTCTCTCTAACTACTGCAATAATAATTATTTGAAACTCAATATAAGTAAATGTAACATCATATCTTTTACAAGAAAGACCCAGCCAGTTATTTTCACATATAGTTTGAGTGATAGTATTCTGGAACGCGTATTTGAGGTGAGAGACCTTGGGGTTCACTTGGACTTTAAATTGACATTTTGTTCCCATGTGAATCACATAGTTAATAAGGCTTTCCAAATTTTGGGATTTATTCTTAGAGTTGGAAAAGATTTTAAAATGCCCTCCACATTGACCTTACTGTATAATTCTTACGTGAGATCCATCTTGGAATATGCATCTACAGTGTGGAACCCACAGTACAATATATATAAAGACAGTATTGAATCCGTACAAAATAAATTTATAAAACACTTGAAATATAAATGTGATCGTATGAATCAACAATTGCCTGAAATTTATTCATTATCGGTGCGGAGGGCTATGAGAGACCAAGTATTTTTATTCAAGTTACTCAACAATCACATTGATTCCCCTTTCCTTATAAGTCAGGTATTCCTGAGGTGTCCCCGTTTAAATTCAAGGCAAGTGTCACTTTTTTCTTTACCTTCATTAAAGTCGAATCTAGCAAGAAACACTCTTTTACACAGATCTTGTCTTGATTATAATAATTCTTACACCAGTGTAGACATTTTTTGCTCTAACATTATAAATTATAAATTGAAAATATTCGAATTATGTAAATGACTAAAGTATTAAGTATTATGTTTAGATCTCTCAATTATTTTTTAATGTATTTTGTAATTTTAATTTTATGACATCACTATTTATTATTCTATTGGATGATGCAGTTATGTGTATTACCTATAAGTGGAAACTTTACTGATTTGTTAATTTTTATGTTTTCTTTATATTGTGATGTATTGTAATTGTTTGTTTCCCAAATAAATAAAAAATAAAATAAAATAAATAGATATGGTGGCTACACTACTTACTTGCGTTGCGTGTAATGTAAGCTGTAAAAATGGTATTACAATTTTCACAGCTTGTGCAAGGTCAAAGTTTGTATCGCAGGCCTTTTTTCACAAATACAAAATTAACAGGAATGTACTTGCACACCAGAATCAATCGATCACCATCACAGGACATCACTTACGTAGCCGCAGAATCAGTATTGTCCGTGCAGTAGCGGAGAAAGAATACTGACTACAAAGCGATTAAATAACCCAAGCCAGGTGGCAGGGCTCCAAGCTCGTCTGGATGGCAACTACCCTTGGTTTTTAAACATGCCGCCATATTAACCTTGTGTTCCGGCATAAACGACCAGGTTCCAGTACCACTACGCGTTTAGCAGTGTGTTAGCGATGCCCCTGGCGTTGCATGCTGCGTTCCTACAGCAATAAAAAAATATCCACAAACAGATTTCAAATCAAACAAATACTTTCTTATATTATCGTATTCCTGGCTCACTGGCCATTAAAGCCTTAATTTAGAGAAATAGAAACCATTACCATCATAATGGACGCGTAAAAACGATTGGTTCCGCTTTTCGAACAACGTCAAAGACTTGTGGGTATTAGCCGTTAATGGGTTTTAAAAATAATACGACGCTTCGCAAGATATTTGTGTTTGTATATATTATGTAGTTTGTAGAATTTATAGCAAAAATATAATTGTTTTTGATTAGTGAACGTAGTTTATTTTTCTTTTTTAACTGAGGCCTTTTCTTTTTTTATCCGCTGTTATAGATATAAATAAACAATATTCTGATATAGTGTTCGACGATACATAAAACACTATCTATATTTATCTATACAAGTAGTCGCCTAGGGGTCGAAATTCGACCATAATTAATTTAATTTCCAAATTTGAACTTTATTAGGGTTCTTTTGATAAAAGTTCAATACCTATATAATCTTCTTAGATTTCATTATAGCTACTCAGTTAATTTGCCATTTTTCTACATCAGTTTGAACAGCATCATTGTAAAACTTCAAAATATTTTGCACTGAAAAACTTGCATTGTAAATGCGTTTCATAAACATATATTTGTATTTTGTAAACACTATTCTCACAAATAGGCAAAAGTAAATCAATTCAGATCACTTATACACCATTTTCTTTATGCTTGAGCAAAATGTATTTCACAAATTATAAGTAACTATACAAAGAAAAACAATTCCAAAGAAAAACAACTCCTTGTTATTGTCAATTTCTTTTGTTTCGTTAAAAATCCCTATTCTTAACGAGTTCCCAGAGGCCCAAGGGGACCGAGGGATATGTGGCACTCTAGGGACGGTGTTTGGCCATTCAACTACCCACTAAAAACCCCGCTGTTCTCTTATCACCTATGCCCTGGCTCACTAATATGTGGCCCGCCGATCTCGTGGCCCTTTATGTTGGGGCGGGCCTCTTCGAGGGTCAGGATTTCATCCCCCCAATACTTTCCTTTGTCTGGTCTAATTAGTTGAGAGGGGGCTGCGGAACAGCACGCAGACCTCACCCTCGCGGCAATGGTGCGGGCGGCGGATCCTCCCCCGAAAGGCCGCCTACTGCTGCTTTCTACGGCGACCGAAGGTCGTTGGACGCCCTCCGGCGCCATAGAACATAAACAGAACCAGGGCCGGGAGCGATATGTCCACGCCGATTTGGGCCCCGAGGGCGCGGCGTTGTTATTGTCAATTTTGACATTTTATAGACATATAATAGATAGATTTATTTATTAAGTAATTACTAATGTATATTTTGAATTTAAATATTAAATACATTTTTATATATATAAAAGCAGTATAAGTAATAAATAAACAAAAGCGTAAGTAACGTATTTATGTATGTGTATTATGTGTGTGTAATGTTTATTTTATTGATTAAAATATTTCTAATGGATTTTAGGCAAAAAATAGCTTTCTGCACTTCTCCTCCGTATAAACTTTAACTGTGCTAAATTTCATACTCCCTCCGTTCGCGCAATTTTCGTAAAAAAAGGTACAAAGTATTCGCTTCACGTATTATATATCGTATATCGTGATTTAGATTCGTGCGTTTTATTATCACTGTAATGTGTAATTTGTATTTTGTAATGTGTTGGCATTTTTTTTAATTTTAAATTCTTAAATTCATACGGGCAAAAATGGCGTGCCCCTAATTATGTTTCTTACATATACCTACTTACTTTTCTTTCATCTCGGAGCCCTGCTATTGTATACTACACTGACGGACTCATAAACTGCATCAAAGTAATAGACGACTTTGAAATAAATATTTTAACCAAGTATGCAAACTTTCTATACAGATTTAAATTGAAACCTTTATATTGGTTCGTGAACTTTAAAACAGCGTAGAGTCATATCCTTAAGTTTAAGTTTGTGTACTGGAAAGGACCTTAAGACTTTTTTAAAGAAAAAACAAATTTAAGGAAAATTGGTTCAAATAAAAAATTGGTTTTGACAATAGACACAAACTTTATGCAAGGGTTTATTTTAGTGTCCGACCGAAACTGGTTTTCCGGCCGAAACCGAAACCGAATATTCGGCCGTGGGTTCAGTTTCGGCCGAAACCGAAACTCACGTGGTCAAGTATAAAATTCCTTAAAATACTGACATTTGGTGCATTTTACCCATTATAATTTAAAATTAGGACATGAAATGGAAACACAGTATATTAATTTTGTTGTAATCATTTATTTAATATAATATAAAAAAAATATTAATAATATTTTTATTATTTTTTCAAATTAAGTTCTCATAGCAAAATGTTTATCAGTTATCAATAATCAAGTCACTAATTGTTACTGTTTCATTAAATACTAAGTATTGGTATTTTGAAATCTTATTAATTAATACTTTGGTTTGTATTGTACTTAGAAGAATCATCAATCTCTTTTAGGTACTTATACCTCTTATATAAAAATAATAATTATTAAAATTATTATTACACTCTTAGTTCCAGTCTCAACAAAGATAATCAAATCGCACATTTAGAATTAACAAAGATACCTATATCACAATTAGTAGGACAGTCATACTTACATTTATTTAGTGTAGTAAATGTAAGTAACTTACTACTAAACTACAGTAAACATTTAAATTGAAAACAGTTATAAAATCAAATAAAAAAAACTTCTAAATATCTTTTTGGTTTTTCGTATTATTAATAATCATAATTAAAAAGTCTTATATTGTACGCCAAGAAAAGCAGTTTGAAGATCTGAATATATTTGGCCAGCAGCACTGAACAGCTGTTCACTCGGGACACTGGTAGGTGGAGCTGAAAGGTATTTTAAAACTGCACTTCTCAATAAAGGATATTGACTGCTGTTCCAATAACTGTTATGTCAGAATTGCGTTGTAATAATGGTTCCAACAGGTAAGACTGAGTCTTGCGTCGGGCGATAACGCACTGACTAAGTTGTGTTGCTACTTCCGAAATCAGTTTCGGTTTCGGCAAAAGTTTCGGCCAATTTTGGCCGAAACCGAAACTGCCGCCGAAACTTAATTTTTGGCCGAAACCGAAACCGAAACCGAAACAGAACTTTCGGTCGGATACTATATGTTATATAACATACGAATGGCATGGCATTAATTGTCTATATAGACCAGGGCTTCTTAAACTATGGGTCGCGACCCCAGATGGGGTCGCGTAGCAAAATTCTGCGGTCGCGAGAGATTTTAATGTCAAATATTTATATATACCATTTTATATCATCATTAGAGTTGACGAAATACAGTGGACTTGTAGCGTCTAGACACGTGCATTTGTTGAAGGTTTTGAGCTATCTCCACCGACAGCAGTAAACGATCGATGATCGCTACTATTATACTGTGGCTATACATTGTTAGTGCGTTTGTCGGTATCATACATGTTGAAGCTTTGGAGTGACTCAAACTTAAAACTACAATTTCAAAAAAAGCCCTTAACTGAATTCTGGATCGGAACTAGAACTGAATTTCCCACAATCACTGATATGGCGTTAAATGTACTTCTGCCATTCAACACCACATATTTATGTGAAGTTACATTCTCAGCTTTAACACAATGACATATTAAATCCCAATATCGTTCAGCGCTAAAAAATGTTGAAGAGGTCTTACGTCCAACAGTTTCAAACATTCCACCAAGATTTGATGTGTTATGCAATAAAAAACAGGCACATCCATCTCATTAAATTTTTTACTTATATTTTAATTTAATACTTACCACGCAACTACTTGAATATATTCGAGCGAATTAAGACGGTCAGAATCCACTTTTATTTTTGAAACTATAAATACAATTTTATAATTTTTTGTGCAATTTTTAATTTTAGATTTTTGTATGTTTCAAAACGAATTCTAAAACTAAATATTTTCATATGTACATGTATATTATTACCTAATAAATAAATCATCAAAAAGTATTAATTTATTTTTCTTTTATATTTGTAAGGGGTCGTCAAGAAATTCGCAATCATAAATGGGGTCGTGAATGACAAAAGCTTAAGAAGCCCTGATATAGACAATTGATATCGTCCAATATACCTATGGAAAAGAGCTATGGGTGAAATATTTATCTAATACTGAATCGCATTATATTTTAGAAAGGTAGTTAGTTGCTATATAGAATATACCCTTTAAAATGTTTGACAAAAAATCCTAAAATCAAACATGTTGAGAGCAGTTTTGAACATTAATAAAATACGTAGTGCGTAACAAATGACAAGGGATTATTTAGAATTCACAATCTATATGTCATTTTATTATATACTAGCTAACCCGGAAAACGTTGTTCTGTAACATACATTTTTTAAAAAGTAGCCTATGTCTTTCTCCAAGGTCCAATCTATGACTATACCGAAAATCATCAAAATTGATTCAGTGGCTCAGGCGTGAAAGCGTAACAAACAAACAAACAAACTCACTTTCGCATTTATAATATTAGTTAGGATTATAGTAATACTAGGTAGTATTACAATATACTATGCTATTATAGTACTATTAAAATAACTAAAAATGTACAGAAAACTAAATTTCTTCAAGTAAATTAATTATGAAACATTTTATAGTTGGTCAGTACATAAAAAGTAACGATTAACGAGCTTCAATAGCTTATGTGTCGTCCTATATTTATACATAAAGTAGATACTATTTAGAAAAATTAAAATTATCAGCTAAAAAGCAAACGAATGCTTTTAACATAATTACTTATTCATTTAAAGTTAGCACTTTGTACTTATGTTAAATGATACAAAAGTAAAGAACCAGTGAATTTATTCAGAGAAGATTACCGCACTACACTAACGCTTAACTAGAAATTTTTGGCTCAGAGTAGTGTTCATTAATATATTACACAATTATTGTAAATCTAAATTACCCAATAGGCTCTAAAATAATTGTAATCTAGATTAAGAACATCATATTTTTTTCTAATTATATAAGGATATAATTACTGGTCTAAAGCCGTATAATGTAATCTATACAAATAAATTAAATTGGAGGGTCTGTTTGTAATATTAAAATAACCGCTTTTTACTAAGTGCACTCGGACGTATGTACACGGTACATATACCAAAACAACATTTTTTACAATTTTTGTCTGTCTGTCTGTCTGTTTGTTCGACTAATCTCTGAAATGGCTGCACCGATTTTGACGGGACTTTCACTGGCACATAGCTGATATATCAAGGAATAATAAGTTACTCCTTGATACATCAATATATAACTTTAGGCTATATTTACTTTAGAAAAAAAATAGTTTTTGTTAAAAATGATAAGTTTCGGAAATTGTAGTCCAATTTAAGTTGACCTCAGATTTATATCATCAATCATATGAAATAGGGTTTAGCTTAGGCTGGACATTGTAGGTTGAATTGCCAATTTAAGTTAACCTCAGATTTATGTCATCATTATCAATCATATGAAATAGGGTTTAGCTTAGGCTGGACTTTGTAGGTTCGAACGTACGTATTCGATAATACTCACTGTTTGCATATTTCATTTATATTTTAGGGTTTATAGGGTTTGTAGTCCAAAATAAACCATAAGATATATCCAAAAAATTCTGCCCAAAGTCATTAATCCACGCGGACGGAGTCGCGGGCACAGCTAGTTCCAAATAAAATAAAACATTTTCGTAATAGTTGAAATTTTAAAACACAATCATATACAACTTGGCTAGGTCAGGGTATTATATAAATACTCGAATGCTAATTTATGCAACAACAGAAAATTTTTGCAGTTAAAAAAATATTATGTACATAAAATAAGTATTAGGTAACGCTTAGTTGTTTTGTACGCATCGAAATTATCACAATAACTTGCATTTGATGTTTGCATCATTCAAATAATATGTAACTTGCTTTAGAAAATTATTTGACAATGATTTGATCACTTATTTCAATATAATTCACAAACTCATGTATTTTTTAGATAATAGTAGTTTTTTTAATAAACCGACCCCAACATCGAAAGCAAAGAATCATCTTTACTGAATTTAATTCGGTTCCTTGTTTGATTTCGGAATTACAAAACTGATGTTATCAAATATAACCAAAATTGAATTAAATATAAATATTTATGCTTCTATTCTCTATTAAATATAAATAATTATCCGTAACATTACATCTATTGATACTTTAATACATACGAAAATAATTCTAGGGTTTATATTTTATCCGTGCAAGGGCGGAAAAAGAATACTGACCTCTGTGGCCGGGGTCAGCCTGTCGTAAAAGGCGACAAAACAACCTACCCCAGCTACGTAGTAGGTCCCCAAGCCCGTCTGGATGGCGATCACCTTTGGTCTTAAGTATGCCGCCATAATAACTCTATGTGTGTTCTTGTGTTCCGGCATTAGTGACCCAAGTTCCTATACTTATGGGACAGTAGCGTGTTCGGGTTACCACTGGTGTTGCAAACACCCACAGGCAACGAACGGTAATTGCTAAATTCTAAGTGAGCCGTCAGCCTGTCTGCTGTTCTACAGCGATAAAAATTTTTTTTTTTAATAATATATATTAATACAAAGACATTATGTAAAATCAGCGTGTTTTTATGATTCGCTTAAAAGTGGTTTTTATTTACCTATATAATTATTATAAACGTATTATTTTTTGGAAATTTTTAGGTTTAACTTCTCATATAACAATGACTTAGCGTCTAACTAGGAACCCTAAGAATGCCTAATCATTACATAACTATAATCAAATGGCAACCACACTGTGCAATGTTCATTCACTACGTAGCGATTAAAGGACGTAGAGCTGATAAAAAACAAATAGGAACATAATGAATGCACACTATTGTAAATTAATTACATATTACACGAAATTAGTATTATCATATCACATTATTAGACTCCTCAGAATACAATAAATAACGTTAAGTAATATTTTGACAGTGAACGTTTTTTGTTTTACCTAACATGACCTCGAATAAAAAAATAGTTTTAATTATAAAAACAATTACTCTTTGTTAAATATTGCTTAATATTTAAAGAAAATAATTAAAATATAGTATTGCGCAGCGGTTTTGTCATCGTCAATTTTGTCTAGTTTGGATCATGAAAAATTGACTGAAGAAGAGTTGATTTTAAGGTTGACAATAACCTACGTTATTGTCACTATAGTCTACACTCGTCTATACAAATAAATTAAATTGGAGTGTCCATTTGTAATATTAAAATAACCGCTTTTTGCTAAATGCATATAGATGTATACACGGTATATGTACCGTACATATACCAAAACAACATTTTTTTACAATTTTTGTTAGTCTGTCTGTTTGTTCCGGCTAATCTCTGAAATGGCTAGACCGATTTTGATGGGACTTTCACTGGCAGATAGTTAATGTAACAAGGAGTAACTTAGGCTACTTTTATTTTAGAAAAAAAATAGATTTAGTTAAAAATGATCAGTTTAGGAAATTTTTTTTATCCAATTTAAGTTGACCTCAGATTTATATCATCAATCATATGAAATAGGGTTCAGTTTAGGCTGGATTAGTAGATTCGCACGTATTCCGGAGGCGCATGGCGTAACAGTTGCATTCGATAACACTGACTGTTTGCATATTTCATTTATTTATATTTTAGGGTTTATAGGGTTTGTGATTCAAAATAAACCATGATATATCCAAAAAATGCTGCCCAAAGTCACTCACTATTCCACGCGGACGGAGTCGCGGGCACAGCTAGTATACACAATATTTAGAAATGATGTTCGTGTCATATAATAAATTAATAAATTTTAATACTTGTTTGACGAATAATAAAACCATTACTGTTATGCGGTGGGGATTTTTACAAATTGAAACTCGAAATGTGATTACTAAAAAAAGTGTGTGTGAACCTGTGTGCACTGCTGTGTGTACAGTTGAAGTGAAACTTCAGAAAAGTAGATTACGTTTCTTATATAAGTATTTAATATAGCGATTCTATTGAGTGCCCTTAATAACTGACTTAGTAACTCTCCACACCCTCAAAGTGTGTCCCGCATGGGCATTAGAGCGCCGAGACCTCAACGCCACCTCTCACTCCCGGCGTCCCGGCCATAATCCTAGCGGTAGTTGGAGGCCATGCGGGATGGGACGCTGTCGCCTCCTTCTGCGAGGATGTCATGTCCGCGAAGAAGGTATCAGAGAGGGAGCGCGTGAGTGAGGTGGTCATATTCTTTAAATATCTAAATTTTGGAAAATAATTTTCTTATTATGTCTTTACTTGTTAGTAAATTAAAATTTATCTTTTATTTTATTATACTGACGCAAAACAAAAACGCGATTAAACAAAAACTGATCGGAATGGAATTAGTTGAACAGAATGATCAATGTTTTGATTCCGCCGTCTATTGTTCACAGTTTAATATTATAATATCACGAAACATAAACGGAAATGTATGAGATAATCTTTCATTTTAATCATTCACTCAAAGAAACGACTTGTGACCACATTAAATCCGGTGATTTAATTGAAATATTACTTTACTACTATGTCATGGACAATCGCTTGTAAGTTGGCAATACATTTTCAATTGCTTATTTCTCATAACTTGTAATGTAGGACATAATTTTTATGGATATGAGATAAATAAAATAGTATCTTAAGTTCGCGTTAGTTACAAATAACACGAACCAGTTTCGTATCTCATCATCGTGTCTAACAAGGCGAGATGAAGACTAGCAAACCGCTATTAATGATCTGCAATTTGCCAGTCCACATTGGACTAAGTTGAAAACGAGCAGCGGAACGATGTTAATAATAGTAGTTTTAATATAGTAGAGAATAAAGTATGATAAAGTAGAGATTTGTATTTGGGTTGAAGTATTAAAATTTATTTTAAAAAAGAAAATACTTAATTCTGAAGTTTTCTGGAATCATGAATGCAAATTAACATGTTTGAAATAATATAGAAAACGTTAAAAATATATACTACGAAATTCATCCTCCAGCAAAAGCATGCGAAGCATTCTTACACCATGATAGTCAAAATAATTTACCATGATAATATTTTATTATTCTCCCGTGAATAATTATGAAAGTAATTCCAAGTTCGCGACCTTTTAAGAGAAATTTATAATAAAGACCAGTGACGAATGATGTATTCTATTGATTAATTTCGTAATTATATGAATATATAATATCATTGACTATTTTAGTGTTATTAGTTAGTAATTCTAATTTATATTATTTTTCTTTCTCACTCTAAGTATCAAAGTAAAACTTTACATAAATTTAAAGTTGCACAAACGTTGCACGCTATTCTTATTTTTCCTTCTCTTATCCCATATGTGTAGTAGGCGTAACCTGTCCTCTTCTCCCACTCTCCTCTTTTAGACGTCATCTCAACATTTATACTATTTCACGTTATTTCCTTTTTTCTCGCAATCCATACATCTTTTCTTTGGTCTGCTCGGCCTATATCTGTTTTCTTTCATTTTTAGTATTTTTTGTGGTCATAGCATTATTTTTTTCACGTTATATTTCCATACCATGCAATTCTTAGATTGTATTTATAATTTGTCAATTACTATCACTTTCTTTAACTTCCCTTTGTATGTTATTCTGTTTTACTATACGAACATCGTATTAGCATCAAAAAGCATTTTTTTTTTGCCTTACAGCGAATACTTTTATTGGATGTCTAGCCTAATCGCTATCATCAACGGGGAGTAGTCTGAGGAACTCTTTAAAATGATGCCTTCTTTGTCTTTCTACTACCGCACTGCCCGCCATGGGCTGGGTGTTCATCCCCATTTCCTGGAGCCTCTTCTTTCTTGTACAAAACGGTTCTCGAGAACATTCATGTTGCTTCCTCTCCAGATTTGGAATGAGCTTCCGACTGAGGTTTTCCCATCACAGTACGATATGAGGTTTTTCAAAAAAAGGCGTTATAATATTTCTTAGAGGGCGGCAGCGTGTTGGTAATGCCTCTGGTGTTGCAAACGTCCATAGGCGACCACCTACTGTAGCGCTAGCCTGTTTTCTGAACTCTAGCTATAGCAAAAATGTTAAACTAGAACTCAGATTTAGCACATATATATTTTTGCACTCATAATAAATGTATGCATTTTGAGATCACTCGAAAGCCGCCGCGCTAGCCCTATGGATGGCCATGATGGGAATAGCATCGCCACAATCCGTCCCGGCAGACATCGATACACCTCCCTTCAATACTCTGTACAAGTGGAAGCTTATGGATTTTGAATTTCCATCAGCGCGATATAGGCAACATGCGCTGGTTACCAAGTTAGTAAATTTTGTTTATTCAATAGTTATTTTTAAAGTTAATATGTCTGCTAACTATGATCTATCGGATTGTACGCCCATCCACTACATCCATCATCAGAAGTAACGTATTATTGGTCCTGAAACAAGGAAGACCAACAAGAATAGAACATGGAAACGTAATGGCCTACTATAACTTTCACTCACTCTAGGAATATGAGACAATGTTTGTTCAAGTTAACCATTTCACACCAAATTTCTGTGATAGTGTAACACACCAATAGTTAAAAGCTAGAGGCAATACTAAATAATATCCAAACGTTATTTCCATGTTATATTTTTTTATTAGAGAGATTAAAGCATAAGGGAATGGACCTCCTAAAAGCAAGTATTTATTAATAGCATTTCTAAGACTGGATCGGATTGGCAGTCCCTTTATAAGGATAGTATTTTCAATATTCTTCATGTTAATTTTTTATATAACCAAAATGAGTTAATTTGAAAATAATTACATAATTTCAGGAAATACGTCCCAGAAAATGTGTTACCATTGGGATTAGAAGTATGGGGTTCCCGGGTTTGGGTTACCCTTCCAAGCTGGCGGCATGGTGTGCCCGCTACATTGGCCACGGTACCACGAGCAGGAGGCGTCACGTCCCCTCGATTAAAGCCCTATCCAGATTGGAGTTATCATAGAGCTTTCAGTGAGTATTTTTATAATATTGTTAAAAAAATTGTTTAAAATGTTACTTACATGGAGATTAAAATTCGTCGAATGATATCTGCCTATATATTAAATACTAGCAGATCCAGCAAATGTTGTTCTGCTATATAAATAAAAAAGTAACTTATGTCCTTTTCCAAGGTCCAATGTATGTTTATACCAAAATTCATAAACCTGGTCACTCATGCCGGAACACAACACAAGGTTATTATGGCGGCAAATTTAGAAACCAGGGGTGGTTGCCATCCAGACAGGATTGAGCCCTTCCACGTAGCCTAGCGTTCTTTTGTCACCTTTTACGCCAGGCCGACCCCAGCCTCAGGGGTACTCTCACTCCGACCCCGCAGGGAAAAAAAGATGTTATTTCATTTAAATTTGTATTGTTTATAAATAACTGCAAATTATCTATTTTAAGTAAAATTAAAAAAGTATCATATGTACAAGAAATTTTAATTTCACATTTTTTTTTTTTTGATAAATACCTATATAATAATATTAAATTGATCAAATTTAATTCGAACGCCTGACACCAATTTGTTTTTAGTTCAGCTATAAAATGTTATTTTCTCTAATTGAAAACAAATACAATTTCAGATGATGGAAGCAACTGTACTGGATTAATATCAGTGTTCCGAGTCAACGCCGACCCTTGTAGAAAGCTGTGGGTCTTAGACTCGGGACAAATAGACTCTCAAGATACACCGAAACAAATATGTCCGCCGAGTATTATAGTCTTTGATCTTCACACGGACACATTACTTGCACGGTATCCCATACCTAAAGAATACGTGTTAGAAGACTCGCTGTATGCGAATATAATAGTAGACACTAGAACGGAAGATTGTTCAGATATGCATGTCTATTTGGCAGATACGTGGCGATTCGGGCTTCTAGTATTTCGAGAAAGAGATGAAAAGTTTTGGCGATTCTCCAACCCTTTATTCTATCCCGATCCTTTGGGCTCTAATTTCACACTTCATGGTTTGAATTTTCAGTGGGCTGATGGTATTTTTGGTTTAGCGCTAACACCAGTAGATAATATTAACGAGCGCCTGCTGTACTTTCATTCGCTGTCGAGTTACAGAGAATTTGCCGTGTCAACGTCAGTGCTGCGCGATCCGTCGCGAGTGAAAAACAGTTCGACTGATTTTAATTTAGTAGGAGTGAGCAGAGGTCTACTTGGGCAATCCTCTGCATCTGCTATTGATAGGAGAGGAGTCATGTTCTATGGATTAGTGTCGCGTGACAGTGTCGGATGTTGGGATACCAATAAATTACACAGGAAACGAACACTCGGTGAAGTAGCTACAAATACTGAGACTCTTATATACCCAAACGATATAAAAATAGATCAAGAAGCTCAGCAAAATGTATGGGTGATATCAAATAGATTACCAATGTTCCAAGCTGGGCCCTTGGATCCCGATGATTATAATTATCGCATTATGTATGCCGATGCCGTAGAAGCAGTGCGAGGTACCATCTGCGACCCTGCCACCAAATTACCATTTTATAGATCCATCATGGGAAAACATCAACTGCCATAAATTATATTGAATTATTAATAAAATTATAATAGTCCATTTTTATAACAATATCAACTAATACGGAAGACCTCTTACAAATCATAGGGTTCATTTTGAGATGTAACTGGTGTACTTAACATTTTGTGGTCGTAATAATAATTTTAAATAACTTTATTACTTCATGGTTATTATCAACCAGTTAGTAATAAAATAATATAAAAATTGTTGTGATAAAAAAATACCTGTAAATATATAAAGTATTGTTTTTTATTTATTTTACGTATTAATAGTGTACACACATCGGTAGGCGTAGTAGGTACAATAGCTTAAGTGCGTGCTAAACAAAGTCAAAGTACTGAAACCAATATATATATATATATATATATATATATATATATATATATATATATATATATATATATATATACCTAGTCAGGTCATAAGTATTGTCACACAGTAAAAACTTTTCTTTTAGAATGCTGGCCACAAAAAAGTTTATTGAATTAGAATTTCGAATTGTTCATGAAAATAAAAATGTATAACTTTTAGAATTTTACTCATTTTTAAATATGGAGTGGACGCTTAAAGAAGACCGTGTTGCAGTTATTGCGTTGCATCGTTGCGGTTACGCGCCAATTCAAATTTTCAACATACTGAAAAATTTGAATATTACCAAAAGATTCGTTTATCGTACCATCAAACGATACAATGAAGACTCTAGTGTAGATGACAGGTCAAGAAGTGGTCGCCCTCGGTCTGTTAGGACTCCAGCAGTGATAAAAGCTGTGAAGGCACGAATTCAAAGAAATCCCAAACGTAAGCAGAAACTGTTGGTTGGCCCTTCAGATGGGGTTAAGCAGAACCACGGTGAAAAGGGTGTTAAATGAAGACTTAGGGCTTCGGGCATATCGAAGAAAAACAGGACATCGTTTGAATGCTCGTCTAATGGACCTGAGACTGAAGAGATGTCGCGCTTTGTTGAAGCGGTACGCGGGAAAAAAATTTCGGGAAATTCTTTTTTCGGATGAAAAAATGTTTACCGTAGAAGAGAGCTACAACAAACGAAATGATAAGGTGTACGCACACAGTAGTGAAGAAGCGAGCAACCGTATTCCGCGTGTCCAACGAGGTCATTTTCCATCCTCGCTCATGGTATGGTTGGGAGTTTCTTATTGGGGCTTAACAGAGGTACATTTTTGTGAGAAAGGTGTAAAAACGAATGCTGTTGTGTATCAAAATACAGTCCTGACGAACCTTGTGGAACCTGTTTCTCATACCATGTTCAATAACAGGCACTGGGTATTCCAACAAGATTCGGCGCCAGCTCATAGAGCGAAGAGCACACACGACTGGCTGGCGGCGCGTGAAATCGACTTCATCGGGCACGAAGACTGGCCCTCCTCCAGTCCAGATTTGAATCCGTTAGATTACAAGATATGGCAACACTTGGAGGAAAAGGCCTGCTCAAAGCCTCATCCCAATTTGGAGTCACTCAAGACATCCTTGATTAAGGCAGCCGCCGATATTGACATGGACCTCGTTCGTGCTGCGATAGACAACTGGCCGCGTAGATTGAAGGCTTGTATTCAAAATCACGGAGGTCATTTTGAATAAACTTTAATGTCATAAGAATCTATGTTTTGTTAAGTTCATTTTGGTATATGAATGGTTACATAATTAATAAACTTGTTACAATTATTTTACATTAAACATGTGACAGAATTTATGACCTGACTAGGTATATATATATATATATATATATATATATATATATATATATATATATATATATATATATATATATATATATATATATATATATATATATATATATATATATATATATATATATATATATATATATATATATATATATATATATATATATATATATATATATATATATATATATTGTATATCACATATTTTACACCTATCACTAATTGTGGAACTCAGTAGTAGTAAAACAACTAATAAAAACAACTTGTAATCAAATTACAGATCATAATTGAATACCTATCGAATCCGAAAATTCACGGACTTTTGAACACCGCGGTGATAAAAGTACTTGGTAAAAAATATAAATACGCCAAAAAACATTTTCAAAGAAATGTCATCGATTCTTCAAGATCTCGCGCCTTCATATACAACGGTGACAAAATGGGCCCGCCTATTTCAACAAGGACGAGAGAGCTGCCAATATAATCACCGCGCGGGGCCACCCTGTCACGGCAGTGACCGAAGAAAATGTACAAAAAGTAGAAATATTAGTACTTGCCGACAGAAGAATTTAATTGTGGCAGATAGGTGAAAAACTTCAAATTAGCAATGAATGAGTTGGAGATATTTCTCATCAAAACTTACACATGAAAAAAATTTACGCGTGCTGGATAACGAGAATGCTCACACCGCTCAACAAGCAACCACGACTCGAGAATGCAAGGATTTTTTGGCGCTAGCTGATAATAAAATTAACAAAATTTGTCATCGGATCGTCACCTTGGATAAAACGTGGATTCGTCTGTGTGATCCAGAGTCCAAATAAAAGTCGATGCAATGGATTAAAAAGAGGAGTAAGGCCACCGAAGAAATTCAAAGTGGAAAAGTCGGCGTCCAAGCTAATGGCGACTATCTTCTGGGATAGCCAGGGAATTTTATTAATACTATAGATTACCTACCGAAAGGGACTATAATGAACGGTCAATATTATACTAATTTGATAAGTCAGGCTCGTGAGGCTGTTGTGCAGAAACGACGTGGAAAACTCGCACGCGGAGTGTTGTTTTTGCAAGACAATGCGCCCGTTCAATCCGCGGGTGTTTCGAAGCAGGCCTTGAAAGACACGGGGTTCTCAGAAATTGACCACCCACTATACAGTCGAGATCTGGCACCTAGCAATTTTTTCCTGTTTTCCAAATTGAAAAAGGACTTACGGGGCCGGAGACTTTCGGATAACAACGAAATCAAAGCTGCCGTAGATCGTAACTTTGAGGACAAAGAATATTTTTTAAATGATTTAAAGCCATTGTATGCCAGATGTGAAAAGTGTATTCCACTTGAGTGAGACTATATTGAAAAATAAAAACATACATATCAATTTTTCTTTCATTAAGTACCTTAGGCCGTGAACTTGTCAGCCGACCCTCCTATATCGGTATCGGTAAAAAATAACCATAACCAACTGCTATCTTTCATCAAGCGCTTATCTGTTGGAAGACTCTTTATTATATTAGTAGTCAAGTCAATTAAATAAATTAATTCTTACACGATTTTTTTTCAAATTAAATTGTACTGAAACGAAACAAAATTAGCATAATTTGATTATATATATATATATATATATATATATATATATATATATATATATATATATATATATATATATATATATATATATATATATATATATATATATATATATATATATATATATATATATATATATATATATATATATTTAAGGGATTTCCACGTATGTAGTCACTCATCACGATATCTCTGGAACCATTAGAGGTATAGACTTGAAATTTGGTAGGAATATTCTTTTCACCAAGTAGAGGTCAGCTAAGAACGGATTTTACGAAATTCCACCTCCAAGAGGGGTTGCGGGCAGAACAACGTTTGCTGGGTCAGCTAGTTAAATAATATAATTAAACTTTTTTCGAGGAAAATCTCAGATTATTGACAAGTGTCCACAACCCGGGGGGATCAAGGGACTGTGGGAAATATGGTCGACATCCAACTACCTACTAAAAAGCCCCAATCTTTTGTATCAGAGGAGTCTATTCCACGTTTCATCCACAGTGCTCTTCCGGATCAATTCATGAATGAATTCATACGCGGAACACGCATGTCCTTACTTTCACGGCAATGTTGCGGGTGGCGAACCCCCGAGGGGCCGGTATTTAAAACTTTTTTTTTGTTTTTTTTTTTGGTCTCAGGGAAAAACCACTCTTGACGGGTTCCACCGGCCCGGGGGACCGAGGGGTATGTGGGACTCCGGGAAAGATGTTCGAACATCCGACTACCCACTAAAAAACCCCGTTGTTCTCCTATCGCCTACGGCCGGGCCTACGGATATATGGCCTGCCTGGCCTGTATTTACAACTAATCAAACTTTGAGTTACGGTGTGATATAATATTATTTACTCATTTGGGATTCGATAGAACGCCTATAAATATGTAGAATTTTTATAACGGAATATTATTTTTTATGATTAAATTACGTTAGTGAAAATACTAAATATTTAAAAGACACTATGAATGATATTTTAATAGACATATACAAACTTACGATTTAAAACCAATTGATTAATCCTCATTAACTAAGGTGTCTTTTTTTATTGCCGTAAGACAGCACAGGCTGACGGCCCGCTTAGAATTTAGCAGTTACCGTCGCCTATGGGTGTTTGCAACGTCAGCGGCATCGCGAACACGCTGCTGTCCCGTAAATAAGTTCCGAAAATCTTTTTCAATTTTTTTTAGTTTACATGTATGCTAATTATACTGAAAAAAACCTAGCCTAATTGTCTTTATGTTGGCTTGAGTTGATAAATTTTTACTATATCAGGAATTACTGCAACGTTATAGACAAAAATAAAATAAATTATTTCTTCATGTTACAATATGTCAGAATCTATATAGCTATAGGTAAGTGGTACCGATTCAAAAATGCATCAAAATTATTTAAAAAAGTGATATTTTGATAATTATATTGCTGTTGTTATTTTTGGAGTCCCATGATCCATGTTATGGTGTAGGCACTTCTAGTGAAATATTTATTATTGACGAGCTTCAGAAGCATATTTCATGTATTCATTATTAAACAATCTTCACCAAATGTTGTAAGTATATGACCTGTTGCATAAAATATCAAAATAGTATACATTTAGTTGGGAGCTGGCTTAGTCTTGAATAAAATACTTAAAAACACATTTTACAAGTTAATTAATATCACAATTTTATAAATCGAAATTTATCGATGAGGAAATACAAGTTTAACCTATAATATAAAAAACACGTATTTTTAAATTTAAACTATTTTACACAGATTGGACCCTATAGATGTATTTATATTGCGGCTTTGAAAAACAGATTCTTTGCGAAAATATCACAGAGGTTAGAAACTGCATTAGTGTTGCAAAGAATGGAAATATTGATGTAAAGAATGGAAATATTCAAACTGGACCGAATTTCAACACATCGACAAAAATCTGTGGCCATTAATTACGTCATTCGTGACCTGTGTCAACAATAATGTAACAGTTTATTAGTCTAGGTCATGATTTGTTATTCGGCACTATCCTATCACTTCGAATACCCAAGTTCGATTATTATGAAGAAACTCTCAGTGGAGACAATTTTACTAATTCAATACCTTATTATATTATAGTATTTTCTTCAGATTCTACTCTATATTTATAAAAATAAAATAAAAATATACTGGGACAATTCACACAGTTTAAAGGATAATAAACACATATTATATGTAAACATCCAAACGCGGGACAGAAATCAACCCGTGACCTCCGCAAACGTACCGAAGTCAGTTAGCCACTGAGCTACGGGGGTCGTTAAATTCTATATATATTCAAGTTCCTTTGAATTGAGGATCGATCTTCTTTTATATATTTACTTGTAAGACAGAAAATATAAATTACCATTCTTTTCACGATTATTAGTATACATTTTATATTGTAAGTCGTTGGTATTTACTCCTTATATATATATATATATATATATATATATATATATATATATATATATATATATATATATATATATATATATATATATATATATATATATATATTCGTTCGCAACACGTTCACCTTAGGAGGTTTAAAGTCTACGATCCGGAAGCAAATTTATGTAAATCAAACAGGTGTAGACTGACATGACCCCATGTATTCATTCTGGTTGTATGTATTACCAAAAATTACATCACATGGGCCTTCGTCGTATTTCGTATATTTTGAACACATTACAATTCTTAACGACCAAAAGACAAGACGTGTGTGTTTTTAAATTATGTTGTAATATTTTTGCAATACAAAGCTGATTTAAAAAGGTATGTGATACTTATTTAATATCCTAAAATAGTTTTCAAATGTCATTTTATTTAGAACAATCATTCATTCATTGATAGCAAATAAATTATATTTAAAAAACCTATTTAAAAACGGATCCTTTTTTATTTTGATTCAGCATAAAGTACGATGCAGAAGCATGTTTTGGGGTCTTTTAATTTCAATTTACGATTTGTCTTTGTTTATGAAGCATCAATTTTTGGAAATTAACACGTCCAGCTTCCATGGACAGTCATTCATAAGTCTTTAGGACCTTATGGATATTCATATAAATGCACTTAACAATATTTTGTATGAAATAAATATATAAAATAACTAATATGCGGGTACTAATTTGCGCTTAATAACCTAGAATTCATTGCCCCGTCACATTCTAATTAAGAAAGGCCATCTTTGCGGTAATATAACGAAGGTGAAATGCATGTTTGTTATTGACAGCTGAACTGGTTTATATATACTTCAAAATTAATTAAATACTTTATGTAATATAGTATTTTGTAAAAGACTAAGCAGTATTATATTCAATCAATTATATTTAGCTGTTTCGTAAAAGTTATTTGTCTCTTAGTAATTTCAATAGTTTTTTTTTTTAATTTTCGAGTTTTATTGGCATTGGTATTTTTAACTGACTGCCATTAATAGTTTCGCAACTTGCATCGTTCGAAGTAGTATGCAATTTTACACAGGATACCTTTCCTGATAGAGGAAGAAGTTATAGGAAGCTATAAACAGCAAATAAAACTGCTATCGCTAAATAACCACGGTGGGTAAATTATAATTAATACACATAATAAAATTTTGTTAACTTAACGGTGATTAAGTTATAATATGCAATCTCTTAGGTTCAAATGATTGGTCCATTCGTCTTTGTTATTTAATAGTAACTTAAACAAATATTTAACAAATGCCATAATTTAAAATAAACTGGTTCTATAATGGGTCACCATAAAAACAGCTGCAATACATGTATTTTGTGATATAATTACATAGAATATTCAAGGCGAGACAATTTCGACATTACAGTTTTGGATATATTATATAATACACATTCGAAATATCCATTTATTTCTCGAATTATCAGATGCTAAGTTGCAAAACTTTCAAATGTGAGATTAACTAATGTCTAAGTTAAGGTAAATAGGTGTTTGAATAATGCAAAAGGAAAAGTTCGTGCCAATTAATTAAATCAAGTCACGAATAATTTTGATAGTTCTATTCTTTTAGCAAGATGCCTTATGGTTTCCAGGTATATTTTTAAATAACTTAACTTTTATAAATACTGACGTTTGTTATATTACGTTTATAAAAGGTTAATTTGTTTATAAATTCTTACTCTACACATTTACTGATAAGAATTTAAAGGTATTCGAGGGGGTTCAATATAACAACGAAGCAAATTTTAGTTACATTTTCCACAATGCATCTTACCCTACTTAAGTCAACTTTCCGAATAATGTGGATGTACGATTAATTATTTTATATCACCCACTGAAAGATTGCAAACCATCTTGTGTTCAGTATTTAGTTTTCAACATCGAAAAGATACATTTACAGACTTTGTGTTTACAGATGAAAGGACTTACTTTATTCATTGGATTGTTAGTTGTAATAGAAACATATACAGCTTATACCCAGTCTACTAATACACGGAGACCTATAGGCACCTTGTATCGATGGAAGCAAATTGATTATGCCTATCTGACACCCGAAGCGAGACAAGCAGCTATTCAAAATGGGTGCGTATCTTTTTAAAATCATTTTAAACTAGAAAAAAAACACTTTATAAGAAACAATCGTTCAATGCTAGACAATTACAATTTTTTTACAGACTATTTAATCAAACAAATGTAATCCCGCTGGGCATAGAAAGGTGGAAAAACCGTGTATTCGTTAGCACGCCGAGATGGAAGAAAGGAGTTCCAGCTACATTGTCAGCGTTGCCCGTCGTAGCTGAGACCAACAATAAGTCTCCTCAACTCGTACCCTATCCTAACTGGGACTGGCATAATGCAGGTACACACATAGAATAGTTTATTTCAGTTGCGGAAGTTAATATTTTCTCCATGCAGAGGCGGAGTAAGAACACTGACCCTTCCCGCCAGGGTCGGCCTTTTGTAAAAGGCGACAAAACAATCCTAGCTAGATGTTAGAACCCCAAGCCCGTCTGGATGGCAAACACCTCTGGCCTCAAAATATGCCCCCATAATAACCTCGTGGTGTATTCTGACATAAGTGAACCAGGTTATAGAACCCCTATATGATAACTGCTTAGTATTAAGTAGACCATAAGACTGTCTGCTATTCCTCAGCGATAAAAAAAAATATTAGTGGGTAAATGCTTTTTTTGATTAAGTTATTTATGATCAAACCATTCTAAAAATCAAAATACATACTATTTATTTTTGTAATTGATGGAATATACTTTTTTTTTTCAGTAAACTGCACTGGTTTCACTTCAGTATTTCGAATGAGTATCGATCACTGTGGTGTAATGTGGGTACTTGACTCTGGACAAGTGGAAGCATTCGAGACCCCGCGTCAATTGTGTCCGCCAACCTTATTTGCTATTAACTTAGACACTGATCAGGTGTTAGCTAGTTACCCAATACCAAGCGAATTCGTCCTCCAAAACTCACTCATCACAAATATTATTGTCGACTCAAGAGACGCGCGTTGTCGTGATCTGCATGTCTACATAGCTGACGCCTGGCGTTTTGGGTTAATTGTTTTTAGAAATTCCGATGCATCATTTTGGAGATTTAACCATTACAGTTTTTATCCTGAACCCTTATTATCAAACTATACATTACATGGTCTAAATTACCAATGGTCGGATGGGCTCTTTGGAATGTCTTTGGGAAAATATCATCTTGGAGATAGACCTTTATACTATCATTCAATGTCAAGCTCTCTGGAGTTTGTCGTGCCAACCTCAGTCATTCGAGATCCATCGCGCGTAGCTGATTCTGTAGGTGAATTCAAACTCCTTGGCGAAAGCCGCGGCGCTAATGGACAAGTCTCAGCCGCAGCCGTTGACCGCAACGGTATAATGTTCTTTAACCTAATTTCACGAGACAGTATCGGGTGTTGGGACACGCGTAAACCATACCTGAACCAAAATTTAGCTATTGTTGCGCAAAACAATAGAACTATGATATTCCCTAATGATCTGCGCATAGATCACGAAGTGCCTCAGATGGCGTGGATAATTACAAACAGGTTACCAATGTACCAATTCAACTTAATAGATCCAAATGATTATAATTACAGAATAATGTTCTTGGATACAGCTAACTCTGTCCAAGGTACTATTTGCCAACCAGTAAGTTTCTCGTAAATTAAATCTTAAATTAAACTATTAACATTATTTTCTATTTTTCTCCTTTTAAAAAACACTCTAAATGCAAAATTTCAATAAAGATTTATTTTTTCATATTATTTTCTTTTGTCTTTATGAAAAGATTTTTTGCTTTCTGATAAACGTCGTTTCATTCTTTGGATTATGGAATTTATGCTTTCTGATGATTCTGATTGTAAGTTAAATTGATTTTCCCTCGCAAATTTATTGTTATGACCATTCGCATCATAATGTTTGTTGCCTTTATTTTTATATTTTTTCTCTTGTGTTGCTTTATTTGTTCTAAAACTCTCTTTATTGGCGTGAGGCATTTTTTTCGAAGTAACAATTTTCTTGTCAATATAATTTCCAATGTACGTTGAATTTATGTCATTAAAAGGATTAGTAACGGCATGATTTTGATTTTCAAAATTTTGAGTTAATGTAGTGTTTTCAATAAGACTCCGAGTGTTTAAGGGTAAATGAGCTTCGGTAGGTTTTTTCATAAATATTTGTGGATATTCTTTAAGATATGATGCAGGATATTTGCTATTACTTGCTACAAGAAAAGATGTATCAGCTTCATTCTGCCCTAAAGATGTTTCAGGAAAATGATCGCGTTGAATTATATCAGAATCAGACCGCGAAGCGAATATGTGACCCATGAATGGCTTGATTCCTTCCCTTTTTAAATGGATACCAATATGTAACATCATCAAAACAAACTGTTCTAATATTCGGTCAGTATTGCGGGGAATATTAATGTCATTTCCAAACCAATCTTCGCACGAAGTTGATTCAGTTAATTTACTAGAGAGTGAAAGTGGATTCACAAACTCTATATCAGCTTTCATATTTTCAGAATTTATATCAGTTGAATCCAACATACTTGTTTGTTTATAGTTTTTCGTGCTACCAGCTACTTTTTCATTTATTATATTTCTTTCTCCGTATCTAGAATAAAGTTCTATTATAAATATAACAGTGTTTTTACTTTTATTTATCTCATAATATTCTATTAATATTTACATACAAACTCGCCACTAATTTGCTTCGTAGTTGATCTTCATCCAATAAAGATTTTGTTTTCTTTCGTCGTACAGCAAGTTCAAGTCCATAATCAGGATCAGTATGTGTTGAACCAACCGTAAACGTTTTAAAAGCCAATGTAACCTTTAGGTCATTGTAGTAACTAAAAAATCAAATGTTTAGTTGCTTCTAAAATAACAGTAATTTATTTTTAAATAGTTAAAGAGACTAATTTACTATGTGTTGTAATACGAGTAATTTAAAAAATATTGAGTCTAGATGTAATTTTACCGTTCTGATTGCTGTTTGTTCTATTTTGAAATATAAGTAATAATGGATTTTATAAAATAATTACCTGAGTACAAGCATCCACATATAAAAAGCGGGCATGATAGACATAACTTTCAATATTACAAACTTGATGCAAGGTGGCCGAGCTGCTCCCAGCAGAAGACAAGTACCAAGGCCAAGAGTGAGACTGGTGAGTTCACATAGTAGTTGCCTTATCGCAGCTAACAATAGCCAAGGTAACACAAGCGTGGGTCGTTCTTCCTTTTAAATAAATGCAATAATATTTCTAGTAAGTATATTGCTCCCATCAATAATTAACATCAACATCTTCTAATTAAAAGCGAGTTATAATATTAAAGTGACATTTTTTTTAACAAAGAATATACGAGTACGAGATTTCAGGTATAGCGTAACACGTATGTTACACAAATTCATTTGAGTATTAATTAAAGAATACAGTTGTTATAAATTCAAATTGCTGATGTGTGAGCCACTGTCTCAAAATTCCGGCGTTTCCGTACCACTTCAATTTTCATGATTTTTCATACATCAATGACTACCTATACTATTTTATAAAACTTATAGCATTTAATTAAACTATCGAATAAGGAATGAAATATATTCAAAATTACTATAGAAAATTAATTATTATGAGCAATAAAATAATCGCCTATATAATTATTAAAACATACTTTTTTCAAGACCAACCAAAATAATAGATTAAACAATTCTCATTTACATAGAATTTCAATATTTAGTTAAATCATAAATTTCTTAATAATAATAACATTATCCAATTAGTTTGAATGAATGTTGGGATAAATGCAGAATATAATATGAACTGGGTCGTTGTATTAAAGTGATTATGGGTGGAAAGGCGCCACGGCACCCTGACCTTCCGCCTGACGCAGGTCCTCTCGGGGCACGGTTGCTTCGGGAGGTACCTGTGTCGCATAGGGCATGACGTCGGGGTGCCACCATTGTGGCGCGGGTGACGAGGAGGACACGGTGGACCACACTGTCGCCGTGTACCCTTCGTGGCCCAAGGAGCGCCGCGCCCTCGTCGCCCAAATCGGCGTGGACCTGTCGCTCCCGGCCCTGGTTCTGTCCATGGTCGGGGGCGATCCTGGATGGACGGCCGTCGCCTCTTTTTGCGAGGCAGTCATGTCCGCAAAGGAGGCGGCGGAGCGGGATCGGGAGTCCACCACCACACTCCCCTCCCGCCAACGCAGGCCATGTCGTCGGCGCCGGAGGACGAGCAATGACCTCCGGCCGCCGTAGAAAGCGGCGGCGGGCGGCCCCTCGGGGGAGGATCCGCCGCCCGCACTATTACAATACAGGAGAGCGCCGGGGGGACGAAACCCTGACCCCCTGGCGCCAACACTCCAGAAGAGGCCCGCCTTGAGACAAAGGGCGGGCCGGCGCCGGCCCGGGCCACGAGATCGGCAGGCCACATACCCATAGGCCCGGGCGTAGGCGATAGGAGAACAGCGGGGTTTTTAATGGGTAGTCGGATGGCTGAACATCTTCCCCGGAGTCCCACATATCCCTCTGTCCTCCCGGGCCGGGGGAACCCGTCAAGAGAGGTTTTTCCCCGAGACAAAAAAAATTAAGGTGATTGCTATTCAAATGTAAAAGAAAGATAATTTAAATACTTACCAGAAATACTGGATACAAAAGAACAATATAGGATGCTAAGAAGACATACACAGTGAAACACTGTACCAACATTATGCCTGATACCATAGTTCGAAGCACCTGTTGCACTGGCATCGGTAATTCCGATGGCATCGTCATCTGCCACACCTACAAAAAGTTTATTTTTTGTTTAAATTTCTCATTTAAATATACTTTTATAATACTTTAGGAATCTTTGACATCGTTGAGGCACACTTTAGACATTTTTGAGCTATATATCTATACAAATAAATAAAATTGGAGGGTCTGTTTGTAATATTAAAATAACCGCTTTTTACTAAGTGCATTCGGACGTATACACGGTACGTATTACAAACGTACGTAAAACAACATTTTTCACAATTTTTGTCTGTCTGTCTGTCTGTCTGTTTGTTCCGGCTAATTTCTGAAATGGCTGCACCGATTTTGACGGTACTTTCACTGGCAGATAGCTTTTTTTTTTTTTTTTTGGTCTCGGGGAAAAACCTCTCTTGACGGGTTCCCCCGGCCCGGGGGGACCGAGGGATATGTGGGACTCCGGGAAAGATGATTGGCCATCCGACTACCCACTAAAAAACCCCGCTGTTCTCCTATCGCCTACGCCCGGGCCCACGGATATATGGCCTGCCGATCTCGTGGCCCGGGCCGTCACTGGCAGATAGCTGATTTAACAAGGAGTAACTTAGGCTATTTTTATATTAGGAAATAAAAATAGTTTTTGTTAAAAAAAAGTTTCGGAAATTAAATATTCCAATTTAAGTTGACCTCAGATTTATATCATATGAAATAGGGTTCAGCTTAGGCTGGACATTGTAGGTTGAGTTTCCAATTTATGTTAACCTCAGATTTATGTCATAAATCATATCATAAATCATATGAAATAGGGTTTAGCTTAGGCTGGCCTTTGTAGGTTCGAACATACGTATTCCGAAGGCGCATGGCGTAACAGTTGCATTCGATAATACTGACTGTTTGCATATTTCATTTATAGTTTAGGGTTTATAGGGTTTGCAATCCAAAATAAACCATAAGATATCCAAAAAATTCTGCCCTAAGTCACTATTCCACGCGGACGGAGTCGCGGGCACAGCTAGTTATTTATAAACCAAGACTGGTTCAATCCTTTATTATTTTATATTTAAAAAACCTCACTCCAAACAAAGATATGTTCAATTAAATTACGCAAAGGGAACTTTAATAAGCATTAGCTGGCTACGGTCAATCAACATACGCAACGTAACAAATGAGTATATTAAACAGATGACCTAAATAGAAATTTGTTTTGGAAATGTGAGCGGATGCACGGAAAATTGTGATACTTTTTTTGTTTAAATATTGTGTAACAGTACCTGTTTTAGATTTGCATTAACTTTAAATAGTGTTGCATCGAATATAGTTCGTATAAGGCCCAGCAATGTCCATAAACATACCTCAGACTGTAAGTTCATACCTGCATATGAAAGTATATTAAACATTTTAAATTAACTTTTTTCTCGATTTGATTATTCAAAATGCAATACACAATACATGGTCAAGACGTTTGGAATATGTTTTTTGATTTTTGTTTGGTTTATTTAAATAAAGCATTTTACTAAAACTTGGATTGAGACCAGAGAGGCTAGTTAAACGTGAACTTAGCAAGAACTCATAACGCTAAGTGAAAACATTAGTTTAACAATAGTATATTAATAGTTCCGGATTCAAAATAGTCTTCAAAAGGGTGGTCATACTGCAACCATTTGTTACTAAAATTATGATGGAATTTTATCCAATACAAGAGTCAATATTCCTATTAAAGGATTTGTGATGCGTTTCATCTTTGATAGATTCCCTTGATACTTGACATTGTCTCGACTTGTTAATGTTTGTGAATCAAATTTTTGGTTTGGGCATAGACTAAAAGAGTTTTGTGTACTTATAGGATTTTTAATGTTAATCTCTACTGTCGTAACTTATGATATGGAGTAGGTACGTAACTCCTGGGATTGGTCTGATAGCCAATTCTTGAGTTTTGCATTATACTACTACATGTAACGCAAACCTATTTTTCACAATAGTTAATGCAAACATCAAGGTTGCAGGAAATGATTTACTAGTATTAGGCTAACCTCTTTTGATTTTCTTCAAAAGAGGTTAGCCTATTACTAGTAAATCATTTCCTAGCTGTAAATGACTTTTTATGAAATAAAGAGGCATGTGGAGGTATTTCTAAGCGCAACTTTTCTCTAGGCCTCAAATGCTTCAGATCGCTATTTACCAAAAACGTAAAACGTTCTTTGAGATACGAAGGGGTTCTAAGATCATAATGGGTGTTAAATAGAAGAGCAAGGATATCAGCATTCCGGCGAATGCGGATAGGTAGCCACTTGAGCTGTTGGCGAAATTTTGAAATTTGGTCATACTTGCGCAAACCGAAAATAAAACGGATACAAAAGTTTTGTAGGCGCTCAAGTTTGTCAAGTTGTAATTCAGTGAGGTCAAGATAGCTGACGTCTGTATAATCAAGAAGGGGTAACAGAAGGGACTGAGCAAGCGAAATTTTAGTGGCTCGAGGTAGAAAGTTTCGAAGTCGCCTCAGCGAAGCCGAGAACGCAAACAATTTCCTACTAACTTCCTGGATATGCGCACCCCAAGAATCAGAAATGAATTATCAATGATAACACCTAAATCGTTTACCTTGTTACTTATAGGAATTATAACATCACCAAAGGAAATACTGGGGAGCAAGGGCCAATCGATACGCGAAAGCATTCTGGAGTTCGGCATTCGGCAGTTGCCGATAGCTATAGTTTGGTTCTTTGTTGGGTTTACCCTAAGGCCATATGCTTGACTCCAGTCTAAAATAAATTGAAGATCCTGATTCATAATATTGACTGCGTTAGTTAACTCCCCAGAAAGTGAATGCGTATAAATCTGGAGATCATCTGCATAAAGGTGGTAGGAGCTGTGAAGTTCAGAAGTAATGGAATTAATAAAAAGAGCAAAAAGTAAAGGAGACAAAACGCCACCCAGAGAGACGCCTGCAGCAATAGTGCGCTAGGGTGAAAAAGTATCACCCACGTGAACACGCTGCCGACGCCCATACAGGTAACTTTGAAACCAGTCAATTACCGTTGGAGATATGTTAAGATATCGAAGCATACTTAATAAAATATCATAGTCAACGGTGTTGAACGCGTTGCTAAAATCAAGCAAAGTGAGAATTGTTAATTGACCACAATCAATGGATTGTGGTAAATTAACTGTTAGCAATGGCTAACCTGATATCATCCGTGATTTTTACCAAGGCAGTTGCAGTACTGTGACCCGGCCGGAAGCCGGACTGGAGGGGATTTAAAAGGTTATTTATATTTAGGTAATTACTGAACTGATCGTATACAAGTTTTTCAAGAACCTTAGAAAGGAATGGAAGGATAGAGATGGGTCTATATTCAGTAATTGTTTTTGGATTGGCTTTTTTAGGAATAGGGATAATCTGGGCTTCCTTCCATAAACTGGGGTAGACACAACTTTTTAATGAGGAATTGAGGATATGTGTTATGTGCTATGTTACTTCGTTCGTTAGTTAGTTCATATACAATGATAGACCTTTAACCGAGATTTTACGGTAACTATATTATATAACTATAACTAGGGTTTTAGACATTTTTAAATTTAACGAGTTTATCTAATGCTTACTAGATTAGCTGAAAAAGGCTTTTCGGTAGGCCACGAAATACTTGAAGGCTAACGCTCTTTAGCTCCTTAGCCCCTATCAATGCACATTCTAATTATTTGTTGCCCAGAACAGCGCTCGGAAATTCAATACAGAAGTATGTTATTTATTGTACCTAAAGTATTTAACAAATCATTGAAGCTATTGCGAAATCGAGGCTGAGTCTCGACCAGCAGCAACCGGCCATTGCGACTTTTTACTATACCTTTTCAGTATTTCAATTCTACCAAATTAATCTGATACATGTAATGAACAGTGGCTGCTGACACGAAGTCATTTCACTCCACTTTAGAGTACAGAGATCCGTGCTTAGTTTATTTCTATTAAATGTGGTACTTAAAGTGTTAGCCTTGAAGACTAACAGAGGATTCGTAATGACGCAGAGGTTTCTTTCAAAAAAAGTTATATGCTCTGTAGTATAAATGGAAATGTTTTCTCATGTAATGTGCATTTTATAAATTGTTACGTAATAAAGAAAAACATTATGGATTAACCTGTTCGCTGAGGTAGCCGGTGTGAACACAATCTTTTTTCTGTAATACTTCCTGACCCACATAGGAGAAGTCCAGAGCTATGACACGTTATTCGTTGTTATTTAATTTTGCTTGTGCCATTTTTTTCCATAAACTGATTATTAGGGCATGCGAAAATTAAGAAAGAAAAATATTTATTTAGGTCATAAGAAACATTATAACAGTTTACATAAAATATATTATATATATAATATCTATACCTATTTATCTATATATAAATGTTAATTAATCCCCTTTAAAGGACCCCAACTCAGCATTGTTAACTGTAGTAGCTATCGCTGGTATTCCTTTAGAGCCTAGACAATGACGTCACATTAAATAAATAGAACAACAATGATATAAACAATTTTACATAAAATGAGCGAATATATAATAATAATAAATATTTAATAAATGTTTTGTGACAATTTACACAGCGCCATCTAGTCCCAAACTAAGTACCATAATAGCACTTGTGGTATGGGTACTAGACAACTGTTAAAATACTTATATACTTTTTTTGTAAATAAATACATATTATACATAAACACCCAGACCCAGTACCGAAGTGCATTATCCGTTACGCCACAGAGGTCGTCAATAAATATAAATAAATGATATGAATAAAATACAATTATAAGCAAAGACACCAAACATCTCTAGATTTAATTTAAAACAGAATGGTAAATACAAGTAGAAAATATGAAAAAAAAATTAATATATTAAAGTGAAAGACTGTTGACATATAAATCTTAAGGCACTAATGTCATGGGCTTAGTCTCCTTGACTCGTGAAGGTCTAATAAAAACTCAAAGTGGATGAATTAGTAATACATTGTGATAGTAACCAAAAGCTTCTAAGTAAAAGCTCTCTACGATCACTGTCCAAGTTGTTAATCTCATAAAGAGATGACAGACAACTGCAAACTGTTACGACTTTTGAAGGCGTTGAAGTAATCTTAACAACGGTACTCTGCAGATGCAATATAAAGAAGAGTAAGTTCGTAATAATATTTCGAGTATAATTTGTCCCGATTTTAATCCCAATAGCACCGGCTGAATGTCTTTCAATAGCGTTTGATCATGAAAATGGTTTAGAAGAAGTTGATTAGCGTCAATGATGCGGTTGATGCGTCAGTCACTTGGTCAGGGCTGACTGCGGTTCACGTTAACATTTACACACATTTCCAGCGGAGTTACGGCACGGTACAGACGAATTTTGACGGGCGGGCAGACACTACGTTCATCGCGTGCACCTTATCGTCTAAACAACAGTGATCTTCGTGGAACATTATTGAGCGTCGAAGTTGTGACCGATAGTGTTTTCAAGTGAAAGAGTTCTCGAATTTATTATACATCTCGTCACCAGGCAAGTAATTTATTATTATGAGTTTATCCTAAATTATTTCGGTGCTATAATATATGTGATCAACGTTGTTGACCTTGGATTTGTTTTAGAATATATTTAGGCTACGTTACGTCCTTACTTTGCCTTGAGCGGTGTGAGTCTTGAGTTATTTTTATTATTCACTCTTTCGTTTTGTAGTATTACCTCGTCGTCCACCTCTTGAGGCATTCGCGTTTGGCGCGAATCCCTTATAATCAATCATTCACTATTATTATTAAAACAATTACTACATGAATTAAGCATGTTTTTTGTGCATTGTTTTGAACAGCGTCTGCATCTTAATCGCGGGAATCTGTAAAATTGAGAATGATGTCATCTGTTGTAACCTACACAATTTATATTGCTTTCTCGATACAGAACATTTATCGATATTTTCTCATATCGATATAATATCTCATACTTATGCGATGAAATAGCCAATGAAAATGCGTTTATATTTTATTAATATAATTATTTTGGGTTCAATCTACTCAATCACTATATTTTTCAGCACTTTGGAAATATCATAGTTGGAATACTTTAAGCTGAAAACCTACCGATAAATTGTGTAAATGAGTAAACATTTTATTGGATTATGTATATTTAATTTTATATAATTTTGTATAATAATAATGTAATATTTGGTTTGGTTACATATCTAAAACATTTGTATCACTGCACGTGACATAATACACATTACAGACATCTGGTATTTATTTATACCGACCTGGTAGTTTGATTAATGTTAATAGTAATAACACTAATAAATTCAATGTGGGTGATCTTTCATACTCCTACTTAGAGTTGATAATATTGTTATTTTAGGCTCGTACATTATTTTATAGTTAAGCATGAATTTTTTTTAAATTGTCTTGTATAATAATCCTAGTAGAAATAAAGCCAATAAGCAGATCACATTGGAAGCAAATTAATTGTACTCATTAAATGATGATTAATTTTATTTTAAAAACGTAAAACTAATTACTAAATTACTTATTATTAATTAATTACTAAATTATATAGCTTTGATCTATAATATAGCTATATATAGCTATCTTCCTCTTACACTCTTAACATATTTGACATTATTCTTTTACCGTATATGATTAGTTTATAGGCTTCCGCATATCTGATGACAGGGACCTCTTACACTCATTTGTTTGTTCAGTATTTTAAATAAGATGTAAAAATATATTACCTATCAAGAGGTTTTTAGGAATTTACACCAGTTTCGAATACAACAGCGTATAATTATATTCTATTAGTACTTGAATTCCTTTTTATATTAGGGATTAGGTATAAATTTCGTTATTGCTGTAATTACACAGTAATGCACCTTGCGAGAAATAAGTACATTTATGTAACCTTAGTTTTCTAGCTAGTACAATATGTATATTTTAGGAGCGACAAATAAGCCATGAATAGTGAGTATACGCAACTTAAAAATCTTAAAATACTACGGCAATAAAAAAGCTTTTCAGAGTAAAGATAATGACATCTTTACACGCTTTTAAAAAGCGTGTAAGTTTTATTGAAGGCATATTCTCTCCCAGTTATAATTAAATTAATTATACTGCAGCTCTTATTATAATAAGAAATATGACTTATGACTCCTCGATACAAAATTAAGCACGTTTAAAAAATATAATAAACAAAAAGTTATCGTCGAGAACTGCGAATGGCGGTTACGAATACAAAAGTAAAAGATTCGTCATTGGTCAAATTTCATTGAATTGCGAGTAATATGATTTATTAAAATTATATATTTAAAGAGTAAATTGATATTAAGTTACCGTTTCCTAAAGAAAACAGTTCGAGTGGCACTGATGTGGCATTCTCGTTGTTTTGTAGGTACGTGGGAACACGTCTACATCCAAGTCTATCCAAACATGGTAAAGCCACTTATGGATGAACGTAGTTATCTGAAGAAACAACATCACCAGTTAGCCGTGGCTTACGGAGTATTTATGTATTTAAAAAAGTACGAGTTCTTTTAAATAATAACAGCAGGAACGTAGAAAGCTTTTAGATTTAATTCCTTTCTTCTTACAAGTATTTCAGCCTGAGGATATTCAGTGCAAAATTGGACCAGCCCTCAAAGCAGTGTACTCGCTACGTTTATCTTAGGTGGGTTTGCGGATATTGGAATCACGGTATTCAGATTCGCCAACGATGTTTTCCCTCACTGTCGGTACGTGGAAAATCTGTTTTAATGTATACATTAAAAATGTTCTTTAGCGTTGTATGCTATTTTAGGAGATGTGGTTGGTTGGTCCTCTAATTGCCTAGTTGTGTGTAAATAAAATACACATTTTTGTATTAAAGTACTTACAAAATAAGAAAGTTACAAATTAGATGTACACAATATAACACTATAAATTTACAGAATTCCGAGCAGATGTTTATTACGCGAAGTCTTGAATCTTGTTGAGGTAGAAAGAAAGAATAGGGTCGCGGTTCGTTTTTTTAAAGTTGGAATTTTGATATATTCGAAAAAACGAATTCAATTTCGAATACTCATCGGTCATGTAGAGTCATCATCATCATCATCTCAGCGTAGTATCCCGGTTGCAACCCAAATTTCCGTTTCGGTGCCCGGGGTCCGCTTTCCGACTTTTTCTACTCCACTTCGCACGGTCTTCAGCATTGGCACGCATATCACTCCTGCAATTTATCCGCAATGTTACGGATATGAAGACCGCCACGAATGCGGGAGTTCCTAATGCGGCCGCGCGGTCCTGAAAGAAAAATTTAAAATTCTTAGCTGTGTCTATGAAAACTCTATACATTTGATGCTTTTACAAGAAATTATATAAGGTGGCTCAATTCTTATCATTGCTAAGAGAATTCTTTCATGTACAAACAAAAACATTCAAATTTAACCCATTAAAGATTTTACGGGAGAATAGTATTTATAATACCACCATTGAGTTCAAATAACGATGTTCTTTTTATTCATAAAGCAAACATGAAACAACGCTAACCAATGTCGAAATGTTAACCTCTTTTGTTTATTCACAATTAAAAATCCATTGAACTCATTAGCGCTTATCTGGGGCAACCTGAGCAAGTATGATTAGAACATGGTTCAAGCGGAACAATGATTCATACAGTTATTTTAGTTAATTTTCTATTAATTTTGTTTTTATTGCTGTAGGACAGCAGACAGGCTGATGGCCCGCTTAGAATTTAGCAGTTACCGTCGCCTGTCTGTTTGTCTGTTACGTTTTCACGCCTTAGCCGCTGAACTAATTTTGATGAATTTCGGTATAGAGATAGATTGGACCTTGGAGAAGGACAAAGACTTACTAACGCGAAAATCGTGAAGGAGGTGAATGTATTAAGTTCAGTTTTTTTTTATATGGCTGCACAACGTCCACCGGATCAACTAGTTATTTAATAATATTTTAAATCCATTCATTGCCATAGCATTGATAATAGAAAAACACATCATTCTAACTTTATATGAGTATGATACTCAACAACATCATGCTCAGCAACTCAACATACATGGTCGTAATTTTTAGTAATAATAATTGTTACACTGGTTACTCACCCCTGACCGCAGATGATTCCCATGAAGGAGCTTACGAAATCGGTTTATTCAGCATATCGGGCTCATATGAGTCATTGTGTTATATATAGGATTACACATCGCATAACATTGGTTCGGATAGTGACGTCATTAATAACTTTAAAATATTAAATTTATAATAGTAGTCCATAGAGGTCTCGTCGATGTCCTAATCCTATCCCTAAAAATAACGGATAGTGCACCCGCAACGAGCGATCGGCATGTTTTACCCAGTTGATATTGGCATGCATGACGTATATAGGCCATTTGGGGCAATTTTGGTTAATAATATACTTTTTACAATAAATTATAATCACTTTTGAATTTCATTAAATGTTCTAAAACTATTATTACATGAATGAAATACTATTGTCATAAATATCAAAGTAACTTTGTCTGACTGTTACGTTTTCACGCCTAAAACGCTGAACCAATTTTGATGAATTTCAGTGTGGAGATAGATTGGACCTTGAAGAAGGACATAGGCTCCATTTTTTTTTTGGTCTCGGGGAAAAACCCTCTCTTGACGGGTTCCCTCGGCCCGGGGCGACCGAGGGATATGTGGGACTCCGGGAAAGATGTTCGGCCATCCGACTAAAAACCCCGCTGTTCTCCTATCGCCTACACCCGGGCCCACGGATATATGGCCTGCAGATCTCGTGGCCCGCCCTTAAGACAAAGGGCGGGCCCTTCTAAATAGTTGGCGCCAGGAGGTCAGGATTTCGTCCCCCGGCGCTCTTCTGAATCAAAATGAGTTGAGTTACTTGCGCTCCGGCGCCGCCGGCTCGGCCTGCGTTGGCGGAAGGGGAGTGTAGTGGTCAACTCCCGCTCCCGCTCTGCCGCCTCCTTTGCGGACGGGCGGGACTTGCATCTCCGCCGCATGCCAGTCAGGCGTGGGTACGACTACCAGACGACACTCCAGAAAACCAGAGAGTCGCCTTACGCCGTAGCCAGCCCAGCTAGACCGACGGACAGCGGAGATGCCGTTCTCGCCCCAGGAACACTCTCTGTGCAGGCGCAGTCGAAATGGGCATGGTTTCGACTACCAAATCAGGACCCGGGACAGAACCCGGGACCCCAACCAGTACTCGCAACCATCCCACCGGGGACCGCGCCACGAGCAGAGAGCGAATTTGGGAAAGGATGTGGGAGGTAGACGGGAAGAAAGGTGGGACTCCACTGCCTCGGAATTTGATTTGATTTGATTTGAACACTTTTTTTAAATCACGATAATAGACATCTGTACTACATTTTTTCATATTGTGACTACAAATTTTTGAAGGTTTCAGTTTTAATTTTTGTTACGTAATCCTGAATGACCCTGTGCATTAATTACAGGTGCAATTAATGAAAAAAATACTAGACGAAAAAATACAGGGTTATTGGTAATTCGACGTATTTCCAGTAGGAGGTGATAGGGGTGACTATTAAAATGTGAACCCCATGTGCATTATGTAAAAGTGAACCATTTTTGAGTAATGATTTTTAGCTTTTTTCAAAATAATTAAAAAATGCAACATAAATTTTTTTTAAAAGTATCAATTTAAATATTATATACCGGAATAGGAAATACCGTCAGGGCCACTGGCTTTATTCACGTCCAGATTGCGTAGCGTTTTGCGTACCTCCATCTGGCGGATGTGAATATCGGACATGACCGTCTCGCAATCCCATAAAGAAGAAGGAGGTAGCGCGCTATCAGCATCCAGACGCGAAGATTCCGCAAAAAGAGAAGCAAACAAGTTTGCTTTCTCTTGGGCCGTGTGAGCCAGCGAACCGTCGGGTTTTAACAGTGAAGGCAGTGAGGAGGGTCCGAAGTTCGATTCGACAGATTTAGCTAGAGACCAAAATGCTTTGCTACCCGCAGGGTAAGAAGTAAGTTTGGACCCTATTCGGCCTATGTGGTCGAACCGAGCCATCCGTAAAATTTCCCAAATAATAATATATATTTGTACGCCTAAGGGTAAAAATGCACTGGGAATTTGTAAACTGACATCATGTAACTACCTGCATTTTGACAAATAAAGAATATGATTATGATTAATGACAATGTATTCAAATGAAAGTAGATAACACCTTTATCTACGTGAATTAGAATTGTATACCTATTCATTGCCATACTAAATGTCAATACTTTTAGGAATACATTAAAATATATATTAACTCCAAATGCAATGTAATCTTAGTGTATTGCGAATTATTTTCTAAAAAATAAATTGTTATAGAAATTTTATATCTGCCGTGTAAACTATTTGAAATTTAAATGATGTAGATATGTTCATCGGGAAATATTACTTTTATATACGATTGTGACTAAGAAAGAATCGTTTTCCAAAAAGCAGTTTTCTGAGAATAGCGGGTAGCCTTCATCTTTTCTACAAGGTAATCTTCCTTTTACGTATACAGAATTACGGCCCATGACCATTTAAAGGTTTTACATAAGCATAATTTCGCAGGAAAGGAATCGCCTGAACCGGTCAACAATAACATTGACATTGTAGCCATATCAAGGATGACGTTGCAGCATTGGTTACTCATTCGAGTCGGCTTTATTGAGAAATAAGTTATTTTTGCTATTAAAAATAAATGTGTTGATCACTGTGAAATACTTTTTGTATGTATAAATTTGATTATTCCAATAAAAAATCCTTTTTTTAAATACATTTATAGAACGCGATAGTGGAGTTGGACATCATTTGCCCCAACTAGGGGTCATAGGACATTTACTAACTAAATACCTTGGTGGTCACCAATATAATAAGCTAAATATAATAAAACTGAAAGCCCTTGAAAATAAGAATAATATTATTTAAGGTATAGAATTTAATTCAATAAATTAACTACATAGTATTTAATAAATTAAAATTAAAAATACAGTATATTAAAAAAAAAACAAGTTTTTTTTAAATAATATATCGAATCCAAATCGTTTTCGACCGGAACGTTCCTAAAACGCTGGCTACATTGCCGCTTTGGATGGCAACACTTATCCTTTGCCCATTTAGGGCAACAAACTAGCTTTTTAATCCCGTTAGACCTCTATCAAGCGTTTTTATTAGGTTAAAAGAGATTTGAGTGTCCTTTTTTCCCTTGTATATAATAAAAATATTATATTAAGAATAATAACAGTTTCATAATAATACAACAAAAAACGTGACCTGTGTTCATAGTCGCGGTAATGTAATCTTCATAAAACATAATGTTAACCATCTAAGACCTTAACATAGCGCATTTGTTATCGAGCGTATTGTTTACTATTTAAATGTTTATATAAGTGAGTGAGTGACAACATACGCTGAATTCCGTGACGTCACCACACCTTTTGTGGTTGCGCTGGCCTTCTTTGTCTTGAATAAGATATTCTCCGGAGACTGGCTTACATGTGGTTAAAAACATGACGAGTAATCCGAGTACTTTTTACTTTACATTTTAGCGTTAACTCTCAGCCTAATCTTCCATTTTGGTACCCAGGGCCGGATTTCCAAACACTTTTTTTCCACTGAACGATCTCTGGCATCCCTGATTAGTTCGGCCGCGTATCATTTTAAATTCTAAAATAGCAGTTATAGGGTCTATCCGTCTCCTAATATACAGACACAAGTGACCTGATATTTCTCGTAATTTAACAGACATGAATTTTACCGCGTCCTTATGTGTAATTTCACACATCTACATCTCGTCACCTTTTTTCCGCAATACTAAGAACTTCATAATAGTAATTTATTTCATGCCACAAGTTGTCATTGAGCTAAACTAAACGGTGTACAACGGACTACGCGTGGGCTTATTACAAGGTTTTACATTAATTATTTAATGACATTGACTTTGTACTGTAAATTTTTTCAATTGATGAATATATTCCCTAGTTACGAAGATATATGAACACGCTCTCAACGATATATGAAGTATTTCTAACTACCATATTTATAATTAGTTTTAAGTTGCGAATACACTTTACTCGAATATTTTGAACTGAATAAATTTTATTTAAATCTTTACACATCTTCTGACTACGGTCGTACCTTTCAGCTATTAAGGAAAAACTAAGTCCATTGTCGCTTTTTAAAACTTCCTAAAAGATAAAGGCTAGGCCCAACCTTATTTTTGATACTTAGATAGATATAACTCTAGAACTACAAACTTATTTTTTCCGTAAACTACAAACTGGGGTATATATTTATATATACCTTAAGGGTTTAATAATCATAATATTGTTTAAAAAAACTAAATAACACGTTTTTTTTATAATTAATCAAACTAAAAAGTAAAAAACAAATCTTAACATAAGAATAAAATTAGTGACTACAAAATTAATGTCACTGAGTACAGTGACATTAATTTTCTGCTAGTAAGCAAGCGTGGGGTGTTCCATATCAATCGTTATAAATCTTTTTATTAGTTTCATTCCGAAATGCAATTTGTGTAAAAATATAATTCAGTAGCACCCCACGCTCTTAGAACAGTGACATTAATTTTCTCGTCAGTCATTTTATTCTTATGTTAAGAGTTATTTTTTACTTTTTAGTTTGATTAATTATCAAAACGTGTTTTTATATAATTTATTTGTTGTCAATTCTCAATCAACAAATGTTTTTAGATAAGGTCTATGGGACAAAATTATTAAATTTGTGTACTGTCAGGTTTTGAAGAGAATGCAAAATTTTTATTTTTTTGATTGTGAAAGTGGGTATAAATCGAGTCCAAAAATTCCGTTACATAGATACAGGTCAAGTTAATATAAAGCGTGTTAAAACTGTTCTAATAGCAATAATCAGACTTTTAAGTACTTATATGTTTTTTTCATGCCAAAGAGAACGATGTAAAATCAATTTTACTAAAGTTTAATCGTTGAAAAGGCGATTTAAATAAAGATAAGGTCAGGAATATATAAATATTTACCCCAGTTAGTAGTTTTAAGGTTAAAATTGTTTTTCTATATATGCTTCATAGATATTATATTATATTGTATAAGCAGCAATAGTAATAATTATGTTTATCAGGTTCTCCGTTCAATTTTTAATGAGTCCATGTCAGTCGTGACAGATATTCTAATTGATGTCGCAATGTGCCATTGAGCGTTATCTCAAAGTAATGTTATAGAGGAACAAACGCAAGCATGCAATTAAGCGGAACAATTACATTCAGATGTTCGCAACCAACAATCACAAAATAACTAAAATACAAAAATTAAGTTTCATTCTATAGTCACATATGAGCTATAGATATGTAATATTGTACACAGATGTTGCTCATAGTGTTTATTTATTTATTCTTTATTGTACAAAAACTTACAGATATTATTAAATATATTTTAAAGTGGTACATTGTACAAATGGCAGCCTTATCATTTGAAGCGATCTCTTCTAGGCGACCTTTGGATGGACAGGAGTAATAATAAAATAAATAAAAATATATATAATGTGTGGGAATGTTGGCAATACATACTCGTATACTAATTTATTTAGAGCTTAGCTTAGTACATATATAAAAGCAGTATAACTTAAACTAACTATACTTGTAGATAATATAAATAAATATACACGAATACACAATTCCATAAATAAATAAAGTATTATCGTTTGTAATACCTATGTACTTAACTCTATCGCTTGGAGTAATAATGACACCATTACATTGAATATCCGGTAAAGTAAGCCAGTCAGTCAATCCACTGAAGCATTCTGGGACTACCTTCCCTTCAAAAACCCAATTCATTCTCATAGAATTGGGTTTTTGAAGGATTTACTTTAAGTCCATGTTGGTTGTTCCAGTCAAATATTTGTTGAAGATGCTGGTTGGCAATTGCAATCGCTTCTTTTAACTTTCTCATTGGGGCTTGAATATCAATATGGAGGTCATCTGCATAAAGGTGGTAGGAGCTATGAAGCTTTAAGATGATAGAATTAATAAATAGAGCGAAAAGTAAAGGGGACAATACGCCACCCTGAGGCATATCAGCAGTGACATTACACCAGGAGGAGAAAGTTTCCTTGGTGTGAACGCACTGAAGTCGACCAAACATGTAACTTTAAAACCAATCAACTACCGCTGGAGATATGTTAAGAGAGCGAAGCATAGCTATCAATATATCGTAGTCGATAGTATTAAAGGCGTTGCTGAAGTCCAGCAGCGTAAGTAAGGTTATTTCACCGCTATCCATTGCAAATCTTACATCCTCAGTTACTTTAATTAATGCAGTGACAGTGTTATGGTCTGGACGAAATCCGGATTGTAGGGAGGAGGGAGTACCAATAGTATTTGTAAAATCGTTTAGTTGGTTATGTATGTCTTTCGAAATTTTTGGAAGGGAACGGAGGAGTAGATATGGGTCTATATTCACTGGGATTGTTGGAATTAGATTTTAATACAGTTCTTGCCTATTGCCTTAGATGTTATTGCTTCTGTGCTTTTCTTAACACCACAATCGGAAAACTGAGTGAAAGTAAATTGAAGGTAATCGGATGGTCGAAGTGACGGTGGTGGTCGGGTGGTCCCTATACCTGAAACGAAGAAGAGTATTGCTTGTTTAAAAAGTCGATGTCTATATTGGAAGTATTTAAGCTACGAGTCGATTTACCAACACCCAGAAATTTAAGGAATTTCCAGACTCTAGCTGGATCTCCATTTTCAACAGATTGATGAATATGGCGTCGTTTTATATTTTTTCCAGTTTAATGAATTTGGTTGGTGTTTGAACCTTGTTTTTACTAAAACTTTCTTTGATATTAATAACTTTATTAAGCCAAGGTGCTAGAGAATGTTTTATCTTAACAGGTCGGATAGGAGCATGAGTGTCAAAATGTTTTATTAAGTATATACACTTTATCATCCACGTTATTAGCACTATACAATGGCGTCCAATTCATCATAGAACAGTCATTATTGAGATAATCCTGATCAATACGACTAAAATTACGGAGCAGAAGAGTTTTGGTTTTGTTTTTAGGGGGTTGAATCTTAAAACACATGTATATCGTGATAAGACAATTCATCAGCGGGAAATTGTTCATGTTTGATGGCAAGATTATAAGAGTGCATCAAGATGAGGTCTAAGAGTGAGGGATTACAATGAGAAATATGATGTGTGCTATTCAAAGGGAGAATGGAAAGATTGTGAGATTCAACAGCATAACGAAAGACCTTAGATCTGGAATCATTTTTGAGCAGACACGTATTAAAGTCACTCATGATTATTCTATGATATTTCTTATAATACAAAGCTCAATCATCAAATCAAATTTTTATCCGTGCAGGGGCGGAGAAAGAATACTAACCTTTACGGCTGGGGTCGGCCTGTCGTAAAAGCCGACAAAACAACCCACTCTAGCTACGTGGTAAGGCCTCAAGCCCGTCTGGATGGCGACCACCTTTGGTCTTAAGTATACCGCCATAATAACCTTGTGTTGTGTTCCGGCATTAGTGACCCAAGTTCCTGTACCCTTATGGGACAGCAGCGTGTTCGCGATGCCAATGGCGTTGCAAACACCCATAGGCGACGGTAACTGCTAAATTCTAAGCGGGCCGTTAGCCTGTCTGCTGTCCTACAGCATTAAAAAAATTCAATAATCCGTTAAAATTATCAAAATTGTAGTGGAAATTTATTATGATATAAAATTTACAATAGAAAAAGAAGTTAAATCTAAATAAAAATGGCGTGCTTTTACCCTGAAGACTGCGAGCAATTTGTAGTATGTCCGATGTTAGTGGTCCCTTGTCCAAAAACGTGCTGTGAATATCCGCCTATATGCTATCCCTGCTTGCCACAATGTCCTTCACCGAAGGTTATATTGTTGTAAAAAGAAGTTACGACTTTCAAGGCCTGACTTGCCAAGAGGAAGATTGCTGTGAGACACCACCAAAATATATGAAGATTGACGCATTGTGCGCAAGCTGCCTCTGTCTGCATTCAAGCGCAACGGAATGCAGGACCAAGAAAGAGCATGCGAAGACACTCGGCACTGCGAATTTTCTATTTAGAAGCCCCCGTGACGTAGTTGTCGAATGTGAATTGTGCACGGACCCAGTAAAAGTTGGCGACCCCGCAAAAGTGCCCCCCTCCATACCCAACCCGACACTCGAATGTTGTTTACACAAGAAGAAACCAATAAAAGTGTCGCTTGAGGATAGATGATTGACAATGAAATTTCGTATCCAACTTCCAATGTGAAATGAGAAAAATAATTTAAATAAAAAGGATGACAGATTTTTCCCGAAAAAGTGGTTAACGTCAGGCAGGCGGCCGTTTGTAAAAACTAAGCCATAACTATTACAACATGTAACATGTTATGCCGACCACATTATAATGTGGCATAAGGGCAGGAGGAAGAAGAAGAAGATTATTCTATGACCACATAAAGGAGTCGATGAGTGTTTTTTTTTAAGTTGCACTAGATGAAAATTTAGGGACGAATTACACAAATATTTTTCCTTCGTGGAGTCGAACAAAATCGTACCAGCCCTGTCAAGTCTCACAGTATTAAGCTATACATCCATATTAATATTACGAGTATACATGTGAGTTTGACTGTTTGTTACGCTTTTACGCTTAAACCGCTGAACCAATTTTGATGAATTTCGGTATAGACATAGACTAGACCTTGCGGAAGGACATAGATGACTTTTTAATTCATATGGCAGAACAATGTTTGTCGGATCAGATAATAATGTATTCTTGAGTTCACGGAAACAAAACGCTGAAACAGCTTAACATGACCTGCAGACACGCTTTTGTAACGATTTCAATGTAGAAATGGAACAAAGAAAATACATTTCATGTGTTCAAATAGCGCTAAAAGCTCTGCACATTTATACAAGGTTAAGTTTTACTTTTACTAATAAAAATCCACCGGAAGATGTGACTTTAAGAAAAAGATTTATTCTGTATTCTAAGTTTTTTTGTATTCAATACCCATTTAGGATTTCATCAACTGTCTCTATTTTAACATTTGTATATTTTATGTGATGATGTGTCCTAAATAAATAGATTCTTTCTTTCTTTCAATATCTTAGGGTTTAATTTTATTACATAACTAGCCGATCACGCCAGCTCCGCTGGCGATTAAATCGAAAAAAATGAGAACGGGTGATATCTTCGTAAAAAAAAAAATATTTTTTTCAATAAAAAGTATCCTATGTTACTTCTAACACCTCCAAGAATATGTGTACAAAGTTTCATGATGATCGGTTAAGTAGTTTTTGCGTGAAAGCGTAACAAACAAACTTACTTTCGCATTTATTATATTAAGTATGATTGACTAGATGCAAGAAACGAAATCGTATTACTTTAATTATTTAAAGGATTTTAGCGTTTTTGTGTCAACAAATAAAGGAAACAGGGTATCTGTAGGCGGAACAACGTTTTTGTGACATATGTTCTGGGTATCTTGCGTCGCATTGCGTAACATTTGTCAAAGACATCCCATGTATGTCGTCGAGCCCACTCTAACTACCGCATGCTGTACCCGATATGGCATCAGCGCTCAGATTTATCTTCTTACTGAAATTATCATGAGACCCACTTATTATTTTAACTAGCTAGTTTTCTCAGCTGTTTAAAATATCTACTTAAGAACTGTTCTCTCGTATATTAATTATACTCGATTTTAACCATAACGCGAATAGGCATTATATCTACAGGAAGTAATGACTTCTTTTAATATTGGCACATTATTTTTTCTTTTTAATTAGTCACTTACTCACTTAAATGGCTTTCTCAAACATCAAAGTCAAAGATGACACGATTGTCTCATTGGCTTAAAATGGTCTAATAAGTTATACCCATACATATAAATGTGAAAGTAACTCTGTTTATCTGTCTGTTACGTTTTGACGCCTAAACCGCTGAACCAATTTTGATCAATTTCGGTACAGATATAGATTAGACCTTGGAGAAGGACCTTTTCCACGCGCAAAAGTACATATTGACTTGTAGCTTTTAAAATTTATCAGTCACAAAATATAAAAAATATATCGGCGGTGTAATTGTGATTTATAGTAGATACAAAAGGTCTAGGTGTGTCCTTTACTCAGGTAGAATATAGAGGTAGGCGAGGTGTCTGTTGTTCTTTAACGGGGCCGCACTGTTTGCGAATTAGGTCAGGTCAATGTCAGAGATAGTCTGCCAGGGTTTATCGTCGTATGACCACAGATTGCGGATTTTACGACTAAAATATGTTCTATCATATACAACTAATTTTCAAACGAACTATGCATTAAGCCAAGGAAAACTATGATATCTATAATATTTTGTGTTACAAAAATAACTAATGATGTTTACAAAACTAGAAAGAAAATTGTGATTTGAAATAGACAGATTTGATCTTCAAATTGAGAACTAGAATACATCACCTGGGTTGCTATGGCTGCATACTTTTTATTGAGCGTGGCTCTCGCCCCGCGCCTCGCGAAGTGGAGGTAAAGCGGGCGGAGCTGCGCGACGAGGTGCTCATGGTGGAGTGGAAGGAACGCCTCGCGCACCCCAGCGCGGGCCTCGCCACCATCGAAGCGGTGAGGCCCGTCTTGACAGAATGGGTGGAAAGGCGACACGGCGCCCTGACCTTCCGCCTGACGCAGGTCCTCTCGGGGCACGGTTGCTTCGGGAGGTACCTGTGTCGCATAGGGCGGGAGATGACGTCGGGGTGCAACCATTGTGGCGCGGGCGACGAGTAGGACACGGTGGACCACACTGTCGCCGTGTGCCCTGCGTGGCGCGAGGAGCGCCGCGCCCTCGTCGCCCAAATCGGCGCGGACCTGTCGCTCCCGGCCCTGGTTCTGTCCATGGTCGGGGGCGATCCTGGATGGACGGCCGTCGCCTCCTTTTGCGAGGCAGTCATGTCCGCAAAGGAGGCGGCGGAGCGGGAGCTGGAGTGCACCACCACACTCCCCTCCCGCCAACGCAGGCCACGACGTCGGCGCCGGAGGGCAACACTAATGCCGCGAGGGAGAGGGCCGCGTGCTGTTCCGCGGCCCTCCTCAACTCCTATACAGGAGAGCGCCGCGGGGACGAAACCCTGACCTCCTGGCGCCAACACTTTAGAAGAGGCCCGCCTTAAGATAAAGGGCGGGCCGACGCCGGCCCGGGCCACGAGATCGACAGGCCACATATCCGTAGGCCCGGGCGTAGGCGATAGGAGAACAGCGGGGTTTTTAGTGGGTAGTCGGATGGCTGAACATCTTTCCCGGAGTCCCACATATCCCTCGGTCCCCCCGGGCCGGGGAACCCGTTAATAGAGGTTTTTCCCCAAGACAAAAAAAAGGCTGCATACTTTTTAACGCGTTAAAAGCAATCAAATCTTAAACACAATAATGTTTTTATTGCAACTGATAAGTCTGAGAACGGTATGAGACGTTAAGCAAAATTTTTAAAGAAATAAAAAGGTTCATGGGACAGTTACTTTTTTATTTTTGCAGTTTAAATATATGTTACATTTGGATTAGTGTGCAACTGTAGTTAGTTGCGTACAAGATTGTAGTCCCAAAGTCTTAAAAAGGGCAGGATTTCTCAAATAAATACCGATTTTTACGATTCTCCGTATAGGGCTGAAAAACAATGATCTGGCCCAACTGGTCGAAAAATAATAACCCTTGAGGTTGGAGGTGGCCTCTCGTAAAAGGCGATAAAACAACTCTAGATAGATATCCCAAGCCCATCTGGTTGGATGGCAGCCACCTGTCGTGTCTAAATTTAACACCAGAATAATCTTGTGTTGTATAAGTGACCTACATTTTTATTATTGCTAGAACTAGAAGCTAGAAGAAAGAAGAAAATATACAACACTGTCACGTGAATAGATTGATATTAACGTGGAAATGCAGTGCCAAGTGTTAATTGTAATTCATACAACTTGTCATAAAATTTAATTCCAGTGTCGATATATTGATCCGTAGTATGATATCGTTGCGACATGCCGAATTGATCTCAATGCGTACAATCGGTTGGGCAATCATCTAAATCTGGACCACAAACACCGAATGCTAAATACGCCACGTATCGTAACCATGTATTCGATTAATGTGTGTTGAGACATTTTTTCTATACTTATTATTTTTATTTTATTTTATTGATGCACAAAACAAATTACAACCAAAGAAATTATAAGTTTAGATATTCAACATAACAATCTGGATTGCAATTCAAAGCAGGTGCATACAGAAAAATTGTAACAACAGATGCCTAAAAACCTTGTGTGTATATATTGATACACACATAACACACATGCACTGACACACACACACAAGCACGCATACACACTCACACACATATATAAGTTACTATCTAATTAAATCTAATGTATCATTAACTGGTCAAATATAAATTATTTAAGAATATGTTTTACTAATTTACAATATTTAAAAAAACTATTTTCAAATATATCAAGATCAGTGCTGTTACTTGCCAATTCATTATAATGTCGTGCCATTCTAACAATGGGATTAAAGTATGAGATGTTGTTTTTATTATTAGAATTTATATACTTAATTATAAAAAGTTGAATAATTAATACATATTAACGTTAACCTTATTATGTATATACCTTATTATACTACGAATCTACTTAAATTTAATTTAACTAATGAGGACAGGCTATTGCGTACATGGACATAATTATGGAGTTTTAAATATTTATAATAATCATTTTTATATTATATATTAGAAGGTTTTAAATGAAATGATTAATAAAAGCATTAAGATTTTCTTGGGCCAATTTAATTTCACCTGCTATCTTGGGCACATGTTGGTTGAGCCTTCAAACTCTTTAGAATCGTACACATGTGCGCTACACCGTTTGCCCCACTTCTCTGCGGTAAGAAAACACACAAAAATAGTTGTTTCTTAAAACTTTAATAACTTTATATTAAATAAAGATATCGCAATAATTTTTATTCGCGCGTGATGCAGACCTCTTATCATTTTATTATATAGATTATAATATCACATATTTGGGCTGAAATCTTCTCATAAACAGCCACGCATGTTCAAGACATGTTAGCGGATTCCATATTTTGGTAATCTAAATGCGCCTCATTCACAAAGCTGTGACATAATTGGCCTGGAGCCAACGAAAAAGATGCTTGAGACATATACAACTGCATACTTTACCTAACATAATATTCTATTAAAATATGGTTCTTTAAATACTGGTTTTAATGTGTGTCTGGCGCCAGTTTCGAGGCTAATTATGTCTACTAGAAACAAGTTTCATACTATCTAATAGCGATCGAGACATTTTGAAATGATGACAAACATTTAATATCCAAATGGCGACGAGAAAACTAACGGTTCCGATGAACAACACCCACGCTTATTTGTTACTCTTTTAACCTATAAAAAACTTTAGTCATTAAACGTTAAATTTGCTCTACTATTTGCAATAGCACACAATAACTTCATCAAATATTTTACTTCCTAGTAATACTACGTGAAGACAATGCTTTGATTTCCACGATGGCAAGCACTATTTGGGCTTATTTTAACTAATATGGATATTATGGGTCTCTGCCCACTACACCGTTCCATACCATGACCGTACTAGGATTGTGCTAGGCAAAAAATATTCTTTGTATTAAAAAGTATGTGACTATGCCCACTGACCGTTCCGTAACCGACCAGCACCATCGCGTGCCATGCACAGGGCGTCAATAATTGTCGGCGAGAGTATTTTGTCGGTGCCGATACGCTCCGTGCATGGCACGCGACGGTGCCAAACCAGTGTGCGTAGGCGACGAGCCGGTGAGTATACGGGTTGTAACCGCGTATGTTTTATTTTAAAGTTTTTTTTTCTAAATAAACTATAATAGGATTTTTCTGGAGATATCAAAATATCATTCAAACTATGTTTAAAATATATTAAAAAGCGGTTTATTTTGTCGACTATCCACAATTTTTGTAGGGTTTTTGGTATTAAAAAATGTTTGGCTTTTAGTGCGTAAAATCTTACTAGTCCATTTAATTTATTAAAAACTACTTCATCTCTTATTACAGGTGCCATGATACAGGACTAACTTGAATCTCTTTTAAAAAGAAGAGAAAGAAACCATAATGCAGCGACTCCGAAAATGTTGTTGTTGCGCCTCCACGCGCACCGGCTCCCAAATAATTGCAGTCCTAGGGATAATATTGTCAATCCTCACAATAATCGCCATATGGACCAAAAACCATTTGTTTACGTTCAGCACTTTCGTATTTAGTAAGGAAACGGATAAGACGCTTTCAGATTTACATGGTGAGTGTTTTCTTCGTAAATAAAAAGTCACATATTTGACCGTGTTCTTCCAGCCATAAATAAGATAGACAAACCGCACCCTTTCCTAGAAAGTACTAACTTCAGTCATTTACTAATAACATTCGACAACAGGTCTATCTCAGTGGTTACGCAAATGCCTTAAACGGTCATCGTGTCTGTTCGAATCCCACTAAAGACAAGTTCTATGTACGATCTACATATTGTTTATGTACATGTCCGTCAATTACATGTTTTAAAAAAACCAGCAATACTGGTTTACCCCTAGTGTAAGGAACTATTTTTAATAAATAACGTGAAAAAGAAAGTCTATTATTTAGAAAAATTTATTGACCAATTAATTACCTAATTGGATATAAAATGATAAGATATTTATATAAATTATATTTATATAAATATCTTATATTCTTATATTCTCCTTTTACCAGCGGCTGTCCGTGCAACAATACGTATCCCAGCCGTATTGCCTTTCATCCATTTTATCTACATATATTTTGTGGGTCTAATCTTCTACGTGTAAGACCGTGTGAAGGGTCAGAAACAAAGTGTAATGGGCTCTTTAGTAATCTCAGATACAACCGAAATTAAACACTAAGACGATAATGAGTATTTTTTTCTTAAAATGAAGTTATTCTAATTATATAATCATTTTACTAATTTTAAACTTAAAGACTGAGTTGTTTGGTATTTTTTTATTCTTTTATTTTAAATTTAATGTTTCTTTTCAGTTCCCCAGATAATAGTAACAATTAATTTATGCTTTACCATCCTAATATGCGCACTTCTACTCGTCGCTATTCAAAAGGTAAATATTATTTTTTCTATTTAAGGATGTTGAACAAAGTCTTATCTTTTGTATACTGAAAGTTTCCTTTTTTGCAATGCTTAAAACAGACGTCTTTTTCGGTAAGTAATAAGATATTTATATAAATTATATTTTGTGTATAAAAATAAATAAGAACGTAATTCTAAATAACATTCATTGTAAATCCTTAATATATTATATAGCATATGTTTTAGAAATTGTTTAATATCTTCAACATTATTTTAATTATTTTATCGCTAAAAAATCCTACTGTTATCTTGCTCTCTCCACATTTGTAGCTAATATTCTGTCGTTTATTTTCAATAAAAAAACGAGTTGTCGAAGGCTGATAATTTAGGTTTTTAATAATATATAGGTAATATTATACTTTTATTAACTTAGCAAATAGGACTAAAACGTTTTAAATACTTGTTTCCACATAACATTTTTGAGGTTCTCGGCCCTTCATTTATGGCATTAAATTAACGCATAGCTTCTTTTCAGCGGCGATCATGGCTAATGCTACCATGGGTTGTGTTGGGAATAGTCTTAGCAATCGGTCTGCTAATCAGTATCTTGCATACCTCCATAACTTTTTATTTGGATGATGGAGACCACGTGATATTGGCAACCATTGTCCTAATAGGCGGATTGCTTTATTTGTGTAAGTTTTCTTAAATAACTCTTTGAACTTTTGAAAATATTTTTATCAAGGTGTACTTTGAAAATTATTCCATCTTCCCATGTACCTTTTTTTTTATTTATGACAGCAGACAGGCTGACGGCCCGCTTAGAATTTAGCAGTTACCGTCGCCTATGGGTGTTTGCAACACCAGTGGCATCGTGAACACGCTGCTGTCGCATAAGGGTGTATGCGACAGCAGCGTTCCTGTAAGAACACAGCAGCGTTTGTTCCTGTAGGAATTTGGGTCATTAATGCCAGAACACAACGCAAGGTTATTATGGCGACATACTTAAGACCAAAAGTGGTCGCCATCCAGACGGGCTTGGGGCACTACCACGTAGCTAAGGTGGGTTGTTTTGTCGCCTTTTACGATAGGCCGACCCTGGCCGCAGAAGTTAGTATTCTTTCTCCGCCTCTGCACGGATAACATACCTTACATATTTTACTTACTTCAAGTTTTTTCCGTCCAATTCATTTATCTTTTTCCTTATTTCACTCCGTCCCATTTTTTTATTTCTTGTTCGTCACTATATACTATATACTTCTTTCACGTTCGACAGTCAGCTATTTATCAATAATAATATGACTTATGAAATGTTTGATTGCTCAATTATATTTCAGGCCTCTACTTGTATCTATGGGCTGTTGTATTCAGTCATTACCTTGACACAAAAGATGAGGAGCAACGAGGAAGATACCAAAAGAGTCCTTATAGAAGATAAGCTATTAGCTAAGCGCTTTTTGTCAGTTTTAAAGATTATACTTTACTTGAATGGTTTCATCATAATTTCTAATTCTAAAATTTTCAGGAGATATGACTATTTGTTTAGACAAGAGTCTTGCTTTTTATTATAAATTTAAAGTTTATCAAAACACAATTTTCTTCAAGAATTGTTACTAAAGAATTAGAAATACTAAAGTTACAAATTAGTAATGAATGAATTGCTCGGTTACATAAACTGTGTTTATGTAACCGAGCAATTCATTAATGTGAAAAATACGTTGGAATCTTTATAACTTGAATTTAATCTATCCTTGTAATTTGAATAATGTTTCAAAAATATCAACAATTTAATACTTGCTAAGCTTCAATATTTTTAGTATTGAGGATAGCCTCTATTTATATCCTGGCCTCTAATTTACTACTTAGATTATTTGTCCAAATTTAAATATGATTTTTTAGTATTGAATTTTTTATTACTATTCATTCGTTCGGTTATGTTAACACTAAAACTATATGAAATTCTGATTTAATTATTAAAACTACAAAAGAAATATTTATGAATTTAGAAGTTTTGTATTCTTTATCATTATTAATGATGTTAGGTCACTGATTAATGTATGTAAATGTGAATATTTATTACTTAAATAAATAACACAAAACATATTTAAAACAAAACCCTAAAGAAAGGAATAATAAATAAGTTGTAATACTTTTTCATGTCAGTGATAGTATAACTGTGATTTTCAAATCTATTATTCTTTGACTCCAGAATCAGCTAGCTTTTACAAGAAGGTGCGTTATTAAATTATTGTGCCTTTTATTTATAAGTTACAATATTAAACATATGAACTTTTTCGATATCTAAAGAAATGAAAATTAAATTTAAGAACTATTCTTAATTTTTAATAGTTCCAGTTTATAAAACGAAAAAATCATCTCACATGTTTAATTGTGAATATAAATATTTATTGGATTATCTATATCGGCAAAAGAGAAATGCAACCGCGTGTGAATGCCGGAGGCGCACGGAAAAGCAAGCATCGGGCAGTCGAGGAACACTGTGGTGGTTTAAACCCCGCTGCCAAAGACCGATGAACAGCATGTATAAATGTTCCGACTCCGAAAAGAAAGCATAGGATGCTCCGAAAAGCAATTGGGATTAGCACTTACTAATGCTAATGCCAACTACAATAAATATAAATTATGACAGTCTATTATCATTTAATTAAATGATGGTAAAACATTATCATTTCTTTCATTCATTCACAAATTTTCGTTTTTGATATGATTTTCTATGCTATATATTGTGTTACTAAAATAAAATAAATTGTATTGTAACAAGACGTCTTTTATTTTTATTTATATATTTCGTGATTAAACAATCTCTCAAATTGAATAAAAATGAGTTTTCATTAAATGTGCAGCGTATCTGATGCCTTGCGCCAGTGTAGCAATGCCTATTGCCATTGTGTGTTCGTTGCAAATTTTTGAATAATACTGTCGTCTATGATGCTATCTCTCTCTTCATGGGGGTACTAGCTTCTGCTATTTCAGAAGCACTGATGTTGATGTTGAAGTTATAGAATTCCCGAATGCAGCTAGCACTGTCGACCCGACTCGCTGCCTTCAAAAACCTGCCTGAAGAACTCTTCATAACCTATAGTACCACACAAGGCGACTAAAGTAATACATTAAATTTTAGTTATCGCACACAGGCACACATCTATCCATTTTCCCCATATGGGTGCGGTGGTGCAAAAAACGTTTTGGTATTAATCATAAATGATTTATGTAGTTATTTTAATAAGTTGCACGAAATAGGAAAATTTATCCATCAAAATCTAAATTATCAGAAACTTCTGCTTCCTCTTCTCCTTGTTCTTCGTCTTCTTTTCTTTGATTGTCTTCTTCAAGAATGAAGAAGACAATCAAATCACCCAGAAGGGTGCAAATCAATTGCCCCAATAATGACCATTGCATGTCTCTTCGTCAGCATATACATATGTATCTAAAAAACGGTGGCTATACGAAAAAAAGTATTGAGACATTTTTTATAGATAATTATGTAATCTACAATTTTTGTCTGAGCTAATTTTATGATAAAACTTACCGTTTTGCTTATAAGCGCGAAAAACCCGTTTTTGTGACCTTTGACCCCGAGTAAATTTTTTTGCACGTGCCGGATCGATGAGGACTTTTTGAGCGCACAGATTTGAAGAGTCAGTTACTATGAAGGTAACATATCTTGTTAAAATCATTGTTGGAAATAATCAAAGTTAATTTTAACTGTGTTATAATATATAAGTATGGATGGTGCACTCTGCTGGTGCATTTGAAAACTAATTCACGTTCCAATTATCCATAAGCATAATTCGGCATTGTGCGCCACTGAGTCGTATTATGCTCTGTAATAAGTGGAAAACCTCTTCTGTGTCGGAAACTCATACAATAAAGCGCGCTCTACACTTCTGCCGAGACGTCTCGGCCAAATGTTTTCCGAGACATGACGAGATTGTGAGCGGCTTTTTAAATCTCCTAGAAAAGCCTTCATTGTGCTAAAAGCGAACCATATCGGCGTTTAAGTCATGAGTTCCGGCTCCTGATTGTTGAGATGCTTTAATTTTTCACCTATGCATTCTGTATGTTGTCTTATGAGAATCTTTCTTAGTTTTCAATTCTTATAAGGGAATATTTAATATTCCACAAATTAGGTTCCAAGCATCGTGCACTTTATTTCTGTCTTTATGCTCACGGTGTCTAGGATCCCATAAAATGGGATAGCACTGGTAAGTTTCTACAAAGGTTAGCTCGAGATCGTGCGTCCATTTCGTAGGCATTTTGATAACAAAAACGACGTGCGCGCACTTCGTTTAGTGCTGGTGGAATAATCGAGACGGGAGTGTGGAGGGCTCTGTCTCGCGCAAATACAAAACTCTGATAGTACCGACATGAACCGAGATTACACGAACATATGCAGACTTGCCGAATAGGGCCTCTACACTCCCGTATTCGGGTAGTCCTAGTCTCATGTAGTTTTGCCGGGAATGAAGAGGGGGCTTACCGCTTAATTGTCAGTGTCATGTCAATTTTAATTTGCTATCAATGTCTTGAGATATTTCCTAAATTGCCATTTCTTTTTTGAAGTACGTAGGAAATACTGTGGAAATACTGTAGAAATACTGTGTAAGAAAACTTAAATTTAATATAATTCCTGCCATTCATAACTTGTATAAAAAATTAGGGGATAATAGTAAAATGGAAATCTCATTTAAAGGAAAAAGGATTCTAGTAACCGGTGCCGGCCAGGGTGAGTTGTTTTTCAATTAAATTACTTAGGAAATATACCATGCTGCTAAAACTATTTTCTCTTAATAAGCAGTTGTTTCGTCTGCCCGCTTCTGTGTTCCATAATATTATTATAATACAGCCATTTTTAATTTTCAGGCATCGGTCGTGGTATTGCCATAGAATTATGGCGTGCCGGAGCAAATATTGTTGCACTTTCTAGAACGAGAGCCCACTTGGAAAGTTTACATAGTGAATATCCTTCTATTGATATAGTGGATGTTGATATTGGAGATTGGGAGAAGACTAGAAAAGTTGTTGAATCTCTCGGACACTTTGATGCCTTAGTCAATAATGCTGCTGTAGCATACTGTGACCCTTTTCTAGAATGCTCTCCGGCGACCTTTGATAAGTATGTTTTTTTTGATCTTCCTCAAGGAAGGCCCGATAATACCACACAATGACATCACATCGTTATTTCTTTAAATCCATTTTTGTTATGGAACATCTTATGTTTCAAAAGTATATTAATATATAACCATTGGTATTTACATACATCATTACTGAACAGAAAAAAATTAGTTAAATTATTGAATAAAATATAAAAAAAATACCATTGTTCCTTGATAGAATTTGATCCTCATTTTATGTTTGAGTTGACTTTGCAAGAAAAATTATAATGTAAATAATTACTTTTAGTGCATAAAAAAACAAAAAATGAGGAAAAGCTACATGTCATCAGATAGAAGTCATGGTAAATGATATGGAGTAGTCAATTCTAAAAACTCACCCGCACAATGTTTGTCCTACGTGGTAGAACCCCGAGCCCGTCTGGATGGCAACCACCTTTGGTCTTAAGTATGCTGCCATAACCTTGTGTTGTGTTCCGGCATTAGTGACCCAAGTTCCTGTACCCTTATGGGTCAACAGCGTGTTCACGATGCCACTGACATTGAAAACACCCATAGGCAACGGTAACTGCTAAATTCTAAGTGGGCCGTCAGCCTGTCTACTGTCCCACAGAAATAAAAAAAATGTTTTTGAGTCTGTGTCACTGATTAAGGGTTATTTATATACTACATATAAGTATTTTACTGAGAAAAATACAGGCCCTTGAGCTTCAAATTTGTTGTAATAGAAGGATTTTTTGCATACAAATGAAATAATCCTGTTTAAGTTTCTCAATAATTTTAATCCAATCCAATAAATTTATCCATGCAGGGGCAGAGAAAGAATACTGACCTCTGCAGCCGGGGTGTGCCTGTCATAAAAGGCGACAAAACAACCCACTCTACATGGTAGGGCCCCAAGCCCATCTGGATGGTGATTGACTACCTTTGTTCTTAAGTATGCCGCCATAATAACCTCATGTTGTGTTCCGGCATTAGTGACCCAAGTTCCTATACCCATAAGAGACAATATCGTTTTTGTGATGCCACTGGCGTTGCAAACACCCATAGGCGACAGTAACTGCTAAATTCTAAGCAGGCCATCAGCCTGTCTTCTGTCTTACAGCAATAAAAAAATCTTTCATGTAATTTATATAAATAAAATGATAGAGGTCTGCAGTTGTGTGTGCATCAAGGCAAAACATTTGGATAGATTTCAATTTACTTATCTGTTATTCAACCAGCAAAGCGGGCAGGAAGGCTAGTTTTTCCATATAACAAAATCATGAGAATTCACAAAATAAGGATTCATGATAAAACAGTATGTGATAATACAAATAAACCATATAAAAATGGTCCTTTTTCTTATTTTTATTTTAAATAACAAATTACTTAATTTCAGAACGTTTGATGTCAATGTAAAAGCTGTGCTGAACGTAAGCCAAGTTGTTGCTAAAAAAATGATTGAAAATAAAACTCATGGTACTATTGTGAATATATCGTCGCAAGCCTCAAAGGTAAGTCTTGTCGGATTACTTCATAATATTATCTGTAGGTCAATGTTTGTTATATAAATGACGTTTGGACATATGGCTAAGTTTTATAGCTATACCAATTAATACAAATGTAATTCTATTAATTATTTTATATATTTATGTGAATTTTCTTTGGATTCTAACATTGAAGATATTTATTATTCTTTTTAAATTTGACATTTTACTAATTCATATATTTCCTTAAAATGCTATTTTCATGACTACATTAAGAACAATGAGAAAATAATTGTTGTAATCTGAAATAACATGAGTTACCTTATTCATAATTACATTTACACATAAGGTAACTAATAAATAAATATACCTTATATTCTTACCCTATAGTCTTATTAATTTTATATATTAGTAAGACAACTCCCATAGCTAACATTTTTACAAAAGACTTACAACTATTTATTTACAAAAAAAATGTATATGTAGTATATTATTTGTCTAATACCCATAACACCAAGTTCTGTGCTACTTACTTTGGGTCTAGATGGTGCTGTGTTAATTGTCTCAGTATATTTATTTATTAATAATAAGTGCAGTAACATCTCATAAGGCAAAGTTGTTTTGATTGTTTCGTAATTTTTCAAGTTATCTACAAACATATTATTTATGCGGGGCGGAGAAAGAATACCAACCTCAGCGGCCGGGGTGGTCGGCCTGTCGTAAAAGGCGACAAAACAACCCACCCTAGCTAAGTGGTGGGCCCCAAGCCCGTCTGGATGGCGACCACTTTTGGTCTTAAGTATGCCACCATAATAACCTTGTGTTGTGTTCCAGCATTAATGACCCAAGTTCCTGTACCCTTATGGGACAGCAGTGTGTTCGCGATGCCACTGGCGTTGCAAAGACCCATAGGCGACAGTAACTACTAAATTCTAAGTGGATCGTCAGCCTGTCTGCTGTCCTACAGCAATAAAAAAAACATAAACATATATTGAAATGAAAGTCTTGTATTTTTTGCTTATATGGGAACCTATCTACAATAATTAAATGGAGTCCCCCAAAAGTACAATTTGAGTTTTGTTATGTAACAGCATACAAGCTCATGGGCCACTTAATAGTAAGCGGTTACTCTTGCCTATGGATGTTTGTGACACCAAGAGTAATGCTGCCCTAGAAATGTTATGACACTCTTTTTGAAATACCCCATATGAAAGGCAGTGAAAGCTTATGCCACATCCCCAGTATGCACAAAATATATTTTCTACTTTCTTCTACCTTTGCATTCATCACCATAAAAGTTTCAGATAGTCTCGAAGTCTCCTCCTAATATTATGTTTAAACTTCAAGATGCATTGATTAATAGATTATACAGTGGAAAATAAAATCAGTTAAAGTAAATATTCCATTGCAGGCTGCGTTAAAAGATCACACCATCTATAGTGCTTCAAAAGCAGCTTTAGATGCCCTGACACGTGCCATGGCTTTGGAATTGGGGCCTTACGGTATTAGAGTTAACTCTGTGAACCCAACTGTGATTATGACTGAAATGGGCAAGGTGGGCTGGTCGGACCCAGCAAAGGCTAATGAAATGCTTTCTAAAATACCACTGGGACGGTAAGTTTTTATACCATAATAGGGGTAGTTCAAGTGTTACGTAACTTGAGGTTAAAGAGGATCTTGTAAATATTATGATGCTCATCCGGGGCTGAAGGGGCGTTCCGACAATGCCTTATGTAACATCGTTTTTTATATTTAAATAAAAACTAGGGAATTAAAATCTGACAAGTTGACAACCCGTTTCTTTACGGTTTATGGGAAATCTACTATGATATTTACTATCGGGTATGCTATTTTATTTTTTAATTTGTCTAACAAAATTGAGAGTTTTAAGTGAAAGTTATCACTTTTGTGCTACGTAATTGGCTGCTTAAGTTGGAATAAATCAATTGTAACTATGTTGTATGTAAGATATAAATAATGATGTAGTTGGTTTGAAGAACAATTATTAGATTTTTAGTTTAAATTATAGATTTTCCTATCAAATTTTATTGATTCAGTAAGCTATTGCAGTGTTTAAACTCACCATGTATTTAACTATTGATTGTATGGCCCTTTTACCTTGGGACAATGCACCTGGTCAATCGGAACTCCAGTAGAAGCTGATGCAGCTGTGGATGTTTCTCTGCTCCTGTGACCTTGTTGCATGAGATCGACTTTTGGTCATTACTTTGGGACACCCGTGGATTAAATGTAAAAAACGTACCCATCTATTAATGTTAAATTTATATAAATATATATTTATTCTCTATGTACTCCCAAACCATTGATTAAATTGTAATGAATAGGTTGCGAGGTTTGCTGGCCTAACAATTGGATATATTATATAATTTTTTACGTTAATGGCATTTTAAATAAAAAACCGCCATGTACAGCTAGTATTAATATACTTTGATGATACTGTCTTTTTTATAGTACATAATTATTTTGTTTCAGTTTTGGAGAAGTGTCTGAAGTTGTAAATGCTGTCGTATTCCTCCTGAGTGAACGATCTAGTATGATCAATGGAGTGGAACTGCCCATTGATGGGGGCTTCCTGGCAACATAAGAAGTTCCTAAACTTAAACCATTTGTTTGGTATTTTATTTTAAATGGATTTATGGCTACTTATAAAATTATTATACTAGTGAGGCTCAGCCAAAGAATGGGTAAATTTGCCATATCTTAATGCTTACGATAATTTTTTTATTAAACTTAAGATAAAGTGTTATCTCATGTTTAGCAAATTTAGTAACGTCTTTGTTTCTGATATCATTCAAAGTCAAATTTGTTTATATTATTTAATTTTAAACAGTTGGTAGAAATTTATATTTTATGTTTATTATTATATAAGATAATAAATGTAACCTCTGCCTGCACTTGTATAAATGAATTGTCTACTTGGCTAAGTATGTATATATATATATATATATATATATATATATATATATATATATATATATATATATATATATATATATATATATATATATATATATATATATATATATATATATATATATATATATATAATGTATGAAAAAAGTTTTTGACTGACCTTAAATACAACAATGTTATGCATTTCTTTGAATAATACTTATAATGTAATTTTACATGATTGTAATGATTTTCATATTTATAATATTGGTTTATTGTTACAATAAAAGTAATATTTTAAAATTGTTGTTTTCTTTATAACATTTATGTAATAAATGGTCGTTTACTTTATAGTACACGAATATATATAATATTCCTTATCATCTTAGCGTGCAATTCCTGCTGCAACACAAACTTACTCAATCCCTATGGAACAGCAGCATGTTCGCAGCACCCCTAGCGTCGGAAACATCTATAAGTGACGATAATTGCTTACTAAGTGGGCTCAGCCTACTGTTTCTCAGCAATAAAAAATAGAACTTCCGCTTCTGTGCTCAAGGTCTGCTTTCCGATATTGTCTTCTCCATTACGAAGCGTCTTCGTTATTCCTGTTAGTGAATCCTTTGACGCGTAACATCCTTGACGACATCAAGCCAAAACTGGGTCTACCTTTTACCCGATTTAATTGAAAGAAAATTAGTTAAGAAATTTTCAATTAGATACCTATAACATTTTTTTAGGTCAATGTATTCTAAATTGATGTGATTAGAGGTATGAATATAACATACTGTATACAGCTATGTCAAGATATATACTGTAAGTTGTGATTTTATCGGTGAGGTGAGGTAATATCCAGATCACTGTATGTCGCAATTAAAGGAATATTGGTCATGTTATATATCTAAGGGATCGACATTTTATTAGTGTTCGTTGTTTAAACATTGAAGTCACTGGAACAAACCAATTAAACTACGGACGCCGAGCAGGTGACCGACGGCGGTCATTGCTCTGTGCAAGCAAAGCGGCATTATATTTACGCGGGAGTGACAGAGACAGATAATAACAGGTCAACGGATGAAATTCTTCCTGCTCAGCGTCCTGAGTATAGCAACTTTCTTCACGTCAGATTTCAAACTACCGTCATATTCTTTACTACTAGGCATGCCTTTTAAGTTCTGTCGTTTCCATATTTCCCGGCAATTTTGAATTTGGAACTGTTCTATATTCGAATGTGTTTAAATTTTTATTCTCAAAATAGTTGAAAGTATTAGGATTAATGCTAATAATTGTTTAGTCACAGCGTGGATTGTAATCTGTCAGGTCACGTACGAAAATGAATCTTTCTAAGGAAAATGTTCCTGCAATAATTTTCTACAACTTTAGAAGAGGCCTGACACGGCTTCAGTGTTTTGAAGAGCTAACATCTGTGTTCAGTGATGAAGCCCCATATCTGCGGACTGTCGAACGCTGGTATTTAGAATTCCAGTGTGGACATACCAGTGTTAGTGACAAATCTCGCGAAGGACGCCCAAAATCCGCCTTCACTGAAGACAACATCATTGCTGTGAGACAACTAATTCTCGAAGATCGTCATGTGGTGTATCGAGAGATAGAGGCTGTATTAGGCATCTCAGGGACAACCATTCAGAAAATCTTGCATGAAGCGCTTGGTGTAAGAAAGCTAGTTTGCCGTTGGATACCGCATCTGCTTTCCGACGATCACAAGGCGGCCCGCGTCAGTTGGTGTAAGAAAACTCTGCAAAGGTTCAACCGAGGAGAGTCAAATCACGTCTACGACATCATCAGTGGTGACGAATCTTGGATATATGCCTACGATCCTGATTCCAAACAACAATCTACAATCTGGGTCTTTCAAGACGAGCCAAAACCGACTAAAGTTGTTCGTTCTTGAAGCACTTCAAAGAAGATGGTGGCCACGTTCGTTGGAAAAACCGGTCATGTTGCGACTATTGAACTTGAAGATCATAGAACGGTTAACGCAAACTGGTATACCACAGTTTGTTTACCACAAGTCATCGCCGAACTTCGAAAATCTAACTCAAAGCTACGCATCATACTGCACCATGACAACGCAAGCTCTCACAGAGCTTGTCAAACGATTGAGTATTTGAAGCAGGAAAAGTAGAAATTCTTGACCATCCTCCATACAGTCCTGACCTAAGCCTTAACGATTTCTTTACATTTCCTAAAATTAAGAAAATTATTCGTGGTCAAAGGTTCCAGTCCGGTGAAGAAGCAGTTGACGCTTTCAAGTCAGCCATTTTGAACACCCCCACTTTAGAGTGCAATAAATGTTTTATTAACTGGTTTGAGCGAATGGAAAAGTATATTAAGCTACGTGGTGAATACTTTGAAAAACAATAAAAAGTACTTTATGGTTCTAGTAGTGTTATTTTCTTCAAACGACAAAACTTAAAAGACATGCCTCGTATTATATACTATTGAATAAATTTATCACGTAGTTTGAAATCATAGAATTCGCAAGCTAGTAACATTCTGGACTTCATGAATTTTGTTTTGAAGAACTCTTAATTTATATAAATATAAATAATCGACGAATTAAATCATTAAATAGTATCACAATAAGTTGTTTTGATTTCAATACATTGACATAATACTGATAAAATTAATGACACTCAATGTTTATAAAACTTGTGATAATTCGAAGCAAATAAATTGCTTATCTTAGAATAAAAATTAACGCTGGCCGAATAATTCAATCCATACGCCTGATAAGCATTTCACGTGTAAGGTGTTCATTTAATATGGAAAGTTATTTTAAAGGAAAAAGAATTCTCGTAACAGGAGGATGTCAAGGTAAGAAGGAAAATAAGTATATAATATACTCGTGTAATCCGAAAACCAATCTAACGTTTGAAGTAGTCAAATAACATACTTGTTCATAGTATAGTACAATTGTGCAACAGTCGCTACACAAGTGGTTCATCACGGTCGTGTCTATGGGTTCGATAGGTACCCACGGATGGCCAAATTATATAAGAATTTTTTTATATGATACAAATAGCTTGTTTTGTAGGTCTAGCCGTATTTCGCTATTTTTTGACTCATTAATATTTTTGTGAAAACGCTTAGTAATAAAAAAAAATTATTTTTTTTCTTGTCACTAAAAAGTTTCATTTATAGTCCATACATTTTTTTTTCTCTTAGCGTTAGGCGAAGTCGTAAACATGTGGCTAACTATGTCTGTTAAGTGTCCGTCAATTGTATCTTCTTCCTTCCCTTATCCCAACTACGTGGGATCGGCACAATATATTATGTTCTCTTCTTGCACTTTCCTCTATTAGTCATCATCTGAACATACACATCATTTTCGCCATGTTACTTTTACACAATCCATTCATCTTTTCTTTGGTCTACCCCTCGTTTTATATCCGTCCACTTTCATTTCTAGCATATTCCTTATTATATGATATTCTTCCCTTCGCCATACTAAATTAACCTATTATTTTTAACAAAACAATTGTTTGCGTAAAATATTTCGGATGCAAATTTTAATATAATGCAAGGAAAGAAATGCCTTAAAGTTATTTTAGAAACTGCGATCCCAGCTAGAAATAAGAATAGGACTACCCCATTACTTACCAAACACAGATCACCCCTTACATGAATTTGTTTTTCGGGGTTTCACCGACTTAAGTACACAAGCAAATTTTTTGCACTATGATAACACGAGTAGCAAGTATTCAAAGAGGTACACTACCGAAGTAGCGTACCTCAGGCTCCGAAGTGTATACTTCGATGTAATAGTAATTAAATAATAATTACGTTAGTTAAACACTCTCACCCTGGACGGAAAACGAAATGGCTTTTTTATACTTAGGTATGTAACATACTTATAATGTTTATTCAGGCATAGGACGAGGCGCTGTGGTAGAATTATGGAGATTAGGTGCCAATGTTGTGACGATATCGAACAACGCTGAAAATCTGGACAGATTAAAACAAGAGTATCCATCTATTGGCACTGCATTCGTGGATCTTCGCGACTGGGACAAGACGAGAGAAATCGTGGATTCACTGGGAGTTTTTGATTTACTCGTCAACAATGCTGGTGTTGCAATAACTGAACCATTCCTGGAGTGCACTACTGCTAGTTTTGATGAGTAAGTCAAAAAATAAAGCAGAAACAATGACTGAATTAGTATTCAGGAGACCTTCTAAAGGCTTTTTATAACAACATCTCATAAAGCGCCACTGCTGAAATCTGATTCCTCCCTAGCGAGAACGCTCAATAAACCCGCTTTCAATGCACCCAGATGGTGGGTAAAATTAACCCCTAACCTAAAGAGACAAAATAAGCGACCAACCATGTGTGTCGTGAAGCCGAAAGTTGGTTACACGGTACGATGCTGGTCACGAACTCATCCGACTCGAAGGACCAAAAAAATAATTGTACTATGCCGGTTACGGACCAAAGTACACCGTACAACCGGGTGCGTGGGGTAATTTGAGAAGAGAGGAGATGAAGAGTAAGTTACCTTGCAGTGGGCAAAGCAATTCGCACTGACCTTGATTCCACCACTTCTCGGTTCGGTTCAGGTCCGCTCGTGGACTGACTGTTGCACGGCACCACCTAAATGTCACAAACTTGACTTTGAGCACATTCGATTTTGGCACGGCGCTATGAAATAGTAAGGAGTAACTGAAGCCAATTACGCATGGCGTAGTGTGGCCTTCAGTTCCACGCGTTACTGAGACTCCGCGATAATATTAGCACGTAAGATGAAGGTATCTTCGTTCCACTCTCGCTCCTTACCATTCACCTCACCGAGATTGAAGGTAGATTACAAAAGCAGAAAGCAAGATCTCAACTACTCTTTATGCAAGGCTCGAACACTTATGTGGTGGGTGACGCGCACGTGGTGCTAGATTGTGGGATCATTTTATTGCCCATCTTGGCGCACTGCTCCCTACGATTCTCCAAGCCGTATACAGGCTACCTCGCGATGTTTTCCTTTGCCATCGGTACATCGCAAATATAATATGCAGTTGGCGAGAATTGGGTAAACGATGCATGTCATTGAAAGAATCGGACATTTGTATAGTGTGATACCACTAGACTACATGTACCTGTGGTGTATGGTTCCGGGTTTGCGTATGTTAAACGACAGGTGCATTTTAAAATGATTTATTTGAAAATATCGATGAAACGTTTACAACAATAAAAGGACATTTTATTATATTAATTTACGTTCTCGATCGCGTGCGGTCTTAAAGCGACTGCCTACTGCCAACGGCAGAGTATTATGCCTGCAGGAGAGTCCCGGGTGGCGAGTATCGCGAGGGCGGCCTGCCACGCGTGGCGCGCTTCGGGTATCTCCCGGCCGCTATATACCTTAATTTTTTTTTTAGTAGGTATATATGTTATTAATAGTTTTTATGTTTCAGAATTATGTCTGTTAACGTTCGAGCAATTTTGAATGTTAGCCAGGTCGTTGCCAAGAAAATGGTGGAAAATGGCATTAAAGGATCCATAGTAAATATATCATCCCAAGCCTCAAAGGTACGTAAAGGCATATTGGGTAAATTTATAAGTTTTTTGGCTACTAAAATAACAATTATTATTATAGGCTGCTATCAAGGATCACGTAGCATATTGTACATCTAAGGGCGCAGTGGATTCGATGACCAGGGTTATGGCTTTGGAGCTAGGACCATATGGAATAAGAGTTAATACAATCAACCCAACTGTAATCATGACGGACATGGGGCGAAAAGTTTGGTCGGCACCTGAAAAATCTCACGGCATGCTCTCTAAAATCCCACTTGGAAGGTAATTTTACCATACATTTATGACTACGATTCAATCCATTATTCATACAACTTTGAACTGTTTCTTTTACAGGTTCGGTGAAGTCAACGAAGTTGTGAATGCGATGATATTTCTGCTAAGCGACAGTGCTAGTATGATTACCGGCGTCGCACTACCCGTGGATGGAGGTTTTCTAGCGACATAAGTTGGACATCAACTGCAGATTAATAAAAATTCTTTAAAATCCATTTTACTCAGTTTATTGCGCCAAAAAAAATGTATACATACTGGACATGAAAACAATGCAAGCATAACAATTTTAACGGATATAAATTGCTAAGATACAGCATAAACGTATGTTATAGGGAAAATAAATCATAGGACATAAACAAAAATACAGGGACTACAAGATCGCAGTCTCTCATAATCAGGAGGGAACAAAACTGTTTCTTAACTTTATATTTTAGCATATACAATTACTAAATACAGCCAAATTCTTTCCTTTACACTTATATGTTAATAACTAATATGTATATAGATTTATTCCCCCCTTCACAGTAATGAATCATTACATATACTCTGCGCGGGGCTTCGTGGACCAACGCGACGCGCCTATACACGAAATGATGATTAACAGCAAAATAATTATGACATTAACGCTACAACAGTTATTTTCTTTATCTAGGGTATTGTAAAAAACAGTGTATCGACTTATCTAGACACCTTAAAATTATTATTATTATATTTACAAAATGAAGTTACATAGTCTTTCGCCGTTTCAGGGCGCATACTGTACGTTAGGAGCAAGCTATCTCTCTTCACAAAGCGTTCTTCTCATTCGGGATACCATATCAGCACTCCACACGATACGATAGGCTCCTCTGCCTACACCATTTCTACACTCAGAGCCAATATTTTACTTTCAATGTTAGTCGCTTTAAAATGTATTACATTTAAATACTGCATACATAAATGTGGTTTAATGCTCTCTTTTTATAAACACCAGAAACTATTAATATTATTTAATACCAAATGTAGGTTGTAGAAATTACGTTTATCCTAATTAGGACATTAATTGATCCAAATGATTGGTATATAATTCAGCGCTCTGAGTGTGATCGTATGTCATACATTTCTACCAATCCACATCGTGATTAGTACGGTAGGTCCAATACAAAATCAGGTCGAATCTGAACACGGATGTTTAGTTGGCACAATATTCTTCGCACACATCTTTCACTGAGCTACTGAAGAGGTAATATAAAAAAATACACCTATACAAATTCCGAACTAAAATATTAAGCCGAAAATTCTAGTAAACAATAGCTCACTTTCGTAAATATTGATTTCCTTTCAGAATCCTAATCATAACCGGATATTATCCTAAATCTCGCCTTGGTTGTGTATGAATATCAATAGAATAGTATTTACATTAAAAATAAACCGTTATCTCAATCGGGTAGTGGTTAGATTCGGCTCCCATGTGCGTCAAAAGGACGACAAAAGCCAAGTCTTTATGCTGAGAATACGTACGTACGCCTTAACGAATAATATCCTAATTATTTACACTTTTCCCATTTGCGCAATCTCAACCACCATACAAAGCATATCACTTTGTTACTAAGAAAATAAAGTTTTGGTAACCAATGATTCAAGGACAGTTGATAGGTTTGGTCGATTACATGAGATCAAAGATTTCGTAGACAGTTAAGTGTAGAAAATTAGAGTTTATGAAAATGTCAGTAGAAAAGGCCAATTTTTATTGAAGCAAGAATACATACTAATATATAAAAGTTATCTGCGCATTAAATTCTCATATTTTTGACAAAATGTCCTTGTTCACATAACTTGAAATGTCATGTGTATGGAAGACAAAAATAAAACTGTTATCAAGAGAATCGTTATTGCACATATTCCAAATAAACTATTTACATCAAATATGTATCCATTATACTCAATTTGTTCCAACATATAGTCGGCGCCGGATCAAAACAAAGAATACTTACATGTAAACAAATTTAGATAAGGGTATGGTGTTTACTCCGAAGGGACTTCTAAACATTGTTTTCATTATTTAATATATCCATTAACTAACTGAAGATGGAATGTTAAATTTGAAATGAAAAGCTGTTTTATAAATTATCATTCTAATAATAAATCGTATCCAATCTTTTATTACCCTTATTAAAAGATAAACAGGCTCCTAGATATTTCCTCGATACGGAATGCATAAAACACGTATATTCGTACAGTTTAGATGATATTCTATACTTACAGTTTTTAGCCTACCACAATAATTAAAAATTACTTTTTCCAAGGTGTGCATTTGTACAAAAAGGCATTATTACGGCTCAAATACTGCACGTAACGCCGGTGTCATTCGAGTGACTGAGGCCGATTGTGCAATTTCCTTTTACCCCGAAGCAAGTTGAGTTTATAGTAGCCAACAAAAACAAAGGGCGTGTCTTTATTAGCCCCGCCCCATACGAGCACACCGATCCAGGCAGGTACGTTTACATGTTTTAAAATCATTTATTAACTATTACAAGTGTTTGTTGAACTTTAAATCCACTTAAATATGTGGGACGAGTAATGTTCTTTGATTCTTACAGGACGACTGTCATCTGACCTCCAAAACCCTCACAAGAAATCCGATTGGTGCTTTACCGTATCAAAACCTTGTGAAGACTAATAAGGTGATTTACGCAATTGAACTCTTGGTTACCGAGCCCCTCGAGTGGTAGGAGCATTATTCCCCTCTAAGTGGCCGCTAAATTCGGTGACCCTCGATTACTTTCGGCTTCTCAACACACTGATATGGTCGCTTACGTTGTGTACGAAGCGCGGTGCTAGAGTGGGGGATTAGTTCACCCACGAGTACATATTGCACTATACCGATCTGAAAGGACATAAGCGCACATTTCGTAAGAATGTGGAGATGCCGCGATGTAAAAAATTGCTTGGACCTGTTTAGCACATCCTCCTTCTTAGTGGCAAATTAGATATTTTCTGCAAAAACGATTGCTTGTCTCCATTAATGAGGCCATAGCAAAAAAGGCCCCAATCTCCTACTTGGCACAGACAAAATAATCAATTTTTCTTCACATATTCGACACATTAAGTGGTCTTATATTGTTTGACAATTAAGACATCGACTTTGCTATTTTAGACTAAAATGACTATGTGTCGGAATAAACGCGCTTCCTTTCTGTACTATGCGAATCTATAATCGTATTGTATAATATAAAAAATATTGCAATTAGATGAATCCACATTCTTATCTAAATATGATATGCTTTAGTTGCGTGTAAATTCTGTACAACATTTTTAACATTTATCGCAATACTCAAAAACAGAACTGCTAACACGTTTCTAATGTGGTCGCATTTTTTAGCACGAAATAAATATCCGAGTGATTATTAAATATATTATAGATCATGTTGTTCGTTAAATATTCTAGGTGTTATTTTTATTGGCAGCCAAATAAATTTTAAATTTATTCATTTTTTCCTCGATCAATTGCATAGCTTACTTTACATGTCTTTGACAACTTATACAATTTAAAATGCAACAAACCCTAAAAATATATAATAAAAAATAAACAATCTACAAATTCCAACTAAAAATCCTTTATTTATATTCTCTTCATATTTAGCTAAATAATATTTTTAGGACTGTTTCCAACAGTTTTATTCCATGATGACATTAAAGGCTTTGTCTGTTCTAGTCTATTTTAAATATTGCAACAGTTACTATATTTTTCTCTTGTTGATAGTAACTACGAGTTTAAACTTACATGAAAATGTGGAAACGTAATAATAAAAAAATATTGTTTCTCTTTTACTTGGATTAAGACAATGTTTGAAATTTAACAAGGCTTTTAAACATACATATGTTAGTGGTCCATTAAAAGTCAATTATATTTACAAATTTTTTTCTATAATTTCGTCATTATCAAAACCTTGTAGTCATAGGAGTCCCGTAAAAACATTACAACTGCATTTGTATAATAGATAAATATAAAGACGTACATTATCTATACTTGCTTGGACAGTGGCAAAAACTATAACATGCTATATTTATAAAATGCTATTTCATCTATCCAAACCAACAAGTATCAAAATCTACTGCGGTGGTGCAGAGGTTTTTGCAGTCACAAACACTGTTTGTAAAGACAACTTACTCTACAGAAGGCCTAAAATAACCATTTTGAGCTAAACATCTGTTATTTATAAATTGGTGTTTTAAACATTTTTTTTATATATTTTAAGTACAACATTTGGTTCAGTACAGTCAAAGCAACAATTTTAGGCCCTTCTAACACCATTCGATAACATGTTGTTTTTATGTTAATTGTGTAAACATGCCCATTGTATAATTAATTCTAGCATCATCTGAGCGCATAGTCAAATGGATAGTCATCGTAATACCACAAAAATATAATTCAGGACATATGCAAGATATCATGTACCGAATTGTACATCATCATTGTCGTTTGGTTTGATCAGTAGTGGATCTTTTAAAAATGGGAACACAATTGCTTCACTGAGAGCCCAATACGAATCTTGACCCTTATCCTAAATTAAATAATTTACAATTACAAGAACGTTAACATGAATGCATACAAAATATTTAATGTACTATCATTACAATAATAATAAGTTTAATACAAGAATTTCAAGTTTAAATTATTGCCGCGTCTCAGTTCGCTGCGAACTGTCGTCGCAGGGACACGGCGTGGTCGCACGCCCTCTTAATTTATAGTTTATGGCTTGGTGTTGAGTCCTTTTAGCCATTTTCTGAAAACATTCTTCTGGCACCGGTTTAATTTATGAGCTAAACGGGAGTTCTTGTGCAAATCTGTTGCGATTATATCAGTTAAATCTCTAAATTATCTTTAAAAACATGCAAATCCTGCACCAAAATTCAAATCTCTGTGCACATTGATAGCTTACGATTTAAGTATTTATTGAAAATAAAAGAGCAAAGTAAAATTTTATGCTTCCGGTTTCCATCAAAAACTCCCGCAGCCTCCTGTTACATTTTTATATGTAGTCCTGGGTGCGGATGCGTTTGGACCTATGATGTGGAGGGTGCGGGGCGTGTCGTCACCAATGGGGCGCGGGTAGGCAGCGCAATCGTGGAGGCGGCACGTGCTCGCCGCCTCACCGCCACTCCGAGATCGCCGCCACCGTGGTGCTGGGCTGGCCCGCCGCCGCGCCCGTACCAGCGCCCGCTGACACACATTCAGCTTTTACCACATTCATCCCGCCACCAAAAACAATATTTTAAACGTTTCAACACATTACACAATTAATGCTCAAACCAACATAAAGAATCAAACATCCTTATATAATGGGTGATATAGAAAAATAGTCATTAGCAGGTTACAGTCCTTCTACATAGTGAGGAGCTATTTTTAACACTGATAATGTGCAAGTCAGAGAACCAAACTCGACATAGTAAATAAGCTAAATGAAATAGTTGAGTGCTCGAGTCGGGACCGCGTCTCAGCAAACGTAGCGTAGGACACGCCCAGCGGCGAGGTGGGGCAACGGCTTACGAAAAATGGCTGGCAAAGGCTGGAGCCGTAAATTAGGCTCTGAGGCCTACGTCCAGCAATGTACTTTAATAGGTTGATGATGAATACAATGTGTTTTTAATGTGTAAATTACTTACTGGTTTCTTGTTCTTGGTTTTGTTCGTGACGTCTGAGAGTACGGTCATTGGCCCCCGATTGGTAGTTACCCCTCTGGCCTCCTGAAAAACCATTATCAAAAATGAAAATGTGGCTACAGACTAGATGTCGTCAGGCATCAACACACCCCAATTGTACTCTTTAACTAAGTCTTAAATTTAAGGAGTCAGCAGAATCATAGTGTAAATTCTCACTGAGTGAAAGATAAAAAGATCAACCTTTAAAAAAAATTACCTTAATCTCACAAGTATGGAGGGTAGAGGTAAGGGAAATGATCTCACGTGAGGGAGAAGTTGAAGACGTGTCCAGCTGTAGGCTGTAAATTATAGTTCAAAAACCCACCAGAATGGCTGGTGGGTTTTGGCACAAACACTGCAGCTGACAAATTGAAGCATGCTGAGATAAAATTCTCGAGCCCACTAATAAATTTTGCCTAAATGCTTTCCTCTAAAATTTACTTGTGGTGCCGCCTTAATGTAACACATTCGATAGACACCCTCAAACACAAATACAGTTATCCTTATGTACCTCTATACTAAATATTACCCTCCATAGTGAATATTAGTTCATCATTATTCAACATAGACTCGGCATACATCTGTAGGACTTTTGTGTCATGGTATTCAAGCATAATAAAATAAGATGGATGAATACTGTCCAACCCCATATATTACTTATGTTATATTTATATAATAATAAACAATACAAACTATCAATCAAACTTGCAACAAGGTAAATAAGGATACCTGTTGTTTAGAGGTGTAGTAAGAAGTGTAATTTAGGCTAAACGAAGCCTAAGGTTTCGTAATTAGGTGAAAAGTGGATTAAATTGAAATACCTAAATAAAAGGGGCGGCAAAATTGTCATCCGCCCCGCGCGCCAGTCACCCACGCTACGCCGCTGCCCCAAATCAATTGTTACCCTATGAATATTTGCAATACAAAGGGCATCACAAATATGATGCATCTAAGAAATCTTATAACTGAGACTAATTTTGCACCATTCGAAAACAATTATACTTTTTTCTAAAGGTAAATAACTCAGTGGTGTTACACTTAGAGACTAATCTCGAGGTCCCGGGTATGAATCCCATGGTGGTATGCACAGCTGGGACAGTTTTTCCCGCCTAATGTTCATATTATAGAATAATTGCCATATACCTATACATAGACGGTGAAGGAAATCATCTTGAGGAAATGTGTACACCGAAAATACCGTTATGTGTAAGCCGCCAATCCACCTTAGACGAGCATGGCAGGTATACTGTCCATTCCCTCTAGGGGGAGGCCCAAGAGCCCAACAATGAAGTTTAATGTAAATTGTGGCAATAAAATGCTAAAATATTACAGTGTGTGTGTGTGTATTCACTTACCAAACTTGAGCATATTCCAGTCGAAAACATAATCATAAGTGAATCCCTGTCGGTGAAATAGTGTGCGGAACAGCTGACGCAAGTGGCTGTAGTCAGGTCTTTCCTCAAAACGGAGCCGTCTACAATACTTGAGGTAAAGTTGGAACTCTATGGGGTGATTCTGAAATTATTATACATAATTTCAATCAAAATGTGGATCATCAGTGGATCGAAATCCACAAATATGAAAAATACATTTAAGACTTCACAGGTGCATAGCGAATTGTCCACATGATGCCCAATTAAATATGCAAAGCAATTATTACAGTTCTTACACATCAAATAAAAAACATACTTTACAAAGTTCATCAAAGGGTGTGGAGAGCTTTTTCTCAGATATTCTCTCGTATTTCTGTCGTTTAGTGGCGGCCTTGAGACCTTGCCAGGGCAGGCTGCCACGGTTGAAGTACATCAGCACGTATCCCAGGGACTCGAGGTCGTCGCGACGCGACTGCTCGATGCCTAGATGTGTGTTTATTGATGCATATCTTGCTGTCCCTATAATGTTAAGAACTTGATGGATATTCATTGTATTTATACACAGGGGCTATCCCTAGTCTTTATTTTTTCTTTCTTAAACAATTGTCTGTCAGCAGATAGTAATATTGCAGAGCCGAATTAGAAAAATAACTTGTATTCAATCAGATCAAACATATCCATTTCATAATAAGGTAAATTTATTTATAAATATTATGTAACATTAATAACTAAATACCAGTATTTTTTGTGTTATAACTACCAAAACAAGCTCCAGTTACAAAAATAAAAACCTGAGTTAATCAAGCCAACACACAGACCTCAGCAAGTTTTTAAAATATGAATATTAATTATTTTAAATATAAAAATTTGTTCTGGTTAAAGTCGAAAACAAATGAACTGATTATTTATACACATCGCAAACAGAATTATTTTCTAGTCAGATAGCTAATTTATTAAGTAAAGTACAATAATTTGTTTATGTCATAGATAATCTGTGTTTGTATCTAATCTAAGTTGCTTGTATGAATTAAAGCAATAAAACATATCTATAAACACAAATAAAACTGGGTATAACATGTACAAACCTGTTAAATTTTTGTTTTCTCTGTATGGTATGTGTTGCAGAGAGCGGGGGTCTCTGTACTTTTTTGCTAATCCAAAATCTATTATGTACACTAAATTCCCTTTTTTACCTAGGCCCATTAAAAAGTTATCGGGTTTGATATCTCTGTAAGAAGAAAACAATAATATGAAATTGTATTCAAGATAAATCTGTCTAATAACAAATAATTATAAATTCTATACATTATTTTTGAGTACCTCAGTAACTACACTTTTTAAAAATAAGGACTTATTATTATAATTCAACAATCAATCCAATATACTTAGATAATATATTTAGATTGATATCAATAAATTATTCTAAGACTATTCTATCTTGCAGTTCTCAACACCTGTCTCGATGTGATAAGTATGTTTCAAGTGTGTTCTGAGATTTAAAAATACAGTATTTACTAAAGTAAATAAATACTAATTATAATATAACTAATATTTTCAATAGACAAATGGTATTTAATTTAATCAATGTATTTTACAATTATCAAAAATGTTACAAATTTTTAAGGAGTATGTTAAAATATTGCTAAATAAAATGATTAAAAACTACTGGTCTAAGCAACATTTGCAGTGAGGTTAAAGCAACGAGCTGCTATGTGTTCTGTTTCAATTGAATTACAAGACAATTTAAAGTTATTAGTTAATGCATACAAACATTATAGACAGCAACATATTTGTTGCTGTCTATAATGTTTGTCCTATTGGATATCTATAATAAATTATTGATGTAAACAGGTAATTGTGTTATCATTAACCCTATAATCTGACCTATTACAATATGTCTCTTTACAAAGTACAACATAGGGTATTTAAGTACATATAAATATAATAACTAGGAAGAAAATGATAATATTCTTGGTACGTGCATGCATGCACGTATGCACGCCCGCACACGCACACACACACACGTACATGCATACACCCTTAGGATAAGAATAATAAGCTCAGTTTACATAAAATCATGCTTTATAATGTAACAATTGGACTAATAACTTGATTATTGTGACATATTTCAATAAAAACTTCTTTAATATCACCATAGGTTTATAATACTTTAATTTAAGAATAATCACAATTCAAGTCCTATTTTGGTGAGTACTTTAGTTTCATAAGGCAGTTAGTGGTCATGTTTTGCCTTTATGACTATGTGATAATTCCATGATATATGGTACAGGTAAAGAAATTTCATCTTAAATAATTCAATATAAGCATTTCTCAAAACAATATTGCATATATATCCACTTTCAGCCCTCTCAAACTTTAATCCATCCTAAGGTTGCCTGGAAGAAATCGCTTCCAGCGATAAGGCCGCCGTTTGTACAATCTTTTGTTTGTTTTGTCCTATATTGTATTTTTTTTTGTGTGTTGTGCAATAAAGTATATTCATTCATTCATTCATATATCTTAGATTCAAATGTCATATCAAATATCATTTATGACTGACAAAAAAAAGTACCTATGGATAAAGTTCCTGTAATGTATATCCTCAATGCGTGTGATTAATTGGTCTGCAAGGAGCAGCACAGTCTTAAGAGAGAAGCGGCGTGAGCAAAAATTGAACAAGTCTTCCAATGATGGACCCAGAAGTTCCATCACCATAACATTGTAGTCACCTTCAGATCCACACCACTTTATGGCTGGAATACCAACTGTCAACAAATATATTAGCTATGATCCATTAATTAGTAATTTCATAATATAAAACATGGTTTTTGGATAATTAAAAATAGATAAACTATAAAATAAGAAAAAATTGTATAAGGAATAAATATAACTATAAAATTAAAATAAACATACTGGGACAATTCACACAATGCTATCTAGTCCCAAACTAAGTAACATAGCACTTGTATTATGGGTACTACACAACTGATATATACTTTTCTTTGTAAATAAATATTATACAAAAATACAGAGATGCGAGACAGGAATTGAACCCGAGCCCTCTGCAAACATACCAATATGCATTAGTCGTTACACCATGGAGGTTGTCATTGTTAAATATATGATATTAATTTTAAAATATCCTGTGATATACTTACCTCCTCCTTGCATAAGTTTGTAAAATTTGCTTTCTATGTGTAATTGTGGATGCCTTGTCTTGATGCATTCTAATTTAATAGCTACCTCCTCTCTAGTAACAATATTTGTTCCTGAAAACAGGACATTTTATAGACTAAAGAATATAGTGCATATAAATATGTAAGGTAATTCATGTCATATTTGTCTGTTTTTACACAAAACATGGATTAATTATAAATTATTAGTACACAAGTAAAACCTGTGGAAGCTTTATTAGTCACATGTTTGATAAATCTAGTTAAGGGGTCTAAATTATTTTATTATTCAAAATATGGAATAGAGGTCAATGTAAATTGTTTAAGAAAATTGAAATATTTCTATTAATTAACCTATTTATTACACTTTCAAGAGAAGATAAACAAAACTGATTACGAATAAAAAAAACTGCAGCTGACCCTTGGGCAACCATTTTTCTTTGTTTACTAATGATTTGATAATTAAACTCACCCAAGTAAATATCTCCAAAGGATCCTGAGCCAATTTTACGGCCCAGTCGGTATTTATTACCGACGCGAAGTTCCATTGCGGAGATTAAAGTAATGAAATGAAATCACAATAATATCACGGACCACCAAATCATTACAGGACGGCCATATTGCGATAGACGCAAAACTATATTTCAGTGAAATATAATTTTTTTTAAGTAAGCCTATTAGCTTTAACAAATATTTTATTACTTTTAATCTTGATATTGTTATTTAAAATATAGTTAAATATCTCTTTTTACATAAAAACCATTTATAAATTGATGTTAACTAAACACTCACGCACATGAAGAATTTTTTTAAAGAACCTATTGGCTTGGATACGACTTCTTTTGGATCGATGTTTCTCTTTTAGTCTTTTTATAGAAATGGTGCGGGCTTATAGGAAATAGAATTTCTTCTGCATTAATTAACTTGATATACAATTAATTATTACTTACAATTAATCCCAATGCATACCTACTTATATAGTCTATATCCTTAAAGACGATAAAAGAAAATGTCACGGAAGCTTACCGACATAGATTATTTTAAAAAGTAATAAATTAATCAATAGTTTTTATATGGTAGTAGTATCGCTGTAAACATCTAAAAAATGAAAAATTTGAATGTTAAATTATTAATGCGTTGTTATTGATGCACTGGTGTCTGGTTATATATTTGAAATATTTTTGACCTGTTTTTGTCACATCTAAACACCCGAATCCAGAATTCACATGTAAAAAGTAATAAATAATAACATCCTTATAATAATTACACAATTATATATGTATAATTATTCTAAGGTTCCATCAAAAACTTCCACCTTGCAGACCGAGATTCACTATTGAATCCGGGATAAAGGGGGACAAAACATCAACATGCTTTTTGCGTCGATGCCTTTTATTGACTCTTGATCAAGAAGGTAATGTATCTTGTTTCGGAAGTGACCCCTAACTTCTAACCCCCCCAACGGTACTTTCCGTATGGCTTTGCATCAAAATTAATAAACAGTCTTAAACCTAGTCTTCTCCAAGGCTATTTTTTTCTATTAACAACTTCTGTGGGGTAACGACTTATGCTCGTCAGAAGGCTTTTTTTTATTTATTGCGTAAGACAGCAGACAGGCTGACAGCCCGCTTAGAATTTAGCAGTTACCGTCGCCTATAGGTGTTTGCAACGCCAGTGGCATCGCGAATACGCTGCTGTCCCATAAGGTTACTGGAACTTGGGTCACTAATGCCGGAACACAACACAAGGTTATTATGGCAGCATACTTAAGACCAAAGGTGGTCGCCATCCAGACGGGCTTGAGGCCATACCACGTAGCTAGGGTGGGTTGTTTTGTCGCCTTTTACGACAAGCCGACCCCGGCCACAGAGGTTAGTATTCTTTCTCCGCCCCTGCACGGATAGAAAGGCTTGCGGTGGTCACGGGTTCGTTTCCAGCCCCGAGTATTGGTGTTTACGTTTAATATGTATTTTTATATACAAAAGTGAAATATATACGTAGTATATTTTTTTAGAACCCACAACATAACGCACCTTTGGTGCAACAAAGGCACAACAGCTCATTTTGTAATGTTACAGGACTTTTAAGATTTTTTTAGCATTTATTTCCATACTACTGAATTACCATGTGTAGTAATTTAATAATTTACACTATTAATTGTTTATAATTTTTGCTACAGTTTCTCGTAAAATGTTTATTTTATATTATTATAGAAATACTAATAAAATGCATAACAAAAAAATGTGTTCTGAATTGTGACTTTGTTGCACCGAAGGTGCGATAAGTGCTCAGCTACTTTGCAATCAGATGAACGCTGTGGGAATTGGTCCAGTATATGATATTAGACCACGGATCCAGGTATATTTTGTAAGGATTACCTAAACTGACTTACCGAACACTCAAATTTAATTGTTCATCTTTTCAGGTTGCGTTGTGTTCAATACGTTAATAAGTGTTTGTGTTAACGCAAAATGAAATTCCACATTGTTGATATTCATATGTATAATATCATAATTTCATACAAATACATTTACAAGGTTAAGTAATAGTATTTATAAACTTAATAATTGCATTATTATAATTAAAACACGAGAGAACAGTCTGTATGACCTCATATTGTATAATTAACTCACAACGCTTGAGATTAAATATTTATTGTGCTCAATGCTACTACGTTGTGAATCAAGAAAAAATTTGCGAATAACATGCGATCAACATACGAATGAACCTTGATTTTACTGATTAAGAGTCAATCTGCTCTCCTAGGGAACTGGCATTCACATTCAATTTATCTGTACGAATAGAACAATAAGTAGAAGCATATCAAACGCAAGCATAGACCAATATAATATGTTCTAATTAAGCACTCAAATCATTAGTATTTTGGCTCTCAATCGTGCGCAATTATTTGATATCTATTTAACTTTTCACGTGTATTTATCACGAATTTATAGATAATCAAAATATATAAGACGTATAAAACTAAGCTTGAAATTTATTAAAATGACATCATGTAAAATAAATAACAGAGCTTACATTTTTTTTATAATAAACTAAACTTCAACTTGAACTTACAGAAGCAGTTGGAAATACTTCGGAAATAGTAAAGTAGTTGTAACTATATTGACATTTCTCATTCATCGAATTTGTTAAAGTATAATTGTAAATGTAGGTATACGCTGATATTCATCTGAAAGCAGTCTGACCAAAGAAACAAATAAAAAAAAAAAACAATATGATCGTATTTTTATTCGTAAGTTGATCACTTGCATACAAGAAGTGTTCTCCGTTTACATGTGACTTAAAAATATAGAAATTTTACACCTTTATGGCATATTGACGTTGGTAACTTAATAGGTACGCACGTACTTAATAACTAAACCTATAAACGGTAACTACAGTTGAGATTTCGTGTAGTAACTTAAACAAACAATTCACACAGCACTTTAATTAACTTACCAAAATTTATATAAATAAAAGTCTAGAAAAATGGAATTGACTGGTTACCAGTAGACTTATCCTATCTTTGTTTAATTATTTTTCCAAATGTTTTGGCATAACCCTACGGTCAGTTTGGCACCATGAGAATTGAAACAGATATTTTATGTGTTTAATAGAATCAGTGTAACTGACCATATTATTTTAAATATCTACTACATTCAGAGATCTCAAAACTTAAACCAAACTCAATGCTTATGTATCTAAAGTTCTCTATGTTGTCGCTTGACAAAAATGCATTGATCATTTTAGTATAGATTTCTCTATAAAATATAATAATATAATTAGCCATAAATATAACAATTCCTCAATTTCAGTAAATATATTAAATATAAACTCTTCAAAAATATTAACTACTATACATACTTTTTTATATTTTTTAGATTTCTCAAAATTGATTACATTTAATTAATAACTAGATCATAAATTCGTAGTACCATTGCACTTGGGCCGCCGTTGTATTTGCAAGACATTGTTCACTGCCTTTTCTAGGAAAGGGAAGTATCACGGAATAGACCATATACGAACAATATGCAAGGTCTAATCGGGACCAATATTTAGGTGATCTGTTGAGCATCATAGCTTTGTTTAGAATTATTACACACCACCTACTCTCAACGTTCCCAAATCAGACCAAGAGTCGCATTTTTAGCCAAAAGAATTAAAATGTGCATGGATGAGTGTAAAACATTTTACGGCACATGCACATTAAGACTATCCTTACAACAGCGAATTATCTCGCTCAAACATTTACGTATATTTTTACAAACCAACACGGAAATATGAAGCTGTTTAGAACTATATTTTTGTGTAATAATTTGACTTTTTTTTTGTTCCATTAGCGTAATCGACTCGCGAATCCACTTTCCTAAAGGGCAGTAATTTTACAGAAGTGATGTTAGTTCATATGTGCGAAGCGCGGGCTGGTCCGCCGCTGTCAGAGGCAGCCGCGAGTGTCCTGCGACGCGTCCTCACGGTCTTGATCACTTGGCAAATTATTATTTTGTTCTTGCTCCCTGTTTAATACAAATGCTGGCTCCACATTTTCGTCGTCACTATTAAATCTGAAAACAATTATAAAACTATATTCATGTATGTGAACCTATAGCGAACTAATTCCTACCCACTTTTCAGCTCAAAAGCTACTGAAATTCAGAACTGCCACTTTACAAGTATCTAATAATTAAGCTACTTATGTAATAAATGTAAAGTAGTTTATGATATAAAATGAATTTATCTAATAATAGAAAGATTTCCATAATATACTCAATATTTTTTTTTATAGCTAGAGTTCAGCAGACAGGCAGACGGCCTGGCATACGTATATTTCGTTTATTAACAGCCGAGAGCAGGCCGCATCACGATACAAGGGGCTGTCCATTAAGCACGTGAGGCTCGAAAGGGGGGAAGGGGTCCATAAAAAATTACGAAATATCACAAGGGGGGAAGGGGGGGTGTAATAATATATCACATGTATTTATTTTTTCAGTAAACGCGTACAAAATCCAATTTAGCACTGCCAACAACTGACTTGCAAGATGCTTATCCAGTTATTGGTTTTGAAGAAAGTCTTGCTAATCCGTGGTCCGAGGATACTGTACATTAAATTATGTTCGTTGTTCATGTATTAGTATAAAAAAGTTTTGCATTTCTTTCATTATTTTTATGTCAGTCAAAAACAACCTGCAACCTTTCTGTCTACCCCTAAACGTTATTAACTATTGTAGTCTTAAATTTTCTATAATAAAATTAGATGATACTTAAAATTAAGATCCTTTGTAGGTACTAAAAATACACGTGATATAGGGGGGAGGGGGGTAGTAGTCTTAAACCTCACCAAGGGGGAGGGGGGGGGGTTAAAAATTCCAAAAAAAAAACCATCACGTGATTAATGGACGGCCCCCAATCATCTTATATATATATATATATATTGTCATACTTCTATAATACCATTGTTCATGAAACACATTTCTGCATGATTATGAATCGTCGCGGTACATTTCGCCATAGTAATAAAACAAGATATATAAATTAGATTAGAAAAATACAATAAGTATTACTTACTGATAACGAGGCACTTCGCCCCTCATTGTGCAAATTGCATTGGTTAATGCTTTTACATAATTTTTGGCTAGTGTTAACGTTTCTATTTTAGAAAGACTTCTGTTGTCCTTTTTCACATGAGGTATAACCCTCCGTAGGTCCTGAAAAACACAGCACTTTTGTATAACATCACGTTTTTAAATATCAGCACAATATAATGATAAATTTCCATACATTATTTGTATGGGTCAATCCGTGTGTGGATTATGTGGCTAAGTTAATGCTACATTTAGCTAGCTTATTGTTCTTCATTACCTATATTAAAGAACTACCAAGATGAAATATTTATTGATTATTTATTAATATATTTATTTTGTGTTAAACAACTAAACCCTATTATTCTCATTGTATTTATTTACAGAAGAAATACACAAATATGTAATATTTTGTTTTTATTTTTATTTCATTGAATTTATAAACGCTGAATGCTGAAATAACAGATCATAAAAACTGTACAAACCTCAAAAGCACGATTTAAGGAATGCATCCGCATTCGCTCACGTTCATTGCTTTCGAGCCTCCGCAGGTTGCGTTCGCGGGCCGATATGCCGCAGCGGCGCCTCCGGCCGGGGCCGCTGTGCCCACCGCTGCTAGCCGCCGACGAAGACGAGCCGGCAGCGGTGCGTCGTGGCCTTGACACTCTTCGGGCCAACTGCTCGTCGCTGCCACTGCCGCTGTCGTAGAAGTCTGAAACACAACATTTAAATAAACGTTGGTATCATAGGGTAAGGTCATTGTCGCAGAACAATAACAAAAATTGATGAGACCACTCTCAAAGGCGCAGGTGGCAGTTGTAACACGCCACTAATAGGGCACAGTTTTTTTCTCCTCACCAAATAAACACGAGCTATTACTAGATCGTAACACAAAAAAACTGCCTATATTTTCATAATTACTTGAAATGATCTTTAGCAAATACTCTTTATTAAACGTTTATTTTGTTTATATATTTACCAAAAAATCCTCAATCTTATCTTGTCTACTTTATATCTAAGTAAGACTTTTATTTACACTAATTTATTGACTATACTAAAATAAATTTATGACTACTAACATCTAAAGTAGGCTGAGCCTGTGTTTTAGATCTTAGGATCTTCCTTTTAGATGATGTTGGCATTTTAAATAGCATACTTATTACTAAATGATATTATTATTTACTACTTAATAGAACATACATACTCTTAGAATAGTTCCCTAATTTATTTCAAACTACCCACATTGTTCATTTTGCGACTACGATACACAATTTATTTAACTATAGATTAACTATAGACAATTTGTTTAACTCGAATATGTTTCGAGAGTTACAAAGTGAAACCTCTATGCCTACATTTTATCCGTGCAGGGGCGGAGAAAGAATACTAACCTCTGTGGCCGGGGTCGGCCTGTCGTAAAAGGCGACAAAACAACCCACCCTAGCTACGTGGTAGGGCCTCAAGCCCGTCTGGATGGCGACCACCTTTGGTCTTATGTATGCCGCCATAATAACCTTTTGTTGTGTTCCGGCATTAGTGACCCAAGTTCCTGTACCCTTATGGGACAGCAGCGTGTTCGCGATGCTACTGGCGTTGCAAACACCTATAGGCGACGGTAACTGCTAAATTCTAAGCGGACTGTCAGCCTGTCTGCTGTCCTACGCAATAAAAAAAAAAACATTCCAAACATTCGGTGCCAAGAACTGAACCCAAAAGTCTTGTTTATGAATATGAGATCAGAGAATCTTGCTCAGATAGTTAATGTATAGACATAACTGTACTTTATTTCTTTGCTTACTTAACACAACTACTGGTAGAAAATAAGCACTTAATACTGGGTAAGTTTTGAACTTATTTTAAAATATAAAAAGGAAAGCACAGATTCTGAGTGTAGTTTACAAAGTGAATGTCTACGAAATTTGTAAAGCGAAACGTCAGTCGAGAACATAAAGTATTTGTGCAACTAGTCAGCTGGTCTGTACGAAATCTGGGCATTACGTGAGGCGACTGCACGCTTGATAAAGTATTTGCGTAAGACCACGAATACAGACTAATCGATTTGTACGCACGGCTACGGGCGATTTTCGTAATGCCCTTATCTGCTCCGTGACTTATATACGCTGTGTGTATATATGCACATTGCATATGATATGCACATATATGAAAAAGAAATGAAATTGAAAATGCTGGAATCCACACATGCAATTTTACACAAGAAATAATTACAGCAAAATCAAATATGTGAAGTTTTTTCAAATAACTGTTCAAATATATTTTGTCATAACTTTATCGTAGTTCGCACGCTTCCATTTTACGGTTACAGGTATAATATTAAAAGTTTTAACATTAAACCCCAATATATAATTTTTATTAAATATTTTGTATTTAATCCAATATAATGATGAATATTAATTAAATTCACAGACCTATATAAAGAAAAGAAAGGAAATATAAATAATAATCATGCAAATTAAATAAATATATTTTTTATTGCTGTAGGACAGCAGACAGGCTATAGGCCCGCTTAGAATTTAACAGTTACCGTCGCCTATGAGTATTTGCAACGCCAGTGGCATCGCGAACACGCTACTGTCTCATAAGAGTACAGGAACTTGGGTCACTAATGTTGGAACACAACATAAGGTTATTATGGCGGCATACTTAAGACCAAAGGTGGTCGCCATCCAGACGGCTTGAGGCTCTACCAGGTTTTAGGACAGGCCGACCCCAGCTGCAGAGGTTAGTATTCTTTCTCCGCTCCTGCACGGATTTAATATCAATAGACATTGAAACAAGTTTGCACAAGGCTAAAAGACTCAATTGTGTTTAAGTCATATCAGTATCAAATTAATTAGGCATTAATTATTATTCAAAGCTCATATAGAACGCTATTCAAACTATAGAATCGCACATGTACCAATGTACTCAAATTGTATCGCATACCTACTGTTTAAGGTCAGTTTGACCAACCAGCTGTAGTAATAAAAAAATTGGAAAATAAAAACCTTAAAGAACTAAAAATCTTAAGTATCTACTTTCCAATCGGTCTAAACGATTACTGGTTAATTATCATTGTACTACACATAATCAAAACAAATATTTAGAGATTTGTTACATTATGTTAATAAAAACCAGTTCGTAAATAAAACTTAAAACAATCCACTGCCTTGTAAAATAACTACAAAACTTTTGCGCGCTCAGTACTTGATATGTAGATTACTTACCACCAGCTTGTTCAATTTTGTCAGCTATATCAGGTTTGCTGTCGTAGTACTCGGATGTCTCATCTTCGTAGTACAACATCATTTGGTCTGGCGACTCTGCTTCTGAGCCGCCACCTTCCGCACTCGCCCATTGGGGCATATTGAGATCTAAACAAATATGATATTTACAATAAAACAAATATTTTAAAACCAGAGAATAATAATCAACTGCAATTAACTAAGAACTGTAATAGTTTATAACTTATTTTTGTCATTATCACTTCAACTTTCAATTCAACTTAAAGCCAATTCATCTTCTTTTCTCCTTTCAACTACCTATCTTCGTCAAGAAGATTTATTGCTGACACATTTTATTTTACTTTTTTTGTATTTTTTTGTCTAGAAACAGCAGACAGATGGACACAGCCCACTTAATAATTGGCTTAAGGCTCTACCACCGAGTTAGGGTCTTTCTGTGATATTTTACGTGTTTTACATCAACAGTTTGTGATCGGACTCGGTTGCAGAGAAAATATTATAATAATTATTAGATATAAAATAAGTATGTCTCTTGACACCTATTACTTGAACATTCTAAGCTTAGGTAACTCAATATTTTTTTAGAAATACGGTTTTATAATTTTACATATCGTGTCTGTAGAATTTATCTTAGAATATTGTGATAAATGATTGCAACATTGTATTATGCGTTCTAAATGCATTTATAAGTGACGTAGAACAAGTAGCCGTTTACGTTTTTGAATTATATATGTATAGCTGGATTCATCGTAAGTATTCGTTTAGCACTGACCTGTGCTGCTAAAAACGAATTCATATATATAAAGAAAAGAAACAAAAGTGTATGAATTTTGCTGTAACGGAGTTCGCGGTAAATATATACTATTAAAGTTTATAGTAAAATTTACAATGCAAACCTACAAAGAAAATGTCTATAATTTCTGCTTTAAAATATATGTGTATATAATTAATGTTATCAAAAATCAATATAGTAAACAAGTTCCTCCTCAAAAATTAAATTTTTAATTATCGACAAGTGTTATTTACATGACATTTAGTGTAAAATTTTATTTTTGAAAATATAAATAATTTGACATAATAAAATATACAGTACTGTTATTTTTGTCATGTTTTAAATCAACTTGCATCTATTTTTTGATAAATCCATTCATGATCTAGCACGTAGAGTCATTAGGAAATAATTTAATTACATTCTCTCTCGTACGACTAATTAAACCTGCTTGTGCAATTCATGAATGACCAATCTTGATTTATATAACTAAATAAATATAGGAGCATAAGACTTTTACTTGTAATGATTTTATATTAAATGTTTAGCCAGTTGACACGGATCACTCACTAGCTACGCAAGTGTTATGATATGGTCGTGTCTGAAGTTCGATTCCAACTTAAGTTTAGTTTGTTTGTTTGAATAAGTTCGTCAATTGCTTTTTTACGGAAAACTTAATACGTCGCATTTTTTGAAAAATAAGGCACTAAAAAAAGTCGAAATTTTTTCGTTAAATATAGTTTTCTTGGGAGCTACTGCTTTGTGACCTCCAAACTTCAAAAGGAGAAAGCAAACGTTATCCTACTTACATTAAATGCCGGATTAACCACATAGCAAGAGTAGCAATTGCTACGGGCCCCGCGAAAAAGGAGGCCCCGCATATTTAAACCCGCTTATCTCGGCCTAAGCGTAATTTTTTAAATGAAACTTATTAACACGTGGTAACATAATGGCTGAAACCATGGAAGACTTAAGCCATATGCTTGATGGCCTCAATACAGCTTCCCAAGGAGTAGGTCTCAAAATGAACATGGACAAGACGAAGATCATGTCTAATGTCCATGTCGCACCTACCTCCGTAACAGTTGGGAACTGTACTCTCGAAATTGTTGACGAATACGTCTACTTGGGTCAAACGATCCAGTTAGGCAGGTCCAATTTCGCGAAAGAGGTCACTCGTCGAATCCAACTCGGATGGGCAGCGTTCGGGAAGCTCCGTAAAATCTTTTCGTCCCAAATACCGCAGTGTCTCAAGACGAAGGTTTTTAACCAATGTGTGTTGCCAGTGATGACATACGGAACGCAGACGTGGTCGCTAACTATGGGCCTTATGAGAAAGCTCATGGTCGCTCAGAGGGCAATGGAGAGGGCTATGCTCGGAGTTTCCCTGCGAGATCGAATCAGAAATGAGGAGATTCGCAGGAGAACCAAAGTAACCGACATAGCCCGGATGATTGCAAAACTGAAGTGGCAGTGGGCTGGGCACATAGCTCGAAGGACTGATGGCCGTTGGGGCAGAAAAGTCCTCGAATGGCGACCGCGTACCGGAAGACGCAATGTTGGTAGGCCCCCCACAAGATGGACCGATGATCTGGTCAAGATCGCCGGAATAGGTTGGATGAGGGCAGCGCAGGACCGATCATCGTGGAGATCTTTGGGGGAGGCCTTTGTCCAGCAGTGGGCGTCTTCTGGCTGAAATGATGATGATGATGATGATGAACATAATATATTGAATTTATTTGATATCACAAAAAGGTGAAACGTTACATCTTTTCCTAGTAACACAATCTACGTCATACAATCGGTAACCCCCATTATTTCCTTGGCGAAAATAAAACAGAATTTCATACGATAAAAGCACATGTTACAAAAAGTAGCTCGTATAAATGTAAAGAATTTGAGTCGGCCCGATAATGAGCTAGAGCTCATTATCGGGCCGCGGACCGACTCAAATTCTCCTGTAGACTAGAGACACGACATCAGAAAAGTAGCCAACTGCAAGATCATATCCGGCGAGACTGTCACTGCACAACACCGTCTTCATGTCATGGACCTCTGCGTGAAGCCCAAAGACAAACGTGTTGAGTGCTTCCATCGCCGAATCAGGTGGTGGCTACTTGATGAAGTCACGTCCCAGGAGCTCGCTTGAGCCATCGGCGACAAGTGCATTGGTGATGTAGTTTTTACGTTGGTGCTCTAGTTTGAGGTATGGAAGCACACTTGCGCCCAGGTGCCTGTCCTTTAAAAAGATTTGTTGTTGAAGTAATTCACGAGGCCACTTCCTAGATAATGATGAGGTAGCAACATGGCCAGAAGTTCATCCTTCTGGCCACTTGTAGCAACTTTGGACTAACTACACGGAAAATGCTTAAACGTAACCTAAATTTACAACCAATAAAATAATATTCAAACGAAACTTTATCTGATATTGGATTATTTTAATTTAACTATGAATATGTATAAACCGTTTGTTAGACTTAATTCGATGACGCCCATCACAGGAGTACAATGTCTGCGTAGTGACAGCAATCTGAAATGTCGTACATGGCTGTGGGGTTGGGGTGGCTGGCGCCAAACGGCTGCGGCGCCCGGCGTCCTACAGCGCGACAAATGACACTTTACCGAACACTATTAACAATACATAAATTACGATATTCTAAAATTGTATCACTTTAAAACAAATTATCATCAAACGAATGTACAAAATAACACCGTCTTCTACAATAATGTACATTTTTGCAATTGGCAGTGTAAGAAAAGTAAATTATTTTATTTCACGGCTTCAAACAAAATATTAAAATTAAATGGCTAATTCGGTACACCTGCTTTCGATTTCATAAAATCTATAGATTCAGGGGTGTAAGGGACCCTACCAATATCTTCGGGTCCCAAGTCAACCTAACCTGCAAGTCAGCGTACCATACTGGATAACGGACGAGGCCCTGACGACAGCTTTCCTTTTGGAGTTGGGGGGTCAGACGTCAGTCGCCCCCGTAAAAGCCAACACCAGCCAAATCAATTTATGGATAGAAAACGAATGCGAGATCATATAAGGGCTAGAGCGCCGCCGCATAATGGCGCTCAAGAGCTTCGCCCGGCTCTTGTGAGAAATGGACAAGGGCTACCGTGTCATGGGCGGGCACGTTAGCGCCAAACTCATGCAACCCAAACATCTCGAAAGATCCGCTTCGCAACATGGAACATAGGCATGCTAACCGGACGCGCGAGGGAGTTGGCCGATGTGCTCTCCAGGTGGAGGGTGGCCGTGGCGTTTCTGCAAGAGATTCGGTGGAAGGCCAGCAGATCCCGGTTCATTGGGAATGGCTACAAGCTAATCTATAAAGGTGCACTTGGTAGGGAGAATGGAGTTGCCATAGTGCTCTCGAAGGAGTTCCAGAATGACATTTTGGAAGTGAAACGTCATAGCGACCGGCTTATGGTCGTCAGGGTGCTTATCGATGGGGTAGTTTACCTACTTGATAAGTGCCTATGCGCCACAAGCCGGTTGTGACGACGCCGATAAAATAGCGTTTTGGAATCTACTCGGAGAAGTGCTCCGTGGAATTTCATTATCACAGGCGATCGTTTTAGAGGTGATCTGAACGGTCATGGGGGTGATGAATGTGGGGACTTTGAGCGTGTTCACGTTGAATTTGGGTACAGTAGTCACAACGCGGAAGGAGAAGACATCCTAAATACGCGTGCGGTTGCCGACTTTGCCATCGTGAACACGTATTTCAAAAAGAAACTCGAGCATCTTATCACCTACAAGAGCGGGAGGAATCACATCAGCAAAGTGGCCAACTGCAAGGTCATACCCGGTGAGAGTCTCACTGCACATCATCGTCTTCTGGTCATGGACTTCCCCGCTAAGCCTAAAGACACGCATGCCGAGCGCGTTCAGCGCCGAATCAGGTGGTGGCTGCTTGATGAAATCATGTCCCAGGAGTTCGCCTTAGCCGTTGGTGACAAGTGCGGCTGTCAGTGGCGGATTTGCCCTAAGGCCCAGGAGGCCCGGGCATAGGGCAGTCAGATATTAGGGGCGGCCAATCGTGACAAAAAATATTCTAAAGGCTTAATACGTAAATATTCTAATACGTAAATATTCTAAAGGCTCGCGCACATTATGGTGGGCCGCACTGCACCGCATCGTATAACAATAATCTTCCTAAATCACTCTTATTTACTATAAATGTGCAATTATATCCCTGAAATATGGAAAATATTACAAACTAGCAGATGTTATAGTTAACTAATTAATTTGAAGCATAAAAATACGTTTATAAATATTGTACGCTTTAAAAAGACAAACTATTGATACAAAATATACTTACCAACATTATGTACACAGTTCTAACAATAAACTAAATTTCTGAATCGATTTCGATAAAAGTTGGCAAAAAAGTAAATTCATTATGTACTCAAAATGACAGCTGCTGAGAAAGGGGTGGCTGGTACTTACTACATGGCCTGGGACCTAGGGCGGCCAAGACTGCAAATCCGCCACTGGCGGCGGTGGTATGGGCGAACCGGTTCACTCTTTAAGAAGTGGCAAGCGTCCAGATCTCCTGAAGATCGCGACGCATACCTGGTGTCAAAGCGCGCCACTAAGAAAGCTGCTGATAGAGCCAGACGAGACCACTTACAACCACTTTAGTACACTGTTTCGGAATGTCAACATGGGTTTCGCCCTAGTCACCGGACAATGGACCCTGTTTTTGCCCTAAGGACTGTCGAGAAGAAATACAAGGCGAAGAATACGCCTCTGCATTTACTGTTTCTCGACTTGCAGAAGGCTTTCGATTGTATTCCTTGTGCGATAATCTGGTGGGCATTGCAGTCCAAAGCGATTCCAGAGGCCTATATTGACATTATCCAAAAGATGTATCATGATTCCGATTCCGCGGTTCGAACCGCTGTTGGTGACACAAAATCCTTCCCCATCACTGTCGGAGTACACCAGGGATCCGTCCTTAGTCCGTTTCTGTTCAGCGTGGTATTAGATGTATTGTTAGACAGCATCAGAAACTCACATGAGCAGCCCCCATGGTTGCTCATGTATGCTGATGATATCGCGCTGGCAGATTCGGACAGGGGTAAGTTGGTGGGACATATGAAGGCGTGGAAGGAATCGCTTGAGAACGGCGGTCTGAAACTCAACGTGGCGAAGACCGAGTACTTGGTCTGCAACTCCACAGATCCCAAACCCGTGCACCTATGTGCACTTGACTGTATCGCCGCCTATGCGGCGATACAGTCAAGCGCACGGAACAGGTGAAATACCTGGGATCTGTATTTCACGCGTCTGGTGAAATTAACGCCAACGTTAAGGCACACATTGCTGCCGCGAGGGCCAAATGGTGACTGGTGTCATCTGTGACCCCAAAATACCGGTTAAGTTAAAGGGACAGGTCTATAAGACCATCATTAAGCCTGTCTTTTTGTACGGATGTGAAGCGTGGCCGGTGCTAGAGCGACACAAGCAGGCACTGCGATTCACGGAGATGAATATTCTGTGGTGGATGTGTGGAGTAACGCGAAAGGACCGCGTTTGGAACTCCCGCATTCACGGCAGCCTCATGTCCGTAACATTGTGGATAAATTGCAGGAGTGTCGCCTTCACTGTTATGGCCACGTTTGACGGCAACCGGCTACTTATGTGGGGAACAAATATTTGGCCATGCCACCACCATCGGGCCCCGCTAGGAAAGGTAAACCCAAAAAGTGCTGGCTTGACGTCGTATATGTGTGCCAATGGACTGGCCACCAGAGATGCCGAAGATCGTGCGAAGTGGAGAAGAAAAAGTCGGAAAACGGACCCCGGGCATCAAAGCGAGAATTTGTGCTGCAATTGGGATTGAACGCTAATATGATGATACTGATTTATTAAAACGCAAAAGAAATTAGGAAGCTACGAAACATTAGCATAATTTTATTGTAGCTACTACGTCACTAGCTACGTGCCACGTCGACTGTTGGCTACGAGCTACGTTGCTACGACTTATTAATTCTATACTAAATTATAACTGAAATTACTATATTTCTTTACTCTCAAAATGTACTTATACGATAGCTTTATGTAGACTGCCCATCTTCAACCTACAGAAGTTTAATTCTGGTATAGACCTTTTCAAAGCTTTGTGGTCTAGTTATTGGACTGATGTATTTAAAGGACAGCTTGTTTAATTATTCATTATACCTTTTAATTCATATTAATACCCCGATTTCAATATTAGCTGTCACTTTGACAGGCCCTGTATCTAGACAAGTATGAGATTATGTATTCTATGTTAAACTTTCTTATATATATATATATATATATATATATATATATATATATATATATATATATATATATATATATATATATATATATATATATATATATATATATATATATATATATATATATATATATATATATATATATATATATATGGGTAAGGGAATGTACGAGTATATTGACGTCATATATACTATTGTTTACTGATACAAACTGATGTTTAAAATTTATATGTTTTTTACTAAAATATAATAAACAATACTTTCTAGAATAGACTCTAGTACAGTTGGAGTGCGTAAGTTTCAACCTAAACTATCGTAAGTACTAAGATTAATTTATGTTATGTTACACCTAGTCATCCTGCGCATATTTTGGCCGAACACTATCAGCAACGAGGATCTATGGAAGCGATGCCACCAAATTCCGATAAAGCAGGAAATCGCGCAACGGAAATGGAAGTGGATAGGGCACACCCTCCGAAGACCAGAGGACAATACAGCCAGGGTCGCGTTCGCGTGGAGGCCGCATGGGAGCAGGCGACGGGGCCGGCCAGCGCACACGTGGCAGCGCACCGTGGACGCCGAGCTGCGGGCGGTCGGGTTGAGTTGGAGGGACGCGGAGCAACAGGTGCAGGACAGGAGCGGATGGCGACGTCTCACGAAGGCCCTCTGTACCACTGGGGTACCATAGGACAACAACACACCTAGTCTGCCACCAACTAACATAACACTTGTCAATAGATAATTAATTTCTCACTTCACTCAAAAATTCCTGTTTAATATATTAATAAAAGCTTAAATGGGCCACGCTAATAAACCATCTTCAATAACTTGTAGACGTTTTCAACGTTTTTTTATTAACGTGTGGTGACGTCAGAATACATAATAACCAAAACCGGATGTTGACGATCGTACTCTCGCAAATAATGCTATCGTGACCACTTCGCACACACGTACAGTAAAGCCTGACACCTTCACTAGCAAATATTATATGTACCACTCGCATTTTTGTTATCTATTACATAACTAAACACACTCACCTAATATAAATTCATTATTTTTTTTAAGTTGCCTAGTTATCGTCATAACCATCGTTTATCGCAGGATTATTATATACCTAGTCAGGTCATAAATTCTGTCACATGTTTAATGTAAAATAATTGTAACAAGTTTATTAATTATGTAACCATTCATATACCAAAATGAACTTAACAAAACATAGATTCTTATGACATTAAAGTTTATTCAAAATGACCTCCGTGATTTTGAATACAAGCCTTCAATCTGCGCGGCCAGTCGTCTATCGCAGCACGAACGAGGTCCATGTCATTATCGGCGGCTGCCTTAATCAAGGATGTCTTGAGTGACTCCAAATTGGGATGAGGCTTTGAGCACGCCTTTTCCTCCAAGTGTTGCCATATCTTGTAATCTAACGGATTCAAATCTGGACTGGAGGAGGGCCAGTCTTCGTGCCGGATGAAGTCGATTTCACGCGCCGCCAGCCAGTCTTGTGTGCTCTTCGCTCTATGAGCTGGCGCCGAATCTTGTTGGAATACCCAGTGCCTGTTATTGAACATGGTATGAGAAACAGGTTCCACAAGGTTCGTCAGGACTGTATTTTGATACACAACAGCATTCGTTTTTACACCTTTCTCACAAAAATGTACCTCTGTTAAGCCCCAATAAGAAACTCCCAACCATACCATGAGCGAGGATGGAAAATGACCTCGTTGGACACGCGGAATACGGTTGCTCGCTTCTTCACTACTGTGTGCGTACACCTCATCATTTTGTTTGTTGTAGCTCTCTTCTACGGTAAACATTTTTTCATCCGAAAAAAGAATTTCCCAATATTTTTTTCCCGCGTACTGTTTCAACAAAGCGCGGCATCTCTTCAGTCTCAGGTCCATTAGACGAGCATTCAAACGACGTCCTGTTTTTCTTCGATATGCCCGAAGCCCTAAGTCTTCATTTAACACCATTTTCACCGTGGTTCTGCTTAACCCCATCTGAAGGGCCAACAGTTTCTGCTTACGTTTGGGATTTCTTTGAATTCGTGCCTTCACAGCTTTTATCACTGCTGGAGTCCTAACAGACCGAGGGCGACCACTTCTTGACCTGTCATCTACACTAGAGTCTTCATTGTATCGTTTGATGGTACGATAAACGAATCTTTTGGTAATATTCAAATTTTTCAGTATGTTAAAAATTTTAATTGGCGCGTAACCGCAACGATGCAACGCAATAACTGCAACACGGTCTTCTTTAAGCGTCCACTCCATATTTAAAAATGAGTAAAATTCTAAAAGTTATACATTTTTATTTTCATGAACAATTCGAAATTCGAATTCAATAAACTTTTTTGTGGCCAGCATTCTAAAAGAAAAGTTTTTACTGTGTGACAATACTTATGACCTGACTAGGTAAATATCATCATTTATACACGTCACAAATTTGGAATCCTTTTTTTTATTGCTGTAGGATAGCAGACAGGCTGACGGCCCGCTTAGAATTTAGCAGTTACCGTCGCCTATGGGTATTTGTAACGCCAGTGGCATCGCAAACACGCTGCTGTCCCATAAGGATACAGGAACTTGGGTCACTAATGCCGGAACACAACACCAGGTTATCAAGGCGGCATACTTAAGATCAAATGTGGTCGCTATCCCGACGGGCTTGAGGCCCTACCAAGTAGCTAGGGTGGGTTGTTTTGTCGCCTTTTACGACAGGCCGACCCCGGCCGCAGAGTTTAATATTCTTTCTCCGCCCCTGCACGGATAGAAATATGCTATGATATCTATGTTAACCGTATAGAAGGTATACAGAAGAAGTTTTTGAGGTATTTGCAATTCAGGTCTGGCACTTGCCTTCCTAGTTATTTACTCAGATGTAAAAAAAATCACATATTACCCTTATACGAAAGAAGGCAAATGGCAGACTTGGCATTTCTGGTTTGTATTGCTAACGGTAATGTGAACTGCTCGGAGTTGTTGAGTAGAACTGGACTACGTACGTACGTACGTTCGTGCTTCTTCTTCTCGGGTAAGAAAACCAAATCTACTACCCGTTCTATACACGAAAAAATAAATTTTTATACGGGCAATAAATAGTTTTGATTCACGACACTATGAATTGGATCTGGATTTATTTAATATGAGTGCTGCAAATACGAAAAATGTATTTTGTAATAAATTGTTCATGTAAGAACTTTCTAAATGTATTTAAACGATCTATTGTATACTTTAATTTCATGTCTTCAAATATACACCCTAGATTTATTTGAATTCTATTTGTGAAAACTTGTAATTGGCCTCCAGCGAGTACTTTTTTGTATGAATTGATTTAGCTGTTAATTTTCCTATTATGTTAAAATAAAATAAAACAGAAGTAATATTTTATTGTATATGTTCACAGAATTTTCCCCTTTGGAAACACTCAACAGTAATCTCCGATACTGCAAAAAGAATACCAAGTCTTAAATATTCATAACAATATTGGGTATAACAATATTTTTATGAATATTTAATATTGTAATTTAATATGATAATCTTGTTAAATTGTTTAGTGTGACATTTTTGACTTCATTTTCAGTCTTCTTTCAAATATATAATATAATAATAGCTGGTATTATTCAATTTATTTAAAACTAGCAGCCCGTCCCAGCTTCGCACGGGTATTTAACAAAAAATTAAAAATTAAACCCTTCTATTTTTTTTCGGTCTCGGGGAAAAACCTCTCTTGACGGGTTATCCCGGCCCGGGGGGACCGAGGGATATAAGGGACTCCGGAAAAGATGTTCGACCCACTAAAAAACCCCGCTGTTCTCCTATCGTCTACGCCCGGGCCCACGGATATATGGCCTGCCGATCTCGTGGCCCGGGCCGGCGCCGGCCCACGCTTTGTCTTAAAGCGGGCCCCTTCTAAAGTGCTGACGCCAGGGGGTCAGGGATTCGTCCCCCCGGCGCTCTCTTGTAACAACTCTAGGAGTTGAGGGGGGCTGTGGAACAGCACGCGGCCTTCTCCCTCGCGGCAATAGTGCGGGTGGCGGATCCTCCCCCGAGGGGCCGCACGCGGCCGTTTTCTACGGCGGCCGGAGATCGTTGCCCGCCCTCCGGCGCCAACGACGCGGCCTACGTTAGCGGGAGGGGAGTGCGGTGGCGGACTCCCGCTCCCGTTCCGCCGCCTCCCTTGCAGACACTACTGCCTCGCAAAAGGAGGCGACGGCCGTCCATCCAGGATCGCCCCCGACCATGGACAGAACCAGGGCCGGGAGTGACAGGTCCGCGGCCAATTCCGGACGGGACTCGCATCCCCGTCGCGTGCTAGTCAGGCGTGGGTACGACTACCAGACGACACTCCAGAAAAAGCAGAGTCGCCTGACGTCGTAGCCGGCCCAGCAAGACCAACCGACAGCGAGGATGCAATTCCCGCCCCGGGAACACTCTGTGCAGGCGCAGTCGAAATAGGCATGGTTTCGACTACCAAATCAGGTCCCAGGGTAGAACCCGGGACCCCAATCAGTATTCGCAATCATCCCACCGGGGACCACACCACGAACAGAGAGCTAAGTTGGAAAGGATGTAAGAGGTAGACGGAAAGAAAGGTAGGACTCTGTCGCCTCGAACGGAGAGGGGAGTGAAGCGACGGATGCTCGGGCACCTCGGGTACGCACACCCGTGCACTCCTCGGACAGAGGAGCGCCCCTGAGGGCAAACCCTTCTATTTGCGTCAGGTTACTAAAAAAATAAAATTATAAAGAAAGTTTGAATATTATTATTTCTATGAGCTTTTATTTTAATGTTTTTTTTTTGTTATTACTTTTTATTTATTTTTCGTTATTTTTTAATAAGTATTCTAATTTTTGTAAAAACCCCAGTGACGCACGCCTACATTGCATAAGGTACTGCCTAGCTAGCCGAACAGGATGAGCGGCTACCACGCAACATTTTTCTAATACTTACATTTTTAAACTCGTGATATCTTTCGAATGGAATATCCGAATTGAATAATTCAAAAAGTTATATAAAGGTATTGAAACAGTTTTGAATATGAAGTAATTTATTTTGATAAGGATTAATACCAAGATCCAAATAAAGAGTCTTTTCTAGGGGCGGCATTTCAATTAAATTTTTAAAATAAAAGAACACTTATTGTGGCATAACTATAATAGTTAGACATATGCTGTCGCGACACTTTTTGTAAATAATGATGTGTTCTGCAAAGTTGTAGTACATTATTTTATTCTATCATCAATAGTTTTCGCAACGCACGCGATTTAATTAATATTTTAGGTAATTTTTTTACACTTTGGGTTACATTATTGGAGTTTTAGTAAGGATCCCTAATTTTTTTGAAAATATAATATAGCCTATGTCACCCGGGGATAGTGTAGCTTCCCAACAATGAAAGAATTTTTTAAATCGGGTCAGTAGTTTCGGAGCCTATTCAAAGCAAACAAACAAACAAACAAACAAACAATCAAATCTTTCCTCTTTATAATAGTAGTATAGATATAGATATAGATATAGACTATCTGATCAGGCAAACGTTGTTTTGTCATATAAATTTAAAACCTATATCCTTCTTAAAGATCTAATCTACCTCAGTACCGAAATTAATCAAATATGATTTAGCGGTTTATGTCTGAAAATGTAACAGACAAACAGAGTTACTTGGACATTTATATCAGTATGGACTAGTATGGAGGATTGGTTTAAAATTACACTTAGTCTAAACGTGATTCGAAAATACAGATTGAAGAGATGTTCGTTTCAGTAACCCCACAGTTCATTTGTTATTTATTGTTTAAGAATGTTAGTATGCTGTTCATATAAGTCTATTGTTATAATTCAAACATAATATGTTTACGTTCTATGTAAATAATCCAGCATTGACGTGTACAATACCAACCTTGCACCTGTTTCAATAAAAATATTATGAGCATTAAAGCGATTTATGAAACCTAACTTTTAGATACTCTGGTAATTTAAAAATAAATTTAAATTAAAGAAAGTACTAACTTAGTTGGCTTTGTATTACTTTGTAATATTTTGGGGCCCGGTACTTAAAGTACAGAGCAAAACAAGTGCGAGTCGTTTGTCTTTCCTTTCTTAAGCTATATATGCCATATATTCAACATAATTTATGAAGTAAAAATTTAGATATTAGCTTTTAAAGGCAAGTACGGTTTGAAAGCTTCACCGCAGAGCTTCATTCGTAGATTGGCACATTGCACCAGTTTGTTGGTTGAGGCATACCTCCGAAAGTTCGGATGCAACTTAATAAATTTCTTACCTCTTTTAAAAATAAAAAAAATAGTCTACTAGAAAGTAAATGCCCTTACAAATATTGCGAAATAACCTGAACTGATCTGCAATAACTGGCAATAACGTTCAAATGTTGACATTTACATGACATTTAGAGTGGTAATGTAAGTCACGGGTGTTCGTGTATATGATACCATGTGCATACGCTGCTAGATTCATGTCATTGGTGCACTTGTACTCAATAAATACAACTTTTACCTAATGAAAGAAAATTAGAGATAATTTAAAAAGTTACAATAGTTTCTTGAGGTATTTTTTTAAATATTTACTATAATAGTATCTTGCTGTAAACGTAATAAATATATAGGAATAATTCACACAGCGCCAACTGTGGGTACTATATAACTAATGTACATATTATTTATACATATTATACATAAAAACGCAGACGCAAGGCGGGAATCGAACCGAACCACAACCATAGCTGTTACGTCATGGAGGTCGTATCTACGAGTATCTAGAACTAGTTGTACAGCTAGTATTTAATTAATATAAAATATATTTATTTCTAAAAATATCTAAAATTATTATAGTTGTGTATATAGAATACCAGCGGCCTGCCTCAGCTTCGCACGGGTATTTAACAAAAATTTCAAAATTAAAAATTATATACACACACATAAACCCTTCTATTTGCGTCAGGTTACTAAAAAAATAAAATTATAAAGAAAGTTTGAATATTATTATTGCTATGAACTCTTATTTTAATGATTTTTTTGTTATTATTTTTTCATTTATTTTTCGTTATTTTTTAATAAGTTTTTTTTCTAATTTTTGTAAAAACCCCAGTGACGCACGCCTACATTGCATAAGGTACTGCCTAGCTAGTCGAACAGGGTGAGCGGCTACCAAGCAACATTTTTCTAATACTTACATTTTTAAACTCGTGATATCTTTCGAATGGATTATCCGAATTGAATAATTCAAAAAGTTATACAAAGGTATTGAAGCAGTTTTGAATATGAAATAATTTATTTTGATAAGGATTAATACCAAGATACAAATAAAGAGCCTTTTCTAGGGGCGGCATTTCAATTAAATTTCATAAATAAAATAACACTTATTGTGGCATAACTATAATAGTTAGACATATGCTGTCGCGACACTTTTTGTAAATAATGATGTGTTCTGCAAAGTCGTAGTACATTATTTTATTCTATCTTCAATAGTTTTCGCAGCGCACGCGATTTAAATAATATTTTAGGTAATTTTTTTACATCTTGGGTTACATTATTGGAGTTTTAGTAAGGATCCCTATTTTTTTTGAAAATATAATATAGCCTATGTCAACCGGGGATAGTTTAGCTTCCCAACAGTGAAATAATTTTTAAATCGGGTCAGTAGTTTCGGAGCCTATTCAATTCAAACAAACAAACAATCAAATCTTTCCTCCTTGTAATAGTAGTATAGATAAATGTTAGGGCAGCAGTTATTTAAATTATAACATAAAGGTGCTTTGCACTTAAAAAAATAATTTATGAGATAGCTACTTAAAATATAGGGAAATAACAAACGCTGGCAACCCTGGCTGTGCCGCTATTCGGACGACCTTCGCGCCACGCGGCCACGCCGCATGGCCTCTCGGACACTTTCACATTGCCGGTGCTGGTCTACTGGCTCTTATCGCTCCCATTGTTTTATATTAGAGAACTCATTGCGTAACTGAGGAAAAATAATAAAAGTCAGGGACATTTTACATCCTATTAATAATATTTAAATAACAATAGAATCATGGTCAAAGATAGACCTTCCGATTTCTCAACCAGTAATCTTAGCCTAAAAATCTAAAAGATAAAATGTTACTCTTAGTATAATATGCCATAATTATTACAAAAAATAAACTAATATTATTAGTAAATTCTAAAATCTAATATGACTGATAATGCACAAACAGCTACAAATATTCGTACTAAAAAATATCGTACTTCAAAAAAGTTTAGCCAGTTAAAACATGCTTAGACTCTCATAAATTAACTTTGAATACTTCAGTTAAATAATTTATTATATTATTTGGATAGATCTAATGAAAGCGCAAGTTTTTTCTTTAATACAAATATGAAAAATGTTACCCATGCAAACGTAATCATTTGTATGTAACAGCTTATAATGTCCTTTATGTTCATCTAGGGCCTCCACCTAGTATCGCAGAGCAATGAGTAAAAGTCGATCCTATGACCTTCTACATAAAGCTCAGGGTGTGGCAACCAGGGTTTTAGTCGCTATACCGTTGCAACTGCCCCTGGCAATCACATCTTGATCAGCAGCACAAAGACGTCCGCTGTAGAGTTAAAACGGTGAGGCCGACATAACCACGTCGGCTTCCCCCCGGAGTCCGGCGTGGTACTAATCATTTGGTTTCCACGGAATAGAAAAAAGGGGACCCTTTTTAGGCCTTAGTAGGAAAGGACAATATATTCTCCATGCTTATCCGAGGTTGGACAAACTCATTTAAAACTCGTGAGAAATTTAAGGGTAAATATAGTATCGTATAAAAATTTTATATAAAAGTGTATGTATTATGTATACAGCCTATCACGTCCCACTTTTGAGCTCGTACCTCCCCTAGGGGGGAAAGTGTAGAGTAATATAACGTCTCATGTTTGAACAAGTTTTTGTGCGTGCGTAATCTGACCGTAACATAAAAATTAACAGTATGATCAGTATTATAATTTGAGCAAACTGACGATGTTTTAGAGATCGTTTATGTACCACCTATGTAAATATAAAACAATCGTTGTAATTTAGCTTCCATATTGCAGTTTCAGTTTCTTAATTACAAGGACAACTATGAACAAATTTTACAAAAAAATATATTTATGTCTTGTGTACGGTATGAAATCAGTTGTGTTTGTATTAATTGTTACAATTCTCATGTCAGTCTAACAATTTTAAAAATTTATGATTTTTAATTGCGTTTTTTTCTTCTATTTTTTTTTTAAAGATTACTTGCATAATGTACTACAATATTAAAACTTGTATTCTACTGCCGAAAGTAGACGTCTTTGAATAAACACTAGATCATAGACGCTTGTTAGCTTTCATGAAAATCGAAAAGAGTTTGTGATAAGTGAATATTTAAATCGATCATTATCTTAGTGAGGTACACTCTGAGCATTGGCTACACTCGATATCTGGCTATTCTATACTTTTTAGTTATCTTTCGAAGTTGTAGTCTTTTTTAAGTGAAACCTTTTTAGTACCGTTATGATTTAAAAATTCGGCGAAACAAAAAAGCAACACTAAAAAGAGACTAACATATTAATAAATAGGATTTAGCCTGCGAGAGAATGAGATAGACTACAAGTATACAGCGTATGTACAAGTATACAACGTTTCCTATAAATTTCGTCTCCTCTTTGCTCAGGGTTCCGAAGTTTTTATCCAATAACATATGAAATATAATGTGCTCTTCTAAAGTTTCACTTCTGTAGTATTTGAATTCAGACACTTTTTTATCCACTGGAACCATGGAATAGCCAGTACGGTTATGATGGAACCTCCGCCCTCATCTGCCCTACGACGAGCACACAGCTGGCTAGTAACGGTAACCAGTGGTGACCGCAGTGGTGGGTGAGTTGCTGACCAAACGTTCCGGACGTCACCCTGAGTCTTTATAGTAGGTAGCACGAATTAAATAATCAATCACCTGACTTGACCGTGGGTTATTCTATCATATTCTTTGAGTTAGCAGTGTATTATTTAGAACTAACACTACAAAAATACGAAATTATTAATGCTTTCACGAAACAATATATAAAATTACACAATTTATTATATAAAATAATTAGATGGCTGTTATAGTGGCTACATAATATATAAATTATAAAGTAAAGCAGCTGAGCGCTTGTCTTGTTGTACAAGACAACTGATATACGAGTACTTGTAATTTGATAAATACATTCTAGTAAATACCCAGATTTAGACCGTGAACTGAAAACGTGACCTAGGCAGATGTTTTGGCGTAACATAAGTTGTGCCACGGCAGTTGTCGTATACAGCTAGCTCTACAGGGTCGATCCTCACGAAGGATTGCAGCTAGCTATTGTATGATACAAGTCATTCGTTTGAGCCTGGGCCAACATAGTCTTACCCACTACTTACATACATATTTTCAACTTTTTAAACCCAATTCAGACACATTTGTTCCATCTGCTTTACGCTGGGAAATGTCACAAATGATCACATGAATATACATGTATTTCATTTTATTAATTGGCTTAAAAGTATGTAAATGGAGCCCCCATTCACATACTTAAATGATTTATATTATTTAGTACATATTTTACGTCAGTGTTAAGTATCTGTACACAATTAAGTGTTTATCATTCGAAATATTAGAACAAGAAGATATTATGTATAAAATATTAAATTAGATAAAAATTAGAGCAAGTGACAAAAAAGCAATACAAACACAGCTCTATAAAGAAATTTAACTTTTTTACTTATTATAAATATCTCATATATTAAGTGGCTTAATAACCGTTTTATACACTCACTTAATGTAGCGAATATTCTAGTTACGACATTTGTGTTTCATAATATCCTTCAAAATTAGATTTAAATGTTAATGTACATGAATCCGTGTAGAAATAAGAATAGGGCTACCCCGAGGAGTTGTGAAAGATCGCCCCTTTCGTAGTTCACACCATATGATTTTCCTTTCGGTGCTGGGCTAACCCAACATCGGACAAAAATAATTTTCGGAAGAGGTAGGATACAAACAGGCGTACAGAAGTCAGTCCTATGACCTTGGGCTTCTAACTGTGAACTTTGGGTAGATTTAAAACGAATGTGCAAAAAACATGATGTAGTAGCAAATACGGTATTTGATAGTCTAGTGGTCTCCTGTAAAACCAACCTGGAGCTAACAGTATTAAATACCACAATGGCACCCGCTTAGGTAGTTTTCTTGCCTAATTTGAATATGATAACGTAACTGCCATGTTATGAAGGTGAAAATGAAACTACGTGCCAATCCGCTTTAGACAAGCGGGTTGACAGACTGTATTGTTACTTAAAGGAGCTTTAGAAGGATCGGAGCTTTCCGATCGTAACAGTGGACCGTCAAAGTTTATTATTATAAATCTAGAAGCTGTATTAAAAAGTACATATTTATTGAATGTTAGCATTCTACTCGTAGTATACTATACAAAATAAAACATATTTATGTAATTTATGGGACTTTTTTCCAAACAATAATATAATTTATATTCACTACCAATTAAACTCATTTTCTCCCTTGCACAAGAATTTGTCTATGGTTTTCATAGTTTCTAAATCCCTAATAATAATTCAAATCACGATAAACTGAGCAAAGTATTTCTACACTTATAATTTCACTCGGTACGAGTACATTTGAGTAACTTAAATTAACGTGGTTTGTGTCCAAGTAATAGTGGATCCTAAAACGAGTTGTAGGCAGAAAGTGAAGGGATCGCTTTCGCCAACGAAACTGCACTTCGATGGTGTTCGTTTTGATTTCGTTTATTTTCATTGATAGTCTATTTATTAAGAATGTTGCTTTCTTAGTTCCAAGTGGGTTGGAATTTAAGAGTTTTATTAGAATTTTAACCTATAAGAAACTGTAATGCAGAAATTTATGTACATAATTAATTATTTTTCGATGACAAGTGTGTCGAAACAAAACTTGTCATTATTATGTCAATCCGTATAAAGGATAATATTTTGTTTAGAATCAGGGATTGTTAAATGTGAGCTATGTGAGCAATTATATTGTTACTTCTGAAATGAGGGGTTGTATAAATTCAGGGTGTGTATCTATGCCATCTAAATTTTGATTAAGGAACAGATCAATAGGTTCAATGATACAACACTTTATCTGCTCTTTTCGTTAAATTTAATCGCCTAGTCAAGTCTAAACTTGATAGCTGTATGCTGCAGCATACATGATTATGTACGCATGACGTATGCAATTAGACCTCTAAATAATAAGCAAATTTCTTCTGTTTACCTGTCTATTAGTTCTGATAAAGACAATGCTTAACAAAAACATAAAACATTTAAAACTAAAAAGTCCCTGACTAAAAATATTTACTTCCAGATGGCAGGTATGTTTTCGAGGTAATTTTTATTCGTGCAATTACACTATTTTAAGTTATTGAATAGATAATCCTCACAAAAACCCGCTGTCTATAAGTTGATAAAGTTAATCTTTATTATTTTCAATATTTAAAAATCTATTTTAATTTAATTTTTATAACCACAGATTAATTAATATATCATAAATTTTACAATAATTTTTAAATATTATAAGCTCCATTAATAGATTAACTATAGTTTGTCTTACATTAATAAAGTCAGCATTTTACTTAAAATATAAGTTTAATACTAAAACCGCACCTAAAATAAAATATTTTAAAACCTCAGAGATTATCCTTAATACACTAAACATATCTTATTGTTTTCAATATATTTATTTTATCACAAACTTTTCTAAAGATAATATTTAAAGGTTTTTTCCTATCTAAGATACACGTGCGCATTTCATCGCTTTTATTGCTTTTTAGATAACAGTTCAATTTGTGGTAGAGATGGAAATTGGATTAATCGTTATCAAACTAGCTCAAATAATGCTTACACCCAATAAGCGATTGAAGCGATGACACGAGTCACAGACTGTCATTCAAATGTCAGGGAAATGATTTATCATATTAATAAACCCATTATTATATTGAAATTACTTAACAATACTTTTTTATTGTTGAGGAATAGCAAACAAGCTAAAGGTCTATTTAATAGTAAGTAATTACCGTCACCTATGGATATTTTTGCGACGCTAGTGGCTCCGCGAACACGCTGCTATCTCATAGGAGTACAGGAACCTGAGTCACTAATGCCGGATTACAACACAACACAAGGTTACTATGGTAACACACTTGTAGACCAAGGGTGGTTGTCATCTAGATGCGCTTATGTTCCTACTACGTAGCTATGGCTGTTTTGTCGCCTTTTACGACAGGCCGACCCCGGCCACAGGGGTATGTATTCTTATTCCGCCTCTACACAGATAATAATACTTAATAACAATATTACATTTTTTATTTAATACAGTGTAAACTCTATATGACGATACTTAACGTACTGAGCATTTTTGGCGTTATAGAGAGTGGTCGTTGAATGGAGTGAAATAAATGTACCTATATATACAAGGTAAACCAACCAAAGTCAAGTGATTTCGACGTTTTAAGGAGTTTGTCGTTAAATTAACACAACGCCATCCAGTCTCAAAGGAAACAGAGCATTATGAATACTATATGAATGATATAATACTTATATACCTTTATTGTTAACATAATATACGTAAACACCTAGACACTGGACGGGAATCGAATTCATGACTCCAACAGATATTCCATCGCACGAAAGCCGTTGCGCCACAGAGGTCGTCCAGGTATTTAGTTGTATATTATTGAGAGTATATCGCCTTTGAAATATTATAAACCACAAAAAGAAAGTTTTAAGATTTATTCCTGTACAATGTAGATCATCGAACCTTTGCATAATACTCTAGGAGGTGTATATCATATTCTAAAAATAGTATTACGTTGCTTTTAAATTCTGATTGAATACATAAGTGCATATATATGTTAATTATTTCTGAGTGTATTATAAAATTAAATCGCGTCTGTTCATTCGTCTCTTTTCAATAAAATTATGTGATTGAAATCCGAATTCAAACGAACAATTTTATTTTTAATGCAATAATATATCCATGGCAACTTGCGTCTAGATGGCGCTAAATTTAAAATTTCGATTAAATTTAGTATGTTAATAATGTAAACAATGAAAAAATATATTATGTGGACTATATGAAAAGTTAAATAAAACCCATAACGCCCTGCTGCCGAGCTCGGAGGGCGTTCCCGTTAAGTGATCGGATAGTATACCGTGGTGGGTTTGCTTATGCGAGATTCAAACAGAGTTCATCCGTTACGTAGATTTTCTCACGATGCTATTCCTCACCACACCTTCGGTACGAGGCAAATATAGTGGTACACGCCGTTCTGGGAATCAGTGACCTTTAAGTTGGTTTTGGGATGTAATGCCACTGGGCTACAATGTAGTAATGATATTGATGTTACTTAATTCACTAAAAACTTAAATACTATTTCCAAACTAAAGTTGGTATTTTAGTTTGAAAACTAAAAAATATGCAATCACTACAAACAACCCCGCAAAATAATTCATGTTCTTTTTTCAGGTATTTTACCATAGAGTTGATATATATTTATTATATTTGTTATGATGCCTTTTACATTAAACGATACGTTTGTTTAAGTTCGAAAATACACCTGATAATATAATAATTGTCTCTTTCACCTGCCGTTGTTTTAAACTGAATTTTAAGTTTATAGTTGAAATCTAGCATATTTATGTATTCTTAAAGATTTAAATATATAATATTTCTGGTGAGATGACCATAAAATATTAAAAGTAATTGTTTATGACCTCGTGAGCGTAATGTGGAAGTCCACGCTGATTTATGGCACATACTTTGACTGCTTCGATAATGTTAATTATCGCACGATACCACAATATTTATAGACTTACAGATAAAATTTTATTTATATGTACTGCAAATAAACACGATTCTATAAAAGTTGCAGTTAATTTGCTCAGTTTAATAATAATTTTATATCATAAAAATATATAATGAGCAATTGTCACATTTGTAATACATATATTCATGCAGGTATATAAGCTTAATCTTAAATGAAAACTAGGAAATGAATACTATTATACAAACGAAAATGTCAAGGACGAACAACATAAATTGGACCGGGTTCGAATGTTGAAATAGACCACCGTAATATACAAATTTAATTTATATGTTACACAGTGACAAATTGAGCGAGTTTCCACAACTATAGTATATATAAGTATATATTCTAGTCATGCATAATATTAAAGTAGCGGATAACTCCTACTAACCCCGCACGAAATGGAAAATCGAAATATTACTGTTCTATATTCACACACGCTGTGTTCCGTGTAATTAGCATAATGTGCATTTTGAGACAAGCACTTTTCGAATTTCTTGTCAACTTATTCACGTAATTTAACAAAGAGTTACCTTTCACTTAGCATTCGAAACTGACACGTATACTCGATTGTGATACCGAACTGTATATAAAATAAACTTACAAACCTTTCGATATAGCCGTTGTTGAACAGCCCAGCACAGCACAGAATATTCACAATATCATCATTGTTAAAGATTATGATGCGAAACGAAAGCGATAGTTGTATCCGCGAGTTTATTCGGAGCGAGTAAAAGTGTTTGTTGGAAACTTGGCGTATAGCGCTTGCACTCACGACGGACTCTCGGCGCGGAGTGGAAGAACTAGTGCGGGCGTCGTACGCAACACGTAGCGCGTCGGAGGCGGGCGCGCCTGGCGCCTGCCGGGGCCAGGGCGGTATCCATCGGGACTCATCTCTATTGTTTCCACTCCCACTCACTAACCTTAATCCCGGAAAACACTATTGTCATTTTCTTCTAAAAATTTTATGACGCGATATTTAATATATTAACAAGAATTCATTCATCAACATGTATAAAAGACGCACTTAGATTTTGAAGTAAGGAAAAGCTCGAAATCTTTTTAATTTCCGTTAAATGCACTTAAACAATTTGAAGAATAACCTTGTAAGACAACTCATAAATAAATAAATGGCACAAATTAATGATATAATTTATTTTTATTTTTCATTAATTAACATCATCGATAGTACATTGAACAATTTTACCACAAACTTATCAATGATAACAAGGTATACGAACATATGAGTCCGAATAAACATCATTACGCCTCACTTTTTATACCAATTTTATCGCGAAGACTAACTACATTGCTAATACTTTTTTGGAATTTTTAATAAACATAAAAGTGATATAATACAAATAAGGGAGAATTTATTAATACATTAGATGTTTATGAAAACTTGTAGAGTAAACACATAGATGCTGCTGAACTGATAAAAAAAATTATACATCTCTGTATATTTCTCTTAAAGATATGATCGAATACGATGGAATATCTGTGATGAGCTCGAATTTTTTTTTTTTTATTGCGTAGGACAGCAGACAGGCTGACAGCCCGCTTAGAATTTAGCAGTTACCGTCGCCTATAGGTGGTTGCAACGCCAGTGGCATCGCGAACACGCTGCTGTCCCATAAGGGTGCAGGAACTTGGGTCACTAATGCCGTAACACAACACAAGGTTATTATGGCGGCATACTTATGACCAAAGGTGGTCGCCATCCAGACGGGCTTGAGGCTGTACCACGTAGCTAGGGTGGGTTGTTTTGTCGCCTTTTACGACAGGCCGACCCCCGCCACAGAGGTTAGTATTTTTTCTCCGCCCCTGCACGGTATAAAATATAGTGTATATGTATGTATATGTATAGAAAATATGCAATAATGCGAAAATGTGGTAAAGTCTAGTTACATCGGCTAGTCATTTAGATAAGTCATCATCATCATCTGAGCGTAGTATCCCGGTTGTAACCTAAATTACCGTTTCGGTGCCCGGGGTCCGCTTTCAGACTCTTTTTACTCCACTTCGCACGGTCTTCAGCATCCCTGGTAGTGAGCCCATTGGCACGCATATCACCCTACGACGTCAAGCCAGCACTTTTTGGGTCTACCCCTCCTGCCGGGGCCCGGCGGAGACGGCATGGCCAGACATTTGTTTTCCACGTAAGCATCTGGTTGCCGTAAAATGTGGCCGTACCAACGGAGCCGACACTCCTGCAATTTATCCGCAATGTCACGGACATGAAGACCGCCGCGAATGCGGGAGTTCCTAACGCGGTCCTTCCGCGTCACTCCACATATCCAACGCAGCATATTCATCTGCGTGACAACACCGGCCACGTTTCACAGCCGTATAAAAGGACAGGCCTAATGATGGTCTTATAGACCTGTTCCTTCAACTTTACAGGCATCTTGGGGTCACAAATGACACCAGTTACCTCACGCCATTTGACTCACGCGGCAGCAATACGTGCCTTGACGTCGCAATCGATGTCACTAGACGCATGAAATACAGATCCCAAGTATTTCACTTGGTCCGTGCGCTCGACTGTGTCACCGCCTATGCGTACGGGTGTGGGATCTGTGGAGTTACAGGCCAAGTACTCGGTCTTCGCCACATTGAGCTTCACACCACCGTTCTCAAGCGACTCCTTCCACGCCTTTACACGTCGCACCAGCCTACCCCTGTCCGAATCTGCCAGCGTGATATCATCAGCATACATGAGCAGCCACGGCGGCTGCTCATGTGAGTTTCTGATGCTGTCTAACAATACGTCTAATACCACGCTAAACAGACACGGACTAAGGACGGATCCTTGGTCCACCCCGACGGTGATGGGGAAAGGTTTTGTGTCGCCAACAGCGGTCCGAACTATGGAATCGGAGTCACGGTACACGTCTTGAATGATGTCAATATAGGCCTCTGGAACCCTTTTAGATCGCAATGCCCACCAGATTATCGCGCGAGGAATACAGTCGAAGGCCTTCTGCAAGTCAAGAAATAGGCAATGCAGAGGCGTATTATTCGTCCTTTATTTCTCCCGACAGCCCTTAGGGCAAAAACAGGAGCCATGGTCCCATGACCAAGGCGAAACCCATACTGACATCCCGAGACAGTGCACTCCTGCCGAATCCGAGAGTCGATAACCCTCTCGAGGAGCTTTATGGTGTGGGACATGACCTTAATCCCCCTGTAATTACCGCACTCCTGCACCGACCCCTTGCCTTTAAAAAATGGAGTAATGATGCTCAGTCTCCATTGGTTCGGGATCGTACCAGTGAGGAGTGTCCGGTTAAAGAGGTCGGTTAAGATGCCCACACCACGAGAGCCCATCGCCTTCCAGGCTCCGATGGGGACTCCATCGGATCTAACAGCTTTCCGACTCTTCATGCGGCGAAGACTATTCTGGACCTCTGCAGGCGTACGTAACCAGTGGCACTAGTCCTTGATTCAGAGGGAGATCTGGCGGCTGCACCTCTTTGTGCTGCGTGTTCAGCAGCTCGTCGAAATATGAGCACCATCTCTCCTTCACCGCGAGGTCCTCGCATAGCAGGTTGCCCACAGGGTCTTTTACACAGCGGCACGTGCCACTTTGACCCTGGAGCGCGCCAACTTATAGATGAGCTTCTGCCCCTCAGACGATTCCAACTTATCGTACAGTGGTTGTAAGTGGTCTCGTCTGGCTCTGGCAACGGCTCTCTTAGTGCCACCCTTTGCTACCCGGTATGCGTCGCGATCTTCATGAGATCTGGACGCTTGCCACTTCTTAAAGAGAACTTTTTTCGCCCTAGTCTCCCTCTGGACTGAGTTGTTCCACCACCAAGTCTCCTTGTCACATTCATTTAGATAAGTGACGGAGTGAAAGACCTGAGAGCCTGGAGTAAGACCACGTCTTGGCAAACAGTGGTAGCAAATTGATGACTCAAATTTGATCCAATCTGGAAGTCATGAAACCAGGATATTTAATACGAAGTCATGGAGACTCCGTTCAGCAGTGATCGACGATCGGCTGCTATTAGTTAAGAAATTACATACTTAGATTTTGACTAATTTATATTATTCATGTATGTTATTTTACCACATATGATAACGGCAATCGAGTAACTAATTAGAACTCAGCTCCTGGAAGTAGGTGTAAAAATATCTGAGCTGACGATATACTCTACGATGCTGAATATCTTACGTTAGGATGAAAAAAATAGGAAAATATTAAGTTTCGAGGTGGACGGGACCCCAACAAGATATTAATATATATGTATTACGATATGGTAAAATAAGTATATAGTCACTTGCTAAGGAAAGAAAAAGACCACAGAATTTTATCACAATCATCAACCTCAATACCAAACAGAGACAAAATGCTTCCAATAAAAAATATTCAAGTGGCTATTATTGGTAAAAATATAAGAATACTTTATAAATACAAGTAAATTCCTTCAAAGTATGAATAAATAAGCTCTCCAGCTTTAATCTACTTTGTATTCTGTCCGCCCACGTTACTGTTTCACTCTATCAGTATTGATTTTTAATAACAGCTCTGCAATTTCCATGGAAATACATCAGTTATGCAAGAGACAGATGTTCAACGACCACTGTATTGAAGCAGGCGTCAGCATAAAGGATAAGACACGAATTAATTACTAAATTATTTGCTAACTTTCTATATTATTGTTACTCAAATACTTTACGTAACTTGCGTCTGTTCTTGCGTATTTAGTAACAGAAATAAGTTGTAAATTTACTAATAGTTAGAAGTTTTTACATATTTACGTATAGTGCCTGCACTATAGTATATTTTCAGGTACCAACTGAAAATAAAGAATTAACGGGGGCCACTAATTACAACTACTGGACAGAGTGTAGGTTCCTAGCACTAGCTTTCTCTTTCGCAATGTCGGCTTGGACGGTAGTCGCATTAATTATAGGTTTGCAAAAAGCAGAAACCAATTCCGAAATCCGCTTTTATCTATTATCAAAAATAAATAAATAAGTATTCATATTGTAATATTCTATTGTAATAATCTATATCAAATCCTAACTAATATTATAAATGCGAAGTTTGTTACGCTTTCACGCCGAAACCGCTGAAACAATTTTGACAACTTTCGGTATAGTCATAGATTGGACCTTGGGAAGTGGAGTAGAAAAAGTCGGAAAGCGGACCCCGGGCACCAAAACGCAAGTTTGGGTTGCAACCGGGAAGAACGCTGAGATGATGATGATGATGATAGATTGGACCTTGGAGAAGGACATAGGCTTTTTTAATTCATATGGCAGAACAACGTTTGCCGGGTCAACTAGTATAATATAAAGACGAAATTATGCCCACTTTAATAACACCGGCACACAAAAAATGGTTTGCACATTTCGCACGCTTAATCATAAACTGACCTAACTCAAAAAACCTATTTTTTGGGAAATCGCAATAAACTTTTTGTCATTTACTACTTATCCCATATATTGACTTACAACTAAATAGCGGTAACTCAGCGTGGGAAAGAGATATCGAAATAAATCTTAGTTTGGCCGATAGAGGGCGTCGATGCTGCTCGTTATATTATCTCACTTTAGACCTAAATCGTAATCGATCAGTTTATGATTAAGCATGCGATTTGACGCCACCTATCTACCGACATGTATTTTGATCCGTTAAATCCGAATCTGGAGTCAGTTGGGAACGTGTATACTCTCAAAATCTCGAGTAAATTGCAAAAAACGTAAAAAATAGCTAAAATTAGGTATTTTTTTTAATGGTTAATGGTTAATGAAATTTTTTTATGGCTATGCGGTCTGAGCTGACTCCAGATTCGGATTCAGCGAGTCGAAATACATGTTTATAGATAGGTGGGGTCAAATGTACACCACATTTATGTGTGCTGGTGTAAATCATACAGACTAACATGAAGTTAGACAGGAAATTATTATTTTTTTACGTCCGATGGTCTTTAAACCACTTATTAATTTGAAAGAAAATAGATTTTAATGAGATGCTAATAATATAATTTATGCGATTCGCGTTGCGGTTGGAGAAAAATTTCAAATCACCAGGGTGAAAATATTACGATTTTTTTTCATAAACTTGCCATCATTGAATTTGTTTATTTTATTCGTAGAAGCCGACCGTTTCCTCTGCCTTGTTATCATGTAGCGAATTGTTAATTGTGAACGATAACAACAGTTTAACCGCTATACAGAGTTATCATCCGATCAAGGTACACACATAACTACATTTTATACTGAGAACTAAACTATGAAAACTAATTACATTCACATCCTTGTGAACCCATGGATAATAAAATATTCGTATCATCTGCAAATTGTTTTTTCAGGTCTCATACAGTTGTATATTATAAATTTATTTTTCTTTTTTAGCAATTTACTTCTTGAGCATGTAGTCGTCACCTACAATTATGACAACATTTAAATATGCCTGACTAATATATGATTGTGTAAGAAGCGTGTAGTGGCAAAACTCGCTATAACAATATTTTTTGGAAACTCGTAAATTGAACTAAACCCATGCTGATTTAGTTTAATTTGATTCGAAACATAAAATAAAAGGTTGAATATAATATTGGAATACCTAGAATATAAAAGCACTTGTGCAATAAAAAATTTATAGTTATATAGAGTTCAAGTTAGAGATAATGTTTTTAACGATATATCGTCATTTTGTCAAAATACTTTTCAGCGGGTTTTGCAACTACACGCCTCTAATGTGTGTCATGTTGGTGATCTATTTAAATAAATGAAAACCCTTTTGATACGGTGAATATATCAATTATTTCTATCACTTTTAACTACCATAAAAGTGATAGAAATAAGTGATACAACTGGCTATATCAAGATAATAAAAGGGTTTAACTTTTGTGGTTATATTATAATATATTATTAATATATTTCCAACTATCGAAAACTTGTTATGTACTGTATTGAATGTTCTATATATAAAACTCTTCGGACGTGAAATATGTATATAAATAAAGAAATTAAATCCATAAATATATATTTATGGATGTTGGAAGTAATAAAACGTGAATATTCACGTCGCTGCCATTACTTAGAACATATTGTGTCTAACTTGTTACGAATTATGAATCCTGTTGCGCTGTCGCCAGAATGGCGGATAAGCAACAAGTGTCTCCCCATAAGGGAGCCGGGCTCTGCCCACGGGTGTTAGAAAACCCAGTATTATTATTAATGACGTTGACATGTTGAGAGCTTGATCACGGATATAAAGGTTCTATTAAAACTGTTTATATTAGATTATTCAGTGCGAATTTAAAATATACACGCTATCTGTAACTTTAATCTTTTAACAATTGTTTTGTTTTATCCTATGAATGTATTTGTTTATCACAGAGCTTTTCTTTAGGACAAATTTTAAGAAAGTATACTTGTTTAGGCTCTCTTTGTATAATCATTAAAGTATTGGATTATATAATATTACTAGTTATTTTGTTTGGCCTTGACGGACCTTCCAACTGTGAATTTAAGAAAACACACGGTTGGACCTCCAGTAGCCGGAACCACTAACTTAGATAAGGAAGTTGCCACACACCTTTTCGCGCTGCTCATCGGTTGAGATAGTGCAGCGGGGTTGCATAAGACACGCTGTACAATGCGCCGTGGGCGTTAAGAAAAATACGTCACTGTTATACCACTAATACTCACTGAAATGATTTTAGGGGTAGTTTCCTTCGTTCACCTTTGGGCCGCGGGGCGTCAAATAAGTTTGACCGCAATCCCGACTAGCACGGTAGCCATACCTCAGTGATTCAAACTACAAAAAAAGAAGCGATACTTTATAGTATAAAGCGTAGGAACTAAGTGTTAAAAAAATAATGAAAAAATGACGTGAGGCAAAAATAAAACCTTGAGGAAATAAAAAAATGAATACTTGGGAAAATAAATATATTAATATATTTGTTCCTACGCTTTATAAAGCGTAGGAACTAAGCATTAAAAAATAATGAAAAAAACGCGAGGGGAAAAATAAAGCTTTGAGAAAATTTAAAAAACTGAATACTTGAGATAATAAATACATTAGAAATCAAATACACGCCTAAAAACGCAAGGCTACCGCGGAGCTCTCCAAATTTTTTTCTTCTAACCGAGAAGACACCTACCTAATACATTCATATATATTTGTGTGTATCGTATGTATCTTATATATGTATTGTGTCTTTATTTTTTTATGTACCTTTAATACATAAAGATAATATTTTGTTTGCTTTTTTCTTATTTTTTATTAATTTATTATGTAGGTACACTACACGCCATATTAAAATCTTGCCATTAAAATCTTGTCCATCCAAAGGTTGCCTGGAAGAGATTGTTTTTAGCAATTAACAGGTAGTAAATAGCAGATAGACCCCTTTTTTTTTTTTTTTTTTTTTTTTTGGTATCGGGTTGGAAAATCCTCATGGAGGCCCTCCGCCCTCGGGGAAGGGCGAAGGGGACTGTCAAACTCTTACTGACTAAAAACCAACCCGTGTTCCTCATGTACCCGTGTGTCGAAGGGGCGGGTATCGCCGAAGCATTCGTCGCCACCCCCCGACGGGTATTGGCCCGCCAGATGGTCAGGCGGGCCCCGTCACCCACTGCGGCCGTCACCCCGGCCGCAGGACTCCACTATGAGGCGCGCGCGGAACAAGACGCCGCCGCCTCGAGGCCTGCCGCTGATCGGACGACAAGACGCCCCGAGTCTGCCGTCCGCAGGCCGCGCCCTACGGTGGCCGGAAGTCGGCCACCCTACGGCGCCCAGTGCGTCTGCTGCGGGAGGGGAGAGAGGAGGCAGTCTCTCTCTCCCTTTCCGCCGCCTCCTTTGCGAGCATCACGGCCTCGCAGAAGGTGGCGACGGCATTCCACCCTGACTCGCTCCCGACCATGGCAGACACAACAGCCGGAAGCGAGAGGATTCCCGCAGCTCCTACGGCCGCGACCAAGTCTCGGCGCTGCTCGGCCCAAGCTGGGCACTCCGCCAACGTATGCAGCGCCGTATCGTCGCGGCAATCAACACAATGGTGGCACTGGGACGTCGGCTCCCGGCCTATGCGACACAGGTATTTCCCGAAACACCCGTGTCCGGTAAGCACCTGTGTCAGCCGGAAGCTGAGGGCGCCGTGGCTCCTATTGAGCCACTCCTCTAGAATGGGCCTTACCGCCGCTACAGCGGCGTGCCCCGCCGTGGGTTGCGCTAAGCGCGTCTGCCACTCCGCCACTAGGACCTGGCGGAGCTCTGCCCTGCGTGCCTCAATCTGTCGCGGCACCAGGCGCTCGCCCCGCTCGACCGCCTCCGCGCGCCACCAATAGAGTGACGCGAGGAGCCTTGCGTCGAGGTCCCAGGGCGGGGATCCGGCTAGGAGGCTCGCTGCCTCAAAGGAGATCGTACGGTATCCCCTTATGATCCTGACGGCCATCGCGCGCTGCGGCCTTCGAAGCGCGGCGACGTTGCGGGCCGTCAGGGCGTCCGCCCACACTGGCGCGGCGTATAGCGCCATCGACCGTACGACCCCCATGTAGAGCCTTCGGCAGGAGGAGTCGGGCCCTCCCAGGTTGGGCAGCAAGCGCGAGAGCGCAGAAGCGGCACCCAACAACCGGGGGGTGAGCCGTGTAAAGTGCGGAGCAGATAGACCCCTATGTGGTCCCCTCTTGACAAACAATAACCCTCTCTTGACGGGTTCCCGTGGCCCGGGGGGACCGAGAGATATGTGGGACTCTAGGAAGGAGGTGCGGCCATCCGACTACCCACTAAAAACCCCGCTGTTCTCCTATCTCCTATGCCCGGGCCCACGGATATGTGGCCTGTCGATCTGTGTGGCGAGGAGGGCGCGGCGCTTCTCGCGCCACGCAGGGCATTCGGTGATAGCATGTTCCACCGTGTCCTCCTCCTCCTCGCCCACGCCACAGTGGTGGCACCTCGACGTCATTTCCCGTCCTATACTACACAGGTTCCTCCCGAAGCAACCGTGCCCCGAGAGGACCTGCGTCACGCGGAAGGTCAGGGTACCGTGGCACCTCTCCAGCAATTCAGCCAGGACGGACCTCACCGCTTCGATGGTGGCAAGGCCCGTGCTGGGGTGCGCAAAACGCTCCTTCCACTCCACCAAGACACCTCGTCGGTTGCAGCACAATATATTTTTACTTTTGCGTAGCAACGATATCCCTGTAATACTGTATTTAAATTGTATAGTGCCCAAATAAATGATTTTTTTATACGTGTCCCAAGTTCCATCACGTGGACGACAGTGTGTTAGCAGTGCACTGGCGTCGCCCATAGGCGCCGTAACTGCGTACTATGAAGTGGACTGTCAGTATGTCTGCCGTTTCACAGCAATAATAAAAAAACATCGTGATGAAGGCCGTACCTAGTCCATATTATCACAAACTTGTACACGATATAGTTACAATATCTATATAGATACAAATTTCCATGTGATAGCAAACTACGTGACATAATTGAAACGATGTGCAAATTACGTGTATGCATCATTTTTTTTTTAATTGAATTTTCAACACAAAATCCAGATAACAATGCGTTATCAATCATATGCGTAATAGAACTTACTCATATTTTGTATTTGATAATATTGACCGTAAATCTAATTATTTCCTGATCGGATACTATTGAAATCTGGCCAGGAAATATATAAATACTCTAGGATTTAAATATGCTATAAAAGATGTGTAGAATTCTACATCAGAAGTTCCCGCACCCGCGTCTACCCTCTTAGATATGTTATAGTAGATAAATTCTTCATTGTATACACGGACATGGTAATTGGCTACTAAGATCTGGTTATGCCGTACTCTGGAAATTAGCAGGAGCCACAGGCCCAAAAGGTCTCGTCGTAGAAATATGCGTGCTAATAGAAGGAGATCAGAAACGCAAAAGACCATAAAAAAACCACGATTTAAGTAAGATGATGGATATATTTTCATCAGACGCGTGATCTCAGATATTAAATCTATTCCGTACAGTCGACACATCTTTATCGAGGTGGGAAAATACTGCCCGTTATTTGATTACGGCTAGATGTAGGACCATTAGGTACAGGCTAGGTACTCGTATTCGTTCTTTGTGAATTTAAGAGACTCCTTTGACTTTTTATTAGCAATACCCAATTCTCACATCTATAAAGCGATTTTGTGGTATTGTTTAGTGTACTATGGTATCGAAAAACAAAACGAAATGCAGTTTTGTCACTCATATAACAGCGTGGTTTGATGGTTAGCTTTCGTCCTTCAAAATTTCCTTGTATATATTATAACTAGTAGACTCGGCAAACGTTGTTCTCACATATGAATTTTAAAAAAAGTAGCTTATGTCCAATCTATGACTATACCGAAATTCATCAAAATTGGTTCAGCGGTTAAGGCGTGAAAGCGTAACAAACAAGCTCACTTTCGCATTTATAATATTAGGATTGTATTTGTAAAAAAAAACCATATCTCTATGTATTGACATCTTTAATAATTAGTATATTTTAAAAATCTATCATTATGTTACCGTTTGAATTTTAGTTTTTATTTTGTTTAGTAAGGCATTAGCTATTGATGGACAACTTATATTTTATTTGGGATCATTCTGTATTTGTATATTTATCTTTCTGTTTTCGCAATTAGCTTCTTGAGCATGCAGTCGTCACCTATAATTGTGACAACATTTTGCTACTATGCCCGCACTACTTACTTGCACTATGCCCAATTAGTTTATGATTGTGTAATGTATGTCATGTTGGTGATCTATTTAAATAAATAAATGTACATAATACACATCTCTATATTGATTGACAGGTAGGTAGACAGGTAGGTAAACTGATAGGTATATAGGTAGGTAAACATATAGGTAGACAGATCGGCAGACTGATAGATAGACAGATAGGTAACATATAGGTAGACAGATAGGTAAATAGATAGGTAGACAGGTAGGTAGACAAGTAGGTAGACAGATAGTTAAACAGATAGGTAGACGGATAGGTAGACAGACAGGTAGATAGGTAGGTAAACATAAAGGTAGACAGGTAGGTGAACAGATAGGTAGACAGGTAGGCAGACAAATAGGTAGACAGGTAGGTGAACAAATAGATAGACAGGTAGGTGAACAAATAGGTAGACAGATAGGTTGACACATACCAACGATCTCGATATGCAGGTTTTCTTATGGTGTCACTTCTTCTTCTTCACTATCGTGAGAGCGATGTTATTTAGCTAGAAAATTTGGCGGACACCACAGTGAGATTGGAACCTGTGACCTCTAGATTGGCCTCCGAATGTGATACCACTAACCTTAACATACCTACGAGTAATATAATATATGTAAAAATAAAGAACTTAAATATTACTTGACAACGATTAAGACCTCCGTGCCGCAGAGGTTTTGGCACATAGAAGAGACTTAGACAAAGAGTTTATGTATACTAGTATTTATAGTGCTGTTATTAAAAATATATCACGTGTCTAGTACAATAAGCGCCCTGATGCTTACTTTGAGGCTTTAAAAGAAGGAGGATTGCAGATTTCTAAGATTTTTTATTATGTTTGCTGGACTATAAAAGACAAAGGTTAATCGTCCAAATGGCAAGCGGCAAATGTATTATGGTAAATTATTGGACTATTGAATCTCTACTTATTGTAGTGATATAATTAGAAAATGTTACATTCATTTTGCTATGGGAATCTTAAAAGGATTCGACAGTAAGAAAAATTTTTACTCGTAACATTTAAGTGGATTTAATATGATATTTAGTTCATAGCTGTTTAGTTTAATTTACGAGTATGTAGCATATTTGTGGACTGGTTCGATTCAGTTCTAATTATTAAAGTACTCTTCTTCTTCCTCCTCCTCCTGCCCTTATCCCACATTATATAGGGTCGGCACATGTTACATGTTGTAATAGTTGTGGCTTAGTTTTCACAACATGCCTGCCTGACGTTAACCCCTTTTTGGGGAAAAATCTGTCATCCTTTTTATTTTAATTATTTTTCTCATTGTGAGTCAACTCAACTCTCAATGTGAGTAGGACACGAAATTTCATCGTCAATCATCTAATATATCCTCAAGCAACACTTTTATTGATTTCTACTTGAGTAAACAACATCCGAGTGTCGGTTTAGGTGTGCAGGGTGGCACTTTTGCCGGATCGCCGACTTTTACGGGGTCCATGCACAATTCACATTCGACATCTACGTAACGAGGGCTTCTAAATAGGAAATTCTCAGTACCGGGCGTCTTCGAATGCTCTTGGAACATGGACAGATTATAATACTTGTTTACTTTTAATTTAAATTCTTCTTTAATCCTTGAAAAAAGATGAAAACAGAAATTATGAAAATCATAATTTCTAAAGTTGTGTAGAAAATACTAACAATTCTTGATATACGTATGTGATAAAATGAATTTATTGTTACTTATTTAGTCATTTTCGATCATATTTCCTAGAAATTGTATACAACATCCGATTTCATACTTTTCATTTCGTACACGATAATCGTGGTACAAGTACATATTGTATGTTACATATTGTAGATACATATTGTATTGTAGGTACATACATATTGTAGATATATTAAAAATAAATATATTTTTAGTAGGTTTTTAAATAAAGTAATGATAACAAAAACACGAATTACGAATAAAATAATTGAAACGGTGTCATGACATGTGTAACTTGTGGTTTTACTGTTATCATATCAAAACATTTATTATATAAGAAACATAAGTTATTCCAAATTACATATATGTATGGGACATAACTTATCAGATAAGCGAAATCAATAATACTCGAATTTAGCCACATTCAATCATAATTTTAAGAAACTTATCACTGATCTGAGTAATTGATAAAAAAATAAGGATATATGTTTATATTTCTTTGACTTGTTTAGATTGTCATTCGTTCAAAAGTTATTCATAATGTAACAATTTCACAAGTGTTAAATATATTTTTATATCTTTTTAAATAAACTGCTACATATTTTATACTACTTATACTACTACTTTTTTCAATATGCTTTTCTTAATTATAGCTTGTGTGCTTTTAGGAATAAACGTGCTGTTCATAGCAGGGGCTTTCTTAGACACACTCCTTAGAAAGGTATGATCAGCTACTTTGCTATGTACTTATCCTGTACGTTGTAACATGTGTTATTGTCCTTCATTATTTTATATTTTGATTACTTCTTATATTGATTGATTAACTTCTTTTATTTGACGGGTTATTTTTTTAATGCAAATAATGATATCTCTAGCAATTAAATTAAGGAATTTTATTCCTATAAATATTCAAAGTACATATTTAGTATTTATACTAAGCTAATTGATTTTAGTCGGTTTTACATATCTAAGTATCTTAATTCAGTTGTAAAATGTGGAATGTTGCTTGTGCTTTTCACCTTTTCACATTCTGCTATGAATTTGGTAATTATTTAATACTTGTGTAATATTGTTTAAGTATTATATAATATTTTATATCATAAAACAATATATAATAGTATAAAAAGTCTATGAGGACATAGAAGTAAATAAACTATAAAATGAAGAAGCAAATAAACATATTACTATACACGAGAGATAAAGGTAACATAAAAAAAAAGTATTAAAATAAAATCCACTCTCATTGCACAAATATTTTGGCATTTTGGAAATCTATAAAATACAATATCCTGGGGTAATTTTACTAGCAATGAACAGTAAAACGTGAACAAACAATAATTTTTGCAGTTGCATATGCATATTTCAAGGAACGGTCGAGACTCAAGTGAAAATTCATCTAGATATTTTAATACTTAAAAAAATTAACTTTAAAAAGCTGACGTTCTTTCTTACATAACTTATTTACATAAAACAAAATGTTTTGTTGAATCAGCTACCATTTCCGTAGTACTGTTTTGTAAGATTAGCAGCAGCTGTAAAACAGCTTCTGATCCTGAGAGTAATAGGTTGAAACTATTTAGAACTTCAATGCTCTCTAGCAGAACGAGTAGAACTTTTTCTCTTTGCAAGGCGGATTAAGGATACTGACCCATACGGCCGAGGGCGGCCTGTCGTAAAAGCGACAATAACAACCCCAGCTAGTTAGTTGGTTGTTAATGCCTCTGGTGTTGCAAATATCTCTAGGCGACGGTGAACACCTACTATCGCGTGAACAGTTTGCCTGTCTGCCGATCTCAGGATTATGGACTTAACAGGATTAAAGGCGACACGATACCTCTGAAAATTTATTGCTCCATGTCTATTCACTGATACATTTTCTAATAAGGATTACAGTTAAGTCTCATGTTACTTACGTGAGGCAAACCAAATTTATCTGCACACAAATATTAATCATAATTATTCAAATACTAAATTTCAAATCTATACGACTATCTAATTTAAAAAAAAATACGAATCAATAACTCCGATATAGCTCCTTGTATTGATTTTGTTACATAGTACCGTGTACTACGAAAAATGTATGTCAGATAACTAATAAAGAAGTATTTCTTTACCAGGAGGTGGAAGACCCAAGGCTGTCAGTGGCACAAATGATGATGAACCGACAACAGCCCGGGTATCGTACTAGTTTACCACAAGTGGCAATATTCAACACAGTCGTGCGCTTGAGTGTGAGCAGCAACCGATCGTCAGCAAAAGATGGTGAGATGAACTGTAAGGAAATCGCTGCTGACGAAAGGGAAATCAAGCCAGTTACCTCATAATGTCATTATGTAATTTAAATTTTAAACGAGAATCGTATACCTATATGAAAACTTTACATAATTTACTTAAATTTATGCATGATGAGATAATTAACAATAGTTATAAGTGATGTGTTAAAGACAGTACAGTAATTTTGTATATATGTATAGTAATCATTGACTTAATATATTGTAGTAATTTAAATAGATTCCATCTTCTTGTATAGGTACATATTTATGAAATTTTTATTCGAGTATATGTTATAATTTTGTAAATACAGTAATGTCTCACGTTACATAACTAGTTAGATGATCAACATTCCTTGATTGTAGATTTAAATTTCATTAAAAACTCGCCATAGCTTCATTAGGGTGAGTTTTTAGATTTAATACAGCGCTAAAAGAAGCTATGGATAACAAAATATGCTCAGTAATTTTTAGGTTTATACTGGAACAATATTTTTTCTGTTTCTTGATTAAACTAAAACTGTAAGTTTCCTACGCTATTATAACTAAAAATAAAAATGGTACATAATAATTTTTGAATTCGAACAAATATAATCATACAAAAATAATATGATTGTAACATCATGTTTGCTAATACGAACATTATACTTGTAAATTATGTCATAGTGGCTGCTTGTAATATAACTTTTCACTGGATGCATATAACTAAAACAAAAATTGTTTGTGTGTCTGTCTCTCCACTAATTACACTAGCAGATAATAGAAGTTATAAAGAGTAACTTGGGATATAAACAAACGTATGTTTTTTTTTTCAAAAGTGATTCCAAGTACGGTCACATTTGCTTCTTATCCGCCGTGTACCGAAATCAAAGCAAATGAAGCCGCCGGCACTGTCAGTAATTCATTAAATGTATGTATTTATTGGTGACGTAAATCATCCTGCCATTAAAGATTGTTATCTTATCGTTCGATAATAAAATTTATGTATCTAATTATAGGTATATGGCAATAAGATTTCATGATAATTATTAAAATGCGATTAAAATACTGTTTTTGCGCTTAATGATTCCTGCTTATTAATATGTAGAAAACGTGTAAAGAAGCCAGCTTTACTTTATAATACCTATGTATAACATTTTTGTATTTTAACGACAGTACCTTTCAATCGGTTCACTCGTATTGTAACCCTTTTGTCAACAGTATAATTGCCGGGCACATAAACATATTATAGGCCAGAAGAAACACTCCAAATCATACAATTTTGATCTATTTTGAGGAACCGACCTACAGTGAAGACTACCCGCGTAGCTAATAAGACTATGTTGTCGTGCGTTAAATAGCTTTTACCTGATAGGCATTTTAGCGGCAATATGATCAGCATCGTATATTTGTTCCAAAAGGTTAGAAGACATATTACTATACTAGAAGGAGAAGGTGAAGATGCGGTTGGGAGGAAGACAGTTTAAAGATAGGCATGACCAAAACAAAGTAACAATTTTTGCAATTTTGGTGGAACTTTCCTAATTAGCTCCTAACTCAGATAGTTTAATTCTATACTGATAGAGCGAAGGAGATTTAGAGAAAGATATTAGAAGAGGAATAAATGTGGGATGGCTAGAGGGGAAATATGTGATAAATTCATGCTATTTATATTAAAAGGCCAGATAAATCTGTTATAAGGTTGGTTATGTTATATATTATTTACTGGCCGGCTGACTTAGCGGCCGTCCGTCTATGGGAACATTAAACATATCTCGCAGATGTGAGCAGTTGTAAGAATGGTTAAGTTAAAAAGCCAGGAGAAATATAACAGGATCTTTGAAAGTAGAAACTGTAAGTAATAAATTAAGGGAAAGGAGATGACCACCAGCTTCGACACAGCTCAATTTAGTCTTTGGGCCGTGATGATGGAAGAATTATAAATTGACTAGAATTTTATTTCAGAATTTTAGACGTTAGATCAATATTAGATAAAATACCTAAATCAGCTATAATCAGTTCTGTTGTAAATTAAAATGAATCTTTATTGAAATAATGTAGGCCAAATATAAATAATTGTACGTGTTTGGTTCCGTAATTGTTTTTTAGTTATTACTTATTTATTTCAAATCGCTTAGCCATATGTAACGAGCTTTGTCGAGTGTCTCTCTTATGGGCAAGATCTAAAATTAAGACATCTGTATGAGAATCAAAGTAACCAACATAGCTCGCAAAATTAGCAAGCTGAAGTGGCAGTGGGCCGGTCAAATGTGTCGCAGGGCGGCTGACGATCTGAGCAACGTTGCTAGTCGTGCCTTGGGGATGATGTGTGTTGCAAATTCAGGGAGGAAACCTATGTCCATCAGTGAACCAGCTCACGTCGACATGCTGACTTCATTTAGTTGTGATAAAAGTCTTTATGATGTATTTGATCACGATTTTATCTGTGCAGGGGCGGAGAAAGAATACTAACCTCTGTGGCCGGGGTCGGCCTGTCGTAAAAGGCGACAAAACAACCCACCCTAGCCACGTGGTAGGGCCTCAAGGCCGTCTGGATGGCGACCACCTTTGGTCTTAAGTATGCCGCCATAATAACCTTGTGTTGTGTTCCGGCATTAGTGACCCAAGTTCCTGTACACTTATGGGACAGCAGCGCGTTCGCGATGCCACTGGCATTGCATACACCTATAGGCGACGGTAACTGCTAAATCCTAAGCGGGCCGTCAGCCTGTCTGCTGTTCTACAGCAATAAAAAAACGATTTTCTGTATCAAAGACTCTGTTTGATTATAAAATGCAGCAACTAATATCTGCAAAGACCTCTAAGTATCATGTCATGTATATGCGGCGATAGTAATGATTGGAGGGGGTAAAACCTGAGTGATTAACATAATGTTTATCGTGTTCGATACTCTACAAGTCCAAGTAGATCAAAAGAATATAACACTAGCTCGTACTCAAATCCACGCTTACACTGATTTTATTCCATTACCCAAGCGAACATTTATAAAAATAACCTTACTGCTTTTTATATCTCATAATTTCACGATCATAATAAGTCGTTAAATTAAGCTAAAACAAACAAGGTTACATCGTTTGAGCAAACTTTTATTTGTTGGAAAGAATAGCTAAATAATTAAAGTTTATCTATTCAGTAATTAACATTATAACACAATTTTTATTGAAGTAAGTAAAAATGAAGACATCAACCAGTGTTGTGAATCATAATGTTTTCTTTAAAAAAAATAGTTTGAACCAAAATAATAACCAAAAATAATAATAGTATATCGCTCTATCAGATACGTAAGTAAAATTTAGAAATGTTTCCTTTCTTTTATTAAACTTCCTCCTTCTTAACTTTCTTGTAATTTTTTTGGCATCAAACAGGGTCTCTAACTTTACTTATCGTATTTTTATGTAATATCTAGCTGACCTGACAAACGTTGTTCAGACGTATAAATAAAAAAAGAAATTTTAATTATGTTTACCCCTATTTCACCCCCTTCAAGTTTCATTTACGCAACAAAAAGTAGCCAATGCGTTCTTCAAGGTCCAATCTCTACATCAAAATTCATCAAAATTGGTTCTGTGGTTTAGGTGTGAAAACGTAACAGACAAATAGACAGAGACAAAATTATAATATTAGTATGGATAGTATGGAAATATGGATATTATTTCCACTCCTACTGCGCTCGGGCCTCCCCCTAGAGGTAACGGATTGTAAACCCACCACGCTTAGCCAAGGCGGATTGGCAGGTTACATATACCGGTGATCTCGGAACGCAGAATGTTTTCCTTCACCTTCTAAACATCAAAACTTCCTAAGCGGTGCATGCCATCATAGGATTCGAACCTGGAACCCTTTAGATTGGTCTCCGATTGGAATACCACTGAGCTACCAGGTACTTTTTATATTATATTACATTAAGTATTACAATAAAAAAAAAACATTTCAAAGAGCAGCGGAAATAGGACAATAAGTATTTGTGTTTGTATTTTTTGTATCTAAATCTTAAAACATATATTTAATGTGCTATGATCGAACTGATATAATTTTTAACACCTGCTCCTGTGAATCTTTTTTTTTATTGCTGAGGAACAGCAGACGGGCTGACGGCTCCGGGCTGCTTGCGATACTAGGGGCGCCGTGAACACGCTGATGTCCCATAGGGGAGCAGAAACCTGAAACTATAGCCGTTTTGCCCATTTAGTTTTCACATGTAACATATTTATGAAGTTATTGAGTTGAACGCCATTTATTTCGCTATTCATTTGTTTTTATATATCTTACATCTTTAAACGAGCAATTCTTGTTTATATATATATATATATATATATATATATATATATATATATATATATATATATATATATATATATATATATATATATATATATATATATATATATATATATATATATATATATATATATATATATATATATATATATATACCTAGTCAGGTCATAAGTATTGTCACACAGTAAAAACTTTTCTTTTAGAATGCTGGCCATAAAAAAGTTTATTGATTTCGAATTTCGAATTGTTCATGAAAATAAAAAAGGTATACTTTTAGAATTTTACTCATTTTTAAATATGGAGTGGACGCTTAAAGAAGACCGTGTTGCAGTTATTGCGTTGCATCGTTTCAGTTACGCGCCAATTCAAATTTTTAACATACTGAAAAATTTGAATATAACCAAAAGATTCGTTTATCGTACCATCAAACGATACAATGAAGACTCTAGTGTAGATAACAGGTCAAGAAGTGGTCGCCCTCGGTCTGTTAGGACTCCAGCAGTGATAAAAGCTGTGAAGGCACGAATTCAAAGAAATCCCAAACGTAAGCAGAAACTGTTGGCCCTTCAGATGGGGTTAAGCAGAACCACGGTGAAAAGGGTGTTAAATGAAGACTTAGGGCTTCGGGCATATCGAAGAAAAACAGGACATCGTTTGAATGCTCGTCTAATGGACCTGAGACTGAAGAGATGCCGCGCTTTGTTGAAGCGGTACGCGGGAAAAAAATATCGGGAAATTCTTTTTTCGGATGAAAAAATGTTTACCGTAGAAGAGAGCTACAAGAAACAAAATGATAAGGTGTACGCACACAGTAGTGAAGAAGCGAGCAACCGTATTCCGCGTGTCCAACGAGGTCATTTTCCATCCTCGCTCATGGTATGGTTGGGAGTTTCTTATTGGGGCTTAACAGAGGTACATTTTTGTGAGAAAGGTGTAAAAACGAATGCTGTTGTGTATCAAAATACAGTCCTGACGAACCTTGTGGAACCTGTTTCTCATACCATGTTCAATAACAGGCACTGGGTATTCCAACAAGATTCGGCGCTAGCTCATAGAGCGAAGAGCACACAAGACTGGGTGGCGGCGCGTGAAATCGACTTCATCCGGCACGAAGACTGGCCCTCCTCCAGTCCAGATTTGAATCCGTTAGATTACAAGATATGGCAACACTTGGAGGAAAAGGCGTGCTCAAAGCCTCATCCCAATTTGGAGTCACTCAAGACATCCTTGATTAAGGCAGCCGCCGATATTGACATGGACCTCGTTCGTGCTGCGATAGACGACTGGCCGCGCAGATTGAAGGCCTGTATTCAAAATCACGGAGGTCATTTTGAATAAACTTTAATGTCATAAGAATCTATGTTTTGTTAAGTTCATTTTGGTATATGAATGGTTACATAATGAATAAACTTGTTACAATTATTTTACACTAGCAGCCCGCCCCAGCTTCGCACGGGTATTTAATAAAAATTTCAAAATTAAAAATTATATACACACACATACCTAAACCCTTCTATTTTTTTTTTTGGTCTTGGGGAAAAACCTCTCTTGACGGGTTCCCCCGACCCGGGGGGACCGAGGGATATGTGGGACCCCGGGAAAGATGTTCGACCATCCGATTACCCACTAAAAAACCCCGCTATTCTCCTATTGCCTACGCCCGGGCCCACGGATATAAGGCCTGCCGATCTCGTGGCCCGGGCCGGCGCCGGCCCGCCCTTTGTCTTAAGGCGTTCTTCCTTCTAAAGTGTTGGCGCCAGGGGGTCAGGGTTTCGTCCCCCCGGCGCTCTCCTAACAACTCTAGGAGTTGAGGGGGGCCGCGGAACAGCACGCGGCCCTCTCCTTGCAATAGTGCGGGCGGCGGATCCTCCCCCGAGGGGCCGCCCGCAGCCGCTTTCTACGGCGGCCGGAGGTCGTTGCCCGCCCTCCGGTGCCGACGACGCGGCCTACGTTGGCGGGAGGGAGGGCGGTGGCGGACTTCCGCTCCCGTTCCGCCACCTCCCTTGCAGACACTCCTCTTCCTTGAGTCGTGTACCTCATTACTGAGGGTCGTAATTCCCCTTATAAGAACCCAGTTTCTCTTTTATAATGTTCTTCCACCTGTGCCTGTCCTTGGTGTGGTGGAGTGCATCACTACTGCCTCGCAAAAGGAGGTGACGGCCGTCCATCCAGGATCGCCCCCGACCATGGACAGAACCAGGGCCGGGAGCGACAGGTCCGCGGCCAATTCCGGACGGGACTCGCATCCCCGTCGCGTGTTAGTCAGGCGTGAGTACGACTACCAGACGACACTCCAGAAAAACCAGAGAGTCGCCTGACGTTGTAGCCGGCCCAGCAAGACCAACCGACAGCGAGGATGCAATTCCCGCCCTGGGAACACTCTCTGTGCAGGCGCAGTCGAAATAGGCATGGTTTCGACTACCAAATCAGGGCCCAGGGCAATCCCATTCATTGGGGGTCCCAATCAGTATTCGCAACCATCCCACCGGGGACCACGCCACAAACAGAGAGCTAAGTTGGAAAGGATGTAGGAGGTAGACGGGAAGAAAGGTAGGAAGGCCTCTGTCGCCTCGGACGGAGAGGGGAGTAAAGCGACGGATGCTCGGGCACCTCGGGTACGCACACCCGTGCACTCCTCAGACAGAGGAGCGCCCTTGAGGGCAAGCCCTTCTATTTGCGTCAGGTTACTAAAAAAATAAAATTATAAAAAAAGTTTGAATATTATTATTTCTATGAAATTTTATTTTAATGATTTTTTTGTTATTATTTTTTATTTATTTTACGTTGTTTTTTAATTAGTTTTTTTTATATTTTTGTAAAAACCCCAGTGACGCACGCCTACATTGCATAAGGTGCTGCTAGCTAGCCGAACAGGGTGCGCAGCTACCACGCAACATTTTTCTAATACTTACATTTTTAAACTCGTGATATCTTTCGAATGGAATATCCGAATTGAATAATTCAAAAAGTTATATAAAGGTATTGAAGCAGTTTTGAATATGAAGTAATTTATTTTGATAAGGATTAATACCAAGATACAAATAAAGAGCCTTTTCTAGGGGCGGCATTTCAATTAAATTTTTAAAATAAAAGAACACTTATTGTGGCATAACTCTAATAGTTAGACATATGCTTTCGCGATACTTTTTGTAAATAATGATGTGTTCTGCAAAGTCGTAGTACATTATTTTATTCTATCATCAATAATTTTCGCTGCGCACGCGATTTAAATAATATTTTAGGTAATTTTTTTACACCTTGGGTTACATTATTGGAGTTTTAGTAAGGATCCCTAATTTTTTCAAAAATATAATATAGCCTATGTCACCCGGAGATAGTGTAGCTTCTCAACAGTGAAAGAATTTTTTAAATCGGGTCAGTAGTTTCGGAGCCTATTCAATGCAAATAAACATACAATCAAATCTTTCCTCTTTATAATAGTAGTATAGATTAAACATGTGACAGAATTTATGACCTGACTAGGTATATATATATATATATATATATATATATATATATATATATATATATATATATATATATATATATATATATATATATATATATATATATATATATATATATATATACTAGCTGACCCGGCAAACGTTGTTCTGCCATATAAATAATAAAATGTCAAAAAATTAAAAAAAAATTTTGGGGGTGGGTCACCCCTAACATTTAGGGGGATGAAAAATAAATGTTGGCCGATTCTCAGACCTACTCAATATGCTCACAAAATTTCATGAGAATCGGTCAAGCCGTTTCGGAGGTGTTTAATTAATAATAGAAATAAGAATTTTAGTTCACAATTTTCCGATAGATGTCGTTAGCAGTTCTGAAGTTATATTGAACAGTTGTAGTGTTTGTGATTTAATATTATACTACCCACATTTTTTACTTAGTACCATCCACTTGATTTGTGATTGGAATCAAGATGACTGTTTTTAATTCTATCGGTGTGCTTTGGTCATTTGTATAAGATGTTTATATTTTTTGATACTCCCGAGTGTTCTTCCACAGTGATAATAAAAGGTATAAATGAGTGTGAGTGTTTAATTGACCAAATGGTCCTACGAACCGGATAATAGTGAGTAAACTGTAAAGTGCAAACATTAACTTAGTAAATTCAGTGAAGTGTTCGACTTATAAATTTTTTGTGAAAAAGGACTTAGGAATATCTTAACGATTAGTAACTTAGTTTTTCTGGCAGTGAATTTGGACTTGTGTTTTTACATATAAAATTTAACATGGCGGATAAAAAGATGAAACAATATATTGCACAATTAAAGACGAATTCAACTAAAATTGAGAAGTTATTTACAAACGCAAGAAAATGTGCTAAGGATAAACGAACGAGAGGGTTTTTGGATTCACGTCTGGAAATTTTACAGGATTATTGGGCTAACTATACAAAGACTTATGATGTTATTTCTGGATTATTAGATACTGAAACATGCGAGGTTGACTTAGAGAAACATTTTGAACAAACTGAAGAATATTATTTAGAGTTTAGGGCTTGGCTTAAGGACAAGTTATATGAATTTAAACAAGATCTAGGTGAAACTTCAAAGTCTGAAATTCATGTATCTGATAGTCAGGCAGAAATATCGAGGATGAGACCCAAACTCCCACCAATATCCATACCACAGTTTTCGGGCGATTACAGTCAATGGATGAGTTTTCGAGATTTATTTCGCTCTTTGATACATAATGATGATCGCTTGACTAAAATTGAAAAACATCACTATCTAAAGACCAGTTTATCTGGAGAAGCTGAACAACTATTGAGGAATTATTCACTTACTGAAGCTAACTATGATGACGCCTGGAAAAAACTAAATGAGAGGTATGATAACAAGAGAATGATCGTTAATAATATACTTACCCGATTTTTAACCCAAAAGACCTTAACCACAGAATCGGCTAAAGGTATAAAGGATCTTATTGATACCTCAAGTCAATGCCTAACGTCCTTAACAAATTTAAAGATCTGTGCATGGAATGCCATTGTAGTGCATATCCTTGTCTCCAAGTTGGATATTGAGACTCGAAAACTTTGGGAGCAATCTTTAGAAGATTTCACTAGTATTCCTACATATGAGGATCTCCAGAGTTTCCTTGAGAAGCAATTCCGAGCCATGGAAATGTATGCACCAAAAGGAAAAACTATTCCACAAACACCTAAAGTAACTAACATCAAAAGCTTCGCTACGAAAATTGACAACATTTGTACTTATTGCACACAGAATCATTATATTTGCCACTGTAAAGAATTTGCCTCTCGCTCCATACCTGAACGTCAAGATTTTGTAAAAAGAAACAACATTTGTTTTAACTGCCTCGTAAAAGGTCACACAGTTTCAAAGTGTAGACAGAGTACAGTCTGCAAGAAGTGCGGACGTCGTCATCATACATTGCTGCATTTTACCGCTTCTAAGGACGATAAATTAATCGAAACTGATAAGGAGAAAGATGACCCAACTAGCAATGCATCTAAAACTTCCTGTAACTTGAGTGTTAACCTAAAAGCTGAAACAAAAGATGATCTTGTTATTTTAGCCACTGCTGTGATTAAAGTAGAGTCAAAGAACAGTGGTACTTACGCATTAAGAGCTCTTGTTGATCAGGGTTCTCAGGGATCTTTTATCTCCGAAGCAGCTGCGCAGTTATTGAATCTTGATCGCACTCCAATTACTGGCAAAATCTCTGGAATTTCTAATACATCAGTGGTCACTACAAAATCTATGGTCACACTTACAGTCCACTCTACAAAACACAATGCATCAACCTTCCAGGTAAATGCATACGTTTTAAAGAAACTCACTTCATTGTTGCCTTCACGTGAGTTCTCACAAGATACTTGGCCTTCATCTATGCAGTTGGATCTGGCTGATCCCAACTATCACAAGCCAGGGTCTATTGAAGTTCTGCTTGGTGCCGACGTGCATGCATACATACTGCTTGAAGGCTTACACAAGTGTAACTCTCTTATTGCACTCAACTCTTGCCTAGGTTGGCTAATCTCAGGTAGAGTTTCACAAACTGGATCGACAATAAACGAACATAATACAGTTGTTATGCAAACCAAGATTGAGGTCGATCAGTTACTAAGACGATTTTGGGAGATTGAAGAGAGTTTACCCCACAAAAAACCTATGACCGAGTTAGAAATACAATGTGAAGAGCACTTCAAACTTACTCACACTCGCAATGCTGTTGGTCGGTACATTGTCCGTCTACCATTTAAAGATAATCCACCCACAAACCTTGGAAATACAAAACCCCTTGCAATCAGCCGCTTACAGCACATGGAAAAACGTTTTACACATAAGCCTGAATTCAAGGAAGAATATCACAAATTTATGGAGCAGTATGAATCCCAAGGTCATATGATGATGATACCTGAAAAGGAAATAGTTACACCTGAAGTTTATTATTTACCTCATCACGCTGTTCTTAGACCGACGAGTCTAAGCACGAAGTTGCGTGTAGTCTTCGACGGAAGTGCTGCACCTGTAAATGGAAAATCATTAAACGATGAACTACTTATTGGCTGTCCTCTTCAACAAGATGTCAGAGATCTCATAACTCGATGGAGACAACACCAGATTTGTTTAGTCGCAGATATTCGTCAGATGTATCGTCAGATTCTAATATGTAAAGATGACGCTGACTATCAAAGAATTTTATGGCGAAAATCTCCAACACAACCAATAAAAGAATATAGACTACTTACAGTTACTTATGGAACATCTTGTGCACCCTTTTTGGCCATACGCACTCTTCACCAATTGGCTGAGGACGAGAAGAATGATTTCCCAACTGAAGCTGAAATCCTGAAAAGCGACTTATATATGGATGATCTGCTTACTGGTGTCTCCACAACGGAAGACGCTGTGATGCTACAACAAAGGTTGACTGAACTTTTAGCTCGTGGTGGGTTCCCTTTACACAAATGGTCATCTAATAGTAAGTTAGTGTTGTCCCAAATCCCCAGTGTTGATAAAGACTCGCAAAGTGCGGTTAATATAAAACTTCAAGATACAATTAAAACTTTAGGTATTACATGGAACTCGGACTCTGATAACTTTGAACTTAATTGTAATTTAAATCACGATAATAACACAATTACCAAAAGAAATGTATTGTCCACAATTGCTAAATCTTTCGACCCTCTAGGTTGGCTAACACCTGCGATTATAAAACTTAAAATCTTTATGCAAAAACTCTGGTTGGCCGGCTTGGATTGGGACGAAGAGTTGACTCCTGATCTTAAAGAGGAATGGGTTACTTACCTTGATCGTTTCACGCACATTGAAAACATTCAGTTCCCTAGATGGCTTGGTGTATCTAATGCCACCATTAAGCGGGAGCTGCATGGATTTAGTGATGCCTCTTGTGCTGCATACGCTGGAGTAGTGTACCTTAGAGTTTTGAGAAATGATGGCAACATTAACGTTTACCTTGTTCTTGCCAAATCCAAGGTTGCCCCAGTAAAGCAAGTATCTCTCCCACGTCTGGAACTCTGTGGTGCATTACTAGTAGCCAAAATGATAAATCATGTTAAAACCGTTTTAAAAATACCTGACAATGATATTTACACTTGGACAGACTCCACGATAGTTTTGGCTTGGTTGCGTAAGATACCAAATACTTGGACTACATTTGTTGCAAATCGCACTTCAGAAATTTTGACACTCACAAATAGTAACCAATGGCATCATGTTAGTTCTGCAAATAATCCCGCTGATCTAGCATCACGTGGATGTTATCCTTATGATCTACAGCAGTCAAAACTATGGTGGAACGGACCTCAGTTTTTATACAAGGCATATGAAATTGAATATTCTTTATTTGAGATTTCTCAAACCGATTTAGAAATGAAACCCACCCCAAAAATATTATGCAATGTAAATGTTACTGAAAATAATGATGCTATTGCAATTTTAACTCGATTCTCCTCGCTGTCGAAATTGATTCGAGTCATTGCTTATTGTTGTCGTTATTATAATTTATGTAAAGTTAGAGTACTTAAGAAAATGTTTACTGAACCTGCTTATTTGAGCGCTAATGAGCTTGATGATGCTTTTAATCGATGTATTAAACTATCACAATTGATGTCATTCCGCGACGAGATCTCTCGCTTAACGCTAGGTAAACAGGTTGCCAAATCAAGTAAGATTTATGTACTAGACCCTTTTATCGACGATAAAGGCATTATTCGTGTTGGTGGTAGACTCGCGAATGCAGAGATTCCAGGCGACATGAAAAACCCGATTCTGTTAAGTGGCACTTGTGCCTTATCTAAACTTATTGTTGTAAATGCGCATTTGAAATCTCTGCACGGAGGCAATCAACTTACTTTAAATATTGTAAGACAAAGGTTTTGGATCACTCGAATTAAAAGTCTTGTCAAAACTGTAATCCACAAATGTGTCCCTTGTTTTAAACAGAAGGCTAATCCACTCCCTCCTTTTATGTCAGATTTACCTAAATTCAGGATTAAACCTAGCCGACCCTTTCTTACGAGTGGAGTAGACTTTTGTGGACCCTTTACAATGAAATTGTATCCTGGTAGATGTAAGAAAACCAGTAAAGTTTATATTAGTCTATTTGTCTGTGCCGTAACAAAAGCCATTCACTTGGAACTTGTCACTGACCTCACTTCTGCTGCATTTATTGCCGCTTTTCGGCGTTTCACCGCTCGACGTGGTCACTGCAAGGAGATTTGGAGTGATCACGGAACTAATTTTGTAGGCGCGTCCCGTGAACTAGATCTCGCGTTCAATAATTCACAATCTCAACTTGTGGCTGAGATTTCTGAACTTCTCGCTAATGATTTCACGCAATGGAGATTCATACCTCCTCGAGCTCCACACTTTGGTGGAATTTGGGAGTCAGGAGTGAAAAGTATTAAAGGACACTTAAAACGGGTTATCGGCCAAGCCTTCCTCACATACGAAGAGCTCGCTACTTTATCAGCCCAAGTCGAAGCTTGTGTAAATTCTCGTCCCCTCACTCTTATCAATTCTACTCTTGACGAACCCCCATTAACACCAAGTCACTTTCTTGTCGGAGAGCCCTTAATTGGGGTTCCTGAGCCGTCTTTGATTGATGTTAACTTAAGTCCGTTGAATCGATGGCACATAATCCAACGTATGGTGCACTGTTTGTGGCGTCGCTGGCAAAACGAATATTTAACTACGTTACAGCATCGTTACAAATGGAACATAAAGCGACCTGATCTTCCCCTCGGCACTGTCGTTCTCGTCAAGGATGACACACTTCCCCCTGGAAAATGGCTTTTGGGACGTATTATGCAGAAACACCCAGGTGCTGATGGTGTTACAAGAGTTGTAACTTTACAGTACAAGGACAATATTTTTAAGCGACCTATGGTGAAAATATGTCCTTTGCCCCTGGATGAGTCTGACTCCTAGTAACCAGAAATTTGTTTTACTTTGTTTGGTTTATATCTTGTCGTCAGGTCTTAAGGACTTGAGTCGTCCTTGGCCGGCGGAATGTTTAATTAATAATAGAAATAAGAATTTTAGTTCACAATTTTCCGATAGATGTCGTTAGCAGTTCTGAAGTTATATTGAACAGTTGTAGTGTTTGTGATTTAATATTATACTACCCACATTTTTTACTTAGTACCATCCACTTGATTTGTGATTGGAATCAAGATGACTGTTTTTAATTCTATCGGTGTGCTTTGGTCATTTGTATAAGATGTTTATATTTTTTGATACTCCCGAGTGTTCTTCCACAGTGATAATAAAAGGTATAAATGAGTGTGAGTGTTTAATTGACCAGGAGGATTATGGCAACGAAAACTATGACACGAGAATTTTATATATTAGATATAATTGGAATCTCGGAATCGGCTGCAACAATTTTCATGAAATTTAGTATACGGGGGGTTTCGGGGGCGATAAATCGATCTAGCTAGGAATCATTTCTAGAAAATGACAAAAGGTGGCGTTTGAGTAGTCCCAATTTAAACTGAAAAATGACTCTTCCTGACATCTATCGGCGAATAATAATACTATTTATATACTATGCTTTAACGACACACAACACTAAAGCTATTCCAGCAGATGGCGTTGTTAAGTAACACGAAGTCAATGAGTGTTTGCTTTGAGGTTAAACTAAGAAAATCAATTGTTAATTTCCAAAAAACACAATTTATAAAAAAAAAATACCGAGCAAAGCTCGGTCATCCGGATATTATTGCAAAAGGAAATAACATAGTCTAATGATAAAGTAGTACCGAAACCTTCATTTTATATCTGCTTTGCATTCGTATTATCAGGAAGGAAAATATCAATAATATCAAAATGTGAATTCATTATCACAAGTACAGAAAACTCAATGTTACGTTATAAAGGATGAACACGCAACGTTCATTAGTTTTGTAGACTTTGTAAGGGCCACGCCGTTTAAAAAGGTTTACTCTGTAATTTTAATAACTTATAGGCTACTGTTGTTTATCAAATTTAAATAGATATACTCATGCAATGGTTTGTGGAGAAAAACGAGAGAAACTGCCAGTCAACACGTTCGTGACATTGCGAACAAGCTGTTACAAGAAACTACTCTGTTGCGGATACGTATACCCACAGCCGAGCCTCGCAAGTGGGTATATCCGCAAAATACGTATCGCCATTCGGGTATCTCCCAATGAATATTTGTATTAAATAAAAACTATTGTTTAACCTTAGTTTGTAACCAATTTTTATACCAATAACCTCTAGTCTTCTTGGATAATACAGAATTTGGAGATCAAATGTAGATCGCGTTTATACAAACCAACATCATTACCTCCAATTTCAAATTGTTTAAATTGTCATGTACGTTATGTATGTTTACGTTGGTGGCGCTGTAATAAAATTGGCTCAGTTAATCAGGAAGATAAAATTATATCATATATGCTATTGAGATTTTTTATTCCCACGATACGTCATCATGTATGAAATATTATATTTTAGACTATTAAAAACTACAAACAAATTTAATATTATTATAAAGCTGGTATTAAGGTTATACATTAAGAAAAAATTAAATAAATATTCGATAACTAATTATTTTATATCTACCATATTTACTTTGAAATTGCAACAATGTTATTGAAAGTAAAACAAATGTTAACACCGATAGAGGCACACATGAAATTATAATAGATACGAAGTCCAGCGAACAATGAACCACGTAACAGACAACTGGCGAATGCCATTACGGGGCCACGGTTTGGCTTCACACAATCCAAAAAAATATAATGAAATAGTCACTCTACATAAGTAACTAATAGACAAGACATATACAGTAGAATATTATAAAGATAGGTATTTAAAATTCAACGGACTTAGAGATTAAGCCACTTTATATGATATCATTATCATATAATTGACTTTAATTTATTAGTGTCAGGCTGGATATAATACCCATTTTTCATTAATATAATTTAGAATTAAATTAATATGTCATTTACGTGGCAGTTCTACTTATTCATTGGCTTACGACGACGCGGGAGTTGACTTCGATAAAAAAAGTCAACACAAACGTTCCGATGTCGTAAGTTGGTAGTGCCGTGTTTCTGTTGAACCTCCAGTCGTCGGCGCATTTGCAAATTGTTGAATATATTTTTATAGCATATGCCATCATGTCTTATGCATTCTTAATTGTGGTTTCTGTTGCTATTACATTAAAGTTGATGTTTTTGAGTTTCTCATTGTATTTCACGTTAAAGGAGTCGAAAGGTCAAGAGACACAGGTCAGTGCTTTTTTGCTCACTTTTTATACAGACTACTTGATTCGATTGTTATTCAGTTTATGGACTTAGATAACTTATCGATATTTATCAACATTTATTGTCATAAATACAATAAATATTTTTTACTCTTTAACTGCAGGTATGAGTTTTATAAAATATTTTAGTTTAAAATGGCGCTGTTCCTGGTTTATTATGTTTTTCTTTTATATGTTACACCACAGGAGTATCTACATGGAAATAAAAATATGTAGTAATACAGCGTTCATTTCTTTGAAACCTATTTCGTAGAATTTATACGCGATAATTTTATATTCCGAGTATCAACGTAGCTAATCAACAATATGCTGAATTGAAATATTCTCACGTAATATACATTTACTTTTCAATTTAATGTACAATAGATACAAATTCAAACTTGGTTCGTAATGATTCGTAATAGTACGTATGAAATTAATTTGCAGTACTTGATTGCAATATAAACTATTGTAATGTTGCGACAATCTGCGTAAAATAGCTGGCAAGGACTAGATGCAACGAACTGGAGATAGGGCTCTGTGGCATGCCTTGGAGAGGCCTACGTCCAGCAGTGGACTTCAATAGGCCGACGATGATGATGATGATAATGAAGTGTATAGTTGATAATTTTCGAAATCAATTTATTTGGAAATTTACTGAGTTTCTTATTCTTTTAACTAAGAGTATTTATTTTTATATTTAATATATCTATTCTCATTCGTTCCTTCGTAGCGTAACGGCTAACGCATGTCAGTATGATTGTCGGATGTCACGGATTCAATACCTGTCCCGCGTCTGTGTGCTTAATGCTTATACGTACATTTATTTCCAAAAGAAAAGTATATATGTAGTATATTAATACTGCCCATAATACAATGCTATGCTACTTTGGGACTAGATGGTGCTGTGTGAATTGTCCCAATATATTTATTACTAGCTGTGCCTGCGACTCCGTCTGCGTGGAATAGTGACTTTGGGCAGAATTTTTTGGATATATCTTATGGATTACAAAGTCCAGCCTAAGCTAAACCTTATTTCATATGATTGATGACATAAATCTGAAGTTAACTTAAATTGGAAATTCAACCTACATGTCCAACCTAAGCTGATCCCTATTTCATTTGATTGATCATATAAATCTGAGGTCAACTTAAATTGGATTATCAAATTTCCGAAACTTATCATTTTTAACAAAAACTATTATTTTTTTCTAAAATAAAAATAGCCTAAGTTACTCCTTGTTACATCAGCTATCTGCCAGTGAAAGTCCCATCAAAATCGGTCTAGCCATTTCAGAGATTAGCCGGAACAAACAGACAGACAGACAGACAAAAATTGTAAAAAACGTTGTTTTGGTATATGTACCGTGTATACGTCCGAATGCACTTAGCGAAAAGCGGTTATTTTAATATCACAAACAGACCCTCCAATTTTATTTATTTGTATAGATTGCAGGTTCTGCCTAAACTCTGGTAGTTTAGTGTAGAAAAAAGATAATAATCGCTTTAGTAATATCGGTGATTAAGTGATTATTTACTGATTGGAAAAATCTTTCTTCTTTATCATTTAAGACATACGTATGTGGTTATTGTACCCACATATAGCAATTAACTTAATTCAAATAGTATATTTTCTTCAGTTAACCCCTTCTCATCCTACGAGAACGGGCCCTGCTTCGTTTTGAGGGTGTCGTTAAATGCAATAAACTCCTCCTGCCACCTCATTGGCAGCTATAAAAGTGAACCATCAGGTGTTTTTTAAGGATTTGAGAAACAGCTGTCACTTTATTCATAAGTACTTTTATTTACCTTCCACCATTTATATTTTTTTAAATGCCGGAAGCAAGGTCCGCTTCACGGAAACTTCGTCGAAACTCCTCGGAAAGGACAACTTGGGATGAAGAGTTCAAAAGAATAAACTCCTTTTTATTGTTTAACCATATTTATCTTATCTTTAACAAGAAGTCTCGTGATCATAACGATGTTTTGATTTGCAAAAGAACAACGTTTACAAATAGATTCGCCTGTGATAATGACATTGTATACTTGCATATTAATTCTTGTTTTTCAGTTTCGTTGACATTTTTGTTTGTTTAGACTTCGTTCCCTCTAGTGAGAGGTCCAAAAGCGGCAGTGGGATGTTATGGCCTTTTCCTATTATAAATAATTCGGTAGCTAAGTGGGATACTGCTTGGCTTATTTATCGAAACCACGCCCAGAGATCGCGGTTTCCACGATGGCATACAAAATGCGTAGCACGACTGCATGGCTGCCTATATGCATATTAATACAAAATTTCACACCTTGAAGTAGCGTGGCGAGAATCCTATCAGTTCGTCTAGAACTGATCTTAGCAATGGGACATCCCATTTTTTTGGCTTTTGGCCATTTGCCTGTCTATTGTCACAGTCCAACACTACAGCCGTAAAATCCATTTCGTGAATCATCTATATTAATATTGATAGCCTGTCTAGTGATTTCACACATATATCGAAAATAACTCAATATAGTACTCGTATACACTCTTGAGCCAATATACTGATCTGAGAAGCCCTGTACGTCGTCACTATTGTATAATCCTCAATACATTTAAGGCTAAATTTATGGTTTTACAAAGACAACTGCCTAAAATAATATAGAAAATTATACCTAGTCAGGTCATAAATTCTGTCACATGTTTAATGTAAAATAATTGTAACAAGTTTATTCATTATGTAACCATTCATATACCAAAATGAACTTAACAAAACATAGATTCTTATGACATTAAAGTTTATTCAAAATGACCTCCGTGATTTTGAATACAAGCCTTCAATCTGCGCGGCCAGTCGTCTATCGCAGCACGAACGAGGTCCATGTAAATATCGGCGGCTGCCTTAATCAAGGATGTCTTGAGTGACTCCAAATTGGGATGAGGCTTTGAGCACGCCTTTTCCTCCAAGTGTTGCCATATCTTGTAATCTAACGGATTCAAATCTGGACTGGAGGAGGGCCAGTCTTCGTGCCGGATGAAGTCGATTTCACGCGCCGCCACCCAGTCTTGTGTGCTCTTCGCTCTATGAGCTGGCGCCGAATCTTGTTGGAATACCCAGTGCCTGTTATTGTACATGGTATGAGAAACAGGTTCCACAAGGTTCGTCAGGACTGTATTTTGATACACAACAGCATTCGTTTTTACACCTTTCTCACAAAAATGTACCTCTGTTAAGCCCCAATAAGAAACTCCCAACCATACCATGAGCGAGGATGGAAAATGACCTCGTTGGACACGCGGAATACGGTTGCTCGCTTCTTCACTACTGTGTGCGTACACCTTATCATTTTGTTTGTTGTAGCTCTCTTCTACGGTAAACATTTTTTCATCCGAAAAAAGAATTTCCCGATATTTTTTTCCCGCGTACCGCTTCAACAAAGCGCGGCATCTCTTCAGTCTCAGGTCCATTAGACGAGCATTCAAACGATGTCCTGTTTTTCTTCGATATGCCCGAAGCCCTAAGTCTTCATTTAACACCCTTTTCACCGTGGTTCTGCTTAACCCCATCTGAAGGGCCAACAGTTTCTGCTTACGTTTGGGATTTCTTTGAATTCGTGCCTTCACAGCTTTTATCACTGCTGGAGTCCTAACAGACCGAGGGCGACCACTTCTTGACCTGTCATCTACACTAGAGTCTTCATTGTATCGTTTGATGGTACGATAAACGAATCTTTTGGTTATATTCAAATTTTTCAGTATGTTAAAAATTTGAATTGGCGCGTAACCGTAACGATGCAACGCAATAACTGCAACACGGTCTTCTTTAAGCGTCCACTCCATATTTAAAAAAGTAGTAAAATTCTAAAAGTATACATTTTTATTTTCATGAACAATTCGAAATTCGAATTCAATAAACTTTTTTGTGGCCAGCATTCTAAAAGAAAAGTTTTTACTGTGTGACAATACTTATGACCTGACTAGGTACATGTATAAAATCAATCACTCTCCGCACAACTATAAATATCATATTGAAGCTTTATTAAGGAAGCTTTAAAGAAAGAATACTAACCTCAGCGGTCAGGGCCGGCCTGTCGTAAAAGGCGACAAAACAACCCACCCTAGCTACGTGGTAGGGCCCCAAGCCAATCTGGATAGCGACCACCTTTGGTCTTAAGTATGCCGCCATAATAACTTTGTGTTGTGTTCCGGCATTAGTCACCCAAGTTCCTGTACCCTTATAGGACAGCAGCGTGTTCGCGATGGCACTGGCGTTGAGGCGACGGTAACTGCTAAATTCTAAGCAGACCGTCAGCCTATCTGCTGTCCTACAGCAATAAAAACTATTGTGGCACTCAGGGACTGCCGCGGTAAAGCAATTGCATAGCATTTTAATCAACTTATGCGATTATAATTATTTATTTATTTTTTATTTATGCAGTAATTATTTTTTTCTAAAATATCGATGTTTTATATCGATATTTTTTGGACAAGATGTATCGATACTCGATAATAAAAAACTAAAACTATCAATGTTACGATATCGATGTTTTTATTATCGAGTATCGTTATATCTAATCCAAAAAATATCGATAAAAAACATCGATACTTTAGAAAAAAAACATCGATAGTTGAAATATCGATAGATATCGCCCATCCCTACCACACTCACCGCACGTGCGCCCCGTAAATATACATCTAGGTATATATGTATACATAGGTGTACATTCAAAAAATTTAACTTGAATTAATATCAAAGGAAAAAATAATTACTGCATAAATAAAAAATAAATAAATAATTATAATTGCATAAGTTGATTAAAATGTTTTTCAATATCGCCCATCCCTACGTTCAGTCGTACCATATACAAACACGTTAAGTGAACGCTCGGCCGAGCTACATGGTAGGCGGAGTGGGGGGTGTTAGGTTTTTCGTTACGGAATTTCTTGATTCGGTCGCCGCGCTCAAAGCCCGCGATAAAAGCTATGCAATAGCTTAAAAAACAATACACAACAATTTTTTTATATTAATTTAAATCTAAAATTTGTATTTTTTTATAAATTAATTACAGGCCGACTTAATCGTAAGCAGTTACCGTCACCTATGGATTTTCGACGCCAGGGAAACTGGACCCTAGGTCTAAATTATGTATTAAGCATTACTCTAATAAGCCTTTATTAAAAAATAACCGTCTATGTCCATAAACCCCATCTGATATAATATCCTTTTCTTTACAGATTCCAACAGCAACTAAATCAAGAGGAAAATCCTTGCTGATATCATGGAAAGAGATACCTCGGTTTTTCTTCCCTAGAATATATTGCCCGGAAGTGAATACAATGAAGACATTTAAATAAAATTTATAATATTAAACAAATTTCATCCACAATAACATTTCTATTATAAAATAGTCCTAATCTCTTTCTTCTTCTTCCTGCCTTTATTTCAACACGGTCGGCACAACATGTTTTCTGTTTCCACTCTCCTTTATTAGTCATCTGAACAATCACACCTTTTTTGCCATTTATCATCTTTTACACAATCCATCTATCTTTTCTTTGGTCTACTTCTCCTTTTACATCCATTCACTCTAGTTTCTAGCATTTTTCTTGTTATATGGCATTCTTCTCTTCGCATTACATGGCAATACCAGGCTAGTATACTTACTACTATTACTTTTCATTTTCTCCATCCCTGACGCTCCTGAAACCTTGCTTGATATATTCGTTTCTAATTTTATCCATGTTTGTAACTCCACTCATACATCTTAACACTCGCATCTCTGCTGCATGCAATCCTATTTTGCTTTATCGAATGAAAATTATTATGATCGAATATAATTAAATCTTTGTTTTGCAGCTTTAATTTTTAATAACCGTCCGAAGTCACATACTCGTGCTCTGAACTATGGTTGCAACTATATCTAGAATCCTAAAAAAATACAGTTGAAATAGCAATAACCATTTAAAATTACTATAAAAATATCTGTAACTATATGTATTATATGGATTAGTTCACAATAAGAATGTATAAGAATGTATCTATTTGTTAAATATAATATAAACAAATCTTTGAGACTTTTATATTCTATAGCGACTAACATCAATAAATTAATTACATTACATTTAGTAGACTCAAATTAAAAATACACTATACTAACAAAATAAAAACAAGAAATTTATAAATAATACACTGACGGACTCATAATCTGCATCAAAGTAATAGACGACTTTGAAATAAATATTTTAACCAAGTATGCAAACTTTCTATACAGATTTAAATTGAAACCTCTAGATTGGTTCGTGAACTTTAAAACAGCGTAGGGTTATATCCTTAAGTTTAAGTTTGTGTACTGGAAAGGACCTTATGACTTTTTTGAAGAAAAAACTGAAATTTAAGGAAAATTGGTTTAATTAAAAAATTGGTTTTAACAATAGACACAAACTTTATGCGAGGGTTTATTTATGTTTTAATAAGGTGTATTACCTCCACGTGCCCTTATTACGGATTCTAATCGGCTCCGCATAGGCTCTATAAAGGCTCGATACAGCAAATATTTTGAATTAGATGCTTTTTCTCCTAAGTACATACTACGAATTTACCTTCAGTAAAATCTCTTGCACAGACTATTATGTTAAAATATTCTCAATTGTCTTTTAACTTTTCTGTGAATATGTTTATTATGATAAATGTATCATATAATAAAGTTGATTTACACAATAATTGACCATATTTGCAAAATAAAATCCTTGTTTCATTGTTCATTTATGTACGCAAACGACGTGCATTCAATATGCGAAGCAAATCATTTGTTTCATTGTTCATTGGATATCAACCTCGAAATACTTGAAAATATGTTTGCTATCTTAACATACATAACATTCACGTTGTTTTTCGTAAAGTGTGAATCATAAAATTAAATGATATCCATCCGCTATTTCGTAATGACCGTCGGTAATTGTGAGCAAGCTGCGACGTGAGATGCGAACAGAACTATAATCACTTTTTGTACATATTAGTGTACATATAAATCATAAATACTTTAAAAAATTATAGATTTAAGAAGCTTAGATTCGTTAGAAATCAATTCGGCTCCCACAATCCTTCATGCAAAAGCTTGATCGTAATTATTAATTTTAAAAATCATAATATTTTTTTATTGCTGTAGGACAGCAGTTACCGTCGCGTGGCATCGCGAACACGCTGCTGTCGCATAAGGGTACAGGAACTTGGGTCACTAATGCCGGAACATAATACAAGGATATTATGGCGGCATACTTAAGACAAAAGGTGGTCGCCATCCAGACAGGCTTGGGGCCCTACCAAATATTAAGAATGTAAACTGTATAGGTAATCTAGGATGGGAACTATGTTTCACAGGACAAATTGTATTCGTAACTTTTTGGAAACAGCAATAAAATACGTAATATTTTTCAAATATTTATTGGTAACATTTTTATAATATGTAACAATGATTTAAAAGTATAAAAAAAAAACAATTTACTGAACACCATTATTCAATATTCACCATTTTCCACAGATAATAAACTTATTTCCCTCTCATACGTCGCCCACTTTACTTTCCTCTTTTGCAAATCTAGTTTTAATTTTCTCTTCTTGTAATCAAGGGCTTTTTGTATGACAAGTCTGTTCAACTCGTGTACGTGGGGATGGTTTGCATATTCCTCAATGTCCATCCATTTGCAGTCCTTCACTTCTTTATGTGAAATAACTATTTTCTCGCTTAATGCCATCATCGTTAGGAGAACGTATACATCGGAGTTGCCGAACATCATATTGTGAGAATGCCGGAATGTGATAAGAGATTGAAATTTCGAATCGACGCCGGTTTCTTCCTTTACTTCCCTTATTGCTGCAGATATAATATCTTCACCTAAAGACATAATCAACATATTTAAAAAAAAGTAATACCTCCGTTTTTTTTCATACTCGCCTGAAGAAAATGGCGGAAATCGAAAGCATTGATCAACACATGAATATACCTTAAGCCTAATATCAAGTTTCATCAAGATAAATGACACAAATTAAAAGGAAAAGCTATTCATAAAAGTTTAAATGTTGATAACATTTTTTTAGTAATTTTAATAACTTTTACATATACATATGTTTGTGTATTTGACACAAATTTCTTTTCTTCGCATAGATATGCTAGTTCCAAAAATTATCCTTAACAAAAAATTTGAGGGGACTTCCACTGACAGTGAGGTGAAGTAAGAAATGGGCTTGAGATTATTTTTACATTGTTCGTTCCCGGATTAATTAACTTATTATTAATTACGTAGCATTGCTTTGTAGGCAATGGAATCTTTCCTCCGTTCGCTACAATCTGATTCATCGTAGACAATTTTTATAATGTTGCCTATATTATTATTATTTTTAGTAAGGATACAAAAAATATGGTGGTAAAATTTGCATAAATCACCGGCTAGAAACTTAACTTAAATCTGCTTTGAACAAGCATAGTGTATCTGATCGCTCTTAGATGGATGCCTTGAGCTCAGTATTGGAAACTTATGGGAAGTTATTAACTAGAGAGCAATACTTATTGTTGAATCAATGATAAATAGTAGAAAAACTCACCTCTTTCAACATATCCACCGGGCAACTTCCAATGGGGGTATTCATAATGCTTCTCAGATATTGCCAATATTTGGTGTTTGGCATTGAAAACCATTGCGCCCACACCTAAATTTGTATGACTTGTTGGAGGCAGGTTGGGCTCAGAGTCCAAAGGCAGCCATTTGTACATCATCACAAACTCATCTCTGGCATGGTGAAAATTAAAGCCTTTCTAAGAATCAAGTCTTTATTTAAAAAACTATATAAAATACTGACTAAATTCTAATGAGGATTTATTATCATAATAAACTCCTTATAATAATAAAATAATATCTATATAAAAGGTTGCCTGGAAGAGATCGCTTTAAGCGATAAGGCCACCTATTGTGTATTAGTTGTAAGAACTTCTATGTTTGTAGATAAATTGAGTATACAATAAAGAGTTATCTATCTATCTATCATATTCATTTAAATCTGTCCAGGGGCAGAGAAGGAATAATGACCTCTACAGCCTGTCGTAAAAGGCTACAAAAAAAACCCACCCTAGCTACGCGGTAGGGCCCCAAGCCCATCTAATCTGGATGGCAGTCACGTTCGGTCTTAAGTATGCCGCCATAGTAATTTTGTGTTGTGTTCCGGCATTAGTGACCCAAGTTCCTATACCCTTATGTGAAAGCAGCACGTTCACGATGCCACTGACATCGCAAACACCCATAGGCAACCGTAACTGCTAAATTCTAAGTGGGCCGTCGGTCTGACTGCTGTCCTACAGCAATAAAAAAGATATTCCTATGACCCCCAGATGGAGCAGAGAGCGTCTATGGTACATCTCCATCCGGAACGGTCCTGGGCGTCAATTTTAATTTCACTTCAGGTTGAGGATAGTAATGATATATTGTATGAAAGCTATTTCTCTCAAATTTAGTGTTAAAATGCCTGTAGAGTGAATGTCTGTTGAGCGCAATGTATAGTGAAATAAATATATGTAAAAAAACGTTTTGTTCTTCTTCTTTTATTAAATATGGCTTTAACAATTGAAAGCGCTGATTTCACCAATGTCCGGGTAGTGACAAGTGTGATAGTTATAATGCCTTTTAGGAAAACAAAATTTAGTCCTCAAAAAAATTGTTAATCTTTGTTTTTCCTCACTTAATTTCTTGCTTGTCTGTGCAACTAGATTTTAATAGTACACCCTACTACATAGAACTATAACAGTAACATAATAGATCTACTATGAACTTCACAAATTGCTAATGCGCTGGAACCTTGTCACATTAACGTCCACAACTAAAAAACAGTTATAAACGTTTTTGTTTTAAAATACCATATAATACATACTACCCGTACACTTAAAGAATGGGATTGAAAATGGCGTCGCTTTTGTTCACTTCTCACTCGCACACTGTCGCTATCTATACTCACACTCGCCGGTACGGACCACAACACAACAACCGTTATGATGACCGTCTTTTGTATTCGAACAGTCCCATTACATTAGCCGCCATTTCTAATCCCATTCTTTAAATGAACGGGTAGTACTGATATTATAAATGCGAAAGTAACTATCTGCTTCGATTGAATCGATTTTAACGTACACTGCTTCGACGGTACGCAGCCTGATGATACTTAACTAACAAATCAAATCAATGTTTAAATAATTTTCAACGTTTATTCGTACATTTTAAACATCTAACCTAGTTCATCAACTCCACACTCATATAATCTAAATCAGATTCAGAATCTCTAGTTTGCATGGTTCTGCAGTCTGTTGTTTCTGATTCATTATCGTTTCCTGTGTGGATGATAATTATTCGTCAACTACTCTTTCTTTACGCCAGTATTCCTCTTCAAACCTTTTTGCGTGATTATTAACCTCATTTTTCCAAACTTCTGGAGTAATTGACTACAAAGTCTCCAAGGTTAAGAATTATATCTTAGTCTCCAACTGTTTTACATTCTTGTCAGGGACTCTTTGCTTAACGAGGTTCCAAATATACTCAATGGGATTGAGGTCAGTTATATGGCGAAAGTCTTACTACTTTGTGGCTATTGTCAGCCAATAATTTATCTATTTTTTTTCGGCGCTTTGTATTTTTTGCGAACGGTACTGCCAATTTCATAAGATTACGTCACCAAAATGGCGACCAGACGCATTAGCAATTTGCGGAGATTACACATATAGGTATTGGAACAAAATTTTTTGATGTCACAAAAAAGATATGGACTCTTATTACTCTAAAGTATTTTTATTCCTTATCAAAGCCTGTATTTATTCCTAAGTATTTACACTACTTACTAAGTACAGTACTGGCTACAATTGGGAATGGTGACTTACTTGTGCTAATATTGGAACACAGAAAGCATGCTTAATGTTGACTCTAAACCATATACACCTTCGACCCTCTGATGACCATTTACCCAATGATACTGAAATCAATACAATTGCAACAATTAATACAGATAAATATAAAGAAATAAATAAAATGTGGAATAGATGATAATGAGACATAAAAAGAGAGACACAAAACTGCTAGTTAGCTCAAAAGAAAGATAATAAATACATAGTAACAAAAAGAAACATTTATTTATTGCAATTGGGAGTCTTGAGGATTAAAGATGCATGATGCTGAAATACAAATGCAAAGATGTAAGCTTAAGAAAAGTTTAAAAGTAGCACCACAGACAAAGAAATTAAAAAGAATTACACTAGCATTACTAGCATAGAAATAAATAAAAATTACATTTTGGATAATATGTCCATAAAATCCATTCTTAGAGGGTGTCTACAATACGTAATGAGTAACTATGTCAAATTCCAAATTATTTCATGTATAGTTTTTGAGATCATGTGATAAATGATAATATAAAACAAGGGAAATATTAGGCATGAAAGATAGATACAAGAGTAGAACAAAGAAAAAAATATATGAACTATGCGAAACCTTATATTGCTAATAAAGGTATAAGAGTTAAAAAATTGTTTAAGAAGAAAAGTATAGGACATGCAAAGGAGAGCTACTAAACAAATCATGTGGTATGTAAACTTTTGTATTAGGGAGTTAATTAGCCTTTGTAATGATAAAAGGGGGTTTATAACCAACACTCACCTTCAAGCTTCTCTTTGAAATTGTCTACATTACTAATCTCCTTCATAGTATTTACTGTGATACCATTATATCTATCTTTTTCACCAATGAATATAGTATTTGATGATACGCTGGCATACTTGCATATACAATTCACTCTGGATAAAATATAAAAATTATTAACAATGAATAACAGTCTTTGTAGTCTGTTTCTTCAAAAATATACTTGTTTAAATTGTGGTGGAACAGCATACAGGCTGATGGCCTACTCAATAGTAAGCAGTTACTGTCGCTAAAGGAAGGCACTGCGAAAAAACTGTTCACATAGGGATACTGGAACCTGGGTCAGTAATGCTGGAACACAACACAAGGTTACTGTGGTGGCATACTTATAGACCGGGGATGGTTGCCATCTAGATATGCTTGGGGCTCTATCACATAGCTAGGGTTATTTTGTCACTATAGCATGCCAACCCCAGCCACAGGGGGTCAGTATTCTTACTCCACCCCTGTGCAGAGAAAATGGTAATGATTCATAGTTTTTTATAACTATGCAATATTATAAAGAATATAAGATGAATATATGAAAGCTAATTAATGGTTCAAGTTGATAATCTAAGTTTTTTATTAAATTTATTTTATTTATTTATTAATCAATAGACAGTATATAGTTTCTAGGCTTGTTTAATATGACTATTGTAAATATATTGGCCACAGCACATTTAAGTGTTGCTGTCTTTGAATAATATATAAATAGCTATATAACTTTCATAAATCTATTTATAACACAATAAATTACATTACATTACGATTTACGCCATGCCACCTCCGCCGGGCCCCGGCAGGAGGTGTAGACCCAAAAAGTGCTGGCTTGTCGTCGTAAAGGGTGATATGCGTGCCAATGTGCTCACTACCAGGGATGCTGAAGACCGTGCGAAGTGGAGTAGAAAAAGTCGGAAAGCGGACCCCGGGCACCGAAACGCAAGTTTGGGTTGCAACCGGGATGAACGCTGAGATGATGATGAAATTACATTACGATTGGTTATTAAATTTTCATATGAAATATATATCTGAAAACAACCAATGACAATATAAAAACTAAAACTACCAACAACATACATAATACCTGCAGATATCACAGATTTGATTACCATACATTCCATTGTGGTTGTGCACATTTAAAAAAGATAAAGTATTTAAGCAGTATATCATTTATTTACCCAAAACACAAGTACTGCTGCTTATTTAGGGACTAGATAGTGCTTTATGATTTGTTAAAGTATATTTATAAAGGTAAAGTATATATGAGTCGTATAGAAACAAAAACAGCAATCTGTCATTTTGGTGAAAATCAAGTTATATATTAGGCAGCACTGTTCCATTAGAATATTCTTTGCCCATTTAATAACTTCATATCAAAAACAGTAAATTCTAACCAAAAATTCGACTCAAAAAACTAATTTAGTATCAAATACAGCAATATACTGATATGTTTTTTCTTAATTACCACTAATTGGTGAAATGTCAGATTGCTGTTTTTGTTTCTATACGACTCATATTTAGTAAGTGATTAATACTGCTTGTATCCAAAGCAAAGCAAAGTGTAGTAGGACTTTCAAGTCAACTGGAAACTTCAACTCTCTTTTTGCAATTCATAGAAATGCAAGTCTTGATTAGATGTGGCTAAAATTAATTTTACGGAAGTGACTGCCATCTTCTTTGCTGACCGTAAATTAGCAAAAGTAATAATTAATTAATCGCCTTTGGAGAATTCTTGAGCGATACGATATGATAAACATATTTTCTGAAAAGACTTCTAAATTATTTTTTTCTTATTTGTTAAAATTAATTTAAATCTATATGTTTTTGTTCAAATTAATAAAACATTTAGATATAATAAAATTATAATTGCAAATGAATTAATATATTACTATTATTTTCTAATAATTTAAAGCATAAAAATACCTTTTTAAATATTGTACGCACTAAAAAGGCAAACTGTTGATACAAAATGTAATATTATACTAACCAATATAATATACCCTTTATTGTACCGTTCTAACAATAAATAAATATCTGACCATGAGAACAGGTCCAAGTTTAAACACATATTACAGACATGTAAACTAGAAATATACCTTACCTCGGAAGTAAATTAGTCAAACCATTATTAATAAGGTTTAAGTGACGACTGAAAACTACATAACGAAACATGTTATTAACATTAACACCGCTTAAAATAAAAATGTATAGGTAAATAAAGCAAAATTTGCCCGCTTATTTCGAAAATAATAAGTTTTTAATAACATGTATTATTATTTGGATTATATTTTATTTAGCTAATTTATCTACAAATATTACGGAACATATTTAATGTATTACATTATTATAAATTCCCGAATTTAAATAATTGATGTTGTTGTTGTTGTTGTTTTAATTTGCCAATCTGGCAGGCAAAGGACTTGGTCCATACAGCCTTGTCAATTGTAATCATTTCCAGAAATTTGTTGGCATATGCCATGTCATAAGTATTCAAAGTTGCAGCTTTTTAATTTATATTAAAGGCCGAAGCCATGTCAAATGTATTTCAAACCCAGTAATCGTGTAATCAAATAGGCCTAAGCCATGTCACTTGTCTAAGAACTTTCCCAATCCATTTCATATCCTTATAGTTACATCTTCATGTCATAATCCTTCAAAGTTCAATTCCAGACGTTGTCACAAATTTGTAAAGAATAGAATAGGTATCCGAGTTTTTAAGTAGATCCTGGATGGAGCGCGGGATTTCTCCAGGGTTTTTATAAATATGGAGGAGGGAATCTACCAGTATTAATCTAGCCACCGCAAAATAAGTACATTTGAAGAATATATGATCCAGAGTTTGATTTTCAGAATTACAATAATTGCAAATAGATGACGAAACAATTTTCATTCTAGCCAATACAGCATTAACTTTACAATGACCAAGCCTTAATCTGCAAATAGTTGAGTAAAATTTTCGTCCCATGTAAATATCGGGTTTCACAAACCAAGGTGTAACAGGATTGGTAGAATTAACAATAGAAAAGTACCATTGCCCTTTTCCAGTATTGATTATTTCGTTTTTATAATTGGCCCAGTCTTCTTTAATTTTTTGCTTCAAAATGATATAAGAGTCGGTGTAAGGGATGGCAATACCAGGATAGGCGATAATGTCACTCGTCTCGTTATCTGTGATAGCCCTGGCTAAGTAATCCGCGTGCTCGTTTCCAATTACTCCAATATGAGAAGGAGTCCACAAAAATACAATATTAATGTTATCTTCTGTAAGAATCGTCCACAGTCTTTTAATTTCATAAATTATATAATTAACACTAGTGCTCAGCTTACAATTATTGATCGCCGTTAATACACTCATAGAATCTGATATAATCAACCAATCAGAGGTTCCTTTATGGTGCTTTTGCTGTACATACTGAAGGGCAAACAGTACTGCCAGACATTCAGCTGTATAAATACTAACATACGCTGGTAACTTTATTCCATGTCCAATTTTCATGTGAGGTATGTAAAATGCACAAGATACATTGTTATTTCTTTTGGACCCATCAGTGAATATGGCAATATGATTAGGATATCTATTAATCTGCTCATACACTTCTTCTTTACATTTCATTTTATTCTGTATGATAACATTAATTTCTGCAAATTTACTTTTATATGAACCTCTATAGCAGGGCCAGTTAGCATTTGCTCGATATATATTATAATCCTGACCTAATTGTATTATTTCTGAGAAATCTTTAAAAATATAAGGAGCTGAATCATTTATAGGATGAAAGCAATTATAATAATGAAGGATTTTTTGAATAACGGATGATCCAACATTGAATATAATTTAATTAGAAAGCGATTCTTAAGATATTTAAATCTTAGAGATAAAGGAAGTATATTACATTCCGATTGAAGAGAAATAATTGGAGATGTCCTCATGGCTCCAGTAATAAGTCTTAAGTTATTATTCTGTAACACTTCAAGTTTTTGACAGTGCCTTTTGCTTGACCCAAAACACATAAATGCATATTCGAAATGGCTACGAACAAGAGATTTATATAACATTAGTAATATTTTAGGATCTGCACCCCAGTATGTCCTAGCTATAGCTTTTAAAATATTGAAAGCTTTGGATGCCTTACAAACAATGGAATCCACATAGCTTGTCCATGAAAGATTTTTAGAAAAAGTAACACCAAGAAATTTAACATTATTAGCTATAGGTAAGAGAATCTTGTTATAATACAATTTTACATTAAAGGGTCTAAATTTATTAAATAATACAACCTTACTCTTGTCTGTGCTTATGTCAAGGTTTAGATAAGAAAAGTATGAATTAAGGTTTTTCAAACAGTTATTAAGAGTCTCTACAAGCAATTTTACATTTGTTCCTGATATATAAATAACTAAATCATCAGCATATTGTAAATTGGAGATAGATGGACCTAGAATTGAATTAAGCTTATAAATATACAAAATAAAAATCAAAGGGCTAAGGATACCACCTTGACAGACGCCCTTGTGAGAATATCTTGGTCCGATCAAGTCACCACATGAATTTATTTTAACAAAGACTTCTCTATGATGTAAGAAATTAAAAATCCAATTAATTAATTTCCCAGGTATACCAATAGACCCCAACTCAGATGCAAGAATGTGATGATTAACATTATTGAAAGCGCCCACAATATCAAAGAAGATACCTATCAAGACTTCTTTATTTTTAATGGAATTATAAATATCTAGATGAAGATGTGTAATACTTTCCCTAGCTGATTTACCTCTTCTAAAACCTAACTGGTTTGAAGGTAATAAATGATTACTTTCAATGTAAAATTCAAGACGTGACTTCAACATTTGTTCAAAGATCTTACCCATACATGATGTTAGTGTGATAGGTCTATAAGAGTCTGAAAGTTGAGGGTCTTTTTCTGGTTTCAAAACAGGAACAATAATATCAATTTTCCAATCATCTGGTATAAGAGACTTATCCCATAATAAATTAAAAATATTTAAAACAACATTCCTGCAACACGTTTTCAATTTTTTCAATACTTTGTAAGAAAGGCCATCTAAACCACTGGTAGTATCTTTCCTCGAGTCACATGCAGCATTAAATTCATTAATTGTAAAGGGCTTAGTGAGAAAGTCTATGTCTGCAACATAGACTGAAGAGGTTTTTACAGGAAGTTCGACTGTATCTGGTGTAAATTTGTTTAGGATTTCATAAGCCCACTTAAGATCAGTATGTTTGGTATTCACAGGAGGAATGTAGGTTTTATTGAATTTTCTAATTTTGTTCCAAATCAAAGTCAATGGCGTATTTCTATTTATTGATTCACAAAATTTAATCCAGCTTAAATTTCTTTCTGTTTTTAAAACTAACTTTTTATTTGCCTGCATTCTCTTAAAGTTTATATAATTTGACTCAGTTGGATCATTTTTGAATTTAATGTAAGCTGCCTTGGAACTAGCAACTGCATCATTACACTTTTCACTCCACCATGGCAGAGCTAATTTTCTTTGCTTTCTCGAAGAAGCAGTAAAATTACAAGAATGTTGTTGAAAGGGATGACACTGTGTGATAGCATTTTTAAATAAAAGTATAAGATGACTATAACCTTTCAGGGGATCACTATAATCAAACTGACAGCTATGCAATAAATCATGAATATGTTTGGTATAATTAGTCCAGTTTAGTAGACGATTATTAGAGGAAATTTTTTTATTATTATTTGAGATATTAAAATTTGAATTTTTAAAATAGTATTTTGATATTACAGGGAAATGATAACTGCCTAAAGAATCATCACCAACATACCACTCTGAAGAAAGGGATAAAGATGGGGAAACTATTGTTAAATCAAGAGCATTTTGACGCCATGTATGAGACCCTACTGTTGTCTTGTCACCATTATTTAGAATGACAAGACCCAAATCATCTACACATTGTAGTACATCATTTCCTCTTGCATCTGTAGAGTCGCAACCCCACACTGTATTTAAAGCATTGAAATCTCCTGCAATAATCATTGGTTCCGAAAGGCTATTGAATAAATTATCTAGTTTAACTTTACTAAAAGGAGGAGAACATTGCTTGGGGCTGTAAAATGATACTAATGTAATTTTTATATTAGCAAAATTTAACTGTATGGCAATATTTTGTAAAGAGTCATCATAAAATGTATCAAGCATGCGATAACTTAATGTATTGTGAATGAAAATAGCAACACCATTATGACTATTACCAGAATCCAAACGAGCTATATTGTATCCATTAATAGAAAAGTTATGATGTGCTTGTAACCAAGTCTCACAAACAAGAGCAACATGTATTTCATTCTCATATAAAAACTGTGTAAATAAATAACGATTACTTATCAAACTCTGAGCATTCCATTGTGTGATTCTTAAACAATCCATTTAGATAATTATTTAGTATTTTTGAAAATATCCATGAGAACATCTTTAATAAACTGAGATGAAATTGATTTATTATTAGTTTTATTTTCTGTTATTATTTTAACAATTGACTTTGTAATAAGATCCATTATATCAACAGAATTAATTAATGAAAGGAACTGTTCTGGCTTAGATTTAGATGGTAATGAAGGAAAAGATTTCTCGTTAAAAAGGTCACTAAATTTTCTTTTTTCTGCCAAATCTTTACTTTCTGCAATCATTTTTTTTTTAATTGGGCAGCTCCCCGAAACACTAACATGTGGACCTTTACAATGTACACATACTGCTTTATCAGTTGAAAGGGTGCACTCTTTGTAAGTATGAGGCCCAGAACATATTGAGCATCTGATAGAATTTTTACAGAATTTAGCCATATGACCGTATCGGAGGCATTTAAAACATTGTTTCACTGGAGGTATGTACGTTAGTAAAGGAAATCGCCATCCATGAATATCTACAAATTCTGGTAATATAGACGATGCAAAGGTAATGACTATAGTGCCTGTAGGCTCCAAAACGAATCCTGAATTTGTATTAATCCTTCTCATAATGCGACGTACGCAAATTATCTTCCTCTGACTTGACAATAAAGTAAAAATTTTAAAGTTAGATAAATTTAGGGGAACGTTTCTAATTACTCCTGATATTTCTGTGCTAAAGGCTGGGATGCTCGCCCGGAACTTATAATCCTGAAGAAAAGTCTTATTGCTCAAGAAAGCATTTGCCAAATGAGACTTATCAAAGTGTACTCCTATCTTGTACTTATTCATTGATTGGAGGTATTTAATTCCTTTAACATATCGTTTTAGGTGGCTAGCTAAGGAAATAATATCTTTAGAACCTATGGGTTTTCCCTCGTCCGCAGACTCCAGGAACACCACAAAGTCAACTAGAGGTGAATCCTCGGGATACCGTCTCGTGTAATCACTAACATAATATGGCTTAAACTTATCTTTTTCTGAAATTTCTGTCTCGTTAGAATCGCTGCTGCCATCGGACGCTTCATCCGCCCAATCACCAGAGGTCCCAGTTAAGGGACGTTTTTTCTTTTTGGGCATGATGCCCTAACTTTAAAATTAATAAAAATTGCAACGATTGTATTAAATTAAATTATTATATATTATATATTAAATAAAAATATTTCTAAAGCGCGCCTTTACACTTTGCCTTCCCGCCTTTTTTTTTTTCGAAAATAATTGAGGTTATGTACTATACATAATGAAAACAGGTTTTTTTTTTTAATTTATTTATTAGCCGGATACAAAGTCCATTGCCACTAAAACAACAAGACATAGTCAGTGTTGCCATTAGCACATTAACGTTAATTAATTAATTACGTGAAACCTATTTTTTCAGTTCCTGAATTGCCTTCGATCAACAATAGTAACGTAAAGTAAAATTAAAGTAAAGTAATAGTAAAGTTACTATTGTTGATCGAAGTGTTAAGATCACTTTAAAGCCCCCCCGATCTTGAGCCTTTAATAGGATTTAGGCTATGTTACGTTACGATCCACTATTTCAGTTACCGTGCCGGGTGCCCACAGTTTGATAACGTTAGATTTAAGTAGGTATATGACACGCTATTGAGTAGACATCGATAAGATTTTAAGACAAAAAAATTTATTTGATAAAAGATAATAGTTTTATAATATTATAAGTAGAGATTTTATTCTATCTAGTGTTGAACTACTTTCTAACGAATGTTTGTGTAGTAAACAGCATTAAAAGCTGTAGTCCATTTGTTTCTAATAAAAAGCCAAGGAAGGCTAGGAATTAATGAATCCAACCAGTTCCAGTAGTTGGCTAATCATAATTAAATAAATATTGTTTCCCTAAATATCAAACATAAATTTGCTGATGATGAAAGCAGTCTTTTTAAACACTGCAAGATTTTACCTATAGAAATTCAATTTAAAAAAATGATACTCAAGGAAAACTTTTTTAATAAAAAATACAAACTAAAATGAAGCACGCTGTATATACTCGGGCCGCTGCTCAAAACCGGTTTGCTACCAGCGGCGCGAATAATATGTACGGCAAGCGCACAACTACCTACTTAGTTCCAAGATTATTAAACGATTTACCAACAAATATAAGAGATAATATAACCCAAAAAATATTAAAGCCTCACTTAAAAAATACTTTTTAGAGAAATTGTAATCTAAATTTACTCAGTCATTTGAACGTGCGTAGACTTAAGTTTCGATGGCATTGTACCCGTACAAACCTTAGTGGTTTTTTGTGCTATTATTTTACTAAGCCAATGTAATAACTGTGAATTTGATAAATAAATAAAAAAAAAATTAACATTATTAAAAATAACATATTTTCCTAATGTAATGCTAAGATTTTCATTAGCATAAACCCTTAATTATTTATAGTTTTATACATTTGTAAATTATTTAAGGCTTTGGTGACACGGAGTCAGTATTTCAGTGGGTCACCATTTGGGTTTTATATGAAACACCAATGATGGTTATCTGAATCAATACTGAAGCTGTATTGAATACTGAATAATTTATTTCGAAAGTGCTATAAAAAATGTTTTGGCCAGGGTTCGTCGACCAATCAGAAGCGTCAAAATGTAAACAAATGTTAATGAAGATATTTGTACCCGAGACTAATTCTTAGAAACATTTCATCCATGGCTTGACACGAGACTATCAATTCTACGAAATTTGGTTGAACCCTCGTCCCACACAGCCGCCTCCGTAGGCGATAGGCGATGTTGATACGCGCGTTCGTAGTTCGCAGCGTTCTCCCGTCATTCTCATTGAATATCTCAGTTCTTTGGGAAATATTTTATACATGGCAACATTATGAAAACTATTGCTGTCTCTTGTGCAGCCACGCAAATCACGCAATAGCTCTGTCTATAGGTATATTGTCTAAGGTTTTTAATTTTACCATTACTAGATTACTACTAGTCTAGTGATAGTGTTTTATACTCTTTGGTTTTTACATTTTCATTGTTTCATTCAAATTTCAAATTCATTCTTTTACTTCATCATCGCATTGCGATTGCGAATTCGTTATCAGTGATATTAAATTTATCAGTTTCGCCAGTACGGAAATATTTGCATATTTTAGTTTCTAGACTCATACTCATAGTATTTTGTGTATAAGAGGAAATATTTTGTATGAAATTTAGCCTGTTTAAAATGTCTCAGTTGTTTAAAGGTAATTTAGATAGGTATAATGGTATAACAGTAGATTCTCAACTAGAACCATGCAGTATTGATAAATTTGTTACACTTTTAAAAGGTTAGTAAGTCATCTTGATTCATATCAATTACTATTCAATTCAACTACATTGTGACCACCATGACTCAACTTATTTAACTTAAATTTCAGATTCTTTTGAAGCATGGAGAAATGAAGGAAGACGATGCATATGGTTTAAAGTGAATATTAAAAATGCAGATTGGGTGCCTCTCCTTGCTAATGTAAATTTTATTTAACTTTTATTATTTACTTCTTAAAGCCAAAGTTAGCTTTTAGCCAAAAAGCTAAATGTACAAATTAAAATAATCTAATATATAAAATTCTCGTGTCACAGTTTTCGTTGCCATACTCCTCCGAAACAGCTTGACCGATTTTGATGAAATTTTTTGTGCTTATCCGGTATCTATGAGAATCGGCCAACATCTATTTTTCATCCCCCTAAATGTTAGGGGTGACCCACCACCAAAATTTTTTTTTTAATTTTTTTACATTTTATTATTTATATGGCAGAACATTTGCCGGGTCAGCTAATAATACTATAAAATGTCTCATTCTACTTTTTAATTTTAAGTTAATAAATATACTTGTAGATGCTAACTGGTTTCAAATAAATAATTAAGAAAACAATCAGTAACAGTGCTAGATAACAAAAATTTTTTTAAACAATAATATAATTTAATAAATGATAGGGAGTTAAGTGAGATATTTTAGAATAATCTGTATTAAAACAAGTATGATATTAAAAAATAATAAATATCAGACCTCAAAACCATCAAAGTAACAGATAATTTAAAAAGAAAAAGAACTGATACACTCACACTGAAGATCGCGATGCATTCCAGGTGCCACTAAGAGAGCTGTTGCCAAAGCCAGATGAGACTACTTACAACCACTACAATAAATTGGAATCGTCTGAAGCTCATCTATAAGTTGGCATGCACCAGGGTCTAAGTGGCACAGGACATTTCCAAGTGCCACTGTGTAAAAGACCCTGTGGGCAACCTGCTATGCGCTATGGACATCGCGGTGAAGGAGAGATGGCGCTCATATTTCCATGAGCTGCTGAACACACAGCACATAGAGGTGCAGCCGCCAGATCTTCCTCCGAATCAAGGACTAGTGCCACTGTTAACGCCTGCAGAGGTCCAGAATTGTCTTCGCCTGATGAAGCCTTGCATGAAAAATCGGAAAGCTGTTGGATCCGATGGAGTCTCCATCTAAGCCTGGAAGGCGATGGGCTCTCGTGGTGTGGGCATCTTAACCGACCTTTTCAACCGGACACTCCACACCTGTACGATCCCGAGCCAAGGGAGACTGAGTATCATTACTCCAGTTCAAAGGCAAGGGGTCGGTGCAGGAGTGTGGTAGTTACAGAGCTATAAAGATTATGTCCCACATCATGAAGCTATTAGAAAGGGTTATCGACTCTCGGATTCGACAGGAGTGCACTGTCTCGAAATGTTAATATGGGTTTCACTCTGGTCACGGGACAATGTTGCCCTGTTTTTTCCCTAGGCACTATCACGGAGAAATACAGGGCGAAGAATACGCCTCTGTATTGCCTGTTTCTCGACTTGCAGAAGGCCTTCTACTGTATTCCTCGTGCGATAATGTGGTGGGCAGCGCGGTCCAAAGGGATTCCAGAGGCCTATATTGATATTATCTGAGACATGTACCGCAATTCCGATTCCGTGGTTTGGACCACTGTTGGTGACACAAAATCCTTCCCCATCAATGTCACCAGGAGTACACCAGGGATCCGTCCTTAGTCCGTTTCTGTTTAGCGTGGTATTAGACATACTGTCAGACAGCATCAGAAACTCACATGAACAGCCCCCATGGTTGCTCATGTATGCTGATGATATAGTGCTGGCAGATTCGGACAGGGGTAGGTTGGTAGGGACGTATGAAGGCGTGGAAGGAATTGCTTGGAAACGGTGGTCAGAAACTCAATGTGGCGAAGACCGAGTAATTCTGGCCTGTAATTCCACAGATCCCACATCCGTGCGCATAGGCGACGATACAGTCAAGCGCACAGAACAGGTTAAATACCTAGGATCTGTATTTCACGAGTCTGATGACATTGACTTGGACGTTAAGGCACGCATTGCTGCCGCGTGGGCCAAATGGCGCGAGGTGACTGGTGTCATCTGTATCCCTAAAATACCTGTTAAATTGGAGGGACAGGTCTATAAGACCATCATTAGGTATGTCATTTTATATGAATGTGAAGCGTGGCCAGTGCTGGAGTGACACAAGCAGGTACTGCGTGTCACGGATATGGATATGCTGCAGTGGATGTGAGGAGTAACGCGGAAGGACCACGTTAGGAAATCCCGCATTCGCGGCAGCCTTCATGTCCGTGACATTACGGATAAATTGCAGGAGTGTCGCCTTCATTGGTATGGCCACGTTTTATGGCAACCGGCTACTTATGTGGGGAACAAATGTCGGGTCATGCCGCCACCGTCGGGTCCCGGCAGGAGGGGTAGAACCAAAAAGTGCTGGCTTAACGTCGTAGGGGTTGATATTGCAAATAGACTGACCACCAGAGATGCCGAAGATAGTGCGAAGTGGAGAAGAAAACGTCGGAAGCGCACCCCGGGCGCCGAAGCGAGAGTTTGGGCTGCAACCGGGATTCAATGCTAAGATGATGACACTGTTACATTTAAAACGGGTTTTAACTTTCTTTTGTGTACTGATTTAAAACAATTTTACTTCAGGAAGGTTTCAACTTTCATCATTCCAGAGACAACTTTGTGATGATGTACAAATGGCTACCAAAGGATAGTACAAGCAATCTACCACCTGCATGCCATACTAATCTAGGAGTAGGTGGACTGGTATTGAATGATAATAATGAAATATTGGTTGTGACAGAGAAACACACAGAGTACAAACATTGGAAGTTACCAGGAGGATATGTAGAAAGAGGTACGTGTCTAAAAATCAGTAATAATTAACACATAATCAATCACACAACTTATATCCCAAAGTTGTATAATAACAGATCTTATCTTATTTTAGGGCCGAGAAATATCTCGGACACTTCGACCCAATGGGATCTTTTATATGTATAATAACAGACAGTTAAAATCTCTAAATACACTCTTAACAGAAAAAAGTTGTAAACATTTTTGTGTAAATTTCAACACTGTGTATATTTACAATAAACAACTCAAAAATTTTATTAATGTCTATAGAAACAAATTTTTTTTGTATTTATATATTTTAGTTCTAATGTACACAAAACATGTTAGTCCAAGCAGTTCCTCTTTATAATACAAATGGATTCATATATCAAAGGGGAATGCCGATATTAGGCCTAAGAGTGCCCAACATATTCATAGTATGGAAAATGATATAATATTTGTTAAAAAAATTTCAAACTGTTAAATAATGATTTAAAGATGGGAATAATTATATTTAAATAAAAATTACTCAAACAATTGCGAACATTGCGAAGTTTGAAAAGCAACAATAATGCAACGCAGGCTTGCCCTTTAAAAATAATTAATCAATAAATCGATTAATCTTAACCTTAATCAATCAATTAGGTATCGTGTGTCATCTTATTATTTTTAGTACTAATGATCATTTTTTTTAACTAATTGACCAATATGATTTGTTAATTGTTCATCTTAGTTTTCAACAAAAAATGTATGTAACAATTGCGTAAAATGAATATCGTGTAACGCTCGGTATTAATATAGTAAACGCGACTTATTATACCTATTTGTGATCGAAGTACCTATAGCTTAAATTGCAATCGAATCTAGTCAAGTCCCTCAGAAAAGCAGTTATTATTGAAATATATTTGACGAACGAATAAAGGTCCGTTTATATCTACAGACATTGAGCGTGTCAGACACGTGCCGTGGTAGACGCACAACTCTTGGGTTACCTGGAGGATTCCCAGCTGCTAAATGATCGCCAATACGATTTTCGGCATGGTCGGTCTGCTAGGGATCTCCTGGTTTACCTAACGCACCGTTTGGCAGACACCGTTAAGAGCAAAGTTTGCTGCAAGGTTGCAGCTCCAGTGTGAAGCATATCAATGCTGGTGTGCCCCAGGGTTGTGTGCTGTCGCCGACGCTATTTATTCTGCATATTAATGACATGTTATCCATAGATGGAATTCATGCAGATTATAGCACCGGCGATGCACGGTACACTGGTCGTGTAAACCTCTCTCCTGCGGTTTTGAAACAAAGTCGAGTCAGACTTGTGTCTGAAGTAGAGAACTCTCTAGTCTCTGAATGGGGACGACAAAACCTTTTCCAGTTCAACCTCTCAAAGACGCAAGTCTGTGTATTCTCTGCCAAAAAAATCCCTGCACCACAGTTCTAAGAAACCCCTATTTCCATCTCAAGCAGTATTGGGATCCTTGGTGTCGACATAACGAATAATATGCAGTTTATGGGACAATTGGAGGGCAAAGCTAAGCTTGCCTCCAAAAAGCTGGATGTGCGAAACCGGTCCAAGCAGTATTTCCATCCAAAGCAACGGCTTGTGCTATACAAAGCACAGGACAGACCGCATATGGAGTACTGCTCACATTTGCTGGAGCACCCGCCTGTCAATTCAATCTCCTAGACTCCATCCAACGGCGCGCAGTTCGTTGTCGGCGATTCCATGTTCACAGATAGTGACACAGACTTGAACTTCGGAGAGACTTTGCATCTCTGCGTATTCTATCGTCTCTACAACGGGGATTGGTCTGAAGAGCTATTTAGAATGGTGCCCTCGTCGTCTTTCTACCACCGCACTAACCGCCATCGGTTGGGTGTTCATCCCCATTTTTTGGCCTCTTTCTTGTACGAAACGGTTCTCAAGAACATTCATGTTGCATACTCTCAGAATCTGGAATGAACTTCCGGCTGAGGTTTTCTCACACGAAATTCATTCATAGGTTCTTCAAAAAAGGCGTTATAAAATTTCTTCGAGACCGGCAGCTCGTTGGTAATGCCTCTGGTATTGCAAACGTCTAAGCGACGGTGACCACCTGCCAGGGTGGGCCGTTTGCCTGTCTACTGAACTCTAGCTATAAAAAAAATATTTGTGCAAGTTGTTTATGGTCTGAGATTGTAACATTGACAGATGTAAATTTTTTCAATTCTTGCAAATATAATAAATATTTGCAAGAATTTTTCCACACAGATTTTAAGATATTTTTACAATTACAGGGGAAGATATCAAAGATGCCGCAATACGGGAAGTGAAGGAGGAAACTGGTATAGATGTAACATTTATCTCAATGATCACTTTAAGGCATACACACAATATGATGTTTGGAAATTCTGATATATATGTTGTAGTTCTGCTTAAGGCGACATCTGACGCAATCACTAAATCTGAGGAAGAAATACAAGCTTGCAGGTGGATGGATGTAAATGAGTTCTTGAATGACCCACACGTACATGAATTTAATAGATTCATTGTGGAACAATATCTGGATTTAAAAGCAAGAAAATTGAAGTTAAGTCTGCATAAATCCCTTCTTACAGTGGGAAAGTTTTCAAGAGATATAACTTCATTAGTATTGGAAGATGAATCATAATGTCGTGCTTAAATCTAAGATTTTAGAGAAATGTAGTTGTAAACGGATGGTAGTTTATTTGAGAGTGATAATGAGAATTTTATACATTGTGATATATTGAAAAAAACCTAGAGGTAATAATCCAGATGCAGTAAGAGGTGGAGGAACTGGTTGTGGGATCAACCTGTAATTGAAATAATCAAAATAGATGTGTAATCATTTTACTAAAGTGACTTCACACAATGTTTGCTTTGACCATAACCTTTATATTTTTTACATGTTAGTCCAGAAATTTCATGTAAATTAATCTGATACCTTCCAGATAACAGTATACCAGTGACTTAATACTATGGTAATACGGGTGTTAAAACTAGATTTTAAGTGTTTAACGACTGTGGTAGTATTGTTTTCATTCTTTATTTATTTCAACGTAACACACAGGCGAAAAATCAATAAAAATCGGACAAAACCTTATAGATTATCATAGGAAACGGGTACATAAGGGTGGGTAACTAGTAAAAATAACATATAATTAATTTTTTGACACTTTTATTACGCATCAAGAGTAATATTTGGTTCATCTGATAGATATAAAACCTCTTGGCACATAGAATCACATTTTTTGCCATTAATTTCCTCAGTCCTGTTATAAAGGAATCCGAAGAAACCATAAGTATCTTGAAAGTGTCCTCAATGGCAAATTTTCTCGAAAACTGCTCTGTGTACTTACAAACATCTTTGTTCCTACTTTCTTGAGCATCTTCGCTCATTAATCCTATGGCTACTTCAGAATTTTCTGCTATATCTGATCCATGGATAAGTATTTTGTGAACTGTTGTTGACATACCATGGGTAATTCATCACAAAAAAAGATGCTGTTTTAATGCAATACGCTCTAAGTTTGTTTGCATTTATTTTGTAATCACTTGGAATTACTTTCAAAATGACGTGAATGTGATTAAGGAGCCGATGATTTACACCTGTTATTTCAGCAACCACTCTCACTAATCTTGTAAGGGATTGCTTTATGTCATCGGTAAGTTTATTGACTTCAGAGCACATTGAACTTTTTTTTGCAAAAGTTATTTTATCTTGCTCCGTTTTGGAAGCTTCCTCCCTGTAAAAGGCAATTAAAGTATTTCTGCTAAAGCTCACTTCTTCGTCAGTTGATCCTGAAACAAAATTTAGTACCATTTAAGTAACAGACTTTTGATAAATACTTTTATTTTGGTACGTCTATAGCGTCGACGTGGTAGATTAGAACGAAACTTTTGTTAAAGCATCGCTTCGGGTCGCATGAAATTGCATTTACATTTTAACAAACAAAGATTGTGCTCTCTAAAAATATTAATACCAGTACTGGATTTCTCGGGAAGTTACACTTTACCCTTATTCAAAGTTTAAAAATTGCAAAAAAAAGCCATACTGTCAAAGAAGTTATTTTTTTAACACAAATTATATACTATTACTAACAAAATTAAGTATTATAAACAGCTTATTACCTCCTGGAAGCGAATCCATCGAAAAAACTAAAACTTTCACTCACAAAATTATTAAAATCGTAATAATTAAAAGCACCACTTTCACTCGTAAACACATCTGCTGTTGATCAAGTCGAACTTTGGAATGAGACCCAAGCGCACACACACAACAAAGGGCGCGTCTCGCGTGCGCTGGTAATATGTATTATTTATCAGGCTATTCGGTAAAATAGGTTTCACCATCTTTGGAGTACTTTTAAGTTTTTAGGTTTTGACCGACTTTTATTGATTTTTCGCCTGTGTGAGTAACACAGTAACCAGCTGTAAATAGAGCATTATGTTTCTGCCACAAGAACTAACTGATCAAACAAAACCTGAGATAAAGTTGGCAAACCATTTCATTTCCTTTATAGCAGAGATTTGTGAATTGGAAAAACTATTTATTGCTTATATATTATTTAACTGTAATTTGAACTTAAAATTCCAAAGTAACCCATAACATATTTAAATTTAATTTTGTTTGGGTACATATTTGTTAAAATATTAAATAAAATACCAATGGATTTTAAATAATATAAACAATATATTTTTGGTATGGGTATAAATAGTTGATTTTATAAATGTTACAAATAAATACTTCTTGAAATGTTCTCTTTTATTCAATAAACCTTAAACGGAAAATACCACTTCATATAATATGGATGACATTTAAAAACTGTGTAATATCTCTTACCGACTTTTTAATTCTCTGAGATATACAGATATTTTATCCATAATAATATAACTGTCGGTCTGTTAGGTTTTGTTTGTTGTTTACACCTAAACTGCTGAACCAATTTTGGCAAATTTCGGTATGGAGATAGATTGAACCTTGGAGAAGGACATAGGCTACTAAAAAAAAAACGGCAGACCAATATTTGCCTGTCATCTAGTAGAATACATATTCAAATTCCGTAGTATTCATTTACCCATTCTATATTGAACCAAAACTGATTCTGCTTCCATTTTCACTCTTCCACCAACTATACTATGAATTATTAAAAAAAATGTATATAATAATTAGTTATAACCTCGATAATATTACTCTAATGTTTCTACAATACTTGTGTTTGCTTTATACTGAATTATGATACTAACAAAAATCCTTGTAGACAGGTCGAAAGTTTAACAGATGAATGAGATGATGTTCATAAGACAATAATACATGTTGGAAATTTGTTAACACTTTTTTAAATTAATGTAATTGTAAAAAAAAATTAAGCTTTAGAGATATTGCCATTAACTTAAGGACTGAAACCAATATAAAATTTACTACCTGCAGAATATTTAAAAACTTAGCACTTAAGTTATATTTTAACAGACCACTCACAAAGAAAATCATTGATTACTGCTATAAAATTTATCTATCAAGTTGTTCAATAAAACATCAGACTATCAACTCCATTTTGGTTAACATTTTAATTACAAAACATTATTGTCATAATTAGAGAAAAGTAAAATTTCCAACTATTACACATCCCAAAGACAGCCACACACAATATTGTGTCCTAAATGCCATTAACTAATATCATGCTATTATCTAAGAAACAAAAAAGATATATCAGTTTTCAATTAGCTAGTAATAGAAGATTATTATTATTGTGACAAATACTAGAACGTAATGACGTTCTAGTACACCAATACCTCGCTTTGCGTCGTTTGTTTTGCGTTTTTTTCGAAGTTGCGTCGCTGCTTAATTTTTACTGATTTTCACTGTGCGTCGTTAGATTTTCGAAGCTGCGTTGTTTTGGATTCGAGTCTAATTTTTTTATGAATTTTTTTTCCTAAAATATGGCAACACCTTTGTTTTTAATTGCGCCATGCCATCAAAATTTGGGGTTTCCCTTTCTAACTAAAAATCAACGCAAATTTAATACAATTTTATTTTCAGTTTGTTTTGCTTATTTTAGAGTTCAGTTTAATTACGTAGTGTGAGAGAATGTAGTGTGTTGTGCTTTTTTAAAAAGAGAATAATAAATTTACTTATAAAGGTTTACGTAGTTTTGGTTACAAAAAAGATAAATATTTCCCCAATTTATTTATTGGCAGTTATATTCTTTTTTTACAAAAATTTGTAATTTTTTTTACCCAAATATGAGGGAAAAGGGCGCTGCTGGTAGAATTGCCAAAAATACTAAAATAACCATCAGCTTGGAGACAAAATTAGATATTCTGCGACGATTTGATAAGGGAGAAAAGGCTGTGGAGATAGCAAAGGTTTGGCTGCAAATTAGAGATCGAGATGGGGATAAAATAAGAGGCTGCAAAATTTACAACATCATTAGATGCTAAAATGATGACGCGTACAAGGAGTGCTTTGATGATCAAAATGGAGTCCTTGCTTTCTATTTGGATTGAAAATCAAGTTGCGCAGAGAATACCATTAAGTAAAATGGTAATTCAAAAGAAAGAATAGAAATCTCCAAAGAACAAAATTTTATCTCCAAACAAATTTCTAAAGCGATGTGTTTGATTGATGAAGCTATGGAGATTTTTTTAAAAAACGATCCTGACAGCGGAAGGAGTTTAAAAGTGTCTCAGGCGGTAGCTACGAATATCAATTGCTACAAGGAAATTTATCTTACGTTGAAAAAAAAAGCTGTTCACAAACATTGGACCAATTTTTTTTTTAAAGAAAGCCGACCTACGACAACAGCCACTATGAACTCATCTGACAGTGATTAATTTTAACTTTCATAAATTAAATGAATATGTAGTTAATTTTGTTTAATTGAATACGTTTTTTGTATATTATTTTTGTTTGAAAAATTTTACTTTGTTCAATTTTATTTTTAAAAGGTAGTATTTTCGTAAGCCTGGAACCTATCTTCGATCATTAAATGGTTTGCTATAGAAAATCTATTTTCACTTTGCGTCATTTCAATTTGCGTCGTATTTTTTTGGAACGTAACCCCGACGCAAAGCGAGGTATTGGTGTATTTGTCACAATAAATCTTGAATAGTAAATGCATTGAATTTTGGGTTTCATGTATTACTAGTTAGTATTACCATTTTTACAATAAGTATTAAATGGAGTTACATTTGATATTTTAAACAGCAATATTATAAACTTATTTAATTGTTATGACAAATATATAAAAAAACGCAATACATTATTTATGGAATAACACTAAGATTTTGCATACCCCTATTAACATTAACAAAGCTAAAAATAAAGAATGAAAGTCACTTCTAGAACTATCCACCAGTGTAGTATGCTAGACACTTGTCAATTAATCAACCAACAACCTGCAGAAGGTTGTCCTTCATAGCTAAAGATGATTGGGCAAGACTGCAGTAAACTAGGAAAGGTTTATATCATATCAAACAAGCGTTAGAAATGATTTAAGATGATTTATAATTATTAAAGTTCATTACTTAATTATTTTTCATTTCAATTAACAAAATTATATTTATCAATTATGTGATTAGGGGCGAACAAATTGTGAGCAATATATATAGCATTAACAACATATAAAATTTACAACCTTTTTAATCTAGATCTGGTGCAACTGCAGGGGCACTTTTTCCTGTAAACCCTTCATCGTCTGAACTGTCAATGTCACCAATCATAGATTTTATCAAACCACCAAAAACTGAATTAGAGTTCCTCGTGTTCCTACGTATTTCTATTCCAAACCACACACAACCAATGTTATCCAAATACTCTGAATAGAATGGGTCCCTTTTTATATTAATTGCATATATTTTTCTTAGTAACTTGAACTGCGTAATATTTCTTCTGTAAAAAAATATAATAAAATTAACGTGTATACAAATAAATAATATATTATATAACTACAAATGAAGAACAATTTTTACAATAGAAAAACTATTATATCGAGGGGTTATTTCTCAATATTTATTTCCATCTTTGCAGTGAAATGTGGGTAGTAATGTCATAATACCGTGTGATTGATGTGATTAGTATTTTTTAACTGCATCCTCATTATATGGGATCGAAACAACATTTAGTTATCTGTTAATTATCATCTTAACATTCATATTTTTTTTTCACCATATCATCTTTTACCATCTTTTGTTCTAATTGTCCTTTTCCCATAATAAATATGATAACCAATAAAAAGCATATATACATAAAATCACTGTTTGTTTCCTCTAAATGCAGCAAAACCAACAACCTACTTGTTTTAAAACAACATCCCAAAACATTATAGACTAAGAATATTCGTGAAAACAATTTTCTCTGATTATATTGTTACACTTGAAATTAATGGAAATGTGATATATAAGCCATAAAATTAAGGCAATATTAATTTTAGATAAGGAATGGCAATATTGGATATGAAACATACTGAACTCATTCAATCTGAATCTAATATGTAATCTGAATCCAATTGTTCCATACACTTCTCTAATAAGCAGAGCAGCATGTTACATAATTCATTTTGCAATTGACATATTAGGTAATGGAGAAATAGTTATCTAAATTATGTCATTTTATAAAATATCTATTCTTCTTTCTGCCTTTATCCCAGACTATGTGCGGTCGGCACCACATGTTCTCTACTTCCACTCTCTTCTATTAGTCATCTCAACATTCACATTTTTTTGCCACATCATCTTTTACACAATCAATCAATCTTTGGTCTACCTCTTCTTTTGTATCCATTCAATCTCATTTCTAGGATTTTCCTTGTTATATGACATTATCTTCGCATTATATGTCCATTCTAGGCTAGTCTATTACTTTTCAGCTTCTCAATCACTGGTGGTACTTTCAAACTTATATCTTAAAATATCTATTATAATAAAAAAAATCAATTAGAATGTCTAATTAAATTATTGTTAGTTGTTTTAAACCATTATTAGAATAAATTAGCCTATAAAACCATTTCTCGCAAAGTGAAAGTTGCATATACAATTATACACTAATAAAAGAACATCAGCTACTTACTCTTCAATTGCATGCATCAAGTGCCATAAGAAATTTAATAATGGTGTCAAATAAGGTGGTTTTTGGGAATCATTCTTAATTTTAGGATGTGATGAGTTGTATTTGTAAAATGCATCTAAAGCCATTTTCAGATTTCTTAAACATAGTATCTGTAGAACTGCTTGTGTTATGAACAAATCAATTTCAGATTTAAGGCCTTTGCTGCTATGCAATTCAACTAACATTGTGGCATATGTACAACCATCATTTGAATGTAAGAAATGCCTGTGTGCTGCTGGGAATTTCTTCTCTCTCCAAAATACTTCTGCTACTCTCTGGAAAAGAAGATTTTATCTCTATAAACATATTAGCTTTGAGTTTAATAGAAATTGTGGTAGCTTAGGTTTTCACTATTCTAAAAAATCTTGGTTCAATCCAGAGGTTCCCAGACTTTTTCTTATAGACCACTTTCAAAATTTAGCTAGTTCCAGTGGACCCCCTGCAGCTACATTTCTACCATATTCCCAAAACTCAACAAAAAATGTGAAGATTACTATGAAAATTTGCATTGCAGCTGAGTTCCAACTATGAATTAATAGTTTTCGAAAAACAGTGAGAATTGATTGGTTAATTACTAGTAACAAATGAGTAACATTTATCCTTGTCATTTGTGTTTATATTGGTGAAGAATCAAACAAGTTCATGCAAGATTGCAAGCACACACAACTACTAGTCGTATTTCGTCCCTTTGCACATCTGAACAAGCATTGCAGACAGTGGCTGGAGCAGCGGTGGCACTTTGCAAGTCTCGACACGTTGTACTGAATATGGAATATGCAAGTTTTTACAAGTAGCAGTCGCTGAGCTTCTTAAAATATTATCTGCCTCCTGATAGGTGAAGTCAACCCAACATTTTAGTTCTTCACTATTGAAAGCAAATAAATTTTCGTGGACCCCTGCTTAAAAATTGTGAACCCCCATTTTTTGTCACGCCAATGTAGACCCCAGTTGAGTTTCCGACCCCTGGGGGTCCACCTGGACCACTTAGGGAACTAAAGGTTTAATATCACAGCATGCAGGTAATTTACTTGACCTACTGTGCACAGTATAATGAATGGTCCTGACAATAGTTTTACCTACCAATGTTCTTTGGGAAAGAAAGGATAAGCCTAAATTAACTAAACATGTACAAATATTACAAGATAATGCTTATTCTTAAGTATATAAGTTCTTAAGATCTATTACAATCTTTAACATCTATGAAATATATTTTTTATTTGGTGTGTAACAGCAGACAGGCTAATGGCACACTTAATAGTAAAGGTATGATTCCGAACTATGCTGCACGTAGCAGTGCTGCCGCCACACTACCAGTCCCCATACAATCTCTATAAGCTTATATGAGAGTACATTCCGAGCTAGGCAGCAATGCAGCGGCAGCACTGCTGCGCGATAGAGTTTGTATGGGGACCGGTAGTGCCGCGGCAGCACTGCTGCGTGCAGCGTAGTTCGGAATCATACCTTAAGTGTTACTAGTACCAAGTATACATGCAGATAAAGAGTATGCCCTAATTTTGAGGGCTATAGGTGCTTACAGTGTAATTAGAAATTTTAACATTCAAATATTTCATATACTAGTTTTTTCAGTGTTTTTCTTTAAGAAATTGTCGCAAGCCTTTGACTTTTAGTATCTGAATATTTAATTACTGATTATTTGAATACTTGACATAATGAAGGTTAAATAGTTATAAATGAATAAAGTTCATTATATCGTTCAACACAAACATATTATATATTCATGAATGTAAATTTGAGATTTCTTTAATATGATTTGGATATTTGTGTTAATGAAATTTGGCACTTATAAATGGAACAATTACAATATTTTCTATTGCATCTAATTACTATTTATACATTATAGCACTAATATAAATGCTTACTTTGTGTAGAAGAGGATGCCCTTTTTTGTTATCATCCATAGACCATTTCACAGCATTGGTAAGAAACAATTCTCTTTCAGGCATTCCAGGAGACATTAACTCAAATAAATCTCCAACCTTCTCAATCCATTCTTTGTTGGGTTTCGTTTCAGACTTCGTTAAAACATCTATGAATAATATAGCCAAGTCTGAACCACTACCTTGTTGATCATTTTTTAGTAACAACATTGCACCCTTGTTCAGCAAATTTAGTAAGTCAGGATATTTTTTCTGAGTTGAATACCTATAAATAGAAAAAATGATACATAACTCTGTTAAAAAATTATGGACGGTAGTGATAAAATAATGTGTACCTGAAATAGAGAGTTCTATACATCTGGTGTGCTTCATAGTATTGACCGGAATTCACAGACGCTTCCAATTTTTCGAGAACTCTTAGAGCTCCACGTTCTCCACGTACAGCCATTATTTAACTTTCAGAATAGTCTATTTTCATCAATATTAACTGTAAGTGCGCCTTATCAAAATCAAAATGCCCAATATATTTGACAATATGACAAATTGACAATTTTGACATAGGGGTGCACGATATAAATCGATATTTAATAAAATATCGATATATGGATGCGATATATCGCTTCAAGCCGATATTATCGAATCATCCAGTATCGATATGTATTATCGATATATTTTATCCGATATATCAAATATCGTGAGAAATTAAAAGCACAAGCACACAATGTTTCGAAAACGCTCTGCAGTTTATTTTTCTAAAAAATGTTTAATTTTAGTGTGAAATTGTTAAAAGTGTAGAATAGTTATAATTTTGAATGAGAATTTAATCAATGATGAAGAAAGTATAAACTATTGAGTGAAATTGTCGAACTGGAATCTAACATCAGCACCACGTGATGTCGGTCAAGAGAAAGAATGATGAAATAAATTAAACATCTGGTTTAAATGCCTTGATGCTAAGTCATAAAATCATTCAAAGAGGTTATGAACATTCTGTTTTGTGTTGATCGCTTCGTTCTCAGTACAAAATAACCTACACTATAATGTTTATTAAAATTCGGTCCATAGTTGACGGAGATATCGCAGAACGTAAAAAAATACTCGAATTGAGAACCGCCTCCTTTTTGTAGTCAGGTAAAAATAACTAAAGAACTACAAGAGCGAACTAGTTCGCCATCGGCTTTTGAGCTAAATATATTGAACGCTCCCAATAGCAAATGACTGTGGCCAGGAATATATTTATTATTTCAAATCAAAGAATAGTTAAATATAAATTACTTACGATATATCGAAAATATCGATATATTTTTACAATATATCGTATAGTATCGATAGAACAATATGAGACAGTTGTGAAGTCAACGTAGCAAGTCTGTTGTAATTTGTAATCTTTTCTTTTTTGTTGTTCTTGGCTCCTACCAATACTTAATAATTTCTGTAAAAGTTACCTAAAGTGTTGTTATATTAAATAGCCAGGTTTTATTTAATAATTTGATGAAAAATATAAAATGAGATCGCTATAATGTTCGATGTATGCGTAATAATAATATTTTACTATTTGAATATTTGAATGTAAAGCTTCCGTCTTCCGTAGAAGCCATCTACAACGTGTACAATTTTTTTGGCGGTATCTTCAAATATCTTACTGCAGAGTAAATTAAATAGTGTAAAATCTATACAAATAAATAAAATTGGAAGCTCTGTTTGTAATATTAAAATAACCGCTTTTTACTAAGTGCATTCGGACGTATACACGGTACATATACCAAAACAACATTTTTTACAATTTTTGTCTCTCTGTCTGTCTGTTTATTAATTATTATGAGCAATAAAATAATCGCATAAATAATTATTAAAACATACTTTTTTCAAGACCAACCAAAATAATAGATTAAACAATTCTCATTTACATAGAATTTCAATATTTAGTTAAATCATAAATTTCTTAATAATAATAACATTATCCAATTAGTTTGAATGAATCTTGGGATAAATGCAGAATATAATATGAACTGGGTCGTTGTATTAAAGTGATTATGGGTGGAAAGGCGCCACGGCACCCTGACCTTCCGCCTGACGCAGGTCCTCTCGGGGCACGGTTGCTTCGGGAGGTACCTGTGTCGCATAGGGCATGACGTCGGGGTGCCACCATTGTGGCGCGGGTGACGAGGAGGACACGGTGGACCACACTGTCGCCGTGTACCCTGCGTGGCCCGAGGAGCGCCGCGCCCTCGTCGCCCAAATCGGCGTGGACCTGTTGCTCCCGGCCCTGGTTCTGTCCATGGTCAGGGGCGATCCTGGATGGACGGCCGTCGCCTCCTTTTGCGAGGCAGTCATGTCCGCAAAGGAGGCGGCGGAGCGGGATCGGGAGTCCACCACCACACTCCCGCCAACGCAGGCCATGTCGTCGGCGCCGGAGGACGAGCAATGACCTCCGGCCGCCGTAGAAAGCGGCGGTGGGCGGCCCCTCGGGGGAGGATCCGCCGCCCGCACTATTACAATACAGGAGAGCGCCGGGGGGACGAAACCCTGACCCCCTGGCGCCAACACTCCAGAAGAGGCCCACCTTGAGACAAAGGGCGGGCCGGCGCCGGCCCGGGCCACGAGATCGGCAGGCCACATATCCATAGGCCCGGGCGTAGGCGATAGGAGAACAGCGGGGTTTTTAGTGGGTAGTCGGATGGCTGAACATCTTCCCCGGAGTCTCACATATCCCTCTGTCCCCCCGGGCCGGGGGAACCCGTCAAGAGAGGTTTTTCCCCGAGACAAAAAAAAATTAAGGTGATTGCTATTCAAATGTAAAAGAAAGATAATTTAAATACTTACCAAAAATACTGGATACAAAAGAACAATAAAGGATGCTAAGAAGACATACACAGTGAAACACTGTACCAACATTATGCCTGATACCATAGTTCGAAGCACCTGTTGCACTGGCATCGGTAATTCCGATGGCATCGTCATCTGCCACACCTACAAAAAGTTTATTTTTTGTTTAAATTTCTCATTTAAATATACTTTAATATAATACTTTAGGAATCTTTGACATCGTTGAGGCACACTTTAGACATTTTTGAGCTATATATCTATACAAATAAATAAAATTGGAGGGTCTGTTTGTAATATTAAAATAACCGCTTTTTACTAAGTGCATTCGGACGTATACACGGTACGTATTACAAACGTACGTAAAACAACATTTTTCACAATTTTTGTCTGTCAGTCTGTCTGTCTATTTGTTCCGGCTAATCTCTGAAATGGCTGCATCGATTTTGACGGGACTTTCACTGGCAGATAGCTAATGTATCAAGGAGTAACTTAGGCTATTTTTATTTTAGAAAAAAAAAATAGTTTTGTTAAAAATAATAAGTTTCGGAAATTTTATATTCCAATATAAGTTGACCTCATATTTATATCATCAATCATATGAAATAGGATTCAGCTTAGGCTGGACATCGTAGGTTGAATTTCCAATTAAAGTTAACCTCAGGTTTATGTCATCAATCATATGAAATAGGACTTAGCTTAGGCTGGACTTTGTAGGTTCGAACGTACGTATTCTGGAGGCGCATGGCGTAACAGTTAGGGTTTATAAGGTTTGCTATCTAAAATAAACCTTAAGATATATCCAAAAAATTCTGCCCAAAGTCACTATTCCACGCGGACGGAGTCGCGGGCACTGCTAGGTTTAGTATATAACCCTAAAATATAAATAAATGAAATATACAAACTGCGTTCGAACCTACAAAGTCCAGCCTAAGCTGAACCCTATTTTATATGATTGATGATATAATGAGATCAACTTCAATTGTATTAAAAATATCCGAAACTGATCACTTTTAACTAAAACCATTTTTTTTTAATAAAAATAGCCTAAGTTACTCCTTGTTACATCAGCTATCTGCCAGTGAAAGTCTCGTCAAAATCGGTGCAGCCATTTCAGAGATTAGCCGAAACAAACAGACAAAAATTGTAAGAAATGTTGTTTTGGTATATGTATCGTGTATACGTCCCAATGCACTTAGTAAAAAGCGGTTATTTTAATATTACAAACAGACCCTCAAATTTTATTTATTTGTATAGATTACACCCATGTTTTTAAAAATCTGTAAATTTTGAGTAAATATATATATATATATATATATATACCTAGTCAGGTCATAAGTTCTGTCACATGTTTAATGTAAAATAATTGTAACAAGTTTATTCATTATGTAACCATTCATATACCAAAATGAACTTAACAAAACATAGATTCTTATGACATTAAAGTTTATTCAAAATGACCTCCGTGATTTTGAATACAGGCCTTCAATCTGCGCGGCCAGTCGTCTATCGCAGCACGAACGAGGTCCATGTCAATATCGGTGGCTGCCTTAATCAAGGATGTCTTGAGTGACTCCAAATTGGGATGAGGCTTTGAGCACGCCTTTTCCTCCAAGTGTTGCCATATCTTGTAATCTAACGGATTCAAATCTGGACTGGAGGAGGGCCAGTCTTCGTGCCGGATGAAGTCGATTTCACGCGCCGCCAGCCAGTCTTGTGTGCTCTTCGCTCTATGAGCTGGCGCCGAATCTTGTTGGAATACCCAGTGCCTGTTATTGAACATGGTATGAGAAACAGGTTCCACAAGGTTCGTCAGGACTGTATTTTGATACACAACAGCATTCGTTTTTACACCTTTCTCACAAAAATGTACCTCTGTTAAGCCCCAATAAGAAACTCCCAACCATACCATGAGCGAGGATGGAAAATGACCTCGTTGGACACGCGGAATACGGTTGCTCGCTTCTTCACTACTGTGTGCGTACACCTTATCATTTTATTTGTTGTAGCTCTCTTCTACGGTAAACATTTTTTCATCCGAAAAAAGAATTTCCCGATATTTTTTTCCCGCGTACCGCTTCAACAAAGCGCGGCATCTCTTCAGTCTCAGGTCCATTAGACGAGCAATCAAACGATGTCCTGTTTTTCTTCGATATGCCCGAAGCCCAAGTCTTCATTTAACACCCTTTTCACCGTGGTTCTGCTTAACCCCATCTGAAGGGCCAACAGTTTCTGCTTACGTTTGGGATTTCTTTGAATTCGTGCCTTCACAGCTTTTATCACTGCTGGAGTCCTAACAGACCGAGGGCGACCACTTCTTGACCTGTCATCTACACTAGAGTCTTCATTGTATCGTTTGATGGTACGATAAACGAATCTTTTGGTTATATTCAAAGTTTTTCAGTATGTTAAAAATTTGAATTGGCGCGTAACTGCAAAGATGCAACGCAATAACTGCAACACGGTCTTCTTTAAGCGTCCACTCCATATTTAAAAATGAGTAAAATTTCAAAAAGTATACATTTTTATTTTCATGAACAATTCTAAATTCGAATTCAATAAACTTTTTTGTGGCCAGCACTCTAAAAGAAAAGTTTTTACTGTGTGACAATACTTATGACCTGACTAGGTATATATATATATATATATATATATATATATATATATATATATATATATATATATATATATATATATATATATATATATATATATATATATATGTATATATATATATATATATATATATATATATATATATATATATATATATATATATATATATATATATATTAATAGACGCTATGGTTTTAAAGCTTAAGTTGATTGGTCCGTGTAAGGTCTTCAGCATCCCAGATAGTTTTTATGAGTAATATTGTTTAAGATAATGTCTCTATAAATGTAAATTTTTCTGTTTCCAAATATAGAAAGTAGGTCTGCGTTTAACAATGAGTATTATTTAACGAGCAATTTGCAGTGTGTACGATGTTAGTGTCCTCTATGTGGGAAGGTTATTTATTATTGTGAAAAGAAGCCGCGAGTTTCAAGGCCTCTAATTTGCCAAGAGGAAGATTGTTGTGAGCCACCACCAAAATATATGAAGATGGACGCATTGTGCGCAAGCTGCCTGTATTCAAGTGCAACGGAATGCCGGACCAGAGCATTCGAAGACGCTCGGCACTGTGAATTTCCTATTTAGCCCTTGTGACGTAGTTGTCGAACGTGAATTGTCCCGTAGGGACCTCGTAAAAGTCGGCAGCCCGGCAAAAGTGCCACCCGGCACACCCAAACCGATACTCGAATGTTGTTTACTCAAGAAGAAACCAATAAAAGTATCGCTTGAGGAGATATTAGATGATTGACAACGAAATTTCGTGTCCTACTTTCAATGTGAAACGAGAAAAATAATTTAAATAAAAATAATGATATATTTCCCCAAAAAGGTGTTAACGTCAGGCAGCGACCGGTTGTAAACACTAAGCCACAACTATTACAACATGTAACATGTTGTGGCGACCCCATATAATGTGGGATAAGGGCAGGAGGAAGAAAGTCTGCGTTTAACAATGCAGCAATATTAAATTCTAATGAAGAACACAATCAGCAGCTTAATGTACAGCAATGATTGAATACATACTAATATTATAAAAGTGAAAGTAACTCTGTCTATGTGTAACAGAATTACGTTTTCACACTTATGCCACTGAACCAATTTTGATGAATTTCAATATAGAGATAGATTGGACCTCGGAAAAGGACATAGGCTACTTTTTGTCGCAAAAATGAAACTAGAAGGGGGCGAAATTAGAAAATATTTGTAAGGCAGAACAACGTTTACCGGGTTAGCTAGTAAACTATATACTGGGAAGCAATACACCAATTAGTTAAGAACACCATAAATTATACAAACGAAAGGTAAATCTTGATGAATAATAAATAAAATAAGGATTTACGAAGGTGAAAAGAAAAGACATTGTGCTCTTAAGAATTCTGGCCCCCCTGAGAGCTGTTTATTTTATTCATGTATGCCTAAGTTGGGGCTACCAAACTATAGATGAGAAGGTGTCTACGACTTGCAAATCTAGTGATAAATTTAGAAAGACAAGTGACTTAATAGTATGGAACGCGAAGCGAAAAAAATTCTAATTTTAGTTTCCAGAAACAAACAATATTGAAATTATTGTTGCTGTTTTCCGATGAACTCAATAAATAATTATATTATTATTAATCTATACTTCTATACAAATAAATAAAATTGGAGGGTCTGTTTGTAATATTAAAATAACCGCTTTTTACTAAGTGCATTTGGATATATACACGGTACATATATACCGAAACAACATTTTTTACAATTTTTGTCTGTCTGTCTGTTCGTCTGTCTGTCTGTCTGTTTGTTCCGGCTAATCTCTGAAACGGCTGGACCGATTTTGACGGGACTTTCACTGGCAGATAGCTGATGTAACAAGGAGTAACTTAGGCTACATTTATTTTAGAAAAAAAAAATTGTTTTAGTTAAAAGTGATCAGTTTCGGATTTTTATAATACAATTTAAGTTGATCTCAAATTTATATCATCAATCATATAAAATAGGGTTCAGCTTAGGCTGGACTTTGTAGGTTCGAACGCAGTTTGTATAATTAATTTATTTATATTTTAGGGTTTATAGGGTTTGTAATCCAAAATAAACCTTAAGATAGATATATCCAAAAAATGCTGCCTAAAATTCCACGCGGACGGAGTCGCGGGCACAGCTAGTGCTAAAATAATAAGAGATTTTCTTTAGGTATTTAAATATGTTATGACAAACCTAACTTCTTGACTATATATATTTCCTCAAGATTATAGATAGAAAAGGTATAGGTACATTAAGTCATACTAAATTTATCATTATTGTCAAATAAATTAATCCAGGCAGCACCTTTTGCTGCAGAACATGAGGCTGTGGAGAATACTCAACTCAACTCAACAAGCAGACAGGCTGGCGGCCCACTTACTAGTAAACAGTGACCGTCGTCTATGGATGTTTGCGATGCTATGGGCACCGCTAACACGCCGTCGTCTGTGTAGGGAATCTGGGTCACATGTACTGGAACACCACACCAAAATATTCATCATCATCATCATCTAAGCGTAGTGTCCCGGTTGCAACCCAAACTTTCGTTTCGGTGCCCGGGGTCCGCTTTCCGACTTTTTCTACTCCACTTCGCACGGTCTTCAGCATCCCTGGTATTGAGCCCATTGGCACGCATATCACCCCTTACGACGTCAAGCCAGCACTTTTTGGGTCTACCCCTCCTGCCGGGGCCCGGCGAAGGCGGCATGGCCAGACATTTGTTTCCCACGTAATCATCCGGTTGCCGTAAAACGTGGCCGTACCAACGGAGCCGACACTCCTGCAGTTTATCCGCAATGTCACGGACATGAAGACTGCCGCGAATGCGGGAGTTCCTAACGCGGTCCTTCCGCGTCACTCCACACATCCACCGCAGCATATTCATCTCCGTGACACGCAGTTCTTGCTTGTGTCGCTCTAGCACCGGCCACGCTTCACATCCGTATAAAAGGACAGGCCTAATGATGGTCTTATAAACCTGTCCCTTCAACTTTACCGGCATCTTGGGGTCACAAATGACACCAGTTACCTCACGCCATTTGGCCCACGCGGCAGCAATGCGTGCCTTGACGTCCCAATCGATGTCACCAGACGCATGAAACACAGATCCCAGGTATTTCACTTGGTCCGTGCGCTCGACCGTGTCGCCGCCTATGCGTACGGGTGTGGGATCTGTGGAGTTACAGGCCAAGTACTCGGTCTTCGCCACATTGAGCTTCAGACCACCGTTCTCAAGCGACTCCTTCCACGCCTTCACACGTCGCACCAGCCTACCCCTGTCCGAGTCTGCCAGCGCGATATCATCAGCATACATAAGCAGCCACGGGGGCTGCTCATGTGAGTTTCTGATGCTGTCTGACAATACGTCTAATACCACGCTAAACAGAAACGGACTAAGGACGGATCCTTGGTGCACCCCGACGGTGATGGCGAAAGGTTTTGTGTCGCCAACAGCGGTCCGAACTACAGAATCGGAGTCACGGTACATGTCTTGGATGATGTCAATATAGGCCTCTGGAACCCTTTTAGATCGCAATGCCCACCAGATTATCGCGCGAGGAATACAGTCGAAGGCCTTCTGCAAGTCAAGAAACAGACAATGCAGAGGCGTATTCTTCATCCTGTATTTCTCCGCGACAGTCCTTAGGGCAAAAACCGGATCCATAGTCCCATGACCAGGGCGAAACCCATACTGACATCCCGAGACAGTGCACTCCTGCCGAATCCGAGAGTCGATAACCTTCTCGAGGAGCTTCATGGTGTGGGACATGACCTTAATCCCCCTGTAATTACCGCACTCCTGCAACGACCCCTTGCCTTTGAAGACTGGAGTAATGATACTCAGTCTCCATTGGCTCGGGATCGTATCGGTGAGGAGTGTCCGCTTAAAGAGGTCAGTTAAGATGCCCACACCACGAGAGCCCATCGCCTTCCAGGCTTCGATGGGGACTCCATCGGATCCAACAGCTTTCCGATTCTTCATGCGGCGAAGACAATTCTGGACCTCTGCAGGCGTTACCAGTGGCACTAGTCCTTGATTCGGAGGAAGATCTGGCGGCTGCACCTCTTTGTGCTGCGTGTTCAGCAGCTCTTGGAAATATGAACGCCATCTCTCCTTCACCGCGAGGTCCTCGCATAGCAGGTTGCCCACAGGGTCTTTTACACAGCGGCACTTGGAAATATCCTGTGCCGCTTTGACCCTGGAGCGCGCCAACTTATAAATGAGCTTCTGCCCCTCAGACGATTCCAACTTGTCGTATAGTGGTTTTAAGTGGTCTCGTCTGGCTCTGGCTACAGCTCTCTTAGTGGCGCGTTTGGCAGACCTATATGCGTCGCGATCTTCAGGAGATCTGGACGCTTGCCACTTCTTAAAGAGGGCTTTCTTCGCTCTAGTCTCCCTCTGGACTGTGTCGTTCCACCACCAAGTCTCCTTGTCACATTTGCGACCACCCTTAGACACACCAAGCACCTCCCTCGCCGACCCAAGGATAGCCGCCTGAATCCTGTCCCAGTAAGCTTGAACCGGTTCGCCCTCACCACCGGCGCACTTGTCGCCGATGGCAGAGGCGAGCTCCTGGGACTTGACTTCATCAAGCAGCCACCACCTGATTCGACGCTGAAGGCGATCGACACATTTGCCTTTGGGCTTCACGCAGAGGTCCATGACAAGAAGACGGTGTTGTGCAGTGAGACTCTCACCGGGTATGACCTTGCAGTTGGCTACTTTGCTGATGTGGTGTCTCCTAATGAGTAGGAAGTCGATTTGGGTAGCATTCCTCCCGCTCTTGTAGGTGATGAGATGCTCGGGTCTCTTTTTGAAGTACGTGTTCACGATGGCAAGGTCGGCAGCCGCACACGTATTGAGGATATCCTCCCCTTCCGCGTTGCGGCTACCATACCCAAATCCACCGTGAACACGCTTAAATTCCCCACATTCATCACCCACATGACCGTTTAGATCACCGCCAAAAACGATCCCATGTGACAATGGAATCCCACGAAGCACTTCTCCGAGTAGGTTCCAAAACGCTATCTTGTCGGCGTCGCTACAACCGGCCTGTGGCGCGTAGGCGCTTATCAAGTGGGTGACTACCCCACCAACAAGCACCCTCACAACCATAAGCCGATCGCTACGGCGCTTCACCTCTAAAATGTCGTCCTGGAGCTCCTCCGAGAGCACTATGGCGACCCCATTTTCCCCACCAGGTGCACCCGTGTAGATCAGTTTGTAGCCATTCCCAATGAACCGGGATCTGCTGGCCTTCCACCGAGTCTCCTGCAGGAACGCCACGGCCACCCTCCGCCTGGAGAGTACATCGGCCAACTCTCTCGCGCGTCCAGTCAGCGTGCCAATATTCCAAGTTGCGAAGCGGAGTTTCCTTTTGGATGGGGCTAGTGTCTTTAGCCGTGCTCGCCCACGGCACGGCAGCCCTAGTCCACTTGTCACAGGAGTCGGGCGAAGTTCCTGCGCGTCGTTATGCGGCGACGCCCTATCCGTGACAATTCCCTTTCTTGTTTCGACCATGTTGTTTGGCTAGGTTTTGGTTTTTACGGGAGCGACTGCCGTCTGACCTCCCAACCCCTAGAGGAAAACCGAGAGGTGCACTTCCTTTGCCGCATGCAAGCTGGCAAAGGAGTAGTCCATCAGTCGCCTTTTACGACTCCCTTGGAATGACCTGGGGTGACCCTATTCTTTTTACTGGCCGGGGTCACACGGCGAGCCACACCAAAATATTATGGTGGCATATTTAGTAGCCATCCAGACGGGCTTGAAGCCCTACCGCCTAGATATGGTTGTTTTGTTGCCGTTTACGCCAGGGGGCCCCCGTACGTAGGGACTTACACCATCTCTGCACGGATAAAGAGAACTATTAAGTTTTTGAATATTTATTATTTACTAGTTGACCCGGCAAACGTTGTTCTACCATATGAATTAAAAAAAAAGTAGCCTATGTCCTTCTCCAAGGTCCTATCTATGACTATACCAAAATTCATCAAAAATTGGTCAATTGGTTTAGGCGTGAAAGCGATACAAACAAACTCACTTTCGCATTTATAATTTTACTTAGAATTGATGAGGATAGTGCATTCAGTGCAATAATTAAGTGTAGTGATTTTAATTAAGAAAAGAAAAAGTTACAGACGATATATTCATATGGGAAAATTTTTGCGGGACTGATTCATTAATGTTAGAGCCATATTGATGAAGTAGAAACATGAAATTTGGCCACTAATATACTTTTTAAATATCGTAAAGACAATTGGGTTACAAAATTTATTATATTTATGTTAGGTTAATTCGTAAATTTTAATAGACTATTGCCATCAAACTGTAATAATATATTCATAATAGAAATGGCACGTCTTTTCTAATTTCTTTCTTCTTTGAACTAATTCTAGATGATCATATATACCTATATTTGTATTTCAAAATCTAGTCTTGTTTTCTCAACTACATTTTTGTCGCAAATTTAAAACCTAGCTTTAAATTTGCTTAGCAGTTTTTGCTAGTTCAGTAGTCTTGAGCCTATGGCTTTATTTATAGGTATTTATTAATTTGCGAGTATATTTTACATATATTATATGGTTTTTGCATTGGGGGCTAAAAAGGTAATGTGCCCCGGCCGCAGGAGTCGATTTTCTAACTCCGCCCGTGCACGGATAAAGGAAATTGTTCGTTTGTTCGTCAGTTCTTTAAATTACAAAAAATACTATTATAATAATATATAATGTTTGACCTCCACCTAAATAAAATATTAATTTCAAATATAAAGTTCTAACCGTTTTAAGTAAGAAATAGGTATTTATAAAACATGAGGCTATCTCGCCAACTTCATTAAACCCGGTTGTAACGCTTCCGTGGCATCCAGATAGCAATTACTGCGGCTAGTCATCCATCTATGGAGACGGCAGCGCTTGGAGGAGCAATTACGTGGATACGGACGTTTTACGGCAACCCGTCTGTAACGGGTTATATGTGTGGGGTACAGTTTAAATTTGGGACAAATTGAACCACTTAATGTTTACACTAAGTAAGTATTAATCAAAATTGCGTTTTTATCTTGCTCAGATATTGAAAATTAACATACATTTGTCAATCAGTATTCGTAATGATAAGGTTATGTTGTACACATAAGTTTTAATAAATTTTATTCTTTTCTACTTAATTAATCCTAACTAATATTATTAATGCGAAAGTGAGTTTGTTTGTTTATTACGCTTTCACGCCTAAACTGCTAAACCAATTTTGATGAATTTCGGTATAGTCATAGATTAGACCTTGGAGAAGGACATAGGCTACGTTTTATTAATTCATATCGCAGAGCAACGATTCCCGGGTCAACTAATTAGATACAGATACTAAAAAAAATGTGTTGTTCTAACTACTCGTATCTTTTTTCACATATATTTATATCGGGGGGTTACAAGAAGCAACAAGTGTAAACACTAATAATATTTTAAGCATAAAAGTTCAAAAATAAACAAAACATTAAAAAGCTAAATTTGTCACGGTTAGAGACGGACGGATTAGATTGAAATCAGAGTTCTCGTAGATATAACAAGAACCGAGCGTTTTAGTATTAACTTATAATTTTTGAACAATAAATATAATGTATATATTTATATGTGAAATAACACTCATCACGAAATTTCTAAAACTATACACTCGATTGACTTGAAATTTAGCATGGTTGCTCATTCCGCGATGTAGATGATCACTAAGAACAGATTTTACGGAAATCCTATCCAAAATGTATTTAAGAAATACCACACTGATCCCGAGATCTCTAAAACTATATACCTGAATGCCTGGAAATTTAGCGTAGTTACTCATTTCGCGGTGTTTATGTTTTTTTATTGCTGTAGGACAGCAGACAGGCTGACAGCCCATTTAGAATTTAGCAGTTACAGTCGCCTATAGGTGTTTGCAAAGCCAGTGGCATCGCGAACACGCTGCTGTCCCATAAGGGTACAGGAACTTGGATCACTAATGCCGGAACACAACACAAAGTTATTATAGCGGTGTATTTAGAGACCAGAGAGTTGCCATCCAGACGAGCCCTACCGCGTAGCTTTTTGCCGCCTTTTACGACAGGCCGAACCCGGCCGCAGAGGTCAGTATTCTTTCACCGGCCCTGCACGGATAAAAAGCACGTTGTAGCATCTAAGTGTACTAAGATTGGAATTCACGGAAATCCTATCCAAATATTTTTTTATTTATATAAATAGAATAACGTTTGCCAGGTCATCTAGTTTATAAACACCCAGACTTGAGACGGGAACCGAACACAGACGTTTTGAGTACAACCACCGTAATTGCAGTATCATTCGTAGAATAGTTACATAAAAACTCTATCCAGTTTCCCATCAAAAATGTCTTGTAAACATAAACACTATTATCTATTGCATTTTATGATTTAATTAAAAAATAATAATAACTGGAGAGTGGCGATAAAGTCCTGCAAGCAGGGCTTTTCTCATATCTTCACAAATAAACTTTCCTAAATTGACAGAGCTTTTTTGACAGGCTATTATAATAAAAATATTATTTGTAACAGCGTCGAAAAGAAACAATGAAAAATGGCCCCTCCTTGTCTTTTTAGTATCTTTGAACGTTTAATGATTATCGCAAAAACAATAATTTATTTTTTTATATCGTATAAAGTATTACGACAGATAATCTCCATTAACACAAAAGACACATGCTATTATATTATATTTATTTAATCATGCTGTTTGTATTTTTGCTAATTTAACATAATCCTATAGAATTGTTTTCATTTAAACAATTAATATTTTATGTGTTTGTGTTAATAATTCTAAAACTTGTATTTATTAACAGAGAGTTCGCGTATCCAGTATGAGGCAAAAAACTGTGTAGCACTGCAATGAGCAAATTACAAATGAAAAGATGACTAGTAAATCCAGAAATATTTTGCCTTGCGTGGGAAACACATACATGGTCGTATAAAGCTAATCCTAACTAATATTATAAATGCAAAAGTGAGTTTGTTTGTTACGCTTTCACGCCTACCGCTGAACCAATTTTGATGAATTTCAGTATAGTCATAGATTGGACCTTGGAGAAGGACATAGGCTACTTTTTTTATTCATATGGCAGAACAATGTTTGTCGGGTCAACTAGTCTATTCTTCCTGCCCTTATCCCAAACTATGTAGGGACGGCACAACATGTTCTCTCCTTCCACTCTCCTTCATTAGCCGTCCTCTGAACATTCACACCTTTTTAACCATATCGTCTTTTACACAATCCATCCATCTTTTCTTTGGTCTACCTTTCCTCTTGTATCCACTCTCGTTTCTAGCAACCTCCTTGTTACATGACGCTCTTCTCTTCGCATTATATGGCCATACCTTTTTTTTTTTTTTTTTGGTCTCGGGGAAAAACCTCTCTTGACGGGTTCCCCCGGCCCGGGGGGACCGAGGGATATGTGGGACTCCGGGAAAGATGTATGGCCATCCGACTACCCACTAAAAAACCCCGCTGTTCTCCTATCGCCTACGCCCGGGCCCACGGATATATGGCCTGCCGATCTCGTGGCCCGGGCCGGCGCCGGCCCGCCCTTTGTCTTGAGGCGGGCCCCTTCTAAAGTGTTGGCGCCAGGGGGCCAGGGTTTCGTCCCCCCGGCACTCTCCCAACAACTCTAGGAGTTGAGGGGGGCCGCGGAACAGCACGCAGCCCTCACCCTCGCGGCAATAGTGCGGGCGGCGGATCCTCCCCCGAGGGGCCGCCCGCGGCCGCTTTTACGGCGGCCGGAGGTCGTTATTTGCCCTCCGGCGCCGCCGACGTGGCCTGCGTTGGCGGGAGGGGAGTGTGGTGGTCGACTGTTAACCTCTTCAGCTTTTCAATCACTGGCGCTACTTTCAAACTTCCCCTAATATATTCATTTCTAATTTTATCTATTTTTGTAACTCCGCTCATCCATACAATATGACATAATAAGATTAAGGTTAGAATAGATGTAAGTACTTAATTTATATATTTCATTAATTTGTTTTTGACAGAGGCCTTTGCGACCTATAAGTTATTTCTTGACTGAATTTGGTTAAATACCGAAATAAAATGTAATGTAATATAATGATAAAGATTCTCTGTGAATTTATTTAGCTTCAACATTTTATTAAAATGTAATTAAATGACAGAAATTAGGTTAATAATTTTATATTCGCTATATTCTAGTGACAACAAACTCTTTTGATTTCTTGTAACACGTAGCTATTATCGGTCTTCCTGAACTATCATCATATTCAAATATTTAAATTATGTTCATTAAAACAAAATCTTATTTTAAACATTAAAATTAATCTTTTAAAATTATTAAAACAATGTAATTATCACAACTTTGTAAATAATATTCAACAAAGTAATTAAATACCAAAACATTATTTCCATAAATTTTGATAGCTTAATTACGAGTTAATTTCCAACAATCGGTACATATCTGATGATGTGTCACCACTTTGGCTGACGTATTTTGGTGCAACGTCTATCAGATAGAGCAGCCACTCCACGCTGCGCGCTAGTTGAATTGAATTTCTGCACCCATATTGAAAACCAAATTGGTTTGGGACGCTGTGAAATTATCGATTTTGCAAATTTCTTTTTGAATGATTTTAAGTCTTTAGTAATGTCTATTTGTTGAAGTGTAAAAATTCATAAGATTAAATATAAGTTGTCGTATGTAGTTCTAACTTTTATAACTAGATGGCGTTGTTCGAAAATTGTAACTTGCTGAATCGCGCTATCTTTTCCCTGCATTCAATTTGTGTAAGCGAACGTGAATTTTTGTATGTATGGAGAAATTCAGAAATACACTGAATTATAACAGTCTACTTTTTGGTTTTTTTGTTCTCCAAGAAGTGACGAAACACTATTTTAAAGTTATAATAGAAAAATTCACCATTGCAAGAATAAAGTTTTAATGTATGTGCGAAATCGAAACGTAATATTTTTGAAACCTAATTTATCAGTTTAGTTAACTTTATCTAAATAGATCTTATCTCGTGTCTATAACATACTACAGTAAAATAAACGAAGACTATACAAGGCGGAGAAGAAAAGTTAGAGAGCACTGAAGTGGGAGTTTAACTGGGTTTTTAAGTTCAACAGAGATATAAGGCTAAGATAATGATGATTTATAGGAAGGTTTCACAAAATTTTACACTTTCGACCATTTTCTTCAGCAGAGTATTTTCTCAGTTTAATTTAACACATTAAATCTGCTATTAGTTTTATTACATGAACCATTTGATTATACGTTTGCGACAAGGGTTATATTGGATTGATGGAAACTTCGCTTTTCTGCAGACCGAGGGATATATGGGACTCCGGGAAAGATATTCGACCATCCGACTACCAACTAAAATCCCTGCTGTTCTCCTATAATACCCAGGCCCACTTTTTCAGCTTTAAGGAGCTTAGGGGGGCTGTGGAACAGCATTCTACGGCGTCCGGAGGTCGTTGGAAGCTCACCGGCGTCAACAACGTGCCTGCGTTGGTGGGAGAGGATCCTTGCCAGCTCCCGTTCTCGCTCCGCCACCTCCTTTTTCGACATAACGGGTTTCACGCCTAAACCGCTGAACTAATTTTGATGAATTTTGGTATAGAGATAGATTGAACCTTGGAAAAGGACATAGGACGTTTTGTAGCGAAAATAAAGATCGAAGGGGGTGAAATAGGGGTGAACGTGATTACGTTCTGTTTTGAAGTGAAAAATGCTTTACGCGTTGAGCACTTTTTGGTACGAGAAAATCTTATGGGTTCACGTCACCGACATTCTAATGTTAATTGTACACACACACACACACACACACATATATATATATATATATATATATATATATATATATATATATATATATATACAGAGTGAATTTGACAAACCCGTCCAAATTTTTTTTACGCACTAAACATCATTTATGCGACCCATTTTTGCAAAAAAAATTGTATGTTGAATTTTCACCATAAAATATTTTATATAGGATCATTAATTCAATCGTACAGAATAATCATATGGTGCAAACAGCGTCGTTAACCTGTTATTACCTGTCTCTGTCACACCCGCGTAAATGAGTAGTGCGTATTCGCTCGCCCGGTTCAATGCCGCCGTCCTCGGCCTTTTACTAGGTCAGATGGAGAGGTCATTGCACTCTCGCGCCGTATTACGTAAATTGCGAGTTCTTTGAATGACTTCTGTGATGCTGATTACTCAACATTTTTGTACTATGTGATACAAAACTAAAATACATGTTTCTCATAACTTTTACTAAAGATTCTTCTGTGTGAATTTGGACGGGTTTGTCAAAGTCACCCTGTATATATATATATATATATATATATATATATATATATATATATATATATATATATATATATATATATATATATATATATATATATATATATATATATATATATATATATATATATATATTTTATCCGTGCAGGGGCGGAGAAAGAATACTAACCTCTGTGGCCGGGGTCGGCCTGTCGTAAAAGGCGACAAAACAACCCACCCTAGCTACGTGGTAGGGCCTCAAGCCCGTCTGGATGGCGACCACCTTTGGTCTTAAGTATGCCGCCATAATAACCTTGTGTTGTGTTCCGGCATTAGTGACCCAAGTTCCTGTATCCTTATGGGACAGCAGCGTGTTCGCGATGCGACTGGCGTTGCAAACACCTATAGGCGACGGTAACTGCTAAATTCTAAGCGGGCCGTCAGCCTGTCTGCTGTCTTATACTAAAAATTTTTTTTTCTTATTTAGATAACAAGATGGATGAGTCCATTCTATAAATCTGCTTTTAACATATTCACCTTTATTGTTTACATTGATCGCGGTTAGATATAATCAGAACAATATCTGGCAACAGATAAATAAACAAAATAGCTTATAAGTTTTTTAATACTGTCTTTCCAACAAATATACTTGTTCGTATATTTATTGTTGTTACAATTATAATCAAATTCAAATTAAATAATTATAATACAAATCAATCTAAAATGAATAAAATTTATTGTTGTTTGTAAATTAAATAACTAGATATATTCTGAATAATGCGCATCCTATAAAGTAGAAAATGAATAACTCTACTATCCCGCTAGAGGTTAAAAAAGGATTCCAAGTGTGGACGAAGAGCACTGCCCGTTTGACTTTAATATTGATTGGTGAATGTGTAACTAAACCATGAGATGTAGATACGTAGGTTGCGCAAGTGCGCATAGCTGCGGACATCCAAGCAATAGAATTATTCAACAGATAGAATTGTTTACAGTTAAATAAACATCAACATAGTAATGATTTTGTTATTAGTTTAATATATGGCCTAAATATAATATAAATTCAGCACCTTAAAGTTTTATTTAGGATAAATATTTATTATACAGATACCTGATAGCTCAATGGTATTATATTTATTTTAGAGACCATTCTAGAGATCCCGGGTTCGAATTGCACGGTGACATGCAACATTTGAGCGAATTTCAATGCCTAATGTGAATATTGTAACATTTTTTTTATTGCTGTAAGACAGCAGATAGGATGACGGCCCACTTAGAATTTAGCAGATACCGTCCTATAGCCTACATACCCTATGGGCGTTTGCAATGCCAGTGAAATCGCAATCACGTTGCTGTCCCATAAGAGTACAGGAACTTGGGTCACTAATGCCGGAAGACAACACAAAGTTATTATGGTGGCGTACTTAAGACCAAAGGTTGTCGCCATCCAGACGGACTTGGGGCTCTACGACGTAGCTAGGTAGGGTGGGTTGTTTTATCTCCTTTTACGACAGGCCGACCGCGGTCGCAGAGGTCAGTATTCTTTCTCCGCCTCTTCACGGATATAATAACTATAGCATAATTTATATCTACCCACGATGACGGAAAACGTCGTGAGGAAACCTGGATACCGAGACACAGGTATGTTATAACCCATTAATCCACTTGAATAAGCGTGGCGGGTGTACTATCCGTTCCCCGGTTTCAGTTTAGGGGGAGCCTCGAGCCCAGCAGTAGGTCGCTATGGGCTATTATTAATTTACATACATACATATATATAATCACGCCTCTTTCCCGTAGGGGTAGGCAGAGATCACTCCTTTCCACTTGCTACGATTCTTACATACTTGTTTCGCTTCGTCCACTTTCATTATTATTAATTTATTATGATAAATACTTTATACTATTTTATTCGTGCAGAGGCGGAGAAAGAATACTAACCTCTGCGACCGAGGTCGGCCTGTCGTAAAAGGTGACAAAACCACCCACCCTAGCTACATGGTAGAGCCTCAAGCCCGTTTAGATGGCGACCACCTTTAGTCTTAAGTATGGCGCCATAATAACCTTGTATTGTGTTCCGGCATCAGTAACCCAAATTCCTGTACCCTTAGGGGACAGCAGCGTGTTTGCAATGCCACTGGCGTTGCAAACACCCATAGGCGATGGTAACTGCTAAATTCTAAGCGGGCTGTCAGCCTGTCTGCTGTTCTACAGCAGTAAAAAATACTCTCATTTTGAAACTTTCTATTCATTTAAGTTTATTACAGTTGGATCTACTATTAAATATATAAATTTAAAATGAGCAAGTACTATTAAATCAATGAATATATTTTTTCTATAATACTAAACTCTTGTATTTTATATACTTTCAATCACAAACATTGTTATGTTGTCGAATTATATTATATTTTTCAGCTTACGAGTTCTAATCAAGGTGAGTTTGAAATTTCGCATGTCTTTACTCAGTTTTAAACATCATGTGTATAATTTAAAAGAGAAGCGGGGATGTTTGACATCCTAACTATTGCGTATCAATTAAGAATGGAATCAGTTGGATGTTTTAGAATCAAAAGGCGAGAAATGTTTTTTTCCTGTCTCGATGAAACTTTAATTTACTCGTATCAATAAAACGTCGGAAATCCAGAGAAAAGCTGACATGGTTGTTAAGGTTCTCTAATCTAAACTTATTATACCCCCTCCCCCTTTCTAATCTGGCAAGCAAGCTAAATAGCTTAGAGATCTATTTTAGTAAAGTTTACAAACTTTGAGTCATCCGAATTTATATACTTTAAATAATTCACACTTGTCTTGACAAGTGCTTTGTTGTGCAGTCCTTGGACTCACGATAAACAAATTTGGAACTTATCTGATGATAAAGCAAGACTTGAACCATTACAATAAAAGGAACTGGAAACTTTATAACAAGACTTCTCTATGTCAGGACTACATGTTGAGATTTGGATAGTCTGATGATGGAACTAGAAGGTGGGAGAAAAATAGACCAGTAACAATAAACTCAACAATAAAACCACTTTACCTCCTCAACTTGTACGCGATGCCACTGACGTTGCAAACATCCATAGGCGATGTTAACTGCTAAATTTTTTATCCGTGCAGGGGCGGAGAAAGAATACTGATCTCTGCGGCCGAAGTGGGCCTGTCATAAAAGGCGACAAAACAACCCTAGCTATGTGGTAGCTAGCCCGTCTGGATGGCGACCACCTTTGGTCTTAAGTATGTCGCCATAATAACCTTGTGTTGTGTTCCAGCTTTAGTGACCCAAGTTCCTGTACCCTTATGGGACAGCAGCGTGTTCGCGATGCCACTGGCGTTGCAAACACCTATAGGCAACGGTAACTGCTATATTCTAAGCGGACCGTCAGCCTGTCAGCTGTCCTACAGTAATAAAAAAATTCTAAGAGCTAATTTTATGATCTACTTCATTCAACATTTAAAATTAATTTTAATTCCTACCAAATGTTTTGTTATAATTTTATCTCGCAATCTTGCAAAATTACTGGTAATAAATTTAATGTTAAAGCATCTTGCCTTTATGACGTCACGTCATTTTTGAACAAAGTTATCGTACTAATAATATTACTCTGGGGGATTTAAGAGTAAATATAGTCAGAGACGGTCGACGAGTCGCGACACCGTAAGAGGACAGACACCTCGTTAATATCTTGAGCGTTCTCTGAATACAATACATATTCAGTGAGCATATTAGCGGTGTTGTTGTGACCTCGCATCTTCGCCTCCTATTTTAAGACGATTAGAGGTAGTTCATTATGATGTTGTACAATAAATATTATTACTTTTTATTATTCTTTTGTTTATTGCTGAAGATCAGCAGACAGGCTGATGACCCACTTAACGATGGTTTGCGACGCTAAGGGCACCGTGAACACGCTGCTGTCCCATAGGGGTACTGGAACCTGGGTCACAAATGCCAGAATAGAACACAAAAGTATTAAGGCGACATACTTAAGACCAAGGGTAGTTGCCATTCAGATGGGCTTGGCGCCCTACCACGTAGCTAAGTGGTTTGTTTATTCGCCTTTTACGCCAGGCTGATCCCGGCTGGAGGCCCCTGCACGCAGAGAATTTTTCCATATTAAATAAAATATTCTCTTCATTAGATACACTAATGATGACAACAGAGCAGATAGGAGTAATTCTTCAGTTCTATTAGTGTTATCGTAGTAATATGAAACCATATGAAAGCTGTTTTATTTACATAGAAGCAATTAATTATATAATTATAGGTTACATGCTATTATGTCATTACATGTGTACTCGTTAATACGGTTTCTAATACACATTATAATAATGTTTCATACTTATATGATATTAGTATTACATTATTAATTTGTTACAAAACATACAAAAAAAGTAAAACATATTGTATAATATCCCATATTACCGTTGAATCTTTCCTTTATAGTTCATTCCTTAACACTTAGCCGGTATTAGTACTGTTCTATAACAACTAAATATCCATTCATATTGTTCGAAATCCCACAGCTTGACATTTTATTCGTCACATCTACCCGGTTATATCATATAAATGCAACCATAATAGTGCAGGCAAGAACATGGAAGTTGTTCAAGGATGTTGTTCAGACAAGACAGTTTATTCACGACATCTTGCCACATGACTGCACAAAAATCTTTAGAAATGTATAATATTCTGAAGATAGACCACTAGTCAACTGTTTTATGTTGATAATTTTATAATGTAAACTTGTTGTACATCTATGATAACCATAAACATTGTGGTGGCCAGGGTTTATTTTATTTCATGTAAAAATTGTTTTGCTATCGTGAAATTGTTTTGGTTCTTTTTGTTTTAACCTAATCCATTGTTTACCAAAGTGGTAAACCTCAAAAGTCTTGTTGTAACCTCTTATGGCACACCCCAAATATAAACAATTGATAATAATAGCTTATCCCAATTTGTAGCCATAATCTTTTGCAAGGAAAAGTATAACATTGCAAAGCTTGCGATTTGTCACGGTTTTTCGTATACTTTTAAGATTTAATATTTATCAGGGGAACAAAAAAGTGTAAAGAGGGAATGTAAAATGAACGGAGACGAGACGTAATAATTCAGCGACAGTTCGTGGCCGCGTTGTGACCGCGTCCTAATGTAGACGGATGGCGCAGGTAAATCAACCGAATAACATTTTTCGCACCGTTAATCTCCCACGTAATTATGTCACGTTACAATAACCGTTATTTGTTTCAGGTTTATTATGGAAACGCGATTTTATTTGTACCAAATTGGATTTTGCTTTGTTTTCATTATGATGTTTCATGAAAATATTTTATTTATTAAAGCTTTCTATAGTTGTATTTTTACGAGAAACATAATTCACACTAATCAATCGCCTCAGTTATTTCAATTTAGTTACCAAATAAATTCATCTTTTTATACTTGAAGTTCATAATAAATCAGATTTAATTTTAAAGTAGCCAATGTTCTTATCCAAGGTCCAATCTATGACTATACCGAAATTATCAATATCGGTTCGGCGGTTTAGAAGTGACAAACTCACTTTCGCATTTGTAATATTAGGATTACGGCAAAAATCTACAACCAAAGCTTAAATCGGTATCCGCTTACAACGACGCTAACCACCAATATTGATGGAGGATGGAATTGACTATGAGAGTGATTGTTCTACATTTATAACTTTCAGATTGCTACGTGGCGCCACAAAACGCTACGTTAATCATGTTATAACTACGTAGCGGAAGTTTATAATTTTATTTAAGTAATACTACATTGATCAAAAAGTTCCAGGACTGACATATAGAAGGCGACACATATGCAAAATATATTATTCGATAGCGCCATCATTTATAAGGTATGAGTCAAAATTTTATGACAATTGGACCACATGTTCTCAATTTATTGTTGTTTGTGTCAAGCAACTTTGGTGTCTTTCTCAAGAGATGGTTAAGAAAGAATTTCGCGTGTTTATCAAGCATTGTTTTTTGATCAGAAAAAATGCGAAAGACCTGAAAGAGTGGCTTGATAAGCATTATTCGGACTCTGCTCCAGGGAAATCAATAATTTGCGAATGGTATAATGAATTTAAACGTGGTGGTTAGTGAAAAAAAGTCAAAAAATTCCGCAGATTTTTTTTCACCAACCGCAAAATGAAACTCAGGGAGATGGCTGAGGTTCCAAAGTTATCATGTGGCAGCGTGCTTACTCTTTTACACGACAATTTAGGTATAAAAAAACTCAATTCAAAGTGGGTGCCGCGTTTGTTAACACCGGATCACAAGCAACAACAAATCGACGATTCGGAGGCGTGTCTAAACTTTTTCAATTATAACAAAGCGGATTTTTTGCATCGGTATGTGATCATGGATGAAACCTGGATACACTATTACACTCCAGAGTCAAAGCGCTTATCAGATGAGTGGGTTAAGGCAGGTGGAAGCATTCCAAAGCGATCAAAAACACAACAATCGGCTAGAAAGGTTATGGCATTAGTGTTCTGGGATGTGCATGGCATTTTGTTTATCGACTATCTTGAAAAAGGAAAAAGGATCAATTTTGAATACTATAAAGTATTATTGGACTAATTGAGCGAACAAATAAAGAACAAACAGCCCAACATGGCAAAGAAAAGACCACTGTTCAACCAAGACAATGCACCATGTCACAAATCAATGGTTACGATGGTCAAATTGCATGAATTGCTGCCCCACCCCCCGTATTCGCCAGATTTGGCCCCCAGTGACTACTGACTGTTCGTAGACCTGAAAAGGATGCTCCAGGGAAAAAGATTTGGCACCAACGAGGAAGTCATTGTTGAAACTGAGGCCTATTTTGCGAGCAAAGATCAAGCGTTTTAAATATAAACATGGTATCAAGAAGTTAGAGAAGCGTTGGAGCGAATGTATTGCCTTAGATGGAAATTATGTCGATGAATGAAAACGATTTTTATGAAAATGTTGTGTTTTTCTTACTTTGTCCGGTAACCTTTTGATCAATGTGTATAATATATAATAGCTGAAAATAATTTGCGACGCCAAATAATTTTCTTACAACAATATAATATATTTGTGGAATTTAGTATTAACATCTCTCATCATCTTTAATTTTTTTTTATTCTTAAAATTTGAGATTGTAATGCACTTGAAAATATATCGATGTAATTCGTCAAAGGTAAAAAAATCTCTTAAAATAATAAAAAGTACCACGTACTCAGCTTTTAAGTTTGGTATCAATCCAGAATATTGATGTGTTCCATTTCAGTTGCTACGAGTACGTGTGAACATCAAAAATCCGGATTTGCGCAAACAACATTCCCCATGGACAGTGTAGAAGATGCTAGAAAACTTTCTCACCGAGAAAATGAAATCAGCGACTATGCAAAAAGAATGTAATAAATTACGCTTTGTGAGACTATATCATATAAGGCACTTCGGAAACTATAAATATATTATATGGATACTTTTTTATTTTCTATAATGTATGATTATATTGTTCACGTAAAATAAGAATTATGTGAAAATATTTATGGCTTTACTTGCAAAATATTTATTTCGAATTTATAGATTCTAATTCAGGAAATGAAAACATAACATTCGTACATTCAAATGGAAAGGGGACATGGCAAGTAGCTTTTTTAAAGTAAATTTTATTGAACACACGACAGACCTAACACTTCTGTAATCTATCAAGACTACTTGAAATATATTGAAATGAATACACTTAACTTGCTAGATGAAACAGGCCGAATAATACGAGCATTATATAAACTATTAGTTGACCCAGCAAATGTTGTTCTGTCATATAAATAAAATATATATTTTGCAATAGACCGAATTGTGAATCTAGAGAGAGATTTAGCATGTTAACTGCACACACTTTATGAGGCCGATTTCAGATGGGCTAAGCAATGTCAACAATTTTACCAAAACGTTTTTGCAGGTACGTTTGATTTATACAAGGGTTAGTAATAAAGCAGAAAAATTTCTTAACAATACTGCTGACCGAGTTGTATATGAAATGCTGCTCACCGTGATCCTGAGTAAAAATATATTATTTTACTTTAGTTAAGTGTATTGAACGTCTAGACCAAGATTACTTATAGTCCGGTCAATTTAGACATTCACCCTTGCATAAATTCCCAACAAGCTGAAAATTTGTATGAACAATAGGAATACCATTTTAATGAAATTGTGAAAAGTCCCCATCGATCCAATGTGTGCAATTTTTTTAAATTTATAGTCGAAACTTCGCAAATAAGGTTTCTTGGATTTTTCATAGAAATGGTTAGTTTTATAATAAAAATATCTGGGATAAAATTGTAGATCATCATATCATTAACCATTTCTGAGAATAAGCGATTCCAATATTCATTTTAGTTGTATTCTCTATAATATGCACAAGTTTCCACGCCCTCTGCAAAGTAATAAGCTTAGCGCGTTTTTTCCGCATTTTAAATCTCATCCCCTTTATAGTTGCAAGAAATAATATTAAGGAGGTTTTATGGTGCAGGTGGAAGTAGAGTTGGATTGGTTCCAATACATTATTTCTTAGCTTCTAGCCCTTTTGCGCCTAGTTGAATACCAACCCACACTTGAACCTGTGATTTCCGTGCTTTATCCGTGCAAGGGCGGAGAAAGAATACTGACCTCTGTGGCCGGGGTCAACCTGGCGTAAAAAGCGACAAAACAACCCACCCTAGCTACGTATTAGGACTCCAAGTCCATCTGAATGGCGACCACGTTTGGTCTTAAGTATTCCGCAATAATAACTTTGTGTTGTATTTCGGCATTAGTGACCTAGTAGCACTAAGTTCTTGTTTCTTATGGGACAGTAGCATGTTCGCAATGCAAACACCCATAGGCGACGGTAACTGCTAAATTCTATGTGGGTCATCAGCCTGTCTGCTGTTCTATAGTAATAAAACACAAAATTAAACATACATGATAGAAATGTTGGTGAGCAGAAGCCGCGGTTGGAGGAAGACAAGCTAATTGCATTATGTTTTTAATCACAGGTATGTTTGGCCAAAGTGTTTTGATAAGTAACGTAACTGGTTCCCTAATTAATTTTTTTATGGAGCTCGAAAACGAATTACGTTGGTGATTACAGTTTCTGGAGTAGAGTTTATATCTTGGAAAGTTTTTGAATATGTAATAAAATTTTGTTTTATTAATTAATATCTCTGATATTGCTGATGTATCACAACCAGTTATATCATGAAAAATAGTATATTATGGTTTTTATATTTAGGAAAATCCGATAAAATTGTATTTGAGAATATTTTCAATGGTTATTGAGCCTTGCCGGTTTTCAAAAATAAATATGTTTTTTAATTGAAGTTCAGGCAGTAAGTAATACTAATAGATCAACATTTTCACCAACAACAATTGATTTATAGCAGTGTCTTATTAATTGTCCGCTTGCTTGTAAATATTTTTAGCAGAAAGTTGTTTGTTTGTTACGTTTTCACACCTAAACCGCTGAACTAATTTTTATGAATTTCGGTATAGTTATAGATTGGATATTGGCGAAGGACATAGGTTACTTTTTTAATTTCATAAAGCAGACTAACGTTTGCCGGGTCTGCTAGTATTATATAAGTAATAATAATAAGCCATAATTTCTCTCTGATGGGCTCGGCTCTGCCCTTAAAGGAAACAGAGGCAAGTTAGATTGGCAGGCTACATATGTCGGTGATCGCAGCATGCAGATTCCTCATGATTTTTCTATGATTATCTTTAAACCTTGTTATTTAGAAATTATGTAATGATGTGCATGCTAGGCGAGATTTCGGTGTTAACGTTATTTTTTTTTGTTTACATCTAGTTATATAAATACCTAGATCAATTCTTTTTAACGCATATGGCTAAAGAATTCGATAAAAATAAAGAATTCGTACCTATAAAAAAGTTTATACAAAATCTTCTTTAAGTATTCATAATTATGTAGCAATAATTTACAAAATGGACGCCGTAAGGAAAACCGCTTAATCAAGTCGGAAATACGAATAAAGGAAAATGCCAGCCGTCGAATAAAAATAAAATGTAAAATGGGCGGATGGCTCCCGATTCTTAGGGTTTTGTTTTATCTTAAAAGTTTACGACTCAGTCTCGACGATTCAAAGAGATTTTATATCACAATTCGAGCGTACCGATAGCATTCAAATTTATTTAATTGAAATATAATATTGTTCCCGGCCTTTAACTAAGGCCTAAATCAAAATGACCCGCAGTCTTTTAAAAATTTGGTATTCAAGACACTTCAAGAGGAAGGTTTAATTTATGTCACATAACTGTACATAAGTTCAATATTTAAAAAAAACATAAGAATAACAGTCGAAATCTAATCCCACTATTAAGCTTGTGTTTTTCCTTAGAGGAAACGCAAAGTACCCGGTATCAATGGAAATCTTTTGATTGGTTAAATATACTGCTAGTATAAAATATGTATGCATGTTTCTTCTTTCATCTTTCATCTGTAGGCATGTTTGCCGTGAAGTTATAATGAATGACACTATGCGTTGTAAGAGTTATCATAAAGTCTTATAGCCTCTAAATTAGACTTAAAGAACAATAACAACAAAATATATGACTAAAAGAATAACAAAATCATAATCCTTATTGTATATTTATTGTTTACCCTAATGCATAAAAGTCTAATAAAACATATTGAATTTGTTGCATTTATTGCGTCCGCTGCACCGTGAATAGAGTTGTTCAAAGCATACTCACTGTAGCGTCGCTACGATTGAGATTGCCCCTTGCTTATTCGTTCAATACAATATACTGGACCGTTGGTATGTTTGTAGCTTTTTCGTGTTAATAATCTATATATATATATATATATATATAAAAATGAATCTCTATTTCCCTTGGTCATCGCATCACGCGTGAACGGATGGAACAATTCCGCTAATTCTTTGTTTGTTGTATTTATTAATGTCAGGAGAAGGTTCTTAAGGAAGAAAAAATTAAGAAAGTTGAGCGGAACATTAGAAAATGCAAGAAAATTTAAGAAAAATTAACGACAATATTAATCTATATTAATTTTACATAACTGTCAGCGATTTACAGAATGCGCGTTGCAAATATCGTTTAACACAGATGGATACGTTGATAAATAATTAATTTATAATTTCGTGTAGTTTCATTTAAATTATACAATGAGTTTTTGAGAAGTGCTTATTCATCACGGTATTAAGAGCATCACGCCTAATATTGAAAGTTCAGTTTGATATAGAGATTTTGGTAGGTTTTAATAGATCTTTTGATTGGCTTGATCTAAAGAAGAATACAATATTATTAATAATATATTTTTTTTAAATTTTCCCTTTTGATGTTAATTTGTGCTTCACTTGATTTTTGTGTAGTTTAGCCCTATAATTCGTTTTGTTCGGCTTAATTTTGACCACATTTTACACAAATATCGAAGTTCACCAGGTACTTACGTGAGAAACAAATGTCTGGCCATGCCGCCTTCGCCGGGCCCCGGCAGGAGGGGTAGGCTGGCTGGACGTCGTAAAAGGTGATATGCCTGCCAATGGGCTCACTACCAGGGATGCTGAAGACCGTGCGAAGTGGAGTAGAAAAAATCGGAAAGCGGACCCCGGGCACCGAAACAGAAGTTTAGGTTGCGACCGGGATACAACGCTTAGATGAAGAAGAAGATTGAAGCTCACCGGGTCATCTATTATAAATATGAATGTAACTCTGTCTGTTATGTTTTCATTTTGATGAATTTCGGTAACAGAGATAGATTGTACCTTGGGGAAGAACATAGTTTTAATGTATGTGGCAGAACAACGTTTGCCGGGTCAGCTAGTATCTTTCTAATGCTTGTGTTTTGATTTTAAAATATGTATGTCTTAATTAAATTATATAATTTATAAATAATTTATAAAATTATCCGTGCAGGGGCGGAGAAAGAATACTAACCTCTGTGGCCGGGGTCGGCCTGTCGTAAAAGGCGACAAAACAACCCACCCTAGCTTGGGGCCCTAGCTATGTGGTAGGGCCCCAAGCCCGTCTGGATGGCGACCACCTTTGGTCTTAAGTATGCCGCCATAATAACCTTGTGTTGTGTTCCGGCATTAGTGACCCAAGTTCCTGTACCCTAATGGGACAGCAGCGTGTTCGCGATGCCACTGGCGATGCAAACACCTCTATGCGACGGTAACTGCTAAATTCTAAGCGGGCTGTCAGCCTGTCTGCTGTCCTACGCAATAATAAAAAACGTATATAATTATTTTCAACTGACTTATTTTTTTATTAGTTATCGTTTAAGGTATTATTACTATTTATAGCATTTTTATTATGTTATTACTACTCTATTTAATTTTAGTTGCATTTGACACGTACGAATCGGAACTCAAAGTACGCTTTCGAAATTTTCATTGTGCTAGACTTCTGATGAAGAATTCCATGACATTTTCCTTTGCTGAAAGAGTCAGGACAAGAAAATAGACTCTCCGAAAGTAAAAGCAAATAACCTTTATTGTCTGCGAGCTAGCACAATGTGATATCTATATGTCGCTCTTTAAGACTTCCTAAATTAGTAATGTACCCAAGCTAAGTGTTCAAGTAAGAGCACCATTAATGTGATGATAATGCCAAAGCTCAAGTAATTCCAATCTCGATGATTAAGAAAACATAGAGCTCGTTTTTCCTCTTTCCCTATGCCTTGTCTCAACAGACATCAACATGTTATGTATTTGTTTGTCAATCATCATCATCATCTTAGCATTGAATCCCGGTTGCAGCCCAAACTCTCGCTTCGGCGCCCGGGGTCCGCTTTCCAACTTTTTCTTCTCCACTTCGCACGATCTTCGGCATCTCTGGTGGTTATTTTAGTTAATCTCTAGAGTCGGTCACCAATTGATGATTGAAAAACCATCGTTATTAATAAAAGTATCCGTTCGCTACTAATGTTGTTTCTATGGTGTGTATTACACCTAGCAGGCCTCTAGCAGACAACTCCCATTAAGGTAGACCGTCTATTTGTCTTAATTATATAAATACATTTCTTCAAAACTTTTACGAAAATGTAAAACCGCTTTAATTCAATTATTTCAGAATGAGTAAATAAACTTCTTAGTGGATGCGCACACAAGTCTGGAACAAGTTATAAAACGGTCGGTGTAGCATGGAGAAGAGCCCCTATGGCCTAACCGATACTGATAGCCGTTTTCAGCCAACCAAGCTGGAGCCTCGCCAAACTATCCAGGCGCTTGCCATATTAAGACGCGATGTGCATCGTTGGATTATTCAATTGTTAACTAAATTCACACGCTGAGGGGACATTTATTTATTGTGAAATTTATTACGTGAATGAAACTGTCACACGGCGGCGATAAATAAGTTCAGCGATATCTCACTAATTGTAATCATAATGATATATATGTTGTACGTAAAATAAGTTATATCTATGTCTTAATACTAAAATGTTACAAAATCTGAAATAACAGTATTCAGACGATGTAAATTTGCCTTAATGTTCTCTATAAATAATTTAAGTAATGCAACATTCATTTACAATAAAATAATGGCAGTTATCTACATAGTGAAGTAGAGAAAATTACAAATTAAATGGCTAGTATCTTGTCAGAGATGCATTTAGGAGCCAATACGGGCGAGTGCAGACGGGGGTGGTGTGGTGCGGTCGGCGTTGGTTTCAAAGTGTGAATGTGTGCGGAGAGTGGGTGTTGGGGCGGCGCAGGATTGTGAGAGGGTGCAAGTGCACCTGGGCGGCGGCCGGCGCCCAGCACCAGGCACCCGGCACCCGGCGGCCCCACGTGCCCGGGCGGCATCGCTCAGTCGCTAGTGAGCCGCCGCCGCTGCCACCGCTGCCACCGCTCGCCATAACGAAGCGCCTTCAGCGAGGCTCGCGCCCGCCGCCGCGCCGTCAGCGACAGGTGGCGCCGACGCCCGCCGCCTGCGCGTTCCGCTGCTACCTCGCCTCGATCAGCTAGCTGTCTTACATTATTATTCGACCATTTAACATGCGAGTTTGACAATAATTACTTTACCCGTGGGATAATATACAGTGCAGTGCTGTTGTTTAATGACAGAAAAACTTGAAAATTAATGAAAAATGCATTCGAATCGACGCGGTGTTTGAAATATCAATTTCCGGTAAAACTGTAAGTATAAATTATTAATTTCAGTAGCTTCCGTGTTAATAATTAAAAGTAGTATTGTAAAAAAATACGATTTAATTACAAACATACAACGGAATAAATATAATTTGTTTGTAATAGTTATAAATATAAATACTGATTGTTAATATATTCATGTGAGTAACATTTTAAATAATGAATGGTTTTTTAATCACAAGCAATTTGTAACAATTAGCAAATAGGTATTTATAGGATTAAAATGTTAAAGGAAAACGCAAACAGGATTCTAAAGCAGTTTCTATGCTGTAGTTATCATTCCTACCTAAGCTCCCGCGACCTAACTTTGCTTACGTCTGTCCATATAATAGTAATCAAAAGTAACAATAGTTACAAAATGACTAATGTTCATGCTGAGTACTTATAATATAAATGAATAGCTTTTATCCTCTAAAGAAAACCAATGCAGAAAATTCGCTTTTACAACAACGGTGTCTTTGTGTCGACAGACACAAGGAACGTAATAATTACCGACATAATTTATACGTCCTCCATTATATTGAAAGCTCCTTTTTATACATTAATATATTTCTTTAGAGGGGAGATGATATAAAAGGAAAAGAGAGCGGATATTGAATAAAATTTCCAGTTTCAACGTTAGAACTGTATTCGAAAAATATCGTTTTTAGAGTTGAGCTGGTTGTAATAAAGATCATGCTAGCGCTAATCACACTTGTATACTAAGCATCCACATTGGAACCTAGGATCCGTTATAGAGTATTATTAAGCAGCAAAATTACTGCTTGCTTTTTTCCTTAAAACTCTTCCCTGATGCTTTCATAAACTGCATTTATAAAATTAGTACGCGAAAATTTATTGGATAACTAGGAAAAATATAAGTAGAGAAACATTATTTTCTTCTTACATGAGTAGTTTTATAATCGATGTATTAAATCCCGGTGGCAACTCAAAACTTCCGCTTCGGTGCCCAGGGATCGCTTTCAGATTTTTTTCCACTTTATAAGTTCTCTGGTATTCCAGATAGTTAATCAATGGATGGCAATCATTGACACGATTTTAATCCATTCCCTTTTTCACGACGTCCTATTTAATTTAAATATTTACAATTATTACGAGTTGAAGACTCTCACGGAGTCCGTAGCTCAACGGTTTTTTTTATTCTGGGTGTTTATGCAAAATATGCATTTATTTATAAAAGAAAAATACTATATTAGTTGACTAGTACCCACAGCATAAGCGTTCAGCTGCGTAGGTAGTTTTTGTCTAGGTGGCGTACCCACAGTTTATTTAAGTAAATTTTATTTAGTAGTGTTTTTTGTCATATTCAAAAATATTTTGCCGGACCAACGTGTCATTATTACCAGGTAGATTCATATGCTCCATTGAGTTAATAAGTCCTGGAGTGGAAACCGTATCTCGGGAAACATGGTGTAGCAGCCCCTAGAGCTAACGACCTGCGCAGGTTTGCCGGCCAGGGCTGGATTTGCTGTATGGCGCCAACTCACCAGATGTAGAGGACGAGAAGAGATGCAACCGGTGCTGGGTTAGCTAAGCGTTAAAATTACAATAATCAATGACAGTGACATGAAATTGGTGCAAAAAGCATCATCATATCTGGTCAAGAACAGAACAGAATTTAAATACCCTAGATGACCACGGAAATCTTACACATTTTCAATGAAAAGACACGTATTTCTAGAACAAATTTCCTACAGGCTGTACAAATATTTCTTCCCGGGAACGAACTTATAGTCAAGCCTGTAAAATACTAAAATATAAATATATAATTATGCTTCAAACATTTTATGAGTATGTTTATATAAATAACCATACTTATAAAATAGACACAGCTAAACTGAAATATATTTGCAATGCAAGCTTTCCTAGATTTCAAACTCTAGAACTATACATTAACTTCAACTCATAGCAACAACTACCGGTCAAAGTTTATTGCAAGTTGTAGCAAATTGAGGTCTTTGGTACCAATATCGAAGTGTCAATATCGAAGAAACTGTATAACTCTGTAGAATTGCTTATTTGTTAAAGTTTATTACTAGTTTAACTTAGTATAGTGAATCGTTTACTTATTGCAAGAGGCTTCGTTTCAACACTGTCAATATTGTCATAGTATAAAACATATATTTATTGCTGGAGGTAAACAGGCAATCGGGTAGAACAATGTCCATAGTTGAAAATGACGACCTGTCGTTGCATGTGGTTATTTTTCAACACTCTAAATTTTCTCTAACTTTTACATTATAAAAATTATTATACAATACTCTTATACTATAATATGATACTCCTTATATTATAATCCTATATCACCTCTTTTGATAAATTCCATATCATATTGCGATAGGAAAATCTAATTTCTAAGGTACAGTGAACCAAGAACACATAAAGAATCCTGATCTAGTTTTACAGGGTTTTGTCGGAGCCTCTAATTCCGAAAGGAAAAACTAAATAGCTCCATTTTTGTTTGTAAATTAGCAGAAAAAATTATCTGAACACTAACATGACACTATTATAATACCTGTTTAGATGTGATGGACAATGGTGACACGGCTGGCTCAATTGCTACTTAAGTGGCCAGTACTCGTATAAAGGTCGCTTGGCTTCGATCCCCATGGCAAATAAAACATCAATATGATATAAACAGATTGTTTCGGACAATGAATTATATGTTTGTAATAAAAAGCCTGCAATACTTTCTGGAACGATTAAATTGTCAAATCATGAAGACATTGCCAATGGTTTTAATGACTATTTTAAAAGGATGATCATGACTCCAGCTAGTAACTATGATATTACGAAATGTTTTACGAAAATTTTTCATAGAATCCCAGTAAGCAGCTTATCAGCTACTGAAAGTGTAGTCTTAAAAGTTTTTCAGAATTTAGATAAAAACAAAGGTGTTGGTTGTGACAAGTTACCATCGTTGTTTATAGTTACTTGTCCCAAATCATTATCCAAACCAATATTTGTTATTTATAACAGATCAATTAAAGAGGGATTATTTCTTTCAATTTAGAAATGTGAAATAACTGTTTATTGCACAAAAAAGGTTCAAAATCTAAATTTTAAAATTACTATATCTATTTTAAATGTATTTAGTAAATGTTTCGGAAAGAAAATATACTCAGCTATATATCCATTAATGAAACAAAGCATTCTCGAACAACAACCCGGGTTCATAAAAGGCAGATAGATCTACTGCTACAAATCTCGCAGTATTTATGGATGATATCCTTACGGGGATGGAGGAATATTCACAAGTTGACGTAATACATACGGATTTTGGAAAGGCATTTGATCGGGTTGAGCATAATATATTAATATGCTACACGATATCTGCTCTGAGAAATTGGACTGCAGAGCCCTTCAGAACTAGATCTTACTGCTTAACGCACCAAATAAAAGAACTAGACACACGCAACTTTTCCATGTACATACCATTCTCTCGTACTAATTACGGGACGAACAATGTTTGTAAATGACTACCACGAACATATAACAAATTATTTCCGGACTTTTTGAAAGATGTTTTTAAACTGTAAACACGAGTATATATTTTATAAACGTACATATCACTACTCATCAAGTTAACACTTTTAATTTCTTTTTGTAAATCCAAATTGGCTGCCATAAAAACTAATCTTTGACGCCTTTAAATCCTTTGTAACATTGTACCCGCTGAAACTAAACGACTTATAAATCAAGCTAAATTAGAAACTTGGAAACCTTTTGTAATAACATTAATGAATCCACTAGTGTATCAGATATGTGGAAAAAGATGCGGTGGATAAAAAGGCATAAATATAGAAGTATTTAATTTAGTACGTATACGACTAAAGTAAATGATTTATTGCATACTCTTGCTCCTGATTTTGTCAGCCTTCACGTCCGATATTTAAATCTAACAACACTCACACACAAAGATATTTCTATTCAAGAATTCAATAATAGCCTTAAGGAAAAAGATACTGCTCCGGAAAATGATCAAATAAGTTATTCAATGATATATAATCTGCCAAAGAAAGTAAAGCTTTATCTTGTTCATATATACAGCACAATTTTTGAGACTGGCTACATTCCTAAACAGTGGCGAAATAAAAGCGTTGTACCTATTCTTAAAATTTTGAATAATCGTACCGAGTCATCTTTATTAAGACCTATGTATCTGTAAGATATTCCATACTATCATTTGTAAAAGATTAGAATGGTACGTGGAAAAAAATTATGTCTTGTCAATGCATACAATAGGTTTTAGACGTTGTCAATCCAGCTTAGACTGTCTTTTTAAATTGGTATGTCAAATACAAATAGGGTTTTCCCAAAATCAGCCAACGTTGGCATGTTTTTAGATTTTGATAACGCCTATAATAATGTTTTGGTAGAAAAAGTTAGTGAAATACTTGATCATATCAATGTTGGTAAAAACATTTGTACTTACATATGGGAGTTTCTTAAAGAGAGACACCTCTAAATCACGATTGATAATGATAAAGAGAAACATTCATTAATAAGATGGACTAGTAAAGGAATCGCACAAGGTGACCCGTTGTCCCCTTTACTTTTCAATATTTTAACTCACAAGATTTGTAAAAGTATCACCAATGTAGTTATATCGCAATATGCTGACGACTTTGTGATTTTTATTAATTCAAATAAAATTCATAAAAGTGTCATACAGCTCCAAGAAGCTCTAAATTTAATGACTTCTTTATTAGAATATTTGGGATTGAAGTTGTCAAATGAAAAAACTAAAGTTTGTTTATTCAGTAGGGGTCGTAGAAGACAGCAAATTAACTATTTAAGTTTATTTGCTGTCTATGGGGATACGTTAAGCTGTGTTGATAAAGTTAAATATCTAGGAATGTGGTTGGACAGTAATTTACGATGGGGAACACATACAGGGTGACTTTGACAAACCCGTCCAAATTCACACAAAAGAATCTTTAGTAAAAGTTATGAGAAACATGTATTTTAGTTTTGTATCACATAGTACAAAAATGTTGAGTAATCAGCATCACAAAGTCATTCAAAGAACGCGCAATTTACATAATACGGCGCTAGAGTGTCAATGACCTCTCCATCTGACCTAGTAAAAGGCCGAGGATGGCGGCATTACACCGGGCGAGCGAATACACACTACTCATTTACGCGGGAGAAACAGAGACAGGTAATAACAGGTTAACGTACGAAGGTTGCACCATAGGACTATTCTGTACGATTGAATTAATGATCATATATGAAATATTTTATTTTGAAAATTTTACATACAATTTTTTTGCAAAAAATGGGTTACTTAAATGATGTTTAGTACGTAAAAAAATTTGGACGGGGTTTTCAAAGTCACCCTGTATAAATGAAACGTGGTAAAAAACACTTGCGCAGATTATTTATATCAGTCGTTAGGAGTAGATTTGATTATGGGGGATTTCTTTATGATAGTAGTGCTAAATCTCATTTATTGAAACTTGACAAAGTACAAAACCAAGCTTTGAGAATAATAGGTGGTTTCATTCGCACCACTCCAATCCATGTAATGGAAGCTGAAACGTGTATTTCTACTCTAGTTTTGAGAAGAAAATTCCTTGCAAGTAAATATCTCTTAAAAGAAAAATCTTTTGATAATAATGTGACTACAAAACTATTAGACACTCTATTAAATTATACATCAAATAGTTATTGGCAAAATAAGAAAATTTCATTATTATTGAAATTATATTCTAACAAAGAATCACAACCTGGCATCAAGTTATCCTTTAGAAATGTACAAATTTAATACTTGGGTATCAAGTATTAAAGTAGATGATATAATTTGTAAAAATTTAGATAATATTACTTTAAACAAGAAATCCTATGATACTAACATCCTTAAGAATAAAGTCATACAAGAAATACACTCCAAATATTATGGGTGGGTTAAAATATTTACAGATGGTTCAAAATCTGATAGAGGTCTTGGAGCAGCATTTTATGATTATAGTAATAGCAATAATGGCCTTTTTAAACTATTAAATGATAACTTATGTATAATGACAGCGGAAGTAGTTGCAATATCAGAAGCACTTAAATATTTACAGAGAATGCATTGTGCTAAATGTGTTATATTTGTTGACAGTCAAAGTGCTCTCCAGCATATCGCTCTAAGTGCCTCTGGTCGCAGAGGTACATCGATTACTTATGATATATTAGAACACATCTTATACTTCCTTGGTAAGGATATTGAGCTGGTATTGCAATCGGTTCCATCGCATGTTGGCTTACGGGGAAATGAGGAGGCGAATCGACTGGCGAAACCGGCTGTTTCTGAAGGTTCGGAGGTGTTAATTGAAGCAATTAGTTTTGAAGTTTTAGTGAAATACAACGAAGAATGCTATAAAGAATGGAAAGAGTATTTTAACATAATATCTAGAGAAAAAGGCATCTGGTATAAAACTTTACAAAGCGAGCCTCCTCGTATCCCCCCCTGGTTTGCCAATAGTGAGGTTGATAGAAGAATGTGTGTAATCGCTCATAGATTGCGCTCCGGACACATTCCACTAAATAAATTTTATCACCTGGTGGGCAGGAGCAATAGTCCTTATTGCACAAACAGTGGAAAAATTAATGATGTACACCATTTCTTGATGGAATGTGTCCGAACGAAAGACAGTAGGGAGCGACTAGTACGATCTCTGCGAGTCAACCTGTGGGAAGTGGGTGTTTTCCAGAGCATCCTTTCGAGGCCGCTCTCTGCTGCCGCTGTTTTTATTTACAATAATTTTAAGATTTAGAAATTAGAATTTTTTTTGTAATATGTAATTAGGATAAAATGGGTCTGACATTATATTCTTATAAAAAGCCCCCAAATAAATTAGATAATAAAAAAACAAAAAACATTGTACCATCACCTTACACTTTTCATTTATTTATTCACTCTCACACTACACAAAACAAAAACATTCTTCACTTACATTATATTTAAATGCCCTCTTTATTAATGATTCTGTGTAGCAATACGTAATTTATTTTTCTCCATAAATAATGTTTGTTTCTTTTTGGATTTGTATTTTCCTTTTTCTCTGTAAAATTTTAAATTAATATTTCATAGGCTATTTACTAGTTTTTATTATGTCTTCTTTATATATAATCTACAAAGTGTGATCTTTTTTGGCCAACTTTCTTTTCATTATATATTAGTACTAGCTGTGCCCGCGACTCCGTCCGCGTGGAATAGTGACTTTGGGCAGCATTTTTAAAAAATGTTAAGGGTGGACAACCCTTATCACTAAGGGGTATGAAAAATAGATGTTGGCCGATTCTCAGACCTACTCAATATGCTGACAAAATTTCATAAGAATCGGTCAAGCCGTTTCGGAGGAGTACGGGAACGAACATTGTGACACGAGAATTTTATATATAAGACTAGCTGTGCCCGCGACTCCGTCCGCGTGGAATAGTGACTTTGGGCAGCATTTTTTAAAAAATGTTAAGGGTGGACAACCCTTATCACTAAGGGGTATGAAAAATAGATGTTGGCTGATTCTCAGACCTACTCAATATGCTCACAAAATTTCATGAGAATCGGTCAAGCCATTTCGTAGGAGTACGGGAACGAACATTGTGACACGAGAATTTTATATATAAGATGAAAGTTCGAAATTTGTGCTGTATGATCATTGTTGAAGTAAATAAATAAATACAGGTTTTCAAAAAGTGCAGACATTCACATGCAGGCATCAGTGTGTTTAAAGAAATTTTTCCTGTAGGCTGTATAGTCCCGCCATACGGCTAGGCACCACTTAAGTTCTACAATACTTATTCATTACTAGACAGCCCCGCGGGTGTCCCTATATTACTTACCACACTATCTGATTCATAGGTGCTATTCGTACATGTAACGAGTAAAACCAATTTGAAACTCTATGAATAGTAATGTAATGCAAGGACGCAGTGTGATGTCATTGGCAGCATACATTTTGTCTCTCAATGGCTTAGAAAATTCAACATATATACCTAGTCAGGTCATAAGTATTGTCACACAGTAAAAACTTTTCTTTTAGAATGCTGGCCACAAAAAAGTTTATTGAATTCGAATCTCGAATTGTTCATGAAAATAAAAATGTATACTTTTAGAATTTTACTCATTTTTTAAATATGGAGTGGACGCTTTAAGAAGACCGTGTTGCAGTTATTGCGTTGCATCGTTGCGGTTACGCGCCAATTCAAATTTTTAACATACTGAAAAATTTGAATATAACCAAAAGATTCATTTATCGTACCATCAAACGATACAATGAAGACTCTAGTGTAGATGACAGGTCAAGAAGTGGTCGCCCTCGGTCTGTTAGGACTCCAGCAGTGATAAAAGCTGTGAAGGCACGAATTCAAAGAAATCCCAAACGTAAGCAGAAACTGTTGGCCCTTCAGATGGGGTTAAGCAGAACCACGGTGAAAAGGGTGTTAAATGAAGACTTAGGGCTTCGGGCATATCGAAGAAAAACAGGACATCGTTTGAATGCTCGTCTAATGGACCTGAGACTGAAGAGATGCCGCGCTTTGTTGAAGCGGTACGCGGGAAAAAAATATCGGGAAATTCTTTTTTCGGATGAAAAAATGTTTACCGTAGAAGAGAGCTACAACAAACAAAATGATAAGGTGTACGCACACAGTAGTGAAGAAGCGAGCAACCGTATTCCGCGTGTCCAACGAGGTCATTTTCCATCCTCGCTCATGGTATTGGTGGGAGTTTCTTATTGGGGCTTAACAGAGGTACATTTTTGTGAGAAAGGTGTAAAAACGAATGCTGTTGTGTATCAAAATACAGTCCTGACGAACCTTGTGGAACCTGTTTCTCATACCATGTTCAATAACAGGCACTGGGTATTCCAACAAGATTCGGCGCCAGCTCATAGAGCGAAGAGCACACAAGACTGGCTGGCGGCGCGTGAAATCGACTTCATCCGGCACGAAGACTGGCCCTCCTCCAGTCCAGATTTGAATCCGTTAGATTACAAGATATGGCAACACTTGGAGGAAAAGGCGTGCTCAAAGCCTCATCCCAATTTGGAGTCACTCAAGACATCCTTGATTAAGGCAGCCGCCGATATTGACATGGACCTCGTTCGTGCTGCGATAGAGGACTGGCCGCGCAGATTGAAGGCTTGTATTCAAAATCACGGAGGTCATTTTGAATAAACTTTAATGTCATAAGAATCTATGTTTTGTTAAGTTCATTTTGGTATATAAATGGTTACATAATGAATAAACTTGTTACAATTATTTTACATTAAACATGTGACAGAATTTATGACCTGACTAGGTATTTTATTCAAATATAAATTGAAACAAATTTTGCTGTTTTATTTAATTAATTCACGTTTTTTGAACAGACAATAATCATCATCTTAGCTTTAAATCGTAGTTGCAATCCATACTTGCTCTTTAGGAGTTCATTTTTCATCTGCCTTGCTTTTTTTCTTCTACATTTAAATGCACTAGCAAGGGCCTTAAGGCCCTAAACATCCTTGCTAGTGAAACCATTGGAGTGCATATTTACGATGTCAAACCAATTGTTCTTGTTAGTCTCGTATAGCATATGCTAATAATAATTTTTTATAATGCTGAGGAATTGCAGACGGACTGATGGTCCACTTAATAGTAAGCAATTCCCATCACCTGCTGTCCCACCACATCACAGGAATCTGGGTCACTAATACCGGAACACAACACAAGATTATTATGACGGCGTACTTAAAGATCAAGGGTGGTTGCCATCCAGACGGACTTGGGGCCTTGCCACGTTGCTAAGGTTGTTTTGCCGCCTTTTACGACAGGCTGACCCTAGCCGTAGAGGTTAGTATTCTTACTCCGCCCTAATACTTGAGTATATCTTCAAAAGAAAATCTGTCATTTAAACAACACATTAGTGACTTGCCAGCGCGTTCTAGAAAGTTTATTCATTTAATGAAGCTTCTTCGTGAGAGTGCAGACAACTCCATTCTAATACTTATCTACACAGCACTCTGTCAAACAATTTAAATTTACTGTATAGTATGTTAAGTAGTAGTATGGAGAGGGAGAGGGGCATGAAATGTGTCTTCATCACTTTAGAAAGAACACAAAGATCTGTACTAAAAGTGAGTCACGAGTCACATCACACATACATCACACTCAAAAGATTTGTACGATGCTGGTCACGGACTGAGATTGTACCGTACGGGAATAAGAAGGATTGCTCGAGAGCAGTGTCCTGTATGATAGAGGAATGGGATAGGAGCGGTGGCTGGAGAGACGCGATGTCTTGCAACGGGCAAAGAAATTCGCACTGACCTTGATTCTACCCCTTCCCGGTTCGGTTCAGGTCGCTGAGGAACTGTTGCACGGCACCAGCTATAGCACAACACTGAACACAGATTTAATGACACGGCCAATTAGAGTAACCAGGGAGGTCGAACGTCGACTGTCCCGTCCAGTTATTTCGTTAGTTTTTATATAAATATCGCACACGGTGCAAAAGCGTCATCCTTTTTCAACGTTCCAGGATCGCCCCCGACCATGGACAGAACCAAGGCCGGAAGCGAATAAAAAGTATGAATATGCTATGTTTTCATAAGTAAGTATCACTACTTTAAACGTGTATAAATGTCTGTAATATTTGATTAGCCATTGAGATATTATTATGAACCCCCGATCTCCTATACAATAGAATATTAACAAAGGTAATACTAATAATAGGTTAGAGTTTCAATGTACTGGGAATTGACTATTATGTATTTTATGGTACGTTAACAAGAACCAAAGCTATTGTATAAAATAATATAATTGTATCTTGCCCTGATTTAGACTACCATAGTGCTGGAAAAAACGACAAATATGTTAGATCATTCATTTTGCAATACAGACAGCACAGGAAGAATGTTATTGGTTCATTCCTTTCAGGGCTAGACTCGATCACAATCGCAAAAAGTAAATTCATACACATATGCTCTATTTTATTTAAGTGTCACAGGAATGCACCGACGCAAAAAAGCTCCTACAAATTTGGCTCTGTGAATTCTCAGCACATCTCGCGCTCGCTCGATCGATGAAACTGAAAAATAGTTCAAATCGTATCCGTATAACATTTACTACAAAATTTATTGTATACATACATACAAATATGTACATAATTAATAATATCGCTAATGAAGTTAATATATCCTTAAATAAACAAAGTCCCGTTTTCATGGGTAATATGCAATGATACGAGTAAACTTTAGCCAGAAGCAATTTCAGTAACACTCAGGACAAAAATAAGGAAATGTTGTTTTCGAGACTTGCTCGGAGATTATTCCGAGATCATGAGGTCGTGATTTGGAATATTTGTATTAGTGTCACTTTCTCTTACAATATTATCATCATCATTTCAGCCGGAAGACGCCCACTGCTGGACAAAGGCCTCCCCCAAAGATCTCCACGATGATCGGTCCTGCGCTGCCCTCATCCAACCTATCCCGGCGATCTTGACCAGATCATCGGTCCATCTTGTGGGGGGCCTACCAACACTGCGTCTTCCGGTACGCGGTCGCCATTCGAGGACTTTTCTGCCCCAACGGCCATCAGTCCTTCGAGCTATGTGCCCAGCCCACTGCCACTTCAGTTTTGCAATCATCCGGGCTATGTCGGTTACTTTGGTTCTCCTGCGAATCTCCTCATTTCTGATTCGATCTCGCAGGGAAACTCCGAGCATAGCCCTCTCCATTGCTCTCTGAGCGACCATGAGCTTTCTCATAAGGCCCATAGTTAGCGACCACGTCTGCGTTCCGTATGTCATCACTGGCAACACACATTGGTTAAAAACCTTCGTCTTGAGACACTGCGGTATTTGGGACGAAAAGATTTTACGGAGCTTCCCGAACGCTGCCCATCCGAGTTGGATTCGACGAGTGACCTCTTTCGCGAAATTGGACCTACCTAACTGGATCGTTTGACCCAAGTAGACGTATTCGTCAACAATTTCGAAAGTACAGTTCCCAACTGTTACGGGGGTAGGTGCGACATGGACATTAGACATGATCTTCGTCTTGTCCATGTTCATTTTGAGACCTACTCCTTGGGAAGCTGTATTGAGGCCATCAAGCATATGGCTTAAGTCTTCCATGGTTTCAGCCATGATTACGATATCATCTGCGAATCTAAGGTGAGTGATGTACTCACCGTTAATGTTGATGCCCAGTCCGTTCCAGTCCAGAAGCTTGAAGACATCTTCCAACGCAGCAGTGAACAGCATCGGCGATATGACATCGCCTTGTCTGACTCCCCGCTGTAGTCGGATAGGCTTCGAGTTCTGATCCTGGAGACGGACTGACATGGTGGCGTTTTCATACAAACACTTCAACGCTTTGATGTATCGATAATCAATGTGGCACCTCTGGAGAGACTGAAGCACCGCCCAGGTCTCGATCGAATCAAAGGCTTTCTCATAGTCCACGAACGCCAAGCATAGTGGCTGGTTATACTCCTCCGTCTTCTGTATAACCTGCCGCAGCGTATGTATGTGGTCTATGGTGCTAAAACCTTTTCGGAATCCGGCTTGTTCGGGAGGCTGGAAGTCGTCAAATCTGCGCGCGAGACGATTCGTGATGACCCTTGAAAACAGCTTGTAAACATGGCTCAGAAGTGATATCGGTCTAAAGTTCTTCAAAAGGGTTTTGTCGCCCTTTTTGAAGAACAGCACCACTATACTTCCGTGCCAGGCCTGCGGCGTTTTGCCATCGAGGATGACGGAATTAAATAGCTTCTGGAGGATTTTAAGGACAGGAGTACCACCAGCTCTCAGAAGCTCGGCTGTAATTCCATCATCACCCGGCGCCTTGTTGTTTTTAAGCTGTTTAAGGGCCACACTAATCTCGTACAGACTGACGTCTGGGATATCTACGGTGTAGTGTCGGGTTAATTTGGCTCTTGGGTCTTTAGCCTTGTTGTTAACAGGTGCCCGTGTGGTCGTGTATAGCTGTCCGTAGAACTTCTCGACTTCCCTCAAAAGTTCGGGTTTAGACGAAACGACCCTGCCGTCGTCGGTCTTCAGCTTCGTCAGTTGGCTCTGCCCAATAGACAAGTCTCGTGCGAATACTTTAGAGCCCTTGTTACGCTCTATAGCCGCCTTTACACAGTCTGTGTTATGGCGGCGGATATCGCGAGTCAAGGACTTGGAGATCTGTCTATTTAGCTGCCTATACTGGGAAGCATCGTCCGGGGACTGAAGGGTCATTTGACGTCTCACATCCATCAATTTGAGAGTAGAATCTGAGATTTTTCCGGTTCTTTTTGAACGGCTGGCCTTGAAGAATTTAGACCCGGCCGTTTGAACAGCTTCAACAACAATATTATACCATGATAAAATTATTATTACTATTTTCTATGATTAAATGATTAGGGATTGTAAGATCGTGAATTTACAATCTTATCTGCTAACGTTTGACACGTTGATACTTTGCTATAATAACAGCCCTTAACACTCCCTCTGCTGGGCTCAGGCCTCCCTTTCGATAGACCGGTCAGTATACCCATCACGCTTGTCTAAGGCAGATTGGCGGATTACAGAAAACGGTTAAGGTAACCGGTTTCTGTAAGTATGCAGGTTTTTTTACAATGTTTTTTCTTTTTCACCGTTGGTACATGGGAATTATGTGTACAATAAAAAGTAAGCAATAAAGAGCGCCAAAGGTGTGCATCTTGTAATGAAATTTAAACTTGTGGATCTTTAGATTGGTCACAAGTCTGATACCACAAGTTTTTTAATTAAAAATCCGCGGTGATAGCGCAACGAAAGTGGTGCTGCGAATGGTAGCTGTAATTACCGCGTAGGGGATTTGGAACCTGAGTCACTTATGTCGGAACGCAACACAAGGTTATTATGGCTTCATATATGTAGAGCCCAGGGGTGGTTACCATCCACTCGAGCTTGTAGCCTAGCTAGGGCTGTTTTGTCACCTTTTACGGCACACTGCCCCCAGCTGCAAGTCAGTATTCTTATTCCGCCCGTACACGAGGTAAACGAAGTTACCGGGTATCTTGTTATTTTGCTGTTTATCATATAAAAAATCCTTTTCACATCTTTATCTCTTATTTTCCTTGTACATTATTCATTATAATTGGTTTAGTAAATTCTTTTATATAGGGCTTATTCACTCAAAATTATAGCAGCAAAAGGATTGATTCAATGTTTCAATATCAATCATTCAATAAAATATTTCGGCGATATGAATATTAAGCAAAAATAATGTTACAGTAAGTACAATATAGTTTTACAGTAATCTTAGATAAAATTGATTTCGCACGATTTGATTGGATTTAGCAAGGACTAATAAACTTAATAAATAGTTCCAGGAAATTTTGTACTAAGTATTAATATATACATAAAAACAGTATACGTGTTATTTTATATATATATCGTCGGCGTAGAACTAAATAACTGCGATTTTGGCAAAATTTACTACATACCATTTTCAGAATACCCAAATCATGCCGGATATTATGCTCTAACAAGCATTTTCACATCTTGTCCCGTTTTGGAATTATAACCACTTTTGTATTCAAAATGGAAAAATAGATAAGTAAAAACTAACACTAAACAGTAGAAAGAAATAATTATAAACAACTCATTATGAAATCAACAACTATATTCTATAATCAGATGAGTATTGAACCATTTACATAAAACGAGTTGTTAAATTTTGTTTCCTTTATTAACTACTAGCAGCCCGTCCCAGCTTCGCATGGGTATTTAACAAAAAATTAAACCCTTCTATTTTTTTTCGGTCTCGGGGAAAAACCTCTCTTGACGGGTTCCCCCGGCCCGGGGGGACCGAGGGATATAAGGGACTCCGGAAAAGATGTTCGACCATCCGACTATCCGCTAAAAAACCCCGCTGTTCTCCTATCGCCTACGCCCAGGCCCACGGATATATGGCCTGCCGATCTCGTGGCCCGGGCCGTCGCCGGCCCACGCTTTGTCTTAAAGCGGGCCCCTTCTAAAGTGCTGGCGCCAGGGGGTCAGGCTTTCGTCCCCCCGGCGCTCTCTTGTAACAACTCTATGAGTTGAGGGGGGCTGCGGAACAGCACGCGGCCTTTTCCCTCACGGCAATAGTGCGGGCGGCGGATCCTCCCCCGAGGGGCCGCCCGCGGCCGCTTTCTACGGCGGCCGGAGATCGTTGCCCGCCCTCCGGCGCCGACGACGCGGCCTACGTTGGCTCCCGTTCCGCCGCCTCCCTTGCAGACACTACTGCCTCGCAAAAGGAGGCGATGGCCGTCCATCCCGGATCGCCCCCGACCATGGACAGAACCAGGGCCGGGAGCGACAGGTCCGCGGCCAATTCCAGACGGGACTCGCATCCCCGTTGCGTGCTAGTCAGGCGTGTGTACGACTACCAGACGACACTCCAGAAAAAGCAGAGTCGCTTGACGTCGTAGCCGGCCCAGCAAGACCAACCGACAGCGAGGATGCAATTCCCGCCCTGGGAACACTCTCTGTGCAGGCGCAGTCGAAATAGGCATGGTTTTGACTACCAAATCAGGTCCCATGGTAGAACCCGGGACCCCAATCAGTATTCGCAACCATCCCATCGGGGACCATGCCACGAACAGAGAGCTAAGTTGGAAAGGATGTAAGAGGTAGACGGAAAGAAAGGTAGGACTCTGTCGCCTCGAACGGAGAGGGGAGTGAAGCGACGGATGCTCGGGCACCTCGGGTACGCACACCCGTGCACTCCTCGGACAGAGGAGCGAGCGCCCCTGGGGGCAAACCCTTCTATTTGCGTCAGGTTACTAAAAAAATAAAATTTTGAATATTATTATTTCTATGAGCTTTTATTTTAATGATTTTTTTTGCTATTACTTTTTATTTATTTTTCGTTATTTTTTAATAAGTATTCTAATTTTTGTAAAAACCCCAGTGACGCACGCCTACATTGCATAAGGTGCTGCCTAGCTAGCCGAACAGGGTGAGCGGCTACCACGCAACATTTTTCTAATACTTACATTTTTAAACTCGTGATATCTTTCGAATGGAATATCCGAATTCAATAATTCAAAAAGTTATATAAAGGTATTGAAACAGTTTTGAATATGAAGTAATTTATTTTGATAAGGATTAATACCAAGATCCAAATAAAGAGCCTTTTCTAGGGGCGGCATTTCAATTAATTTTTTAAAATAAAAGAACACTTATTGTGGCATAACTATAATAGTTAGACATATGCTGTCGCGACACTTTTTATAAATAATGATGTGTTTTGCAAAGTTGTAGTACATTATTTTATTCTATCATCAATAGTTTTCGCAACGCACGCGATTTAAATAATATTTTAGGTAATTTTTTTACACTTTGAGTTACATTATTAGAGTTTTAGTAAGGATCCCTAATTTTTTTGAAAATATAATATAGCCTATGTCACCCGGGGATAGTGTAGCTTCCCAACAATGAAAGAATTTTTTAAATTGGGTCAGTAGTTTCGGAGCCTATTAAAAGCAAACAAACAAACAAACAAACAAACAAACAATCAAATCTTTCCTCTTTATAATAGTAGTATAGATATAGATATAGATGACATTTTTATCCGTGCAGGGGCGGAGAAAGAATACCAACCTCTGCGGCCGGGGTAGCTGTACCTGCGTGGTAGGGCCCCAAGCCCGTCTGGATGTCGACCACCTTTGGTCTTGAGTGTGCCACCATAATAACCCTGTCTTGTGTTCATTAGTGACCCAAGTTCCTGTACCCTTATGGGACAGCAGCATGTTCGCGATGCCACTGACGTTGCAAACACTTATAGACGACGGTAACTGCTTAATTTTAAGCGGGCTGTCAGCTTGTCTGTTGTCCTACAGCAATAAAAAAATAGCAAAAATTCCATGAAAAAACAGTAAATCGCGCTTTTCTCAGAACTAGAAAAAATTTGTTATGTAATCCTCCCTCTGAGCCGAAGATATATCAGATTATTTATTTAAATTTATTTATATTATATATTTATTTAAGTTTAAATTGATTTAAAAAAAACTCTAAACACGGGTCATATATATGCAATTTTAATTTATATTACTGGACGCAGTATCTTTACATAAAACCTTTCTATGTTTAGTCTATAATATAAACAAAAATAACACGAAATAAACTTCGAGTTTGTTGTTCTCGTTGAATCATTGTAGCGTTTGCATATTTTTGTCACCATAGAAATAAAACTTTTTGTAAACAAAGCAAATAATTCACTTATAAAGGAATTTCACCGACATCATTCGAATGAATGTTTTGGCAAGCGTGACCCTTGTCAGATGTCCCGGCGGCCTCGGCCGACTGTCGCCAATAGACGCTACAGTATTCCTCACTACTTCAGCCATAACCCGCAGCTCGGCCAGACACAAATTAATTTGAGCCAAGCAAACGACCATTAAAAATGGACAACCTGTTGTACGTTCTTTGTTAATATTTGCTTTAATCAACGCCATGTTACTCAGATTTGTCATATTTACTTACAATATTACAATATTTACTTAAGTATTAAAAGTTCCTTTGTAATTGTGCTATACGTTCAACTATAGTTGAAATATTGTTGTTAATTTCAACGCTACATTGTAATTTAAGCTGCAGTTATAAATAGGTATTTACATAAATAATTAAATTGAAAAAGAAAAACAATTATGCCCTCCATGATACTGCTTAGTAAATATCTATGGACCTTTTTGATATGTATTAAATAGCTAAACATAAATATTATATAGGTATAATAAAGTATATATTTAAATTTTAGTGCCGTGTGGTCCCGGCCGAAGAAAGAATAGGGCCACCCCAAATCATCCCAAGGGAGTCGTAAAAGCCGACTGATGGGTCACTCCCTCTGCCAGCTTGCATGCGGCGAGGGAAGGACACCTCTAGGTTTCCCTTTAGAGGTTGGGAGGTCGGACGGCAGTCGCTCCCGTAAAAACCAAAACTATCCAAGTAATCATGGTCAGAACACGGAAAGGGATTGTCACGGATAGGGCGTCGCCGCAAAACGACGCGCAGGAATTTCGCCCGACTCCTGTGACAAGTGGACTAGGGCTGCCGTGCCGTGGGCGAGCACGGCTAAAGACACTAGCCCCATCCAAAAGGAAACTCCGCTTCGCAACGTGGAATATTGGCACGCTAACCGGACGCGCGAGAGAGTTGGCCAATGTGCTCTCCAGGCGGAGGGTGGCCGTGGCGTTCCTGCAGGAGACTCGGTGGAAGGCCAGCAGATCCCGGTTCATTGGGAATGGCTACAAGCTGATCTACACAGGTGCACCTGGTGGGGAGAATGGGGTTGCCATAGTGCTCTCGGAGGAGTTCCAGAACGACATTTTGGAAGTGAAACGTCATAGCGACCGGCTTATGGTCGTTAGGGTGCTTGTCGATGGGGTAGTTACCCACTTGATAAGTGCCTATGCGCCACAGGCCGGTTGTGACGACGCCGATAAAATAGCGTTTTGGAATCAATTCGGAGAAGTGCTCCGTGGAATCCCATTATCACAGGGGATCGTTTTGGGGGGTGATCTGAACGGTCATGTGGGTGATGAATGTGGGGAATTTGAGCGTGTTCACGGTGGATTTGGGTACGGTAGCCGCAACGCGGAAGGGGAGGACATCCTCAATACGTGTGCGGCTGCCGACCTTGCCATCGTGAACACGTATTTCAAAAAGAGACCCGAGCATCTCATCACCTACAATAGCGGGAGGAATGCTACCCAAATCGACTTCCTACTCACTAGGAGACACCACATCAGCAAAGTGGCCAACTGCAAGGTCATACCCGGTGAGAGTCTCACTGCACAACACCGTCTTCTTGTCATGGACCTCTGCGTAAAGCCCAAAGGCAAATGTGTCGACCGCCTTCAACGCCGAATCAGGTGGTGGCTGCTTGATGAAGTCAAGTCCCAGGAGTTTGCCTCTGCCATCGGCGACAAGTGCGCTGGTGGTGAGGGCGAACCGGTTCAAGCTTACTGGGACAGGATTCAGGCGGCTATCCTTGGGTCGGCGAGAGAGGTGCTTGGCGTGTCTAAGGGCGGACGCAAGTGTGACAAGGAGACTTGGTGGTGGAACGACTCAGTCCAGAGGGAGACCAGGGCGAAAAAAGCTCTCTTTAAGAAGTGGCAAGCGTCCAGATCTCCTGAAGATCGCGACGCATACAAAGATGCCAAACGCGCCACCAAGAAAGCTGTAGCCAGAGCCAGACGAGACCACTTACAACCACTTTACGATAAGTTGGACTCGTCTGAGGGGCAGAAGCTCATATATAAGTTGGCGCGCTCCAGGGTCAAAGCGGCACAGGATATCTCCAAGTGCCGCTGTGTAAAAGACCCCGGGGGCAACTTGTTATGCGAGGACCTCGCGGTGAGGGAGAGATGGCGCTCATATTTCCACGAGCTGCTGAACAAGCAGCATAAAGAGGTGCAGCCGCCAGATCTTCCTCCGAACCAAGGACTAGTGCCACTGATAACGCCTGCAGAGGTCCAGAATTGTCTTCGCCGCATGAAGAATCGGAAAGCTGTTGGATCCGATGGAGTCCCCATCGAAGCCTGGAAGGCGATGGGCTCTCGTGGTGTGGGCACTTTAACCGACCTTTTTAACCGGACACTCCTCACCGGTACGGTCCCGAACCAATGGAGGCTGAGTATCATTACTCCAGTCTTCAAAGGCAAGGGATCGGTGCAGGAGTGCGGTAGCTACCGCGGTATAAAGGTCATGTCCCACACCATGAAGCTCTTCGAGAGGGTTATCGACTCTCGGATTCGACAGGAGTGCACTGTCTCGGAATGTCAATATGAGTTTCGCCCTGGTCACGGGACAATGGACCCTATTTTTGCCCTAAGGACTGTCGCGGAGAAATACAGGGCGAAGAATACGCCTCTGCATTGTCTGTTTCTTGACTTGCAGAAGGCCTTCGACTGTATTCCTCGCGCGATAATCTGGTGGGCATTGCGGTCCAAAGGGATTCCAGAGGCCTATATTGGGATCATCCGAGACATGTACCGTGATTCCGATTCCGTAGTTCGGATCGCTGTTGGCGACACAAAACCTTTCCCCATCACCGTCGGTGTGCACCAAGGATCCGTCCTTAGTCCGTTTCTGTTTAGCGTGGTATTAGACGTATTGTCAGACAGCATCAGAAACTCACATGAGCAGCCTCCGTGGCTGCTCATGTATGCTGATGATATCGCGCTGGCAGATTCGGACAGGGGTAGGCTGGTGCGACGTGTGAAGGTGTGGAAGGAGTCGCTTGAGAACGATGGTCTGAAGCTCAATGTGGCGAAGACCGAGTACTTGGCCTGTAACTCCACAGATCCCACACCCATACGCATAGACGGCAACACGGTCGAGCGCACGGACCATGTGAAATACCTGGGATCTGTGTTTCATGCGTCTGGTGACATCGATTGCGACGTCAAGGCACGCATTGCTGCCGCGTGGGCCAAATGGCGTGAGGTAACTGGTGTCATTTGTGACCCCAAGATGCCGGTAAAGTTGAAGGGACAGGTCTATAAGACCATCATTAGGCCTGTCCTTTTATACGGCTGTGAAGCGTGGCCGGTGTTAGAGCGACACAAGCAAGAACTGCGTGTCACGGAGATGAATATGCTGCGGTAGATGTGTGGAGTGACGCGGAAGGATCGCGTTAGGAACTCCCGCATTCGCGGTAGTGTCGGCTCCGTTGGTATGGCCATGTTTTACGGCAACCGGATGCTTACGTGGGAAACAAATGTCTGGCCATGCCGCCTCCGCCGGGCCCCGGCAGGAGGGGTAGACCCAAAAAGTGCTGGCTTGACGTCATAAAGGGTGATATGCGTGCCAATGGGCTCACTACCAGGGATGCTGAAGATCGCGCGAAGTGGAGTAGAAAATGTCGGAAAGCGGACCCCGGGCACCGAAACGAAAGTTTGGGTGGCAACCGGGACTAACGCTGGGATGATGATGATGAAAGTATATATTTAAATAGTCATTCTTTTTTTATTTTTATTTCTTACTAAGAACAAAAAAAATTGAATCTCCGTCGTGGCATGAAATTATTCACTTAACAGCTTTGTGTATATATAAAAATAATAATATGTAATTATGTTATAACAAACAAAATCTATAAGGAAAACTAAAGAAAGCGAATGCTGAATCTCTATTATCTTTATCATTTTACGAGACAGCAATCTTTGCTTTTTATTTTGCGTGACGTCGGTAAGGCCGTATCTCCCTTTTTTTGGGGATATTTACTGTTGGTGTCGGGGTTCGTCTTATCGATTGAGTGGTATTTTAAGTAATGTGTCATTTTATATAATTCTCGTTCACCTTAACTTTAAGAGTGGTCAAATATATGTCAGTTTGTGGTAAGAGAAAGTTTCATTTAGTCCTGTTTTTAAGCTGTTTGTTTTGAAGATGTTCGTTACAGTTTCTGATGATAATAATAGAAATACACAATCAACCGTGCAGGGGCGGAGAAAGAATACTAACCTCTGTGGCCGGGGTCGACCTGTCGTAAAAGGCGACAAAACAACCCACCCTAGCTACGTGGTAGGGCCTCAAGCCCGTCTGGATGGCGACCACCTTTGATCTTAAATATGCTGCCATAATAACCTTGTGCTGTGTTCCAGCATTAGTGAACCAAGTTCCTGTACCCTTATGGGGCAGTAGCGTGTTCGCGATGCCACTGGCGTTGCAAGCACCTATAGGCAACGGTAACTGCTAAATTCTAAGCGGGCCGTCAGCCTATCTGCTGTCCCACAGCATTAAAAAATAATAATAATAATATTTAATGACTTTATATATTTTTTGCAATGTATTTACTGAACAATTTATTTATATTTAAGTTAAATAATGGTATATAAAATTAACAAATTATTAAGTAATATTAGTACATATATAAAAGCGATAATTAAATTTTATATACATAAACGTGTTTGACCCTAAAGAGTTATCAACAAACTCCTTACGTCGGCAATTAGGATGAAACAGACGAGAGGATTGTTTATTCAAATGTGGTTATACACAATACACATATATAATATAAGTATTACTGAATATTTACTCTAAACAAATAATTAAATGCATATATATTTTATTTAAGGTGTTAATGTAATTAAATTTAAGTAAATAAATTTTAATTATAATAGCTTTTATAATAAACGATTTAAAAACATTATTTTTATTGTCGTGGGTATTCTATTACTTACCAGTTCATTTTGTGATATTTTCCTTCAACTAGCTGTATATTTATTATTATGATGTATGATATAATCTAATTCCGATAGCATCCAAAGGTCGTCGTCCCGCATCGGTGAACTTTCACAATATTTCCGTTTCTTGTACCATTATAATCCAACGAAGAATATAGATAGTATACACTGGGTAAATTATAAAATTATAGTCGCTATAGTGAATGTAAATTCACTATAACGACTCCTGTATAACTTCCTGGCCCATAAAGAAAACGACCTGAGCCAGATCCTCGTTAGTTATGTCGTATGTTATGGCTACCTTGCTAGCCTTATATCCACCTTACCTACTGGTTAGGTTGATTCTGGTTTCAAAGATCTTAGTGGTAGAATCTAGTATCTATTTAGATACTAGATCATCGCCTAGCTTCTAATCTAGGTGATATTGTACCTCATGTTGATGTACATTATCTATGCTAGGTGCATATTATGTACGTGTATTATGTATTTTTTTATATTTTTACACTCTCATAAACTTATTTTGCCTAGTAAACTAATAGGGGTTAAAGTATGAAATTGCCGTTGTATAGTAATAGATACTTTGAATTGATATAAAACCTACCATAAGGTAGGATATTTCCGAGAGAATTTTTTTCACATGACCAATGAGCTTCTTTTTAAAAAAAATGTGAAATACTCAATTTTCGCATTTCAATTGTTTTTTTGATACTTCGAAAATCCAAGTAATTTGATACGAGTACTGACGCAGAACTAATGCGGCAGAAACGGCTCGCAATATCAACGCTGCGTTGGAAGAGGAGACTGCTATTAAACACACCGTACGTTTTTGGTTTGAACGCTTTCGTAATAAAAACTTTGACTTAAAAACGAACCAGTTGGAAGACCACCAAGTGAATAACGCTGAATTGATGGAGATGGTGGAAGCCGATCCGAATTAGCCACCACCCAGGAATTAGGGGGATGATTTAATGTTACCCTACCTACAAAATTTACTCATTTGCATCAAATCAGTAAGATAAAAAATATGTAAAATGAGTGCCTCATGATTTGACTGATCTGCGGAATGAAATGTGTATTGAAACTTGTGGTGCCTTGTTGAACCGGTACATAAATGACGAAATATTGGATCGAATTGTGATATGTGACAAAAAGTGGGATTCTTTATGATAACCGTAAACGAAAAAGGCAATGGCTGACCCCAGGTCAAACGCCACAACAGTGCCCTAAAGCAAAGCTTACCAATAAAAAGTTTATTGTAACTGTTTGGTGGTCTCTTCATGGTGTTATTTACTATAGCTTTCGAGGTCTGGTCAAGCAATAACAGTAGATATTTACTGTGCCGAACTTCGAACAATGATGGCGAAACTGGCAGTAACGTAGCCCTGACTTGTGAGATCTTCACCAATATTACTCCATGATAACGCAAGACCTCACTAAACGAGAAACCGTTGTAACTCTACAGGAGCTGCGGTTAGAAAGCATACGTCATCCACCGTACTCGCCAGACCTTGCGCAAACGGACTACCATTTTTTTCGTGATTTGAACAATCTTCTACGTTCTTTCCAGGAGGTACTACAAAATGTTTTCACTTAGCTTGTCGAATTTAGATTCCTAGAGTTCTATTAGAATTCTGGGGATAGATAAACACATAAAATGCATAAACACATAATTCCGTTTAGATGGCAGCAATGTATATACAATAATGGGGGTAAATTTTTCATGAAATAAATATGTTACATCTAAGAAAAAACAAATTTCAATTTTTCAGTACAAATCGGCAATTTTATACTTTAACCCCTAATACTTTCACTATGTGTGTACCTAAGCGGTAAAATAAACTTGTTAGTTTTATTAGACCACGTTACTAGGGTTTGTAGCGCCAGTTGAAATATACTAAATGTAAATAAAACAATGGACACTATTCAGGATTTTTATTTGGGCAAAAGAGAGTGGTCGTCATATGATTTTAATTTTCTGCCCTTATCCCAACTGTGTGGGGTCGGCACAATATGTTCTCTTCTTCCATTCTCCTCTATTAGTCGTCATCTTAATATTTCCACATTTTTTTGCTATATCATCTTTTCCACAATAGATCCATATTTTTTTGGTCTATCTCTCCTTTTCTATCCACTCTTATTTCAAGCATTTTCCTTGTTACATGACATTCTTCTCTTCGCATGTATGGCCATCTAGCCTTTTATTTTTCAGTTTCTCAATGACTGCCGTGGCGCTATTTTCAAATGTCATATGATCATTGAAAGATATAGCGACTTGCTACTATAGGTCACTATTAAAATAAAACAAGTCTAGTTGCGTGCTTTTGTAATGGCGGAAAAGATCACAGCTATTCTGAAGTGTGTATCGTGTTATCGTAGTTAGTAGACAGTAAAAAACATATATTCATCCAGTACGGACGTTTTACTTATTCATTTCGCCCGACACCTCAACCCACAGTTACAATTGTATCAAAAGGAATTTATTTTGTGGATACCTACATACATTACAATCACGACATTTATTTTAAAATAGACATAACCGATTTGTTTGAACATAAAATTTTGTATGATTGTTGTAGATCTACGTGAGCACTAAAATCGTGACGTTGCGAGCTAGTAAGAGTGCCCGGCGGAGGCATGTCGCGACGATGACGCTGCGCGCCATGCGCGGCATGCCCTGCTGACATGGCAAGCAGCCGCTCCGCCCTCCTTACGCTGGCAGCAATCGCAGCACTAGCTGGTAATGAGCAGTATTGTTTATAAATTTTATTTAAAAAAAATTATAGCTGATATTAATTTTATAACAGTTTAATACTATACTTAATTCTGTCAATGTTGTTAGAAAAGATGTTATGAGAGAGAGGTTTTTATAGTTTTAGGACTGCTCTTTTTTAACTACTAGGCTAGAAATTTTGCAATTTTTTTGCCATGAATTTTTCCACTATTTAGTCTTTTGCCCTTACGGGCTTGAAATCACACAACAATCACTAGTGGACTTATAATTTCTCATTAATTTGAATTCCACTACTTTATCCAAATGGGAAAATGTTGCATAGCTTGCAAAACAATATTATGTTATAAGTATGCCACATTTCCAAAAACATTACGTTCATACAGTAAAATTCGAAAATCAAACGAATTTGATTGCGAATGCACATGAATGAAAGATTCGATCGATATAGAAGTACTATTGTCACATCACACAATTTCCCATTAAATGAGTTTCGCGCATAATAATGGGAGTCAACGAACAGAACTTGAATAGGAATGAAGATATAGGCAATTGTGTTCAGGATTGTGATATTGACGTCCATTATTTGAGCGTAGCGGAAAAGTAATTGAAGAATAATATTTTCTTGGGTTAAATTTTCATGATTACTCATAACTGCCTTACATTAAATTTTGCTCTATAATATTTACTAGATTATAATGTATAGAGACGCAGGCTAGTATTCTAGCCATTCATCGATACAAAATTGATTTTGAAAGTCATATTTTAAAATTCAAAATTTTCTCGGCATATATATACGATTATTTTATATATTGACTATTTGATGGCTGTGATTGATACAATTAGCTTCAATGTGTCTTCTATGTCAGAATATTGGAGTATATTGTAATAACCGACTCATGTTTCCTGTTAATGTAAACGATTTGATGAAAATTGATTGATTTAAATTCCTTCATTTTTATTTATTTGTTTCCTTAAGTTTCTGTGTTATAATGAAGTAGTATAAATTGTTTTATTTTACATCCAGGATCAAATAAGTCATTTATAACATGTTTATTTTTATATTTTAAAATCTAAGTTTTCGAAATAGTAAAAATTGATACGTCGCATTGTTGTACAGGGTGTTGTGTGTGCGCTCCGCAAGGCAGTGTGCAGGGCGGCGTGCAGGGCGGCGCGCAGGTGCCGCCAGGGGTGCCGCACTCCACGGCGCCACCCGGTGTCGGCGGAGTTCGAAGGTACGGCCACCCGATCATCCTACTTATTACTCATTTAATGTGTCACAGATGGGAAAATTTCTGTATTTATGACATCGAGAACTGAAAGAGGACGATTTATGTCGTAGACTTATAATGAGCGAGTATAAAGAAAGCCCAAGCCGATTTCTTATAAAAATATAATATGAAATAGCATCATAATTTTTATATCATGGCACAGAAGAAAAGAAACACTAGAATTTAGGGTGTCGTAAATGGCAATAAATTAATTTCTCCTTCTGCTATCTTACAAATAACAAACAAAGGGTATCCTCATTTCCCATTTCGGAGTAAGCAGATTAGCGCCTGTACAAAAAATTTAATGATCCAAGCAATAGCTTGGTCTCAGAACGATGATTGCAGATCCTTTTGTATCCCTTAATAACACCAAAGAAACCTACCTTCTACTCTAAGGTGAAAGTATTCTAAGATTATACAGAGAAGCTAAACAACACCAAAATAAATTTTGTAAAATAAAGACTAGGGCGCACGGGTAAGTCAGCGATAACTGTTTTATTACTCTCATTAGGTTTTCACACACATTTATGGCAGTGCGTAAACGTAATGACGGGACATGTTTAATTAATGATTAACAAAACACTAATAAGGCTAGTATTAATAATGAATGGTAAGAACATTTTTTATTAGCATTAAAATATATGAAATACGTTGCGTACATTGCCTTTCCAAAAACATCTAGTTGTAAAAAACGCTCGTAGTTTGACTCAAGCCTTTCCACTAACAGCCGAATGCGCCACTTGAGTCTTAGATGTTGTAGAGAGATATTACGTGACATTCTAAATAATAAAAAATGTCACTCGGGCAATTTTCTCTCCAAAAATACGCGATAAGAACATCGTTCCAAAACACACTCGTGCGCTCTAAGCCAAGAATTTTGTAAAATTAAAGTGATGTTGTTTAGTTTATTATTTTATATTGTTAAGTGATAATACTAAATAAAATATGGTAGAGTTAATTCAAATATTTGGATCACGGCTTTTAAAGCACCGTAAGCAGTGCAGTGTAATATTAAACTGCAGTTTCATCCAAATATTCACAACGCACATCAGCGTGCTTGGAGATGCACAAATATAATAGTTTCATGCAAAGTTTATTCAGCCTGGAGTGTACGTGGAACGAATTGCCTTTACGCCATCTTAACTCCTGTTCATCCATATAGTAGGTAATATTTCGCACACCGCAAAATTCACTGCATAAATCTGAGCGGGGCGGATTTATCAAAATTATATGTATATCACTGTCACTGTTCGTATTTCAAATAACTTTATTTGTTATATATACATAATTTTGAAAGAATTTACTTTGTGAATAAGTTTATTTTTTATGACTTTTTTTTACTAAAATATTTAAATTTTGTTACGATGAAAATATTTTTGTTTATCTTTTTGAGTTCTAATTGGATAACTTAGAAAATATACGTTATATATGTGTACTATTTTATTATCTGCAACAAAACGGGTGCGACGAGATGATGTAAGTAATTTAAGCATTAGAAATGTAATAGAAGACTATTTTATATTAAATTAGGAACCACAGCGATATCAAGTTGTAACCCATCGAATAAACCCGATGGATTGTTTGCTGCATGAGAACAGATTAAGGCGTAAATAATTTAACTTGCACGATTACTCACTAGTAGTGTTATGTCAGACACTGCGGGAAAATATCTAACGATTTTTGTACAATAACATTTTGCAAACATGACATTTTTAAGAACCGTACATATAGTGTCTTACAAAAGCTCAAGTGAAGTAAAAATTATTAATAATTATATTACATAATATTTTTGCGAAATTGAATTGTTTAATAATTAAAAACTAAGTTTAAAATATTATAACCATTCAGTTACGTAATTTTATTAACTGAAACGTGTCACGTTATCTTATACTTCATTGTTTAAAAAGTATATAGTGTCTCGATTCACCTAAATGCCGCTTTTTGAATTTAGAACATAACTTGCATAATATTTTACTTATTACGTACATTTCACATTAGTTACATTTTGCATTGGCATGATCCACTTGCACGAGCCGCAGTTATAATATCCTATTGACGGAACTCACAACAATTCAATTTCGCTTTTTTGCTACAGAACTTATCAATACAGAACAAGGAGCTTCAGCAGTAAAATATTGGCTTTAAGCCAGCTTTATAATAAATCACGTCCATCTGATGCCTGTGTAAAAGCAGATGGAATTTTATTATCCTGACGTAGATTTGAAAATCTCTTGAACTTGCAGTAAATATATTAAATAGATCAACTAGTATTCAACAGAGAAAATTCTGCATTTTACTTGTGGTTGCAAATAATCATTGGAATATTGTTTGTGCACAGATTCAGCCAATATTCCAGAGGGCGCGGCTACCGAGACTGGCGCACGCGGGGCGACCCCACGCTCATCAACTCATTGTGGCGGAGTCGACAGCCACTCGGCATCCGGAAACAGCTCGGTTAGATCGATCGAAACCACAAATTAGCATAATCATTCGGCTTATTCATCAATCAAAGTCACTTTAATCATTCATATATTATTTTATTGATATTCATTTGGTATACTATAAAATCTTATCCGTGCAGGGGCGGAGAAAGAATACTAACCTCTGCGGCCGGGGTCGGCCTGTCATAAAAGGCGACAAAACAATCCACCATAGCTGCGTAGTAGGGCCTCAAGCCCGTCTGAATGGCAACCACCTTTGGTCTTAAGTATGCCGGCATAATAACCTTGGGTTGTGTTCTGGCATTAGAGACCCAAGTCCCTGTACCCTTATGGAACAGCAGCATGTTTGCAATGACACTGGCGTTGCAAACACCCATAGACGACGGTAACTGCTAAATTCCAAGCGGGCCGTTAGCCTGTCTGCTGTCCCACAGTATTAAAAAAATGGTCAATCATATAATAATAATATTGCATAATTGCACAGGAAACGCGGAGGTGTACATAGTATTGGCACTACTGATCGGCTTCGTGACGGTGGTGGTGGGGTGCTGGCTGTCAGACAACTGCTGGTCGCCGGAGCCGGAGGACGTGCTCGCAGGAGGGTGACCCGTAGCGGCGGGCGCTTGCACGCACGTGTAGCGCCCGCCCTCCGCGGCCGCGGACCGGGACAGCCCGTCAGGTGCAGGCTCGCTGTCGCCGGTGCTGCCGTCGCCGGCGCCGCCACCGCGCGCTCCTGCACTTCTGCATGCCGCCTCCAACCTGTGCCGTGGCACGTGTCTCAATCTTCAATGTGACAATACTCAACGTAGACCGGTTTTTTGACCGGAACCGATACACCACTCTTGCCGCATACATGAAAAGACTAACGGGAATCATATTCCGACAATAGCTAACGGCGGGGTGCCCGACGACGACTACATTCAGCACTAATGTAATAATTGTGTTTATCTCAAATTCGTTCGATGACACTGTTAGGGAAGTGCGTTTGTAATAAACAAAATACGACTTCTATGGCAAAATGGTGATAATCTGCAGGTTTGATAAATGATAAGAGCTTCGAAGTAATTTTTTATGTACTTATTATTATAATAATATTGTTTACTCGTATTGTATGCACATTACGAGTAAAGAGTTAGTAAAAGTATTATTATTTTATATATATTAGTATTAGTAAAGGTGGAACTGGTACTGCTTTCGCTATCTAGTAGACGATAATTACGATAACCGGATGTGGCATAGTAATGACTAAAGGGTCATTTATTCTCAAGTCTCCGTAGGCTCCGCTTTATTTGACCTGACCTGGCGCGTGATGCAGCTGTATTTTCTATTATGCATTACTTTATTATTGTTTCTAAAAGTATGTGCCTTGAAATGCTTTTCTTGACTTGTAGTTAGAAGCGTGTTTTGAACCATTTAGAAGAAATTTCTTCTCTGTGTCTATATGGACAAGTTATCTCATAAGTGCAATACACATCATTACCGTGCCTTTACTCATGATGTTCTATAGACTTGAGAGGGACGTAATTTACAATAGGTTTTAAAAAAAGATGTTTCCCCGTGAGGGGAATACGTTCCAACGATTCGTTTTGTATTTTTGTATATCGTCCAATTGTTTTATTGAGTTACGGTACTTATGATGCAGTTAATATTAACAAAGAGATCGAGAGATAGGACCAATACTCAAATCATAACTTGTGTCAATTGAATTTTAATAAAATATTGGATTACCATCGCAATAGGTTAAGTATCGAGACGAAAGACAACGACCTGCATTATTTATAATTATAATGTAAAGAAACAAATAATTTAATGCTTTTTTCCCCACGTGGCTGAGTATAAGACTCAAACCTTTTTACATCTTCGACTAACATGTGATTGCAGAAAGTAAAACCAAAAAAGGACTGTACTGTACTAATTCGTAAAATCATTAGATAGAAAGGTAATAAATATCTTTTTAATAATGAGTAAACCGCACAATATAACGTTTTTAGATTAATAACAGTAATTTAACAATTGTAATAAGCAACAAGTTTTATATATAAAGTAAGGTTTTAATGAAAAATTACATTTGCCATATTTTCAGTACTACAAAGTATATACTAGAATTTATGTGTTATAACAGAAATTCTATTACTCCGTATTCATATACGGATACATACAGATTTAACAAGTTCATACTTGTGTCCATATAAACTGAAAATATATAAATTACTGCAATTTTACAACAAATTTGTTAATCTATCGATAATTTAAATATAAGGCATTTTTTACGAAAAGGAACAGAGCTCGCATTGTTGCAAATCTCCATTTTTTCATAGTACAGTGACGTTTCAAGGGAAAATAATAACGTCCCAAATCATTTTATGCAGAGATATGGAAATATCCATATATTTTACCTAATGCCAAAATACGACATAATTTACATACATATAATCTACGCTACAATTATGTAGCTATTCAGTTAACTCGGTAAAACTAAGACCATTTATTGTCTCTGTTTTACTTCTAGTATTTGTCATAATCGCCTGTATCTGTATTTCGTAGTAGACAGTTTCGTTTAATCTATAGCAGTAAAAGGAATCCATACGCTTTTAGTTGTATATATTGTTTCTAGTTATATTGAATTAACAATATATTATACAATTGATAATTTCGGTTTTGAAAAGAAATACCAAATATAAAATAATGTTATCTTAGTATCTTAATGTCATATATCTGAGCCCAATACGTGTATTGCCATTAAAATATCCTTTTCGTGTATCGTTGTATAATACGAAAAAAGCATAGTAGATAAGATTTTGTTATTACGTTGCTCTAATATTTAATATTAATTAAACACATGCATTTATATAATTGTAAATCGTGCGTAATATTTATACTTTTGATGTTATATCGTAATTCACATCATTAAAATAATGCGAGTCATTAAAATTAGAATATTTGTTATAATGTTAAGGAACCCGACTGAATAGTCAACATTTTTAAGCATTGTATAAACTGTAGATAAGGTGGTAGGTGTTTGTAGTGTCACGTAAAGAGTGAATCGAGATCGAAAGATCAATTGTAAAATGACATATTACCGATAAGTATCTAAAAGTTAAACCTAATTTTTTTTCTATTGTATTAGATACCTAATTTTTAATTATATTATTCAAGTTTTTTTAGAATAAATTAACACTTCTCCAGTAATATCTGCACATTTGGTTTCCCTTACTTTGGGTATATTTTAAATAGCTACTTAAAAAGGTTTAATTCGTAATTTTATATACCCTATTTTTTATATTTTTATAAAAATTATTTGTACTTTAAAACATTATTACACATTTTTTTCTTTTATTTTGAATCCAAATACTAATTATTGAATTAATAATATTTTAAGATTTATTTTAGCCTTATTATAGGACTTTTTTTACTTTTGATAATTATTTTATATTTACAAATGTATAATGTATTTAATAAATGTATTTGCATGATATTTAAAATACGCAACTTAAATTTTACGAATTATGAGTTTAAATGAGTATCTCATAAATAATTAAATAAACCATATGTTTGTGTATGTGTCATCGTGTTGGGATATTTTGTTGGCTTGGCAGATAGGAATTGAGAGAACTCATAAGCTCAAAATATGTATTGTATTTAGTCATAACATAATATAGTTAAGTCATTATTTATCACGAATGATTTGAAATAAATGTAATTAATAACTCACAGACAGTTTCATTTAGTAGTTTGTTGATTTCTTAGCCCATATGATATAATAGTCATTTGTCGTTTGAAAATTGAAAGAATGCTCTGCAAAAGAGACTTTTAGGATGCAAACTGTTTTCGTAAAAATATAGGGCATGAGCGCCGAGCAGCAGAGAGGTGACACAGAAAGGCTTTCGTACAGCCCTGTGTTCACATCTCATATCTCATCTGTGTTATTAAAGACCTCATACTGTTTGTAAAGCCTTCGTTATGTAGCTAGTTATTCAGGTTTACTGAAAGAATATTCAAGCGTGGAAATCTACAAGAAAAGTGATGCCATATTCTTTTGAAAAGTAAACATATTTTGCCAAGCGTTGACTTTATGCGATAATACCTTTACACACGCACACACACAACTTTTATTAAGTCTAATAACACATCAATATGTGTGATTTATTTGTATTATTTATATTACATACATTTATATTATCACTAACAAGGGAAACTGTGAACAGCAGATCCGGAGGCGCATCTGAATGGCAAAAATAACTATGACCCAGCTTGAGAAGATATGGAAGGACAGAAATACATATCACTTGCCGTACAAAAGTTAACATCATTCGTACACTGGTATTTTCCATATTCCTCTATGGTTCCAAATACCGGATGCTGAAAGTCACAGATAGGCGAAGGACAGATGCGTTTGAGATGTGGTGTTGGCGTCGCATGCTGCGAATTCCTTGGACAGCTCACTACACTAATATTTCCATCCTAAAACAGCTGGAGCTAGAAGAGTCCCAGCGGCTTTCCGGTATCTGTCTGCACCAAATACATAAGTACTTCGAACACATATTGCTCGAACAAATCCCGGTAACCTGGAGAAACTGATGGTGACAGGAAAGATGGAAGGCAAAAGGCCAAGAGGATACAGTCCAAAAAGGTGGTTGGACTAGGTATCCGAACATCTAAAAATACCTGCCAGCGTGGCATTACACCGGACTATGGACCGCTACAAGTGGAGGGAGACGGTTGGGAAGTTGCAGCAACGGAGTGACGATTCTCAGCTATGAGGGACCGACTGAAGAGAGAGAGAGAGAGAGAGATGTGTGATTTATAAAAATATAATGCTATTAATTAAATTCAAAATAGTAGGTATAACGGCAGAAACTGAGGAGTTCCTTGATAATGATGAAATCCTTTCCATGACGGCTCTAACCTTTCAATTAATTTATAAGATCTCTCTAAACTACTCAAAATTTCAACAACTATAATGCTGGTGCTAACCTCATTCATTGAAGCTGCATAGTCATCTCTGGAAGCAAATTATATAGCATGTATTTTGCCAAAATATTAACTATTTATGTAAAAAAAAATTAATCGTTCTTTTACAAATGCCACCGTTTATAGATATTTCTGCTTGTAAAATATTCTACAATCCACCCTAGCTACGTGGTAGGGCCGTAGGCCCGTCTGGATGGCGACCACCTTTGGTTTTAAGTATGCCGCCATAATAACCTTGTGTTGTGTTCCGGCACTAGTGACCCAAGTTCCTACACCCTTACGGGACAGCAGCGAGTTCACGATGCCACTGGTGTTGCAAACACCCATAGGCGACGGTAACTGCTAAATTCTAAGCGGGCCGTCAGCCTATCTGCTGTCCTACAGCAATAAAAAAAACATGGACCAGCAAAGCATTATTTGCAAAAATAATTAACGTTATTAAAGTTAATATAATACGTTGGCGTAGCGTTGGAGTTACTATTCGCATTGACGTAGTCCGTAGCAAACGTAGCCCCCGCAATAGACGCATCGTGGGCTCATAAGCGTAGGCTGTTGCGTATTTAAACTATGATACAATTTGGCGCCAGCTGTGAAACTATAGTGTAACATTAATGTATGTTAATTATATTTTACAAAAAGCATTTGGTAAAACCTCACATAGTGCTAAACTTAGGTTTGCGCCGCGACTTCGCTTGGCGATTTATTGTGGCCAATGTGACGAAGGCGATAATAGGTGTTGATTTTTTATAGCATTATAATCTTATTGTTGACGTCCGATATCAGCGCCTAATCACTACTCACATACAAAAAAGATGACGTTTCTTCGATTAAAGTAATCTCTGGTACTAGCTCAATACCCCGAGTTTACTCGCCCACCCGGTTTACATCCCACACACAACACTCTACATCAGATCCACACCACACCTAGACCACCGGTATCTTTTACCCCACGCAGGCTCGCGCCTGAAAAGCTGAAAATCGTGAAAGCGGAATTTGAAACCACTTACATGGGACCTTAAAAAGTGGTTCAGCGAGGAGACAAGGTTTTGACCATTATGATCAATAGGAAAAAGGTGACGGTATCAGTAGACCGTATTAAACCGGCCTATATACGGTCCGACCCGGATACTCCATCTCATTCACCATACACACAATCCACACTCATATATCCCACACATACACCAACATTCACACACCCAAACGACCAGAACTTGCCTGAATCGGAAAAACTTCTTCTTATTACTCGATCAGGACGTAGGGTGAGATTCCCTGACTATTATCGCCCGTAAACCGGTTTCTAGAGGGGGGTGAGGGAGTGTAACATTAATGTATGTTAATTATATTTTACAAAAGGTTTTACCAAATGCTTATTGATATATGATATTATGAAAAAATAAATATTACTCGTCAAATTTGACGTACATTGTCATCTACAAGTTAAAAATTATTTATGTCTTTAATTATTTTAATAAGTATATTTCTCATCCAAATATATCGAACTAATTAAGCGTTTAAGTGAGCTGCCAACCTACAAAATTACACACTTTCATTTAGCTAGTTTCCTCGTCTACTCATATCTTTGCTTATTAAATAAAATTATAGTTTGTTTTATAGCAACATTGTACAAGTATTAAACTTTACATTAAGCAAATTGTTTATATTTTATAAAATAAAATTTAATATAACGAATGTAACCAATTAATTAATTGACAACACTTTCTGTTCTAAAGCTATCTAAGTGATATTACACGGTTTTTTATGTTCCATCTACACCCCGGTCAGAAGGTTTTTTATCACCTGCAAATAGTTGTTTCTTGTCCCAGACAAGATATATAGTCTCGGTCAAATGTTTTCTTTTAGTGCAGGGAACTGTATTTAAAAAAGACTGCATACATATAATATGAATTAAAACGACATTACTCATTTTCAACATTTCATAGATCTATTATTACATGTAACCCAGTATAAGAAAAAACGTAGTAGGCGGAGCGTAGGCGAAATTTAACGGTGACATTTAGAAAATTCAATTACATATCATTTTACATTCAATTATGTTCTTTACAAGGTTTTTGAATCTTCTTCATCCCAGCTTCAAATCCCGGTTGCAACTGAAACTTCCGTTTCGGTGCCCAGGGTCCGCTTTCCAACTTTTTCTACTCCACTTCTCACGGTCTTCAGCGTCCCTAGTAGTGCGCCCATTGGCACGTGTATCACCCCCTATGACGTCAGACCAGCACTTTTTAGGTCTACCCCTCCTGCCAGGGCCCGGCGAAGGCGGCATGGCCAGACATTTATTCCCAACGTAGTTAGCCGGTTGCCGTAAAACGTGGCCATACCAGCAAAGGCGACACTCCTGCAGTTTGTCCGCAATGTCACGGACATGAATGTTGCGGTGAATGCGGGAGTTCCTAACGTAGTCCTTCCGCGTCACTCCACACATCCATCGCAGCATATTCATTTCCGTGACACGCAGTTCCTGCTTGTGCCGCTCTAGCATTAGCCACGCTTCACAGCCATAAAAAGGGTAGGCCTAATGATGGTCTCATAAACCTGTCCTTTCAACTTAACCGGCATTTTAGAGTCACAAATGACAACAGTCACCCCACGCCTGGTCCACGCGGCAGCGATGCGTGCCTTGACGTCGCAATCAATGTGACCAGACAGACGCGTTTAATACAGATCCCAGGTATTTCACCTGGTCCGTGCGATCGACCGTATTGCCGCCTATGCGTACAGGTGTGGAATCTGTGGAGTTACAGGCCAAGTACTCGGTCTTCGCTATATTGAGCTTCAGACCACCGTTCTCAAGCGACCCCTTCCATGCCTTCACGCGTTGCAACAACCTACCCCTGTCCGCATCCGCCAGCGCGATATCGTCAGCATACATGAGCAGCCACGGGGGCTGCTCATGTGAGTTTCTGATGCTGCTGACAGTACGTCTAATACCACGCTGAACAGAAACAGACTAAGGACGGATCCTTGGTGCACCCTGATGGTGATGGAGAAAGGTTTCGTGTCGCCAACAGCGGTCCGAACTACGCAATCGGAGTCACGATACATGTCTCGGATAGTGCGAATATAGTTCCCAGGAACCCCCTTTAGATCGCAGTACCCACCAGATCACCACGCGAGGAACACAGTCGAAGGCCTTCTGCATGTCCAGAAACTGGCAATGAAGAGGCGTATTCTTCTTTCTGTATTTCTCCGTGACAGTCCTTAGGGCAAATATAGGGTCCATAGTCCCGTGACCAGGGCAAAACCCATATTGACACTCCGAGACAGTACACTCCTGTCGATAACCCTCTCGAATAGCTTCATGGTGTGGGACATGACCTTAATATCGCGGTAGTTACCCAACTCCTGTACCGACCCCTTGCCTTTGAAGACTGGAGTAATGATACTCAGCCTCCATTGGCTCGGAATCAGACTGATGAGGAGTATTTGGTTTAAATGGTGGGTTAAGATGCCCACGCCACGAGAGACCATCGCCTTCCAGGCATCGATGGGGACTCTATCGGTACTGATAGCTTTCCGATTCTTCATGTGGCGAAGACAATTCTGGACTTCTGCAGGCGTTATCAGTGGTACTAGTCCTTGGTTCGGAGGAAGATCTGGTGGCTGCACCTCTTTATGCTGCTTGTTCAGCAGCTCGTGAAACTATGAGCGCCATCTCTCCTTCACCGCTAGGTCCTCACATAGCAGGTTGCCCCCAGGGTATTTTACAAAGCGGCACTGGGAAATATCCTGTGCCACCTTAACCCTGGAGCGCGCCAACTTATAGATGAGCTTCTGCACCTCAGACAATTCCAACATGTCGTATAGTGGTTGTAAGTGGTCTCGTCTGGCTCTCTTAGTTAGCAACAGCTCTCTTAGTGGTGCGCTTGTCAGACCTGTATGCGTCGCGATCTTCAGGAGATCTGGACGCTTGCCACTTCGTAAAGAGGGCTTTCTTCGATCTGGTCTCCCTGTGGACTGTATCGTTCCACTACTATGTCTCCTTATCATTTTTGAATGTTTCGCCAAATTCTTCTTCCAAATTCTATTTACAATAGAAATTCTGAACAGTAAAGAGAAAACAATCTAGAATCATAAAGTTTTAAAGAATAAGAATGAACAACTAAATTCCAGACGAAATGACACGTAAAAAATAGAAACGTAAGTTTGTCCCATCTTCCCTCTAGAAATATCTTCGTGTTAAAAAAGAATAAAGGTCGAGGTATAATCTGGGCCAAACGAAGGCAGGCTATAAACGTGATGGCCCATATCGGCGCACTATATCCGTCGCGCATCGTGGGGACGCCTCAACAACGAAGCCTCATCGCAACACCAAATTAATCTCAAACTTTAAAGATTACAAAAATCTATGAAAACATGTAACCAATAAAAACTATATATGTAGATACGATATATAAATAAAGAAACAATACATAAATTCATTTAAATAGTTTTTTTTTTTTTTACCATATTACTTGACGGTTTTTATTTACACAACATTGAAATATAAATACTTTATATTAATACAATAAATTTAAATAGTTTATACGTGTAAAATGTATTTTGCACTCGCTTAAATTATTTATAGTATGATGAAATTATTCAGATAAAATCTGCAATTAATATATTTGCCATTTTATTATATTATTCGCATTTACCATTAAGAAACGCGTGTACAATGAGAATATATAAGGAATACTATTTCATAAAATAATAAATTTGACGCGTGTAGTACCCCCCTAGAGGTAAATCTTGCTGAAACCCAAACTTTCATATGCCATGAGATTTTCACACCTAACTGTATATTTATACGGTTTAAACTCAGAGAGTTTTGTTTTGATGTAAATATGTATAGTATAGGCTTATTAACAATTCGTGAAGCCTGTCTGTCCATCTAACCTTTGCAATTTTAAGCCGTTTTATAGAAGCAAATTTTCATTTCCAGGATATTACAGTTAAAATTTTCATTATTGAACATTTAACCAGTGTAAATATTAAAAGGCAAAATGAAAGGCTGTATTAGTTCATCTTTTTCATTTTAACTCGAAGATCAAGTTATCTCGTCGTTCAATATTTTTAATCCCTTAAAGAGAGTTATGAAACTTTATTAAGTTGTATAGATTGGGAAATCATAGGAAAGTTAGTCGTCGGTTTATCCAATTAAAATGCTTTTAATATCAATCTTTGCTCAAAGGCGAATACTCGTTACTGAATGCAAATATTAAACATGAGACTTAAACTAAAAGCATAATAAGTACTGAAAATTTTTAAAATATGAACCACAACTCTTTGATAATTATACATTAGAGAATAGCGATGAGAACATATGCATTATCATAAAATAATACTAACAAATAAGTACAATAATAAGTAAAGGAATTAAATAAGTAATTGTAAGAACTAGCTTTTTATCTTTATAAAGACCCAATGTATTTCTTTCATTTTTATTGCACCCGAAGATTATATACTGAGCTATGGTATCATATTATCATATATATTCACTTGACGTATTGAAATTTGCATTCATATAAGTAATATATTCAAATAAAAATAGGATCGACTTTGCGCCATGTTGTGACGTCGTAGTTGTCAATTCGAATCAGTTGGGTAGGGTCAACAAAAAAAAAAAAAAGGGTCAGCAAAACAAGATATTTTTTAAATTACTCTTTAAAAGGTTTTCTCAGCGCAGTACGAAAGAATTCTTTAAAAAAGGCGTTTTAAAATTTTTTCGAGGCCGGCAGCGCGTTGGTAATGCCTCTGGTGCTGCAAACGTCCATAGGTGACGGTGACCACCTGCAAGGGTGGGCCGTCTGCCTGTCTGCTGAACTCTAGCTATAAAAAAGTTATTTACAAATCATGAACGAATCATTTTTAATTAGAATTGAGCTCTTCACTTTGGCTCATCTCTGCATCTGTTCGCTGTCATCGTCATTGCCATCATCATCATTATTGTATTCCCTATAAAATAAAACATGGCTTAATTATGTAGGTATTAATATTTATTTTACCAACTGTTGTGTCCCATTGTGGGCTATGCTATGTACTTTCCAACATACTCAACTTGGGAAGGCCGAGCCATGATACTTGAAGATCTATATGTGAGGAATAATTCCAGGCGGAAGGGAGTGGGACAGAAGCTGTTTGATGCTGTGGCTAAGGAGACATTCGAATCTGGGTGCTCCCGCTTGGATTTTTATGTCCTGGAATGGAATCCAGCAAGAAGTTTCTACGAGATGAAGGGAGCTATAAATCTAACCAAATTGGAGGAATGGTGCTATTATCGGTTGGCAGGGGAGGTCCTCAAACGTGTCGCACTGTCAGCGTAGTGCAAAAATACTCCATACTGCCAAGTATTTTTATCCGTGCAGGGGCGGAGATAGAATACTAACCTCTGTGGCCGGGGTCCGCCTGTCATAAAAGCCGCCAAAACAACCCACCCTAGGTACGAGGTAGGGCCTCAAGCCCGTCTGGATGGCGACCACCTTTGGTCTCAAGTATGCCGCCATAATAACCTTGTGTTGTGTTCCGGCATTAGTGACCCAAGTTCCTGTACCCTTATGGGACAGCAGCGTGTTCGCGATGCCCTTGGCGTTACAAATACCTATAGGCGACGGTAACTGCTAATTCCTAAGCGGGCCGCCAGCCTGTCTGTTGTCCTACAGCAATAAAAAAAATCTAGTTCCTTCATAAAAGGGCTCTCCGCATGAAATTTAGACACTTTGAACGAATTTTAAAACCCTCCGCATTCATGCGAGGTGAAAAAGTACAAAACTGGCATAACGCCAGCGTATTTTACAATTCAGAAGATACGCAATTTTACTGTACCCGTATGACGTGTATGTTTGCAAATCAAAAACTTGCAGAGGCATGGAAATAAACCCAATACATTTCACTATTGGCATTCTATTTTATTATACATACAGGTATATATTGAAAAACAATCTCCGACTCCAACGAAACTTTAAACAGGCTCTGAAATTAGTAAAATTTCATAGCCATTTTATATTGCTGTTTCTATATATAGATGCATCGCACTAAACATGGAACTTTCGCTTGTGCTTCCGCTATCGTACGATCTATAAAAGAGTAAGTTTGAACACATAATTCCAGGAAAGGAGATTTTCTTTACAGTTTTTTGCAGCTCTATTGAATATTTTTTTTATTTCTTTTCCTTAGAACTCTTATAATTAAATCAATGCATTTATATATCCTTTATAAAATGCATATAAGTTCAAGAGCCTTCTTCAGAATTTTATGGTATCTTATTTTATCATAAGATCATCAAAAACATTGTCCTTAAAGTATTTTACATTTTTTAATAAATATATATATATATATATATATATATATATATATATATATATATATATATATATATATATATATATATATATATATATATATATATATATATATATATATAATGAATGAATGAATGAATGAAAAACTCTTTATTGCATACAGATACTTAAAACTATCATAAAATATGTATACAAAAATATAATGCTGTATGACAAAGGGCGGCCTTATCGCTTAAAGCGATCTCTTCCAGGCAACCCGAAGTATGGAAATTGTAACAAAATACATAGCGGTGATGTGCAAATGATATTACATTTAATAAATACTATACGATTAATCTAGTAAAATATAAATACCATTAAAAGAGAAGTAGAAAAAAAAAATAATAATAAAACACATACATACATATATTCAAGAGGTCAACAAATACTGCTACTATGCTTCCCTCAAGTAGTGATCGAAAACTGATGTTCTAAATGAATACACAGTTTTTGCCTTTCTGATATTAACAGGGAGCGAATTCCATAAGTGAACTGCTTTTAATATAAACGAATTATGCACAAATGAGGAACTGGTGTGAGAAGGAGTTGCTAGAGTGAGCTGATAACATGAGCGCAAGTCACGGGTAGAGGACGATGGCAGAAAAGTAAAACGCTCTTTAAGGTACAATGGAAAACGAGGATCAAATAGGATATTGTAAAGGAGAGAGAGTATATGAGCATTCCGGCGAAAACGGACTGGCAACCATTTAAGCTTTTTCCGAAATTCTGATACGTGGTCATATTTGCGCAGACCAAATACAAACCGAATGCAAACATTTTGAAGTCTTTCAAGCTTATCGAATTGCTCTTGGGTTAAATCTGGATAACTGGCGTCAGCATAATCTAATATTGGAAGTAAAAGAGATTGAGCAAGAGCAACCTTGGTGGCAGTGGGAAGGAAATTCTTTAATCTTTTTAACGAAGCTACGGATGCAAAAATTTTACGACTTGTTTCAGTAAGATGAGTTCGCCAAGACAGCTCACGATCAAAAACAATTCCAAGATTTCGAACATTCTCACTAAAATCTATTACTACACCATCCATCACCACTTTAGAAAGGGTAGTCCAGTTTATTCTTCTTAACATGCGTGAACTGCCAATAATAATAGTTTTGGTTTTGCTAGGATTCACTTTTAAACCATTCTTATTAGTCCAGTCAAGAATCCTGGCTAGATCATCGTTGATAATTTCAATAGCCTCATTAATCCTCTCAATTCTAGACTGCGTGTAAATTTGAAGATCGTCTGCATATAGGTGGTAGGAAGAAGAAAGATTAGTGGTGATAGAATTTATAAAAATTGAAAATAACAAAGGAGATAAAACGCCGCCCTGAGGGACACCGGCTGTTAAATTACAGCAGGACGAACTAACATCATCAATATGAATTCGCTGCCGGCGCCCATACAGGTAACTACGGAACCAGTCAATAGCAGTCGGAGATATGTTCAGAGAGTGCAAAGTCGCAAGAAGAATGTCAAAGTCAACGTGATTGAAAGCACTACTGAAATCAAGTAATGTAAGAACAGTTAGTAGACCGTCAGCCATACCATGACGGATGTCGTCTGTAACCTTTACTAATGCAGTGGTAGTACTATGGCCGGAACGGAAACCAGATTGGAGTGGGTTAAAAAGGGAATTAGTATTAAGGAAAATAGTAAGTTGCTGATGTACTAAACGTTCCAGAACTTTGGATAAGAATGGGAGAATGGAAATAGGGCGATAATCAAGTGACGAAGGGTTGGACTTCTTGGGTAATGGAAGTATTTGGGCTAGTTTCCAGGAATCAGGGTATATACCAAAGGATATAGACGCATTAAAAATATGAGTGAGAACTGGAGCAATAACGTCTAGGATGGGAAGGATCATGTTGCGACTAATGTGATCACTACCAACTGCATTAGATGTTACGGCCTTTACGCTTCTCCGAACATCACAATCTGAAAATTGACAGAAGATAAAAGGAGAGTGAGTAGGAGTTGGTATTTTTGAAATATTACTTAAAGTAAATGACTTTAGACGCTTGTCGAAATTAACAGAAGAAGAGAACTGTTGATTTAAAAGTTCTATGTTTAAATCGTTTGGAAGCGCGGTTTTAGATGGTTTACCAACCCCTAATGATCTTAAAAATTTCCAGGTCTTAGCTGGGTTATGATTATCTAATGAATTATAGATGTAACGGCGTTGTGCATCTCTACACACTCTATTGCAGAGATTTCGTATATTTACATATTTCAGACGATTTTCCTCAGTGCAACGCATTTTATATTTGCTTTTGGCTGAACATTTCTTTTGGATAATTGATTTGATTTCATTTGTGAGCCATGGTGCAGGAAGATGTTTAATTTTGATAGGGCGTAAGGGTGCATGCGAGTCATAGAGTTTGATCACGATCTTGTTAAACAAGTGCACCTTTTCATCTATTGAATCTACCTTGGTTATCTCAGACCAGTCAATATTACGAGCATCAGATATAAGTTTTTCCACATTCATGCCACCAAAGTTACGTTGCATAATTATTTTAGGTTTCGATTTTGGCGGACGCAGTTTATAGGAGACAAAAATCATATCATGAAATGAAAAGGCATCAGCTGGATACTGACCATGTTTAGCCACTGAAGAAGGAGAAGAAACTAAAATCAAGTCTAGAAGTGATGGAGTTGAGTTTGGAAAATGATGAGTAGCTGATAATGGGAGAATTGTGAGGTTAGTTGAACGTACCACATTTTCGAAAGCAGAAGACCTAGAATCATTTTTCAAAAGGCAAGTGTTAAAATCACCCATCACTATTATGTGCTGATAAGATAAGGAATAGTCCTCCAGAAGTTTTTCGAAAGAAGAAAAGAAATTAATTTTAAGAGAAGGGCTGTAATAAACGCCAAGAAGTACAGTTCTTTGAGATAAAGTAACTTCAATAAGGAGGTATTCGCCTGAGTTTATTAATGGTGGCTGCGAAGACATAGTTATAATTTTGTACGGAATATGAGCACGAAGATATATGCCTACACCCCCACCACCAGAACTAGTACGGTCGTTGCGTATCAGTTCATAGCCTGGTAGTGTATAGGAAGAGGAGGGGAGACACGGTTTCAGCCATGTCTCAGATACCAGAATAGCGTGAACACTTTTATGATCAAATGACGCCAACATATCTGTAAAGTGAGCCGGAATACTTTGTGCGTTTATATGTATGACATTGAAGTTCATCTTATGGTTCTCAAACTCACTTTGTATACACTGGTGAAGTGGGATATCCAAATTGTCAGAATTGTCTGAAGAGCAGGAAAAATATTCATGAGAATCACTACTAGATTGTTGCATAGCAAACATGATAATATGAAAAAGTTATATATATATTAGTAATAAAGAAAATATATAAGTATATATTTTCTTTCTATATATGTATATATATAAATATAATATAAGTAAAAATATAAAACAAAACAAAAAAAAATCTGCTTGTTGAAATAGATAATCACTGATAAAAACTATAATATTTATAAATAAATCTAAATAGCACCATTCACCTGCCTGTGTATAACAAAAATTATCTTATATATTATAGGTAGCAATTACAGAAATAGATGGAAAACAGTATAATAAGTTATTTGACATAAAATTCAATATGAAGAAAAATATAAATGAAAACAATTACAATACATAAATCATTCAACTAAACTAATCACTACTACAATAATTAAAACTAAACTAACCACTATATTACAGGTCAACATTTTGATATATTTGTAAACATAATTCTTAAAATAAAATAACCTTAAAAAACTAACATGTATATTGAAAAGAAAGAAAGAAAAAAAAGTATTATCTACATAATATCCAATTTTAAGTCATTAAAATAGTGGCACATTATTGGCACATAAATAAGCAGTAGATAGAATTCATTTAGCAGCTGTTACTAGAAAAACAAGAAAGAACTTTATAATTTATTATATAGGTAACATGTTTACAGAATAATAGTTTAATTAATGTACAAAGTTCAAGCTTGTCACTCCAATAAGTATATGTACATACCATCCCCAGCCAATCATTCCCTCATAATATAAAGAATAACCAACCAAAAACTACATATACACGTTACATACATACACACACATTTGCAGTAATTAGTACAAGGAGAAACAGACTACTTTCTCGACGACCTGAGTTTTGTCTTTTGTTGCCCAGGAGCTGGAGCTGCGATTTTGTCCTGCAGGGGTTTTACATGTTCGAGATCGCCGAGTCGAAAAACACGGTGTTTTTTGTGATCTGCTCCTAACACGAACACAGTGCCTTCGCGAGTCCAGCAGTTAGTGATGCCATACCGTTGTCGTGCATGCATATAATATATATATATATATATATATATATATATATATATATATATATATATATATATATATATATATATATATATATATATATATATATATATAAGTGGGCCGCCAGCCATATATAGTATATATATGGCTGGCGGCCCACTTAGAATTTAGCAGACTCCGCAGAGGTCAATATTCTTTCTCCGCCCCTACTCGGATAAAAACTGTATAGACTGCGATGAACATGTACTCGTATATGGCTTATATTTATACCAAAAATAAGTAATAAGAGTAGTGTGGCAATTTTTTTTTGGTAATATTAGGTCTTTACCTATGAAATTGCCGTTTTGTATGAAAAAATTTAAACGAATTTTTTTCATGTATTCTTTATTTGTATTAATCGAAGTAATCACCCATGCAATCAATGCATCTTTGCCAATGCAGTGGCAGTTTATTGATGCCCTTCTTAAAGAAATCAGCTGGACGGGAGGCAACGAATTCTTCAAAGGCATTTTGTACTGCCTCTCGGGTATTGAATTTTTTTCCCGCCAAGAAGTTATCCAAATTCTGGAAAAAGTTGTAGTCTGTAGACGCAAGGTCTGGTGAGTAGGGCAGATGACGGAGAATTTCCAACCCCAGTTCTTGCAACTTGGAGACCGTCTGCTGTGCAGTATGAGGTCACGCGTTGTCGTGCAAGAGCAGCGGAGACGAGCGATTGACCAATGCTGGTTAGAGATGTGCCAGCTTCTCCATCATTGTGTTCAGTTCTTCACAGTACACATCTGCAGTAATGCTCACCCCGTTTCGTAAGAAGCTGTGATGAATCACACCGGCGCTAGACGACCAAACAGTGACCATCACTTTTCTAGGGGTAAGTTTTCGTTTAGGGCATTGTATAGGTGCTGAACCAGGATCCAACCAACTTGCTGAGCGCTTGCGATTATCAAACAGAATCCATTTTTCTACGCAGGTAACAATGCGGTTCAAAATTCCTTCATTTGTGTGTCTGTTGACCAGTGCAAGGCACGTCTCGACGCGTACTTCGCGCTGGCGATCATTGAGTTCGTGGGGCACCCATTTGTCAAGCTTTTTTACCTTGCCAATTTGACGCAAATGGACCAATATTGTTTTGACGCTAACGTTGAAAGCTGCTGCTAATTCAGCCTTAGATTGTGTATCATCAGCTTCCACAATCGCCTTTAATTCGTCATTGTCGACCAAAGTCTTCGGACGACCGCGAGGTTCATTTTTCAGGTCGTAATTCCCAGCACGGAAGCGAGCAAACCAATAACAGGTGGTCCGTTGGTTTGTAGTGTTAGCTCCGTAAACGTCGTTGATGTTGCGTGCCGCTTGTGCCGCGTTGCTATCATATTCCATAATTACTCGAATTTTTAACGTATCCATGATGACGAAAAAGATTGAAATGCGGTGAAAATATAACACTAATCAATAAACAAACTACTACTATTGGACTACTATTGGAAAAATAATTCCATGTTTTTAAAATAAAATTAATTTGAAATTAGAATTCTTAGCCAAACAAAAATTATTTTGATTTGAAATGGCCAGTACTGCAGAACGGCAATTTCATAGGTAAAGACGTATTATTATATAACCGTGTTGAATAAAAGTGTGACATAAACACATTCTTATCACATAGAACTTCGAAAAATTAATAAGAATTGATAGACCCTTTGTTACCCTCTCAGTTCGCTATTCGACCCAATGTTGTCACGTAGTTCCCGAGTCGTTATGGCCGATGACAAAGTTAGAATACAGTGTAGGTTGTGCCGAAGTTGTCTCATAACTGAACATCGATTCGTCTTATTTGTTGAAGTCCAAAATAAATTGTTTATATCTGATAAAAGCTCAGCATCAACAGTTTTCAACATATACAAACTTGTTTGATAAAGTTTCCTTGTTATAAATTTAGTTTTATATTTGGATATTTTTCTCCTTGCAGGGGCGGAGTAAGAATACTAACCTCTACGGCCGGGGTCGGCCTGTCGAAAAAGGCAACAAAACAACCCCTAGCTACGCGGTAGAGCCCCAAGACCGTCTGGATGGCAGCCTCCCTTTGTTTTAAGTATGCCACCATAATAACCTTACCTTTGTTCCGGCATTAGTGACCCAGGTTCCTGTACCTCTATGTGGACAGCAGCGTGTACGCGATACCGCTGACGCTGCAAACATACATAGATGACGGTGTCTGTTTGCTATTGGATGGGCCGCCGTAAGCCTGTCTGCTGTTACTCAGCAATAAAAAAAATTTAAACGAGGCTTTTTCTTTGTTGAGTGACAGGAACAGTTTGGGTTGATTCGATAAGGTCTCACTTTATTGCCTAGTCCATCAATACATCTATGTGACCAGTAGAGCATCATAACGGCTCTGCCTATACCTGGCGTCTCTTAGACCCACTCTTAGGCAGACCTACCTCGAGGAAACGTTAATACGTTAGCTAAAACACATACCAGGTGATGCTAGTTATATCCGTTCAGGGGCGGAAAAAGAATACTGACCTCTGCGGCCGGGGTCGGCCTGTCGTAAAAGGCGACAAAACAGCCCACCCTCTAGCTACGTGGTAGGGCCCCATGCCCGCCTGGATGGCGACCACTTTGGTCTTAAGTATGCCGCCATAATAACCTTGTGTTGTGTTCAAGCACATAAGGTATATAGTGCTTGGTGTTACAAACATTCAAGGATGCCAACAACAACTAACCATCAACTAGACCTATCTGCCTTGCGTTCTCTATCTATGGGGCATTTCACGTGAACATAACAACGAAAAAAGAGAGGTTTTGAAATTTGTTCATATTCACCATATTTGTACTTTTAGAGGATATGAATATGTTTACATAATATTTTTTTAAATTGGGGTTTATTTGTTAGAATAGAATTTGATTTCTTCTATACGATCAACATTCATTTTGTGCAACAGGCACACATATGTATACCTACACATTATAGGAACAATACCATTCTAATTTAAGCTAAATTTTTAAAATTGTTTTTTACATATTAAACTTTTGGTGAGCTGGTAAATTAAAATGTTCTTCGTTCATTGTGCGCTTCACACGAAATGCCCCTATACTATTAAATTTAGTAATAGATTTTTATAATCTCATAGATACGTTGTTGAACAGTTGAAGTAACTAGATTTACATTTTTTTTTTACTTCTAGCTATAGAATTACCACTATGGGGCCTATAATTAGAAGTTCTATTTGATCAGCTAAGGGTATTTTATGAATAATTCTGTAATGTAATCAAATTTGTACTAAATGTGACTGTTTAGAGCAATTGGATATATGAAATGATGCAATTCTCGAGTTGAAGAACGCTTGTTTATTGTGATTTTTGCTGAATTCTGACACCACGTCCGAGTTTTGTATATACACTAGCTGTGCCCGCGACTCCGTCCGCATGGAATAGTGACTTTGGGCAGCATGTTTTGGATATATCTTATGGTTTATTTTGGATTACAAACCCTATAAACCCTAAAATAAATGAAATATGCAAACAGTCAGTGTTATCGAATGCAACTGTTACGCCATGTGCCTCCGGAATACGTGCATTCGAACCTACAAAGTACAGCTTAAGCTAAACTCTATTTCATATGATTGATGATATAAATCTGAGGTCAACTTAAATTGGATTTAAAAAAATCCGATATTGATCATGTTTAACTAAAAATATTTTTTTTTTTCTAAAATAAAAGTAGCCTAAGTTACTTGTTACATCAGCTATCTGCCATTGAAAGTCCCGTCAAAATTCGTCCAGCCATTTCAGAGATTAGCCGGAACAAACAGACAGACAAAAATTGTAAAAAATGTTGTGTTGGTATATGTACCGTGTATACATCCAATGCACTTAATAAAAAGCGGTTATTTTAATATTACAAACAGACTCTCCAATTTTATTTATTTGTATAGAGGTATAGATTTGCATATGCCAGAGACGCTCTGCTGTCTAACTTTCGAGCAATTTCGTATACTCTGCTATTTGTTAAAGAACTAATAGCATCGCGCTACTTGTTATGAATGCAAAAACTGTGTGGTGTGACGATACTATAGAGTACATACTACAGTATAGTTAGTCAGTGCCATGCGGAAGATAACGCTATCGAATATTACTAGCAATATATTGATCTATGGTCAATATAGAACATAAATATACAAATATAATGATTACTTGTAATATGTTACAATTTTTCAAATTCATACGTTTAAATATGTAAAAATATTTCTACGTAGTAGGGCCGCCGCAAGCCCGTCTGGATGGCGACCACCTTTGGTCTTAAGTATGCCGCCATAATAACCTAGTGTTGTGTTCTGACATTTGTGATCCTAGTTCCTGTACCCTTGTGAGACAGCAGCGTGTTCGCGATACCACTGGCGTTGCAAACACCCATAGGCGACGGTAACTGCTAAATTCTGAGCGGGCCGTCAGCCTGTCTACTGTCCTACAGCAATAAAAAATTAATATGTATTAATTATTTATATTAGTATATAACAATAACACACCAGTGTCAGTGATCTCCAACAATCAGTCATTATCCTTTAACAATATACTATTCATAACACACTGGGCATAACTGTGAATACAAAATGGAGGCTCTGCAAGAGACCATCTCTCAACTCAGCACTATGTTTAAAGATCGCATGGACACTTTTGAAGGAGAGCTTCACAAAGGATCTGCATCTTCAATTATTCTTACATCATTGGCAGCGAATTTCGCAGATTTTAAGGTTTTCATCCTTAACAAGCTAAAAGTACTACAACAGCAAATCGAGCTTCTTCAACAATGCGCTGACTACATGGAGAAGTATAGTAGAAGAAAAATACTTCTAGTGCATGGTATAGCTGAAGAGAAGCAGGAGGGTCTGGCAACAACAGTTTCAATATTTATCAAAACTAAGTTAAAGACTAGTGATTTCAAACCAATACTCATAAACCGCTGCCATCGAATAGGGAAGGCTCCTACTCCCACTGGAAAACCTAGGCCCATTCTCTTCAAACTGGTAGATATTACTGTCAAAAATAAGATTTGGATGGCTAAAACGAAGCTCAAGGGTTCTGGATTTACACTTTCGGAATTTCTAATGAAGAATAGACCTGGATAGAAAACCTGGAGCACTTATCAGCTATGATCGGAGAGTTTTATGATGCATCAGTGATTGTTGGGCTAAAGATGAACACATTAAAGACTAAAATAATGTGCAACAACTCCAATATAGGCCACATTACTGTGCATGGGCATGCTATAGAAAGAGTTGAGGAATATGTTTACTTGGGACAAACCTTGAACCTTGCCAAATTCGGACAAAATAGCGAGATTGAGACTGCTGTAGTACAGCAGACAGGCTGACTGCCCGCTAAGAAATTACTGTTTGAGCAGTTACTGTCGCCTATGGGTGTTTGCAACACCAGTGGCATCGTGAATACGCTGCTGTCCTATAAGGGTAACAGGAACTTGGGACACTAATTGCGAAACACATTATGGCGGCATACTTAAGACCAAAGGTGGTCGTCATCCAGACGAGCTTGGGGCCCTACCAGCTAGCTAGGGCAGGTTGTTTTGTCGCCTTTTACGACAGGCTGACCCCGGCCGCAGAGGTCAGTATTTTATCTCCACCCCTGCACGAATAAAAATTTATATTTATTTTATTTATATTATTTATATATACATCAAACATAAACTCTCTCAAGCATTAATGTCTTTTTTAAAAAAGAACAGGAGTTAATTATTAAAACCGACTAGACTAAAAAGACTATATATGATTTAAGATGGGTACTACTAAAGTAATTTATCTAAATTATCAGATATCGTTAAATCATTAATTAGATGCTGTATGTATGTCGTAAGTAGAAGAAATATTTAAAGGCGAGTATCATTTAAACTCCGCCCGGTAAGGTTAATGGCCTTCTTTTAATGCTTGTGAGTAAGCAAAAGTCCTCGGTGATCGATCCTCAGAATGGACGGCAAAAGCACATTGTAGTCTTGTCAGGTTATCAGTGATAAAATACTTTGATGGCCAAACAAAAGGCAATAAGACAGCAAGCCACATTGCGATTTCTATTTCTTGATATTAATGTCAAACTTCGATAAAAAATATATAATATGAAAAACTGCAATCATACTCAAATTATTATATTATTTCTCAATTAATAGTTTGCTTACGTGCTCGTGTTAAATGTTATTGAATTCCTAGTATTGGATGGCCTCGTATGTTATTATATTTAGATTCATTCACACGTCTTGAAACGATTTTAAGTATCAAATATTAAATTCGATATTGCTTTAAAAAAGAACCAAATATATACCTATATAAATGTATTCTGCAGCATTGTAAAAGTCAGCGAGCGGTATGTGTATGTAGAGAAATAAGCAACTTCAGTAAAAGCAGTTCGTCTGGAGGCGGAGGCCAGCGGGGTAACGCGGTGGCGCGGGCTTGCATTTTGCATGACTTCCATTATTCAAGTAACTATATTAACACTGTATTCCCATTTCAACCAACAAAAGTTAAAATTTATTAAGATAGTAAAGTAAGCAAATCATGTATATATTAATGCAATAACTCGACAGAATAAATAGATGCTCTAATAATCACTCCATTAAAGAAGTTGAACAAATCTATTTTTATTAAAAAACAGCTCCTTACTGCCTCGCCTAGTGATGAGAACCTGTATCGTAGGGCTTTTTTGAAAACATAACTGACCGACTCATAAGTTCATGTAAGAAAACTATCAGTATTATATATTTTATTTTTGTGTAAATCGAACCCACAGACTTAACCGTATCAGACTTACATAGTCACCGAGCCAATCATGTCGCCTATGTATTTTTCTTAACATAAATTAATATTATTTTTAGTTAGGTTTCAAGCATTTAGAATACGAGACAGTTGTGAGTACAGATAAAACAGGTATAATATGCTACTGAATCAAATTACATAATTTCCCGCTACACAAGTATAAGTAAAAGAAAACGTTAGAACGCTTTTGATATTTATTTATTAATAAATCAAATTCAGTAATATATCTCACACATAGTAAAACTAAACATATAAGGGGACCTTTAGGGAATTTATGAAACCTTCAACCAACCGACATTTACACAGAATGTACAGCATATTATAAAAGTACAGAAATTCGTAGTGACCCAATACCAAACAGGGTTAATGCGGGCTTGGCGAGGCCCTTTGTACGAACGTGAATGTATGTACATGCAAACACTGACGGAAACTAATTTTACGTACACAGCTCTCCGAGTTACTATTGTTAAAAATTAATCGCTTTAGTCCTATTGTTAATTTTGTGAATTCTGTCAGATTACACGGATGAATATAAAAAAAAATACGAAATAATTCAACGAATACACAAATTTCATAGTGACTTCCAAATTCAGTAGATTACCTACTGAGAAATGTAGTTAGTCATTTTGTAATAAAAGCTTTGGCGTATTACAAATATAATATTTCATAGATTTTAGTCAATAAAAGTGAACATTCATGTATTGAAGAATAATCAATGAGCGGAGTTTATTAGTGTCAGACCTTGTCAACGGAATAAACGAACAAGCAGACGACGCATTTCAGTGAACATCAGCGACTCATGACTTATCAATTACTCATTTCCTCTAATTTCAGGAACATAACCCTCGGTTAATATCACTGGTTTTTAGAATTTATTATACATTTTTAATGATTAAATCACGTGATTCTTACTGTTAAAACCACTTAATTTTAACATTAAAAAGAAATAATAATAATATTTTTTTTTAATAATATTTTGTACATGTTTTAAACTAATGTAGATTTACTCGTATTTACAAAGTAAACAATTAAATATGAGTACTGAACTGTCACAAGCTCCTGCCGAGTGTCAATTTAGAATTCAGGTATTATATTTAATATTTTGATATAAAATAGAATACGAAGATTATCTTAATTCTTTGACATTTGTAACAGTTTCCAATATCCTTACTAATATTATAAATGCGAAAGTAACTCTGTCTGTCTGTCTGTCTGTCTGTCTGTTCCTCTTTCACGCCTAAACGGCTGAACGGATTTTGATGAAATTTGGTATGGTGATAGATGATAACCTAGAAATGGTCATAGGCTATAAATAATCACGCCATCGTTCTTAGGGGGTAGGCAGTAGGCAGATAACTAAATTGAGTTAGTGATTTTTAGTCGTTTTTGTTAAATAAAATATGGCGGTACGAAGTTCGCCGGGTCAGCTAGTCACGAATAAATTAGAAAAAATGTAACTGTAATAACTGACGAGATATGACACTTCAAAATATTTTGAGCACCTACATAGTAGTTTTTGTTCTTATATATAATCTGTTATCAAAGAAAACTGAGCCTGAATGGTGTAGATGTGGCAATAGGGCTACGCTGTCAAAAAGGAACTTCGCCATTTTTGATATAAATTTATTTGTCTTAATCCATATTTTATCTACGTTCAATTCCTTTGGTACCGAAAATTTGAAATTCACACGCCTAGTTACTTAAAAATTATTATGTTTAATATTTAGTAAGAACAAAAATACAAGTTGATTTAGCATATTTCACGCAATTTTAATTTGACTAAGTAATATTATGTGTTCCGTTCGAAATCCGAAGTCCCTTATGAGAGAGTAAGTACAGTCGCCGTCAGATATATTGTAGCAGACAAGGTGACCAAATACTTCTAAACAATTTAAAATGTTAATAAGTTCCATACACTACAAGTTACCATTAATATCTGAACATTCATTACTTCATTAATATCTGAGCAGATTCTTGTCAATAATTTCTTTACAAACAACTAACCAAAAATATCTGAACACTTACAACGTCAAGTTGTAAAATAACTAGCAGTTCCTGCTGCGTCACCACACCGGTTCGCAAAAACCTCGGCAATACAGAGATTTAATTTCCCCGAAATAGAACGCTGCGCGGTACACTAATATTCACAAGAAATATACAGCTTTTCCGGCTTTTTCTGAATTAACAGTAAATAAAGAGTTGAGGCGTATCGAAAATCCGTTCAATAAAGTTATTTGGTATAAATTCAAACAAAGTTTAGCTACATTGTCAAATGTTTTTTTAGTTCAAAATAAGCGGGTTAGTCTAGCTTTGCGTAGTTGTGTTGAATGATTAATATGAGTAATAAATATACCGGGATAGTTCGCGTAGCGCTGTCTAGCCTCTGGATGAATAGCGTGGCACTTGTGTTATATGTACTAGATATATGTGCTATATATACCTTTCTTTTGTGGGTAAACGCGAATTATACATAAGCGTCCGAACGCGTGACGGGAGTCTAACTCGTGACCTCCGCGGGCGCGCCAAGGTGCATTAAGAAGTATAGTGTTCTGTGGCCACAGGGGTTGTCAAAAATCGTCAAGATCTTCTCAACTATCTACTAATTCAGATTCAGAATGTATTTCCGAAAAACTGAAAGAATTATTTGGTATTGATTCTGAGTCTTTATTTCGTGAATTTGAATTTAAACAAGGTTTTTCATTGAATAATATGTTTCACAATTTTGGTGCCACAAGACCGCATACAAACTAATACTGTCAAAAATGGAATAAGTGATATCTTCGAAACCGCCGATCTGATCTCTATACCTAAGCCGTAAAACATCGCGATTACATCAGCTTGAAAAAAATCAATCGATCCATTCGTTCAAAGCTACAACGCCACAGATACCAAATTTATTACATCAGGAGTGTACAAAAACAGTTTTATTTGCTTTCAAAATAATAAATATGTTATCAATTATTATATTAATATCTTCTTACATAGAATTAGTAATGGTACCTTAAACAGTATTAAAATAACAATTATACATTTCATAAATTAATATAAAAATATTCTAATGTTATATTAAAACTAATCTCTATAATTTTTCCACTTCATTTTCACTTATATGTTCCACCTCATTTGGCCGTTTAACCTTGTTCGCGCGGAAGTCGTCAGGCAAGAACGAAACGACTAACATCGAGGCTGGAAAGTAAAAAATATATAATTCAGGTAAGTATACAAATATTAAGAAGTTTCTAATAGAAAAATAACGTGAGAAACATTTTTATTTTAAAGAATTTAATATTCTTATACACGACGGTGTTAGAATGTAAGAACTTTTGAATAAATTGAATGAATAAAATTTAAAAATGTGTTCTTTGATATTCTTGCTTCCGATTGTGTCTTCTATTTATTTATGAAAATATCATGTTACACAATGCGAAAATGTTAGATATATTTATTTCATAATCTTTATTGTATATCACTACTAGCTGACTCGATAAACATTGTTCTTTTGATTTTATTTTCACAACAAAAACCTTCTTTTTATGGTAAAATTGCTTACAGTCAATCCTTGAACCTTACGGAGCCGCTGCTGCAGTTGAATAGAGTTAAAGTGGCGATTTCTTAGAGAAACCTACACAATATACCGGTCATCTTACTCAAACATGACTCGATATCAACCAGATCCTGGACGGCGAGTAAACGTACCAGTCTTCCGATAACGCTGATACACTCTATGGACAGCAGAGAGGCTTAGATGCAATCATGCAGCCACAACACACTGATTATGCCGTGCATCCAAGGTATCTATTTTTAAGGAAAAGATCTCTTTGGTAAGAGGTTAGACGAGCTTAGTTACAATCACGTTCAGCTCAGCTTAGGGCTCAGTTAAAAAACGATAATTCACGCAAACAAATGTGATTAAGTGCAGAAATTCCGATGGAATTCACATTGAAAACAATCTCTACATTCATTTATTGGATGAAAATTCAAAAAATTGAATTCAAATTTAAAATTCTTATACACCATTGTGTAGACTAAACTGCCAGCTATTTATTGGTGCATTTATTTATTATTATTATTATTAATGATATCAATCCTCTTTTTCATTTAAATGCCGCCTGAATAATACTTGCAGTGTTTCGATTTTTTTGATGAGAAGTATATAAATACTTAATAGATTCAAATACTATACTTTACAACGTAATATTTATTCAGCATTCTTTATCAGCAAGCCAAAAAATTTGCATAGTAATATTTTATTAATTAATAACCCAATTAAGTAAAAGTGCCAGTGCGGCTGAGAAAGAGGCATTCAATAAAGATGATAAATTTCAACCTTCAGAATTATGTCGCTCCTGGAAGATACTGTATTTCAAGTTACAATTTAATACCATCTTACAATGTAGATAAGTACAGGTTATGTTTTTCAATAAGAATGTATTGTTACTGAATAAAACATTAATAATCATCATATTAACTATAAATTACGTATTTTAATATTTAAATTTAATATTTCATTTGGAAGCTATCATTGATTTATATATATATATATATATATATATATATATATATATATATATATATATATATATATATATATATATATATATATATATATATATATATATATATATATATATATATTTCCAATAGCCGAAAAGTGGTTGATTATTTTCTTGTTATCTCCCTAATGAACAACAGGATTTTCTTTAATAATGTGACAAATTTTTTTCGTGATATTTAAGAATTTTATAATAACTATATTTTTGTTACCATTATCACAACCTGTAATATTTATGCCATGGATTTAAGTAAATGTATGTCATATGTCTAGCGTCATAATAGAATCTAAAAGAATGAAGAACCATTGAAATATAGATTTCACCCACATATGCACAAAACCCACACAAACACACACATATACACGTGTGTGTGTGTGTTTCAAAAGTATGTTTGTTGGTTGTTGTCTTTTTAAACATTAAAAATATTATTTATTTATAAATGTAGTTTGTTAAAAAAGATGTGAACTCTGGAAACTATGAAATCCCAGCACACAATTAAAGTAACTGAAAATACTTGACGGCAACATTGGTGTGAGTCACAATCGCTATGCCTAGAATCCAATTTAGTCCGACTGGGCGAAATGAGATAAAACAAACGGCATTGGGAAAGGAACTTTACGACGACCTATAAGATATATATATATAAACCTAGGACGTAAGATTGGTTTAATGTATTGGAAGAACTTTAAGCCCCAAATCCGATGCAAAATGTCTAAATAGATTTTCAATGACGACAAATTACTTGTGCAAATGAAACTAAATAACTTGGCGTCTAAACCCGGCTCTAGAATAGAATATTTTGGAATAAATATCTGGTTAAGAGTTTACGTTGTCCTTTTCGTGTTTGTTAATTAACACATCTCATAGGACAATATATTTTGTCCTGCATATCAAACTTTTAATATTATAAATATGAAAGTAAGTTTATTTGTTACGCTTTCACGCAAAAACTACTTAACCGATCATCATGAAACTTTGAAGGTATCAGAAGTAACATAGGATACTTTTTTGAAAAAAAAATTTTTACGAAGATTCTCTTTTTTTTCGATTTAATTTTGCCTGTTAATCGCCCAGCGAAGCAGGTGTGATCAGATAGTAACCCATAAGTATTTTATTTCAAAATTATATGTTTATAAAAAAACCGGCATGGCCTTCACATTATGACGGGAGATTTATTAAATAAATGAAAATCTACTTCATTCATTATTATCTGCATCAGATGACTTCCGTGGCGGCTTTTGCTCGTCTCATGGCCTATGAGGTTCACAGGTTCGATTCTCGTCCCGAACCTGAGTGTTTATGTGGAGGAAAGTACATAAATAGTGCATCAGTTGTCTTGTATCCATTACACAAGCGTTCTCCTACTTCAGGACTAGATGGCGTTCTGTGAATTGTCGCCGTATGTATATTGGTAACTTTACAGTTGCTATTAAAATAAAATAAATAATTACTATAAATGTGTAGGGAATAACGCCACAATAATTGTAGCACTGTACAACCCAATTACAACTATGCCCATGCATAGCACAGCAAATAGCGCTGCACTAGCAAAGGCATTGGGTACGAGGTTCACAAGAATTCCTGACAATTCACATAAACCCGATACTGCCATAATCATGTTACGACGACCTGTGCGATTTACGATCTGAAATGAATGAAAAATGTGTTTGAAATTGAGTGCAAATAATATCCACTATTTAAATACTGTAATAATATAATCTTAAATGTCTAATCTAGCGATCAATTACGCCTAACCTTTTAATAGTGTAGCAAACTAATATATATATATATATATATATATATATATATATATATATATATATATATATATATATATATATATATATATATATATATATATATATATATATACATTAGGGTGTCCGTTATTTACCAAGTTGGCTATTTCGACTTGGGTATCGTCAAAATCGTTTCTTTTTGACCTAATAACAATTTCAGAAACAAAAAAAAATTACGATACCGTTTAACCCTGCCTAAATAACGATACTTTTCCCATTTAATTAACATGGGATTTTTGCACTTTTTAGCAAATAATTTTTATTTCGCTCATTAACTTACCAACAATGCTCAATTCTGCTTCTATTGTGATCCCTTTAGACGGAGAAATTTTCATATTGGCGCAAAAAATTTATCATAAATAAAAAATATAAAGTATCCTATGTTACTCTTAATACCTCCAAGAATATGTGTACAATGTTTCATGATGATCGGTTAAGTAGTTTTCGCGTGAAAGCGTAACAAACAAACTTACTTTCACATTTATAATATTAGTATGTTTATATCTTTTTCAAATTATTATTTTTAATCAAATGTGCCGTGTAATACCGTCATGAATGTGGGGCCTTTTCAATTCATAAGGCTTCGTTATAGTTAAGGATTATTACTTTAGTAACTCACAGACTGCATATGGGGGAAATTATATTAAATATACTATTAATATTTTAGTTTGGGGTTGCAATATTAGATGGCAGTCGCCTCAGTTAAAACGAAATTGTGTCCCAATTTATTATATTTATTTTCTTTTGATATCGGTGTCAAAATAAAGAAAGTGTTACAAAAGGAAACTGACTCAATAGACGTTCTTGTACTATTTTCATGTGAATACACAATCACACGCAAAATCGCTGAAAGAAGATGTCTGGTCCTCAAAATGTCTGACAATTATTATTATTATTCATTTAATGTCAGATTACATTGAACTTATTTTACATTACAATAACATAACAATTATAAAGATAAAAATTACATAATATATGTTATGTCAAAATACAAAATGTACAAATTTCATTCCAAGTAAGGAGGTAGGGCAAGGACAGAAATAGAAGATGCTTGCCTCAAAATATAAACTATTAGAATAAGTACTTCTTTTCTAAGTAGAGATGACAATTGAAAATAGTTTTTTTAAATATTGTAAACTAGTAAAACATTTTCTTAAATAATTTATATTTGACCAGTTAATGATACATTAGATTTAATTAGATAGTAACTTATATATGTGTGTGAGTGTGTATGCGTGGTTGTGTGTGTGTGTGTGTGTCAGTGCATGTGTGTTATGTGTGTATCAATATATACACACAAGGTTTTTAGGCATCTGTTGTTACAATTTTTCTGTATGCACCTGCTTTGAATTGCAATCCAGATTGTTATGTTGAATATCTAAACTTATAATTTCTTTGGTTGTAATTTGTTTTGTGCATCAATAAAATAAAATAAATATAAGTCTCTACTTTTCGACTCCTCTACATTCTCCTCCTTTCTCTTTCTATAGTCTTCTGGCTTGATTTATCCACCCCGCATAGCAATAGCAATTATATATTAGTATTTATAACCATATATTATATTAGCGGCCCGCACCGGCTTTGTACAGGTATTTAACAAAAATTTCAAAATTAAAAATTATAATACACACACATAAACCCATCTATTTGCATAAAGTTACTAAAAAATAAAATTATAAAGAAATTAAAAGTTTGAATATTATTATTTTTATGAACTTTTATTTTAATATTTTTTTGTTATTATTTTTATTTAGTTTTTGTTATTTTTTAATAAGTTTTTTTTTCTAATTTTTGTAAAAACCCAGAGGCCCCTACAGTGCATAAGGTGCTGCCTAGCTCTAGACGAACAGGGTGAGCGGCTACCACGCAACATTTTTCTACTCGTTATTACTTACATTTTTAAACTCGTGATATCTTTCGAATGGAATGTCTGAATTGAATAATTTAAAAAGTTATATATAGGTATTGAAGCAATCTTGAATATGAAGTAATAATACCAAGATACAAATAAAGAGCCTTTTCTAGCGGCAGCATTTCAATTAAATTTTTAAAATAAAAGAACACTTGTTGTGGCAAAACTGTTGTAGTTAGACATATGCTGTCGCAACACTTTTTGTAAATAATGATGTGTTCTGCAAAGTCGTAGTACATTATTTTATTCTATCATCAATAGTTTTCGCAGCGCACGCGATTTAAATAATATTTTAGGTAATTTTTTTACACCTTGGGTTACATTATTTGAGTTTTAGTAAGGATCCCTAATTTTTTTGTAAATGTCATATAGCCTATGTCACCCGGGGATAGTGTAGCTTCCCAACAATGAAAGAATTTTTTAAATCGGGTCAGTAGTTTCGGAGCCTATTCAATGCAAACAAACAAACAATCAAATCTTTCCTCTTTATAATAGTAAAATAGAAGTATAGATGTGTGACTCGAAATATTTTTTATTAATATTGTAATTTGTATTTCATTTAGTGACCAATCAGAGCAGAGTATATGTATGTCTCAAGTGAGGTCGAGGCTTTATTTTAGTGAGTCGGTGGTTCTTGGTGTGGATTTTCAAGTTCGAGTTGGATCGTTGAGTTTTTTTTTAAACTAAAATCGGTGCCTTGAACTCGCTGCTTGGTCTTATTTTTATCTATTATTACACTATTAAGTGTAGTGTGTGTGTATCAATTATAAATAGTGCTGACGATATTTGTGTTTTGTGCTCGTACTTTACCCTGCTCACGCCCACTAAGTTCGCAACCACTAATGACGATATCGGCACAAACAATGTTTTGCCGACATATAATTTTCTTTGGTAAATAAATAAATATCTATAATACATAAACACCCACACGTGAGACGGGAATCGAACCCGTAACTTCCGCGCAAGCGTACCAACGTGCGTTAGCCGTTACGCTACGGAGGTTGTCATATATAGCCTGCCTTATTATAGTAAATATTATTATTAACATAACGTTAAATTCAATCCCCCATAAAGGTTTTGAGCTCTGGTTCCGCTACTTTGTACATATAATTAGGACTACTCGTCGCTGTTTTACATCTGTGTTTTTCTACTTCTATAAATTTGTGTTCTTCTTTTGATCTCTAATATACTTCCTCCTTGGTCAGTCAATAGGGATCGGAGGTAAACAAACTCACTAACAAATTCTAAGTCCGAGAGTTCTCCAGTTCTAGAGAGTAGGCCGGATCTGCCCACAACTATGACTTTAGTTTTGGATTTATTTAGAGAGTTCCACCAATTCACTCTTATACTCCACTCTGCGAAACAAGTCAGCAAGTTCCTTCTCTGATGATGTAAAAAGTGTATGTCGTCCGCATTTCTTAGGTCACTAATTTTCATGCCACGGACCGAGATGCCAGACCTCCTTACCCCCATCTGCTTGTCGACCTATTTTTCTTAGAGATTGGTTACAACAATCTCAACAATAGGTTATTCGACGTAACAGAGTTCACCGTGGGTAGGTGGAGGTGGAGATTGATGTCGAGAGGCTAAGTGGTTGTTCTTGTTAGTCAACCATATATTGCGCATCACACATCCTTGAACCCCTTCTAATAGATATAGATATACAATTAAACGTGTCGGTGACGCGAGCCCATAAAATTTTCCTCTACCAAAAAGTGCTCAACGCGGCTAAAGAAGTTTTCACTTCAAAAATGTTGGAGGGATCATTTCTAAATATTATATGTTCTACTTGCAACCTGTAAGTTAAATAACACTGCAAACAATAATTTATCCACTTGCCCCCAGAAAAGGGTGAAGAAAATTATCAACACTATCTCAGATCAAATAATTACGAAAAAAGCTCTATAATAATTTTATAAATAAACGTAAATTGTAACAAACTCACTTCTGGCGGCTCATTTAGATAAGTCCAAATAATACCGCAGAGGGTGAGGTTTGAGCCTGCCCCAGTTTCAAATATTTCGACAAATTGATTCGTTATTGTTGGCAGCCACACGCTGAATGCTTCCACTCTGCGAATTGAAACACAATTTTAATGCAACCCTTACAGTACACTCGGGGTATTTGGATAATGCATTGCGAAACTTTATTATGACAAATGTTAATAATACACTTGCTACTTAAACTTTATGGGTAAAAAATTATTACATAATTTTCGTCGAATAAAGTATCTGTTTTCGCCATTGTAAATTATATATCTACAATTATAAAACATTAGAATCAATTTAAATTGCATAAAAAGTAATGTAAAGTACTTACTGCTGGAATAAAAGCAGTACAGTGACTATTGTAGTGCTTTTAGCAGAGGTTTTTGAAACAATGGAAGCACTTGTTCCTTCAAGGAGGTCGTACCTCGATGTGTACTGTCCGTTCGCTCAGCAATAAGACCTCGAACCTGTAAAAGTGTTATTTATCTATATAAAATTACAAATTCTAAGAATAATTTTATACGTCGGCCTGCCGTAAAAGGTGACAAAACAACCCACCTTAGCTACGTGGTAGGGCCTCAAGCCCGTCTGGATGGCGACCACCTTTGGTCGTATGGCGCCATAATAACCTTGTGTTGTGTTCCGGCATTAAAAACCCAAGTTCCTGTACCCTTATGGAACAACAGCGTGTTCGCAATGCCACTGGCGTTGCAAACACCCATAGGCGACAGTAACTGCTAAATTCTAAGCGGGCCGTCTGCCGTCCTACAGCATTAAAAAAATGTAAATATTTACAAAAGAAAAGTATATAATTATGTAGCATATCAGTTGTCTAATACCCATAACACTAGTGCTACGCAACTTAGTTTGGATGGCATTGTGTGAAAGGTTCCAATATATTGTATTTATTTATTTATTACAATTATTACTTATTAATGCAATTAAACGACTAATTATTGCACAGTTCGGGACGTAGGTATGTCGTCTTTGTTTAACCGTTCCAACCATGTCGAGCAAACAAGTCGTGCAATGCATACGAGGGTGGTCTGAAAAGTTTCCGACCTCAACATGAAGATAGCAGCACTCGTAAATAAAACCTAGTAAATTTCGTTGTCCATCTGTTGACAGTTACTCATCAAAGTTTCAGCCATTTTGGACGCGCAGTTGTTATGTAACAGTCGTTGGAGTGAATTGATGTAAGTGTTTTTATGAAAATGGACAAAATCGAGTATCGAGCTGTCATTAAATATTTGTTTTTGAAAGGCATATGTAATTTTTTTTTCATGGATGTAGAATAGCAGACGGGCTGACGGCCCGCTTAGAATTTAGCAGTTACCGTCACCTATGGGTGTTTGCAACACCAGTAGCATCGCGGAAACGCTGATGTCCCATAATAGTACAGGAACTTGGGTCACTAATGCCGGAACACAGCGCAAGGTCATTATGGCGGCATACTTAAGACCAAAGGTGGTCGCCATCCAGACGGGCTTGAGGCCCTACCACGTAGCTAGGGTGAGTTGTTTTGTCGCCTTTTACGACAGGCCGACACCGGCCGTAGAGGTTAGTATTATTTCCCCGCCCCTGCACGCGTAACATACGATGTGTAGTAACTGTAGAACAATACGTACCAGTTGCCAGTATAAATCAGTTCATGTCTACGTTTACTTTTACTATTACTAATTAGATGTTGAATGAACGTCCAATATTGCGAAAAGTTTATTTTAATAAATCTACGTGTATACTACAAATAAATTATCTTAACTCACATTTTTCGCTAGATCTGAGATTATTAAGCCGGTGTATTCTCGTTAATATTTCTAAGGCACGTTTCTCGTTCCCTCTGGCAAAAACAAATTTAGGATTTTCATCTACAAGATACACCCACAGAGTTGTTATTAAACTCGATATTGAGTATATGATGACCAATGTTCGCCAGGAGTTCCAGTATATGTCCAGTGCGGGGAGGTAGTACGAGAAGTTTTGCGGAATTACCGGAATGGCCAATACTGTAACAAATAAGATATTAAAAGATGATGACGAACAACAGACAGGCTGACGGCCCACTTAATAGTTAGCATTTACCGTCGCCTATGGATGTTTGCGATGCTAGGTGCACCGCGAACTTGCTGCTGTTCACATAGGGGTACAGGGATCTGGGCCACTAATGCTGAAACACAACACAAGGTTATTATGGCGGCATACTTCTATATGTAAATTGGTCTATACCAAGGGTGGTTATCATCCAGACGGGCTTGGGACCCTACGTGGTAGGCCACGTAGCTAGGTTTGTTTTGTAATTTTTTACGACAGGCTGATCCCGGCCACAGTGATAATTATTCTTACTCCGCCTCTGCACGGAGAAAATTATTAATTAATAAAATATATAAAATTTAGAACTGATTGTATTATAAGTAAATGTAATATCAGCTATAAACAATAATTCTTTCATACGCTCGGACATTTTCTACGGCCAATGAATCTCTTAACTTGGTAGTGGATTATATAGTTCCCAACAGCAAAGGTTTATCTTTAGGTGATATCGTGCACATATCCTTCCGCCCGGGTATCTGGTATTAGAGAAACACCGGTTTTAATCAGCATACCTGTGACGTACGTCTCCTAATCTACTTTCGGGGACACAGGGGTACTACACTACCCCGCCGCGTTTTATTTTACAACCTTTACAACTCGATGATGTTAAAACTGGCTTTAAGAATATACCGATAATGTATAAGCATTGTTTCTAATAACTAGAATCTCATTATTAGTTAGAATAAATAGTAACTTCTACATGTCGAATATTTCCTTAAAATTCGTTTAGTCCTATCCCCCATTTATCAGTTGAAAACAAGTTCGACTTACAGAGGTTCTAATGTATCTATTTTTTTTGCACCGAAAAAAGATTCAGGAAAACATTGATGTAAACAGAAACCAAGAATTTGTACCATGAGACCATCACGTTATGAAATTTATATCTGATTTAGCTGGGAGTCTTTGAAGAAGAAACTTATCATTGACAATCGTTATATTTTAACGTCAAAACAGCTAAAATACAGAGAACAGTGTTAAGAACAAAATCAACGAAGTATAGTACTGAGAGCAGTAGTATATCATTATTCAGTACATTTTGATTGTAAATTCATAGACTATTAATTCAATAAAAACATAGGCAAAGTCTTCTCCATAATTGTAACCAAAATTTGAATAAAATGGACGTTAAATTAATTCTATTGAGACTAATGACGCACAAACATCGTTAGTTATTTATAAATATTCTTAAAGAGCCTAACCTTTCGGTAACCTTATTTATCACACAGATTTCTCTATAACATTATTTGATTTTCTCGAACACTCGTTTGGGGGGAGTAACGAAATTGTGTGTAAACACGTGACCTTTAAGGGTGGTTTGATGTTTTAAATAATTACATCCCGTTTGTACGTTGGCTTGAAGTACTCGTACTTCAGAAATAGACAGCGTATAATAACCAAACATCGTATATTAATTTTGCTCGTGCAAGAATTGTTTTAATTATCAAATTACAAACGATTTTTGTTGGAATGGTTTAATTATTAATAATTAACAGTTTTTTAAACTGATAAAGTTTGTGACAGATAAAGTTTTCATTCAGGTTTGGTCAGCTAATAATAGCGCCTACGACTCTTAAAAACCTATGTTTGGTTTATGAAAATTAAACCCTATCCGATAAAGTTAGACGATATTAGTAGTAGAAACAAAATATTTTGTGGTCCCAGCAAATTGTAAGGATAACGACGACCAACCGCGTATCTAAGGCGGTGTAAGTTCATCTGTACCATACATTCGATTTTTTACATTCGGGGTTAGGAGGTCAGATGGCGGTTACCCCTATAAATAAATCTACCAAGACACTTATTCCATCTTCCTTAAATATACCCTCTTACATACGTAAAAATGTTATAAAAGAGCAGCAACTTTATTTAGTGCACAGAAGTTTTGCCTTTTTAGATATTTTTTTATTTATTTATTAAAAAGAATTATTTTACAAAACATTCAAATACACCCAATAAACCCGACAGGTTTTGTCTTGTATTTCATAATTTATAACTTAACTCTCTCTTTTTCTTCTTGTTTTAGAGCAAATATAATGATTTTAGATTAAGTTGTCCTATGTACAATAAATAATAGTATAGTCATATTTTACCCTAAAGCAAGCATAATTGCATAATATACATAGCAAAGCAACGTATTAGTATTTGATTAGGCACGCCAAAAAAACTTACAAAAATGCTACAATAAACTGCAACGATATCATCATTAACCAAGTCAGTTAACCGGGAGACTGACGAAAACATTAACTGTAGCGGCACTTAGTAGCGAGACCAGGAGCATACTCCGCCGACCCCTCGTGTCTGCTAAGTAGCCCCATATCGCACCGCCGAGTATTGAACCTGTGGAAACAATTTATAGCATTAATTATTTATCTGGCATTATATAGCGACAGAAATAGATTTAATATTTTTAAATTCACATAATACTAAGATATTCTTAAATCTATTGCTTCTACAAAATGCAATGTTTCATATTTAACTCATTTCATATTTAAAGTATTTTGGAAGCTTTTAAAATAAGCTTTTAACTAAACTTTAGTAGGGGAGTATTAAATTTTTTTAGTATTTGTATGAAAACGCCACCATGTCAGTCCGTCTCCAGGATCAGAACTCGAAGCCTATCCGACTGCAGCGGGGAGTCAGACAAAGCGATGTCATATCGCCGATGCTGTTCACTGCTGCGTTGGAAGATGTCTTCAAGCTTCTGGACTGGAACGGACTGGGCATCAACATTAACGGTGAGTACATCACTCACCTTAGATTCGCAGATGATATCGTAATCATGGCTGAAACCATGGAAGACTTAAGCCATATGCTTGATGGCCTCAATACAGCTTCCCAAGGAGTAGGTCTCAAAATGAACATGAACAAGACGAAGATCATGTCTAATGTCCATGTCGCACCTACCCCCGTAACAGTTGGGAACTGTACTTTCGAAATTGTTGACGAATACGTCTACTTGGGTCAAACGATCCAGTTAGGCAGGTCCAATTTCGCGAAAGAGGTCACTCGTCGAATCCAACTCGGATGGGCAGCGTTCGGGAAGCTCCGTAAAATCTTTTCGTCCCAAATACCGCAGTGTCTCAAGACGAAGGTTTTTAACCAATGTGTGTTGCCAGTGATGACATACGGAACGCAGACGTGGTCGCTAACTATGGGCCTTATGAGAAAGCTCATGGTCGCTCAGAGAGCAATGGAGAGGGCTATGCTCGGAGTTTCCCTGCGAGATCGAATCAGGAATGAGGAGATTCGCAGGAGAACCAAAGTAACCGACATAGCCCGGATGATTGCAAAACTGAAGTGGCAGTGGGCTGGGCACATAGCTCGAAGGACTGATGGCCGTTGGGGCAGAAAAGTCCTCGAATGGCGACCGCGTACCGGAAGACGCAGTGTTGGTAGGCCCCCCACAAGATGGACCGATGATCTGGTCAAGATCGCCGGGATAGGTTGGATGAGGGCAGCGCAGGACCGATCATCGTGGAGATCTTTGGGGGAGGCCTTTGTCCAGCAGTGGGCGTCTTCCGGCTGAAATGATGATGATGATAGTAGGGGAGATTTATTGTTGTTTTAATACTAAATTTCGTGTTTTGTTACTCATTCGTATTACTATACTTTTTAAATTAACTTTACTAATTACTTTTTAATAAGGTTTTATGGAATATTATTAACCAAAGTAGATTGCTTTTATTGTCTGTTTGTAACCAAATATTCAATTTTATCTTATGTAACTTATTGCCTATTTCAATTCATAAAAATATAAAATAATACATATGCGAAAAAAATCAATTTGACATCGATGTTTATTTTATTATTGTACTTTATCGAAAGCTTTTCTACGGCCTCGGCCCGTACTCAAATAAATTACGCTTGCGGGGGAAAAGGCAATCTTCACGACCGGCAAATTTCGCCGTAGTAACTTACCTACTACTGGGGCTGCTACCGAGGCACCTTGCTGCCCCCTTTGGTATTGAGCTCACATGCACTAGCGGGCACTATGATTGTAGTACCATATGAGATGCAAGCAAATGAGATTATCGTCACTCCAGCGAGACATGTTAGGGAAAAACTGTAAAGACCAAAATCTGTAATAGAAAAATACAAATACAACTTTATTGAATCATATAATTTCTAACAAAGGAAGATTTTTTTTTTAATTCGAGGAGACACTAAAATGTAGCTTCTAATGTAATATTTATCCGCGTGAGATATGCTCAAATTAAAAGACATCGTCCAATATAAGAATATGAATCCGTGAAATTACATCCGTGCAGGGGCGGAGAAAGAATACTAACCTCTGCGGCCGGGGTCGGCCTGTCGTAAAAGGCGACAAAACAACCCACCCTAGCTACGTGGTAGGGCCCTAAGCCCGTCTGGATGACGACCACCTTTGGTCTTAAGTTTGCCGCCATAATAACCTTGTGTTGTGTTCCGGCATTAGTGACCCAAGTTCCTGTACCCTTATGAGACAACAGCGTGTTAGCGATGCCACTGGCGTTACAAACACCCATAGACGATGGTAACTGCTAAATTCTAAGCGGGCCGTTAGCCTCTCTGCTGTCCCACAGCAATAAAAAATAAAATAAAGCCTTGTGGAAAGTGTAATTGCTAACGTACCGGTTAGTTAAATAAGTTAAGCTGAATTATATTGAAGGACTATGATTCCTTAACAATTAGTCAGACTGCTAGTGTGAAATTCAAGCTGCATTCATATATTACTAATATATGTAGCAACTCAATATAAAAAGTCCGCAGAAGACGCCGGTAAACTGCCGCACATCTGTATAAATAACGTACGCGCCTGAAAAGTAAACAAACCAAGAGGATGTCTAAATATTAAACACGCAAATGTTTTCACGAAACGCTTTCACGGCGAAGTATGCCTGTGGGTTGCACCTGAGTGTTTATTCGCTACGGTGTTATTGCTTCAACACGAGTGCGTTTCACTTTCTTAATACAAAATTACTTACTTATTTAGTTTTATAGCCTTAGTCAGTCATAAGAAATATTAAAAGGTGGCGTATTGCAAATATTAAAGAACCACTGAATGAAGAACAAAATTGTAGTTTCTGTATATTTTATGTCATGTTTCTTGACCAACTCTCACATTATTGTATCATTAAAATAAAATAAAAACGTGTGCGTCTCGGGACGCCCGATAGAAGTGATAAAACTTAAACTATTTTATCTGTGCAGGGGCGGAGAAAGAATACTAACCTCTGCGGCTGGGGTCGGCCTGTCGTAAAAGGCGACAAAACAACCCACCCTAGCTACGTGGTAGGGCTTCAAGCCCGTCTGGATGGCGACCACCTTTGGTCTTAAGTATGCCGCCATAATAACCTTGTGTTGTGTTCCGGCATTAGTGACCCAAGTTCCTGTACCCTTATGGGACAGCAGCGTGTTCGCGATGCCACTGGATATTTATATTTAAAAATTACAGGAACGCAAATGCGCTGAGACCAAAAGTTACCCGTGAATCACCATTCAAAATGGACAACTACCGTTTGTTATTTAAAAACATGTGTGCAGTTCACACGTGATAGAAGTGAAACCTTGAATGAAGAAGTTTTCACTTCAATAAATAAAAACAAATCAAAAAAGGGAACTTTTGGAGTTAAAGTCAGGATTCGAATCAGGACCGATCCGAAACACAGAGACACAACCCAAGAGCTACAATCCGCTTGAAAATTAGAGGTAAAATTATTCAAGTTTTAAACACTTCAAAAAAAGAAAGATATATATAGGTGTCTCTTTTTACTGTGACTTTTCCATTTCATCGAGCAATCACAACGATGCTGAAGAAGTTTTCACTTCAAAAATGTCTACAGCTATCAAAAGCATTCCATGTTCAACTAATTTTAGCTTTCATTGTATAATTTGAAAAATAATATTTTCATGTTAACTGAAATATAATTTAAGTACGTATATTAGAGGTTTTAAATAAAACTTCGTAGGCACCACAAATTGTATGAAGTTATGTCGTTATGAAGTTGTCGCACGGAATATAAGCCATGAGAAATTATAGTTGGTAGAAGCAAGTTCCTGTCCCTTATGGGAGGGACAGCAGCGTGTTCGGGATGCCACTGGCGTTGCAAACACCCATAGGCGACGATAACTGCTAAATTCTAAGCGGGCCATCAGCCTGTCTGCTGTCCTTTAGGACATATTTATTGCTTTAGCAATAAAAAAAGCAAGTTCTAGCGAGTATGGGGGTTGCCAGATATTCTCATGATCATAGATATACCATAGCGCAATTTTTTGTGGTCTACGGTTTAAATGTTGTAGTTTATACGCTACGTTGTAAACTTATGATTGTCGTAAGTTATTATTTGTTACATATTACATTTCGATCCAAAATTCATTTCTAATTCATCAAGCCACACTTATATCTGCATAATAAAGTACTCGATTTTCAATTTTGAATTAACTTAACTACATAATTTTTTTACTAACTTATATAATAATACAATAAATACTTATATAATACTTGGGTTACCCCAAGAGGCCCGGGATTGCTGAACGAATCCGCCTCGCTTGTCCAAGATACTGGCAGGCTACAATTTAATACACCGGTTATGTCAGTATGCAGATTTTTTCACGAAGTTCTATTTCACTATTCAGTTTTTACTATACAATTATGTAAATAAAGCGAAAAAAACGGCCATTTTGAAATCTGAACCAATGAACCCTGAATTACGCTTCCAGTGTGATACTAATATTTACGCTTACTAACTTAAAAACATAGTATAAATATTAGAGCTATTCCAAGCCTTTTTGTTTTGTACTGGTATCTTTGACTATTCGTGCAGATGCTGAAAACATACATATATACAGGGTGACTTTGACAAACCCGTCCAAATTTTTTATACGCACTAAACATCATTTATGGAACCCATTTTTGCAAAAAATATTATATGTTGAATTTTCACCATAAAATATTTCGTATAGGATCATTAATTCAATCGTACAGAATAATCATATGGTGCAAACAGCGTCGTTAACCTGTTATTACCTGTCTCTATCACACCCGCGTAAATGAGTAGTGTGTATTCGCTCGCCCGGTTCAATGCCGCGTCCTCGGCCTTTTACTAGGTCAGATGGAGAGGTCATTGCACTCTCGCGCCGTATTACGTAAATTGCGAGTTCTTTGAATAACTTTGTGATGCTGATTACTCAACATTTTTGTACTATGTGATACTAAACTAAAATACATGTTTCTCATAACTTTTACTAAAGATTCCTGTGTGAATTTGGACGGGTATGTCAAAGTCACCCTATATATTTAAACACCTAATATCGATTAGACAAGATTAGTATAAATTACGTTACAAAAAGTAAATAAATATACTTAATAACACGGTTAATAACACTTAAGAAACCAAATAAACTGCATGATAGAAATGCACTGTGAGCTATCTTAAAAAATTTCAGTCAGGTAAATTTAGAATTATTGGTCAGTTACGATACAATATGTTGTATTGCACTATTTTTTTTATTGACCACAAAGGCTACTCGGTATTCAATCAGTAATGGATTAAAATCCATGACCACTAGACACTATCTAGACCCTGGTGTGTTGAAATTAAATACGTATTGCAATTTTAATTTTATTTGGGAAATTTACTAGATGAAATAATCTTATTATTAAATAGGCGACCTCTGTGGCGTAATAGAACCCTTGCTAAGGTTACGGGTTCGATTTTTATCCAGGTGTGCTAAGTGTTAATGTATAATAATAATATCAGCCTATAACGTCCCACTATCGGGCCTGGGCCTCCCCCTAAACAGATGTTTATGTATAATATGATTTATTTACAAAATAGAAGTATATAATTACTATATCAGTATTAAATGGTATTATCCACTTATTGTTCTTCTTCCTGCTCTTATCCCAGCTATGTGGGGTCGGCACAAGTGTCCTCTCCTCCCACTCTCCTCTCACAGTCATCTGAACCGCAGATCCAAATCTTTCAAAATTCACATAGATCTGAAAATGTTGTCTAGCTGTCAAGCTGTCTAGCATTGTTCATGCCAATAAATTTTCTACTATAGAACAATTCTATAAGATTTAAGTTAGTAAAACATCTGACGTCAGATGGTGCATCCAAAGCAGCTCGAATAGAAATAAATCACTGCCTTCCACTGTTTGTAATATGCTAGTAAATTGATTAGAAATTCTCAGCAGCTCCCACTCTGTAAATAAGGGTCATATGTTGGTTGTAGTTAATACAACAAACTTAACAAGGCTTACTGTAAATAACACAAGTTATGTCATAAATTTTCATACTCCATACAAGTATAAACTTGTTTCTTCCTTCCTTAATTAATAATTATTAAGAAAAGTAAATTGACTAAACTAATAATATTCATGAGCCATTTGAATATTTAATTCCTTTCGTTAAAATATAGAAAGATAAATAAAATATTATATAAGAAATAAATCGAAAAGAACATATTGCTAGCTAAGTAGCAGGGCTACGTCCTATTAAGCCACTATCATAACCTTATCTTGCGTTCGTAAATAACCCAAGCTCCAGTTTCCCCTATGCGTTCGGTAGCGTGTTAGTGATACCTCTGGCGTGAAAAACATCCATAAGTGACGGTAACTGCTTATTATGAAGTAGACCATCAGCTTGTCTGCTGTTCTACGACAAGCAGAGAGGGCGGCGAGACGGTAGTCGAGTAGTTTTATACGAAATCACCGTCAGGCGCCGCCGCATCTAAAACTAACTTGCGGGTAGGCGAGGAAAAAAAAAGGATAGGATAACTCTTAACCAAATACAAATATAAAAATATTCTTCAATGTCCATTATGTCATTTGCTTGCAATCGTTAAGGAAAATGTTTTTCAAATAATTTCTTAAATACTCCCTAAAATATAACTGAAACTTACTGTTGGACTTAAGTATGTTATAATGATATAATAACTGAAGTGTTCTTCAAATAGGGCTGTTTGAATAATGGAAACACTTGCTGTTTCAAAGAGTATGATGATTTAACCAACTTGTCTGCAGTCTCCGTAATTATATAAGCGCTTGTACCTATAAAAAATATAAGTTACATGTGTTATTTTCTTATTCTCACTTCAAATACATTTAAGATGTATTTTAGTTTTCTTGTCGTGTAATAAAGTACCTTTATAAAATTATTTGGACCATCAAGAGGTTAAACCAATACAAATTGATATACGAACATTATCTTTTTATGATTTAAGTTATAATTCAAAATAGATTCTTACCTCATATGCTGCACCGGATCTAAAACATTGTTTCTTTATTCTTCTATGTATTTTTTTATTAAAATCTGAAGTGCACCTTCCTCATCACCTTTATAAACACAAACTTAAGGCTTTCGTATACAAGATACGTCCAAAGCGCAATAATCAAACTAGGTATTGAAAGCACGAGAGCAAAAGTTCTCCAATTTTTCCAATAAATACCCAAACCGGGCAAGTAGTATGAGAATGTTTGTGGAAGAACTAGCATGGCCAACACTAAAACAAAAATTATTATATAAAATGCATGTAAAATAGAGTACATTATCATAAGAGACTCTCCACGTTAATATCGGCGAAAGCAAATCGTTTTATTTTATTAATGCGTCATATACACCATTCTTTAGTTCAGAGAACCGATAGAGGATATTATAAAATCTAATTTGGCCAATATTTTTGGGTGTTTCTTTGTGAAATGGGAGTCATTTAGAGCATCGCTGCGTCGCGTAGGGCTGATAAGATGTAGCCGAGGCTCTTAAATAAAAATGAACCTATTAGAAGATGAGCTAGCCATGAGATGTCGCTAATTTATTTTCAGGAATTACTTCCCGGGGAGGTCATTACCTTCTAAACCCGAGAGAATATATCTTAACAGGCTAGTATTTGTAAATTTACATATCCCTACATTTTCTGAGAACTAGCAAACATGAACACGAATTGAGAAGGTCTTATTCTTTTCAAAGGGATCTTAAGATTAAATGTGATAATTTAGAATAAGAGTTTTCTAGAAATTAATGAGCTTTATTTTTAACTTCATCGTGAAAATTTTTCATAATATAAATTACCTACCATTACAACGTACGAAAACTGGACGGAACTGGATACAAACACTACGAGTATGTTTCCCTTGTAGCCTGGTACACTTTCACTGAGAAGTATCACTCCTATCGAACACAAACTAGCTGATCTGAAAAAATATGGTGAAAGTGCATCGTCTAAGTGTTTTTCTTCATATAATTTGATCATCTTTATGAGTTACTGTTATAGAAAATATCATTAAATGTACTATGTTGTCAAAACTTGTATGCGATAAATGTCGTTTTAAAATGATCGATAAATTAACGCCGTTTCCATTTGTACGGAATTTGGATATCAAATGGCAACAGCTGCATAAAATGGTTCGAGTTTAGCTAACGGTGATAATTCTTCTAAGTTTTCAGTTGTACTTCAATAATAACAATTAATATTTCTGAATTTGTACTTTTATTGCATAAAGTATTTGCAACATTGTTACATTATTTACTAGCTGACACAGCACACGTTTCTGTGCCATATAAATTTATAAAAAGTACACTATGTCTTTCTCCAAGATCCAGAATATATGCCTATACCAAAATTCATCAAAATTGGCTCAGCGGCTTAGGCGTGAAAGCGTAACAAACAAACAAACTCACTTGCACGTTTATAATATTAGTATGGATGGATTGATCACAGTAGAAAACTAAATTATTATTTGTTATATGCGACATTATATGATAGCTCGATAGTTTATAACTAATACCACTCAGTTTAAGCCTGAGTCTAGCTGGAGCCCGAAGTTCTCAGCTAATCAATTATTGTTAAAGCGACTACTATTTAACTTCTCAATCCTGAAAAGTAAACCATCAAATCAAGTAAAAGTTTGAGAGATTAAGGAATATCTATTTATACAATAAATATATGTGCTGTATACCTACAATCTAAGAAAGCCATAGTCAGCGACTCCTTTTGATGTTCAACAGTGACGTGCTTCAAATGACTTTGCCATTATTTTTTAATCGCCCTTTAAAATAATATTGTTTCAATAATCAATAAATATTAATTTACAACAAAGCTACAAAGGATTGCATTATGGTCATCACTATCTAGTTAACTGAGAGAGATGAATAAGTTAAGAAAAGCAGCACTTAGCAGCGATGCTAGCAACATCTTTCGGTGGCCCTTTATATCTGCAAAGTCCCCCATATCCCACCTCCGAGCTTTGTACCTGAAAAACATTTTCATTAAATCAGCGCAGAAGACAATTTTCTTATTTATTGACTTTAGCTTTGAATTGTTCTATCATTTTCTATGCTGAAATCTTTCCTTAAATAATGTTTTAAAGAGTATGTAATGTTAAATAACAACCATTATAGATTCATTTTGAATAGTTAAGAATCATTTACATTCTTCTTTGTAGTGACCTCATAACAGCAAGACGTGACCATGGTACGTAATCCTGATTACCATTACTCTTCCAACGTTTCTGTCATGTGCATTTAGATTTACGATTGCTGTCGCGACGGGCTGTCGCGATATTCCACATATGTAAATAATAACTAGCAACATTTGTTTCAATAACCAGCAATACTTGTTTCAATACCTAGCAACAATTCTTACGATAACTAGTAACATTTGTTACGATAACTGGCCACACTGAAAAGGGTTGCGATGACTGGGAACACTAAAGACTATAAAAATGCGCTCGGCGCCCTTCTAGCCATCATGCGAACTTTAATCGCACTCCCAAGCCCTGGAAGACGGGCGCTGTATTCTTCGGTGTGGCGAAAGCCTGGCGACAAGGTCTGGCACAACGGCTTGATTTACAAGCTGTACAAACTAGGAGTGCCAGATAGACTCGTGCTCATCTTACGAGACTTTCTCCTTGATCGGAGCTTCCGCTTCAGAGTGGAGTGCATGCGCTCATCTCTCCACCCCATCAGAGCTGGAGTCCCACAGGGCTCGGCTCTGTCCCCCCTACTCTTCTCGCTGTACACCAGCAACATGCCCCGCACCCCACAGGTACATCTCGCCTTTTACGCAGATGATACCGCCCTCTTCACATCCGATATCAATCAATATCGGATCTGCAGTCGTCTCAACACGGCGGTTGAGACGCTGGGCAACTGGTTCCGCACATGGCGGATCGAGTTGAATCCGGACAAAAGCGCAGTGATCATGTTCGCTCGCGGCCCCCGCTCTCAAAAAGAGAGTCGGCCGACTCGCCCGAGTCGGCACTCTCTCTACCCTATAAAACTTTTCGACCGCGTCATCCCTTGGGTTGATGAGGTCAAATATCTAGGAGTCACTCTTGATCTCTATCAAGACAGGCCTCTGCCTGTACTTCAGCAAACACATCAGGACGGTAAGGAACAGAGCACACTTTGTGCTCGGTCGCCTCTACCCAATGATATGCAGGAAGAGTAAGATGTCCTTTAGGAATAAGGTGACTCTACAAAACCTGCATCCGACCGATCATGACGTACTCGAGCATAGTCTTCGCCCATGCCGGCAAATGCTATTATTAAGTTCTTGCGCATGGCAGTCCAAGCACCACCTTACATGCGCAACGCGGACCTACACCGCGACCTGGAACTCCTTCCCGTGAAGGATTACAAGGTGGTATCCCTTTCGCGATCCTTCTTCGGTCTCGCTCCCCACCATCCCAATCCACTCGTGGTGGAGACGGTCAACTATACGCCCAACCGCCGAGCACCCCACGCGCGTCGCCGCCCGCGTAACGTGCTCACAGATAGACGCGACCCCATTTCTAGGACGCTGAAGCGAATGCTCTTGCGGATGCTATCCCCTCCAGTCCAGCATGGACCAGCCCGACGGAACAGGTTTAGGAATGCCTTCTGCCCCCCATGGCCCGTAGACGTACACAACCCACACAATACATGAATAAACGTAGAATAGATGTGTTGCGGGGGAATTTCCTTCCCCATATCATCTCCCCCAGCTATACATATTCCGAAACGGTAGTAGATTAGAATAGGATCGGCTTCACCGGTGAAGTCGTTATAGACCCCAAATAAAAAACGTTTGCTATTCGTGGCGGTTCTTAATTAGTCCCCATGCAGTGGTCGAGACGGAAACGCACCTCACAGGAGGCGCGTCTCCGAGCACGCTGCCACGACTGATCGACCCTGCTCCCACGGGGTTGGAATGCCTTGACGTCCGTAGTCGCTGTCGAGTCGTCTGAGACAACAACAGCTTTAGCTTATAAGAAAAAAAACTACCAGCAAAAAAAGTACCAGTGAATAACGTGCCCTTGTTGCAGTTAGCTACACGCCGTAGCTAAGTATTATAGGCTAAGTTATATTCTAAGTCAGTTGCAAGTACGAACACGTGTCGTCTTTAATAATTTGTTTAGATAACCATTACCGTGCCAGCACCGATTTTCGTTGGTTAGAGGGTTCACCGATTTTAATACCCAGAAACACTAACGGGTTGCGTTAGGTCAGGCACTCGGTACCAACTAGGCCAAACAGGCCTGCGCTTCGGTACAGACTGGGTCGTAAAACACTCATGAGTGGCGATGGCAACGGGCCATGGGACAGGGTCTCAAAATGAAATTTCGTTGTCGTATAGATTATTCGATCCTTGCATAAAGGGTATTTGAAATCCCGCCTCCTGATTTTTGTTACCTACCCTCACTCTCGATGAAGTAAATGGTGAAAGCGAGGATTGGACGGAAATAATATGATAGTAACGCGCAAGCTTCTAAATGGACGGGACGGTCGACATTCGACCTCCCTGACTACGTAGTAACGCGCAAGCTTCGAAACGCGCGGGACGGTCGACGTTCGCCTCATTAATTGTACTCCAAATTCTCATTGGCCATGCCATAAAATTGTGAGTTTAGTGCGTAACATTTAGCTGGTGCCGTGCAACAGTTGCTCCGCGACCTGAACCGAACAGGAAAGGTATGGAATCAAGGTCAGTGCGAATTTCTTTATCTACTGAAAGGTATCTCGGCTCTCTAACCACCGCTCCTATTTCCTCCTCTCTCATACAGTCCACTGCCCTCAAGCTATCCTTCTCACTCCTGTACTGTGCAATCTCGGTCCGTGACCGGTGTCGTACATAGATAGACCTTATGAACCTTACATATGTTTACATATGTAAGATCTTACCAGTAATCACGTAGGTAGGATCTCAGTAGTATTCACGTAGGTAGGATCTTAGTAGTATTTACATAGGCAGGATCTTACAAGAATCTAAATAGTTAGGATGATTCTTGAGGTAGGCCTTCTGGCCAAAAAATAGTGCCTCGATACGCTTTCATGTGTGTATAGGTAGATAACTAAAGGAACCTCGCAAATACCCACATACATAACTAACATTAATAAGAAACTGGAGGTATTTATCAAGGTCACAAAATAATGAATTTATGATTAAACTTTTACAGTTAATATCTTGCTTACTGTATAAGAATTTGGTGACCGGGGTCAGTATTTCAGTGGGTCACCATTTGGGTTATAAATGAAACTTTCTTTATTAATATTATACGGTGGCTACAAGAAGAACAGTTTATATAAAATACTGAGAATTCCTGGAATACTTGTATGTTGATGGCGACGGGCCATATACGTAGAACTTGACATCCTCACAAGTGTCTACATAGGTAGGATATTTACGTAGGTAGGATCTTAAGATTTACCTAGGTCTCAAGTAGTATTTACATAGGTAGGGTCTCGAAATGTCTAAATAGGTAGGGTGATTCTTGAGGTCGGCCAGGATGGCCAAAGATGACACTAAAATACACCTCTAACTAGTGTATATGAAGGCAATTAAGAGAACCTTGAAAACCTCGCAAATACCCACATACATTTAATGATATTAAAGAGAAACTGGAGGTATTTATCAAGGTCACATAATAATGAATATATGATAACAAGATGATACCATGCTTAATATATGAGAAGATTATATAAATTACTGAGTTCCTGGAATATTTTATTTCAAATCGAAAACGTCTCGGTTGAACTACTAACTACATTAATAATTATCACCATTTTTAACTAGTAAAGTATTTTCTAACGTCTTTAAAAGACGTGCTAAATAAAGAAGACTAGATCGAACTAATAATGCAGACTCTTTTTAGAAAGGCAATATTTCTGTAGTTATTCGATTAATGACACTTTCCTATTGAAGTTTTCAAACGTGTTTCGTTTGCTTATAAAAATATGCGGATAATACCGCCCTTTTCACCTCCGATCTAACCAATATCTATCAGATCTGCAATCGTCTCAACGCGGCAGTTGATACGCTGGGCAATTGGTTCCGCAAATGGCGGATCGAGTTGAATCCCAACAAGAGTGCAGTGATCATGTTCCCTTCTGCCAAAGGCCCCCAAAACGTCCGTCGTCCGTTTCGTCCGAATTGGCACTCCCTATTCCCAGTCAAACTTTCCCATCCCATGGGTTGATGAGGTCAAGTACCTAGGGGGTTACCTTAAGGTAACCTCTAAATACTTAACCTCATAAAACAAAGGCCTGTATTTCGGCAAACATATCAGAACGGTGAGCAAAGAGCATATTTCATGCTCGGTCGCCTTTACCCCTTGATATGCAGGAGGAGTAAAATGTCGCTTAGAAATAAGGTGACACTTAAAAGCATTCGTCCCATCAAGACGTATGCGAATTTAGTCTTCGCCCATGTTCGCAAATACTACGTCAAGTCGTCAACTCGATGCAGAGCAGTGTGACCATATGTGGCAGTTTCCTGCCATTTTGGCAGGATTGAGCCCTTATTTTAGGCTGTGGCAGGATGTGTGGCAGTTTTTAAAATTCGGCAGTATTTGGCAGTATTGGGAAAAAATGTTAATTATGGAAATACTACATCTTTAGTTACAGGTATTCCTAACCTAAACCTCTCTTAGAATTTTTGTGTGACACTTAATTGTGAACTCTAATGATTCATCTTATAACTATAAAACTGATACGAGTGTAAAAATTATTTTTGCAATGTTGTATGTACAATGTACATTTCAATCAAATCAACCCTAATATTATTCATATAACTTTTGTGTTTTATTCTGAGTACACGACTTTAAGGAGTATAAATATATAATTTGAGTGTGTTTTGGTAAAATGAAGCGAAAGTATAAAAGAGCGTACAGGGCAGAGTGGGAGCCAGACCCATTACTGTCATCGTGGCTTACTAAAGCTAAAGACAATCCTGATAGGGCATTTTGTAACGCATGCATTTGTAAATTGGCATCGCGTCTATCTGCCCTAAAAAACGTGCCTGTATAACAAAACATAAGAAAAATATGGAAGAGTATCTATAGGGGGGTAGGCAGTCACCAGTGAATTATCTTTTAATTAATAAATTTTATCGTATCAAACTAAAAAAATTATTCTTTGCGTTATGTGTATCTAATGTAGGTTTAATAGTCGCTAAAATAAAGTAATAGCAGCAACTTCTGACTAAAATATTACTATTGCGAGACTCTATACGTGTTTTTTCATATAGTAATGTTGTTGTAGGTTACTAAATTTTTCAAGAATTGTGTTTCGTTTCAACCAACCAAAAAATGGTCAAACGGATGACTAAAGACATGTAGCGATGAATATAATCTTAATTGTGATGTATGATCGACATTTCATATTAACAATATCAATAAAAAATATTATTATTATACTGGCATTATTTTGGCATTTTCATTATAATGTTGTTGTTGTTTTAATTTGCCAATCTGGCAGGCAAAGGACTTGGTCCATACAGCCTTTTTCATTATAAACTTTGGCAGGATTTGGCAGAATTCTCTTCAAGCTAAGGCAGGATTATAAATTTTGAGATGGTCACACTGATGCAGAGACTGTAGAACAAAATCTTGCGGATAGCAATCCAAGTGCTACCCTATATACTCAACTCAGACCTACACCGCGACCTGGAACTTCTTCCCGTGAAGGTGTACATGGTCTCCCTGTCCGGATCCTTCTTCGGCCTCGCTCATCGCGCAATGAAAGTTGATCAAGAGCACACATAATTGTCATGTACTTATGTCTATCGAAACGAATATGTCTTTGACTAAGCTGTTTGGACCAAGTCCTGTTGTCTATAGTTTTGACAAATAAAGAAGCATTCAATTTTAAGGTTATCTGAAACGTTTTTCGTGTGCATTATTTCAAATAATTTAACATAGAAAATGGTTTCAGTAAAATCTGTTAAACCAAAAAAACCGAAGTTAGTTAAAAAACAAAAGGGTATCGATATTCATAAAGTTTCAAAATCAAAAAAGCCTAACGTTGAAAATTTACCTAAAATAGTTTCCGAAAAAGATAATAAACTCAAAACTGAAACTGCACCAACGACTATAACTACAAAGAAAAAAGCAAAATATATATATCCGTCGAAAAGTGTGACAGATGATCTTGTAAATACATGTATTTCTGCTCTACTTCAAGTAGCCGTAAACAGTAAAAAGAAAAACACTATTCTTGATGATGAAACTCCTATATTTATGGAAATTCACTGTATCAAGATTCAGAGTACTAAGGGCAATATAAAATTGTAAGTATTCACTACTAGATATTAAAACAATTTGAAATAACTAAAGCTAAGAATAAATTGTAGTTGGTGCTAAAACAATTGGTTAATGCTATACAGCTATCCTATATTTTATTATATCTTACATTAATAATAAATGTAATTTAATAAGTTTCCAGAATTATTAAAGTATAGATAACTCTTTATTAATCAACAACAACATTATTACAACAATTAACACATCAACAATATCATCACTAATATTTTGATGAATGATCTGTGCTTAAAGCGATCTCTTCTAAATATTTAAATTATCTGGCAATAGTAAGAATAAAGTGAACATTGAATTTTTATCCAAACAAATATAATACTTAAAAGAATACTTGTTACTGAATTAGTAGTTTAGGAATATGCCGTGGGCGACACATAGACCTCTCCTTGACGGTAGCTTCCACCTCCACACCAAACATTAGTTCCTATAATTCAGGTTACCTTTAAATATCCTATTGACATCTTAATTTTTTTAGCACATTGCCAAACAGCACGGTGGCTTCTTCAGGGGAAGTATGCCTGATCACACCTGACTTGAAAAAAGGAAGGAAAATTGATCATGAACCAACAATTGATAAATGGGAAGAATTACTAAGAAAAAATGAAATTACCTCGGTAAGGTTTAAAATTATTTACAAGTGATTGCTGTACAACAAGGTACCCTAATGGTAACTACTAGGATTCAATTTAGTGAGTTTTCTGTACTAGTAAAATCTCTAAAAATGTCTGGGAAACCAACTACACTATAGGCTATTCCTAAACATATTTTATTACTATCATGATTAGAACACTAAATTTTATGCATAATACGAGGGTGGGTCAATAAGTCCATGACTTTTTGAATGTAACACTGGTTTTTAGATAAAAAATTATTTTATTTTTCAACATAGTCTCTTTGTGTTCTATACACTTAATCCAACATTTCTCCAATTTTTTTATCCCTTCCGAAAAATATGATATGATTCGAGGACATCAAAATAGGCATTTGTTTGTGAGATGATTTCATCGTTGGAGTCAAATCTCTTTCTGCAGAGCCATGTCTTCATGTTCGGGAATAAGAAATAGTCACTCGGGCCTAAATCTAGAGAATAGGGCAGATGAGGGAGCAATTTGTAACCCAATTCTTGGTTTTTGCCATGGAAACTGCACATGTATGCATATATTTGTTAATCAAACCCTTTTTTAATAACTTGTAGAGTACTGAGACAAATAATACATGAGAGATGCTAAAATTAAACTTTTTGTAGTTAAAGTAATATTACTTTTAATTTTATATCCCTTTAATATACAATAGTAGTGTAGATAATTTAATTTTCTGTTATGTGGAATAAATATAATATAAAATCTAGCATAGTTATATTACCATAGAACATCACACAAGCTGACTGCCCACTTATAGGCAGTTATTGTCGCCTATAAGTGCTTGCGATGCCAAGGGCACTGCTTACATACACACTACAGTCCGCTTAAAGAAACTGGAACCTGGGTTACTAATACTAGAACACAACATAAGATTATTGTGACAACATATTTAGAAACTAGGAATGATTATATTCATATTTAATACTGCATAGAATTATTATATTGGCAATAGACAAATTCTTTCCAAAACTTAAAAATATATTTGTCATTACTTACAGGTGAAAACTATAATACCTATGAGACAGCTAAAAGTTGAATATGACCAGTTTGAACTGAAACGCAGGCTGTTGACACAGCATGACTTCATTATGGTTGACACTAGAATATTAAGTCATGTATCCCATATATTAGGAAACATGTTTTTCAAGAAACATAACATGTTAATACCAGTGAGATTAGATGAAGGAAAAGATTTGAAAAAATCAATTGATACAGGATTACGTACAGCTATGTTGAGACTCAATGAAGGTGAAACATGTACCATTATTGTGGGCCATACTGGAATGCCCTTGAGTAGCATTAAAGAAAATGTGTTGTCTGTTGTGGACCAATTACGTACCAGGTACCCAGGTGGTGAGGCTAATGTACGGTCATTATCATTAAAACTGCCTTTATCTTTGTCTATACCAATTTACATCACATTACGTAAGTATTTAACAATTAGGTTTTTATATTCTTTTATTATATTTCTCTATATAAAACTAAGTTAAGGCTATGAGGCAAATTGAACCCTCCTAAAGCTAGGTGCTCCTGAGGAACATCATCTTTGACTGGGCTTAACAAAAAACTGCCGTACCGGACATCAGCGTGATTTATTATAGAGATGACACTAGTTAGAGTCTGCAATGACACCTACCAGAAAAAGTACTTTGATAGAATGCATGTAGCTTGGTCTTTGGAAGGCCAAGATCTGAGAGAAAGTAACATATAGGATTTCGGACATTCAAAGAAAATTTCTATGATAAGATTTAATATATTGACATTAAACAGGTTGGGACATTACTTCTACATGAAACAACATTAATATTTGAGCTTCAGTATATTTGTATAAATGGTAGTAAAACTTTGTGACATTTTACCTTGCAGGACCATCAAGTGCTATTGATTCTGTTCCTAAACTAGTACACAAGAGACCAAAACATTCTGTTGTATTGGAAGATGAATTGTCAACCATTCCAGGTGCCAAAGTCAGAGTTGCTCCTGATGGCACAGTAAGGCTGATTAAAAGGAAAATATCTGAAAGGTACATAGTGATATATAGTATAAATCCATGTTTATTAAAATTTAAAGAATACATAAGGGAATTAAGCAAAATTTACACATTTATTGTTCAATAGGAATATTAAGAATAAAGCAAGCAAGAACTGCGTGTCACGGAGATGAATATGCTGCAGTGGATGTGTGGTGTGATGCGGAAGGAACGCTTTAGGAACTCGTATTCACGGCAGCCTTCATGTCTGTGACATTGCAGGAGTGTCGTCTCCGTTGGTACGGCCATATTTTACGGCAACTAGATGTTTATGTGGGAAACAAATGTCTGGCCATGCCGCCTCCGCCGGGCCCCGGCAATAGGGGTAGACCCAAAAAGTGCTGGCTTGACGTCATAAAGGGTGAAATGCGTGCCAATGGGCTCACTACCAGGGATGCTGAAGACAGTGCGAAATGGAATAGAAAAAGTCGGAAAGCGGACCCCAGACACTGAAACGGAAGTTAGGTTACAATGCTGGGATGATGATGATGAGGAATATTAAGAATAAAAATTATTTAGTCTCATTTTTTAAAATATTTTTTATATTTTCAGTATTAATGAAGATGAAAATTCAGAAACCTCAGAAAAAGAAGATGAAGATACAAACTCATAATGTAATGTTACAAGATTTGTAATAATAAATATTTGTTCATATATTTTTCTTTATTTATAATAATTTGCAGTAATACAAAAAATAAACCATAATCAGTATGTAAGATCTAATAATAAACTGACAAATAATAAAACAATTAGATTTCTTCAACACTGTCATAGGATACTGAGTTTATTTGACCATTATCTTGTATCACATAACTTGTTGGATTTGGAATGACTGTAACTTGCTTCCTTGCAGGCCATACTTTTTTAAACTTCTTGAAATTCTTCAATTCTGATTTTATAGTTTCAGTACTTTCAAAGTACACTGGTTCTTTCTTCACAATTAAATCTCTATTCACTGTCACAATTGTGACTCCTAAGTCTAATTCCTTCATTTTATTATCAAGCTCTTCATATTCCTGTTTTATAGGTTTCTTCATAACATCAGTACTAAAATTTAAGTTATTTTGTTGCAACTCTTGGAGTTTACTCCCTCTCATAGCTGATATTTCTTCAGGTGTTATATCATTATGTTTATTTTCAGTTCTTATGGTTTTAAACTGTTCATCAGTTTTATCTGAATCAAACATCCTATGTTTAGCAGATCCACTTTCATTAGACTTATCATCCTGAAGGAAGTTAAATAAATTATCATCATTTCCATCATTATCTGCTTTACGCTTCTGTGGCTTTGATAGATTTAATCGTTTTTCTTTATTTTGAATATCTTTAGAAGTAGGTTCTAAAAACTTGAATAAATCATCAGAACTACCTGTTCCTGCAAATTTCTTAGATGGATTAGAATTCTCTCCTATGTTTCCATCTTCTATAAATTTCCTTTTGTTTACATTTTCACTCTCAAGTTTGCTTTTATCAATAGCTTGTTTTTTATTTACATTAATCTCAATATCATCATCAGCACTGAGTTTTCTCTTAGCTGATGAGCTATCACTTGACATTAAACTTTCACTTATGATAACATTTTTAATGTTTACTTGCATTGAGGGCTCCTGTGATTCTGGAGCTAATACTTTAGATGAGTTATTATTCTGTACTGGTCCTGCTTTCATTACTTCAGCTGAGAAATTAAAATCAGGATTACAATATTTATCAATTGATGAATACAATATGGCCAGTCCAATTTCAGCATCAGCAATCACCCGTTTACTATTATTCTTTAAATATTGAACTATTTCATCAATTTTATCTTTCAGGCTTTGTGTGTCTTGAGTGCCAATAGCATTGTATTGAATTACAATAACATCTTTTTTACATAATGTGGATGTAGGTACATCATCTCCTATCAGAATTGGTTCACCAGAACAGTTTGTGAGGACTCCTTTATACATGTCAAATTGTCGCTTAGAAAAAAAGATAATTTTCTTACCCTTTAATAATGTCTTTCTCCTTTTATCGGGTAGAAATGACACAGTCTCTTTATTTAGTGTTGACTCAACAATCTCTGGTGTAAAGTTTTGGGGATCTGGCATAGGTCTATTACTTTGAACAGCTTCCAGACATTTATTCCAAAAATCCTGTGTGACAATGTATGAACCTTGAACTAAAGCTAATACAACTTTAATAGTTAATGTTATAGCGGGCATTGTCAAATATTCACACGAATTATCCCAATCATTCTTCAAAATACCTCCGATCTTGCTAAGGACCACCTTTAGATTTTGCATGTTTTCTCCTTTAACTGTTGACGTACAAGTATTGAGATTATTCTCTGCAACTTTCCAGACATTAGATAGTTTACCAAATTTCACTAGATCATTGCTTTTAAGTTTCAGTTGGTGATTTGCTTGAATTTTATTAGAAAAATCGTTTACAAAAGTTCCATAAGTGGAACCGAAATCTGTTAAAATTAGGTAATTATTTGAAATAGTCAAAGATGCATGTTTTCGACTCACAGAAGCGTCGTTTGTTATCGGAAAACTACATACTCCGGCTTCTGTACTTCGTCCAATGATTACTTCATCGCCCTGTTTTACCACGTAAATGATTCTTTCATCTGTTTCTGAAGTTAAATACCACATTTTAAATATTTATACTTTTGGAACATATAATAAACTACAAATGGTACAATATACTATTTACGTGATAAAGGAATCCAAACATAACATAACCTCAACTACAACAAAGACGCAGCTAAGGCGTAACCACAGATTATGTATTAGTTACTACGTAAGGCGTAACTAAAATTGGATGATGGATGCTCAAAATATTGTCTATGACTTAAATTATAGGCGCATAATACCTAGTCAGGTCATAAATTCTGTCACATGTTTAATGTAAAATAATTGTAACAAGTTTATTAATTATGTAACCATTCATATACCAAAATGAACTTAACAAAACATAGATTCTTATGACGTTAAAGTTTATTCAAAATGACCTCCGTGATTTTGAATACAAGCCTTCAATCTGCGCGGCCAGTTGTCTATCGCAGCACGAACGAGGTCCATGTCAATATCGGCGGCTGCCTTAATCAAGGATGTCTTGAGTGACTCCAAATTGGGATGAGGCTTTGAGCACGCCTTTTCCTCCAAGTGTTGCCATATCTTGTAATCTAACGGATTCAAATCTGGACTGGAGGAGGGCCAGTCTTCGTGCCGGATGAAGTCGATTTCACGCGCCGCCAGCCAGTCTTGTGTGCTCTTCGCTCTATGAGCTGGCGCCGAATCTTGTTGGAATACCCAGTGCCTGTTATTGAACATGGTATGAGAAACAGGTTCCACAAGGTTCGTCAGGACTGTATTTTGATACACAACAGCATTCGTTTTTACACCTTTCTCACAAAAATGTACCTCTGTTAAGCCCCAATAAGAAACTCCCGACCATACCATGAGCGAGGATGGAAAATGACCTCGTTGGCCACGCGGAATACGGTTGCTCGCTTCTTCACTACTGTGTGCGTACACCTTATCATTTTGTTTGTTGTAGCTCTCTTCTACGGTAAACATTTTTTCATCCGAAAAAAGAATTTCCCGATATTTTTTTCCCGCGTACTGCTTCAACAAAGCGCGGCATCTCTTCAGTCTCAGGTCCATTAGACGAGCATTCAAACGATGTCCTGTTTTTCTTCGATATGCCCGAAGCCCTAAGTCTTCATTTAACACCCTTTTCACCGTGGTTCTGCTTAACCCCATCTGAAAGGGCCAACAGTTTCTGCTTACGTTTGGGATTTCTTTGAATTCGTGCCTTCACAGCTTTTATCACTGCTGGAGTCCTAACAGACCGAGGGCGACCACTTCTTGACCTGTCATCTACACTAGAGTCTTCATTGTATCGTTTGATGGTACGATAAACGAATCTTTTGGTAATATTCAAATTTTTCAGTATGTTAAAAATTTGAATTGGCGCGTAACCGCAACGATGCAACGCAATAACTGCAACACGGTCTTCTTTAAGCGTCCACTCCATATTTAAAAAATGAGTAAAATTCTAAAAGTATACATTTTTATTTTCATGAACAATTCGAGATTCGAATTCAATAACTTTTTTTGTGGCCAGCATTCTAAAAGAAAAGTTTTTACTGTGTGACAATACTTATGACCTGACTAGGTATATGTCCATATAAGCCACACAAATTGGTAATGCGCCTGGCGGCCATGTAACGTCAGGACCGTTAGCAACGTTATATAATATATATATATATATATATATATATATATATATATATATATATATATATATATATATATATATATATATATATATATATATATATATATATATATATATATATATATATATATATATATATATCATCATTTCAGCCGGAAGACGCCCACTGCTGGACAAAGGCCTCCCCCAAAGATCCACGATGATCGGTCCTGCGCTGCCCTCATCCAACCTATCCCGGCGATCTTGACCAGATCATCGGTCCATCTTGTGGGGGGCCTACCAACACTGCCTACAAGCCTACCAATATATATATATATATATATATATATATATATATATATATATATATATATATATATATATATATATATATATATATATATATATATATATATATTAAAAATATTATTAAATATTCAAGCTTGGAGGACTAAATATTTACGTCGCATGAGACAAAATGACTAACTTGGCGCTAACAAAAACACAAGTGATTTATATCGACGAGACGTGGATACACGCCCAATACACAGGCAAAAAGTGTTGGCACTGTTGGCAGTCCGACACGGATGTTGGAGTGAAAAAAAATTATAGCCCTGGTTGCCGCTGGATTATATATAGTTCATGGAGGGAGTGAGTTAGGATTTGTCAATAATGCTCTTTTAATGTTTAAAGCGGATTCAAAAACAAGCGATTATCATGACCAGATGAATACTCAAAATTTCACGAAATGGTTACAAGAAAAGCTTATACCCAATATACCACCGAACAGTATTGTTGTAATAGACAACGCTTCTTACCATAGTAAAGAGGAAGAAAGAACTCCCACCATTCACCATGAGCTCAAAAAAACAAGTGATGGTTCCCGGAATATTTCACAAAACCGGAATTATATTTAATAATAAAACATCACCAAACGCCGAAGAAATACTTTATTAATAAATTATTGGCTGATCATGGTCACGAAGTTGTTAGACTGCCACCGTACAACTGTGACCTCAACCCCATAGAATATATTTGGAACCTCGTAAAACAAAGAGTTTCAGACAAGAATGTTGAATAATTGGAGAGTAAGATTGAATCTTTAACTTTAGAGGCTTTGCAATCAATCACTCCTGAAGATTGGAAAAAGGAGGTAGATCATGTGAAGAGACTGGAAGAAGAATATTGGCGAAAAGATAAATTGGTCGACGAGTTATTTATTATTAACACGGGAAATGATACTGATTCTGACGAAACACTAGACTAGGATGCCAATTCTGAGTCTGATGTAGATTACATGAGTGGAGTTGGAGAGTTATGATTTTCAAAAATGTGATGAATGAAGATGAATAAAAGTTAAACATTATTCAAACATTTAGTTTTAATTAAAAAACACATCAAATTTCCTTTATAAACTTTTATTAGTAAATGAGAATATTATATTTTGTTAACTGTACTTTTTCTTTGCTGATGACGTCATAAGGATGTTGATTTGATAAAGTGTCAGCGCATTACCAATTTGCGTGGCTTATATTTCACAAAATTCAAATAAGTATGTATGTATCACACACACAGTCATCTTAATATCAGGTAACAGTGCAAAATACAAATTTACTCTAGCGATCTTGTTAATTTGGCTAACGTCCCAGCTTGGTAGTCGTCGCTCGTGAGCAAATAGGTTCCATGAGTAATTGCAGTTCTCTTTTTGTTTTTTATGTTACTCGAAGTGTACACCTAATATTGCATATATTTTTTTATCAAGGTAACCAATAGTACCATTCAACTCTACACGATCATATATGAGTGTGATAATTTCATGTTCAAAATAATTTCCTAATGTAAAATTTAAACATTCCATGGCACTAAATTATCATAGTTTTAGCCTAGATACATTAAATATTGGCTTGCATTATTGACGCATTTGTATTATTGTAGCGTACAGTAATAGCGTAGCCACCGTTTTGAAAGCTATTTTGAGATGGAATTTGACTTAACAAGATCAATAAGTGCTACAAGCGAATAAGAATGTGTATTACGATAAAAGCCTCATTTGAATTGGGGCTTCAAGTAGCTTCTACATCGTGACCATGGAGTTAATAAGTATACTAACTCTATGATCGTGACTAAACGTTGTTTATGTATGAAATCTATGGTTTGGTTACTTAGCAACGGTTGCTTACACATTGACAGGTGGAAAGTGTAAACAAAAAGTTTTGGATAATTTTAGTATCATCACTTCAAATATTTTAACAATGACTTTATATATAGATACAAAACTTGACTTTAGCGATAATAGCGCAGTATGTTCTATAGGATCGTGGCATCCATCATTACCTTTACTTGCAGTCGGATCTTACAATCAAGAAAAAGGAGGATTTGTTACAATTTTTCAAGATAATGTAAGTGAGACAATTAGTACACACTATCGTTGTTTTATTTATTCTATTATTATATATTGAAGCCTGTTATGTTTTTTCTTGTTATCATAATTTTGACTAAAGTTTGAATCTAGAATCATATCCAAAAAAAGTAGATGATTCTTGTTTCTTATGTGTTTAGCAGGTGCCATTTACTTGGACGGTATACTGGTTATAAGTTATAACGCAATTTCAATTTTTCCACATCCAGATAGCAGTTACTTCCTAAAACAAGTAAAGTTGTTTTTTACTCATTATTATCTTTATATTATCATCATATGTCCGTATATCTGGTGAAATATATTAAAATACTTTGATGCTCTTCTACACATAGTTAAAGGAACATAATATATAAGAAGTGGTTATGAGAAGTTGAATTTTTAAATGGGTTCTCTTACCCTCTTCTGATATAACCATGCACAAAACTGGTTTGTTCACATATTTTATCTGAATTCTATGATCTGAATATCATTATTATAAGTAGTGCTTGAGCACTACTTTTAAGGGTTTATGATTTAAGATAAGATTAGTTTTCAATACAGTCAAATGGTTGATTTCAGTTGATTTTGCTTTGGACAGTACACATTGTGTTGGCCCTAAATGAGTGATCTATCAGTAGTCACAGTAAACAGTGATGTGACCTTTTAGTGTTTATCTGATTTTAACACGCTTTTATTTATCTGAACATTCAACCAATCCATTCAAAGCCAAGAACATGGATGATATTATGTGGCATAATATAGTTTTAATTAAGAGTGAATACCATATGAAGATTCTGAACCTAATATATCCAAATGATATATATCGCTTGCACTATTTAAAAATGCTAAAGTTGTAACACATTTCTTCTTGCTCCTGCCGTTATCCCATATTATATGGGGTCAGCACAACATGTTACATGTTGTAATAGTTGTGGCTTAGTTTTTACAACCGGCCGCCTGCCTGATGTTAACCCCTTTTTGGGGAAAAATTTGTCATCCTTTTTATTTAGATTATTTTTCTCATTTCACATTGATAGCAGGACACGAAATTTTATAGTCAATCATCTAATATATCCTCAAGCGACACTTTTATTGGTTTCTTCTTGAGTAAACAACATCCAAGTGTCGGTTTGGGTGTGCAGGGTGGCACTTTTGCTGGGTCGCCGGTTCGTGCACAATTCACATTCGACAACTATGTTACGAGGGCTTCTAAATAGGAAATTTGCAGTGCCGAGCGTCTTCTAATGCTTTTAGTCCTGCATTCCGTTGTGCTTGAATGCAGACACGGCAACTTGCGCACAATGCGTCCATCTTCATATATTTTGGTGGTGGCTCACAGCAATCTTTCTCTTGGCAAGTTAGAGGCCTTGAAACTTGCGGCTTCTTTCACAATACATAACCTTTGGCGAAGGACATAGTGGCAAGCAGGGATAGAACATAGGTGGATCTTCACAGCAAGTTGTTGGACAAGGGGCCACTAACATCGGACATACTACAAATTGCTCTCAGTGTTCAGGGTAAAAGCACAACATTTTTATTTAGGTTTTTTCTTTTTCTTTTGTAAATTTTATATAATAATAAATAAATTTCCACTAGAATTTTGAGGGAGTAATATTTATCAGTATTAATGACTTCTTAGTGTGATGTAAAATATTCTTAATTTTCAGATTGTTAACCATGTTTGATTAAAATGAAATTAATATTAATAATAAAAATGAATAATTATTGCAGGGGAGTCCATTAGATGGTTGTGATTGGCCAATATTACTATCAAATCAAGTGACAGCATTAGCTTGGCACCCAACCAGGAGACTGTTGGTTGTCGGGTGGGATGGAGGAGAACTTTATATCTGGCTTGAATTCTCGTGGGCGAGATTAGAAGCACCTCACAATGCAGCCTTAACAACAATCACTTTCAGCCTTGGTGGTGGAAGATTACTTGCGTCAGATGCTGCAGGATCTGTTTCTGGGTGGCAATCTGGGTCTGGCGCTCCTTTAACTTCATTCCACCATCAACTTGGTGATGTTATTACTCATGTGACATTTTGTACACCAAGACCTAGTGTAGAATCTTCAATAAGGGGTCTAGCTCGCGCTGCAGTAGCAGGTGATGAAAGTGCCTTAGATGCTTTAGCAGCATGGAGACCACGCACCACAGCCCGAGTTAGAGAAGGTTCTCAACCTGATAACCATTCTTGCTATGCAGTACTGGATAATAGTATTATTTTATTCATAGATCCATCTGGAGCATGTTCTGAAGTGCTAAATTCTCCAGGGAATATTGTGTTTATTGGTATAATTAGTAATATATACCTTCTTACCGCCTGGGAATCTGGAGGAGCTCTCAGCTTGACTAGATTTGTAATGGCTGACGATGGATCCATAACAACAGATACTCATGTAAGAATGGCAGCTAGAAGTGGTCAGTGCATAGTGTTGGCTGGTAATTTTTATGTGGCTGTAATAACTGATAGTAACACGATTAGAGTTTGGGACAGTGACACTGGTGATAATGATGTTTTACCTAATGAAAAAGAAGAGATAGCATCTGGTGACATATTCACAAGTATTAGCTACTGCAGTTTAAGTGATACACTTTGTTGTGGGACTGCACAAGGAAATTTATATCTCTGGAGACGAGATCATAGAAATAACTGGAAATTAATTAGTAGTACTTCTGTTAAAGGCACTGTGAAAGAAGTCAGTTGGGGTTCAGAAGGATTGATGAATCCATTGCTATACGTTAATTGCATTACAAACGCTTACATCTTACGTGAACAGCCTGTTTGCTGGGGATATTCACCAAGCTTGTGGATGGTTCAAAAATCTGCCAATGAAATATCTATTACTCATAAAAATAACATATCGTCTTTCATCAAATCAACTACAACTATACGAACTATGGCCTTTAAAGACCCATATGTTGTAATAGGAGATGGCAAGGAAGTACAGGTACTAATTAGTATAAATCTATATAAATGAGTTCTGCAGTTGTGCGCGCATCACGACAAAACTACTGGATAGATTTCAATTAAATTTTATAAGTTTTATTTCTGAGATACTTGGCCCTTATCTCAAAAAAAATGCGTTATCTTAATTTAATAGAAAGTTATTAAAGTTTTATGAAACAATGATTTTTATAAGCACTACGTGTTCAGTGATGTGTGTTTTCTTGCCGCGGAGAAGTGGGGCGAGCGATGTAGTACGTACGCATGTGTACGGACACTTCTCATATTTTTTCGATTTACTTTTTTCTGTTATCGACCAGCGAACCGGGCGGGAACGGTTATTTACAAATAATTGTATAAAAAAAATTTTTTTTTGTTTCTGCAGGTTTGGATGAACAATAAAGACAATGAGGGAAAATTTTCACACATACGTACATTCTCTTGGAAAACTGATGTACTTATAATTTACAATGACATTTTAGTAGGTGTAGTGAATCCACACATAGAATGCTATTCAATATTAGGCACTTGTTTGGGAATATTATCTAGTACTGAAGGTGAAGGAGAACCTATTGGAATCACAAACACAAGTAAATATATTGTGGCAGCTACTATGGATGGCACTCTTAAATTAGCAGAGATTACAAAGAAAGGCCTTAAAATGCCTTATCCACCAAAAAACTGTTATCAAAGTATTGAAAATTTTGGAGAGGTAATGAGAGCTTCAGTGAATTGCAATGGCCGATACATTTGCTTGAGTATTGCGAATGCTGGGCTAGCTCCTGATCCTAGGCTATATTTGTGGGATGTTGCAAATGACATCATAACAACCACTTCAGTTTCTGAAACTACTAGTCCCCCATACCAGAGTGTTCCCATTACAATATTGTGGGATTGTAATGACCCTAGAATGGTTGCTGTGCACATGCGATCAGCCGATAGCGATTTTGTACATCTATTTTTCTGTTTTGAAGGAAAACTTTATGAGTACAAGGCTTGGCATAGTTCATTAGAAGATTATTTCTCCTCGGATTTTATACTATGTTCTTTGTACTTCCCTTATGTTGTTATTTTGTCTCATCAAACCATCAAAACTATACCGATGAAGGAATTCGAGGTTTCTAATGAAAATGATAATAATTACATTCGCCAAGTCCTCGATTTTTTGTTTTATATGACAACAGGGTTTTTAGAAAAAGCTGTTGTCGTCGGCACAAATATTTTTGGTGGTCGTAGCTTTGTTATATGGGATAGTTTAGCTAAGGTTTGCGTAAATTTGAAGAGGCCCGATGTTGGTACAATTTGTTTAGGCAAAATGGGTAATATAAAAGGAGCATTAATGATGCGAAAAGTTATGACCGATAACGATATGGACATTACATGCAAAGTCGGAGTACTCGCTGTGTACCTCGGAATGGTGGATGAGGCAGAACATTTATTTCGGCAAGCGCAAAGACCGGACCTTATAACACGTCTTTTATCTGCCAAAGAGGGAGGTCTAAATGAAATATGCAATGGAAGTAATGAAGGCGAAAATATCTTACTTAAAAAGAGTGCTCAGCATAAGCTAGCGAAAGTTTTATGGTCGAATGGTGAAACCTCTGCATCGATGAAGTTGTTTGAGAGTGCAGGGACACTCGTCCCGCATGTACCGAGAATGTTGATAGCTCAAGGGCAGGCGTCCGTTTTGGCCCAATATGTGGCGGATTCGAATGATGTTGAACTGATCACATGGTGGGGACATTACTTAGAGAGTATTGGCGATTTAGATGGAGCTCTAGAAGCTTATGCTCGAGCAGCTAACTACGGCGAACAAACACGACTACTATGTCACATGGATAGGATAGAAGAAGCTGAGACATTGTGTCAAAACAATCGTGCTGCTTTATATCAGATGGCGCGGTATTTTGAAATGCAACCCAACAAAACTGAGCAAGCAGTAAAGGTCTGTATATTTCTTAAGTCCTTCTATAATATCTTAATAGTAAATGTACTTAAGCTAAATTGAACTACCTATATTCGTTTTCTTCCAGGCGTTGTACTCCAGTTGCAATTATAGCTTCTTATTTGGTACGCGCAGTGCCTCATGTAGTATTGTCAAGGACATTTTAACGCCTTTTACTTGCACATAAGACCTTTCACACTTAATTTTTATACAATATTGGCTAGAGGTTTTAACAGTAGCTGTCTGAGAATTATTGACTTAACTCTGGACCGCTAAAGATAAACAAAAAGTACCTTCCTTTGCTGTTTGGGAGTAATCCATTATTTTAATCAGTACAACGTAATAACATAAACATTTTCTAATGATTATTATTTATTTCGAAACATATCCGTTTGTGTATTTTATCACACACCAGGCTGTTTAATTCGTCAGTATTTGCTTATGTAGAATTAAATTTTTAGCTTTATATAAAATGTGGAGTAGTATCATCGGCAATTCGGGTTGCAGCAGAAGCTAGTGCTTGGAATCTCGTCTGGCGAGCTGGCTCAGCATCTGCAGCCCACGCTTTGCACGCTGCTTCCATTTTGGAGAATGCTGGACAGACAGAACAAGCTATCTCTTTATACCAAAAAGCAGGTACAGCCGTTAAGATAGACGATGCAATGATTTAGGGCTGTATAGTAAGTGCTTCACAGCCACAGCGCTAGTATGTAAACTTGTTCAACTGCCCCACTCGTTTCTATGTACTTTGAAACTGTCGCTAATTGGATTATCTAACGGTTAATATTTAATTATCTTCTAATATAATTCACAATTATACAATAAAATCCGTTATGTATAATTTCCAAAATAATGATGACATCCGCTTTTTCTTTCTGCTCTATTGGTAGTTTATTTATAATTAATAGTTATCTTTATTTTTAATAGTTAACCATAATAACGGCACTGCTGGTTTAGTCACTAATTAATTAGCCTTATATAGTTTTGATCCCCACGCAGGAAATATTTGTATAATCTGCAAATAGTTTGTCTTGATCTGAGTGTAAATGTTCGTTGTTTGATTTTGATATAGCTCAAATTAAATTTTAAAGCAAAATCAGTGCCCTGAGTAAGTTTTTCATCTTTCTTCTCCACTTTCCTTTACTAGGCTTTTATAGTCTGATCTGAACTTTATGGTACTGCAATATTTAGTCAAAAACAAATTCTGAGGATTTTACCAGATAGCAATAATGTATAGAAATTATAATATAAATAATATCATTGTTTTAGGTAAAGTACACATGGCATTGAAGTTAGCCCTGAATTCAGGAGATATCAACACAATAGTTGCAGTAGCAGATAGTTTGGGAGATAAAGTTAACCCCGAAGTTGCTCTCACGTTGGCCAATCATCTCCGCGATGCTGGCCGACATTCGCACGCAGCTGCTTTACTCGCTACAGCTGGCAAGGTTTGTTTTAGTCACGTTTTAGAATTAAATTTATTCCGTGTTTAAGTGTTATTGTGGTGGAAGGTATTTTGACAGGACTTTTAGAGCTCATGTTAACATGAATTGCTATCAACAGTCTGTTTTAAACATAAATCAAACCAAATCTATTATATCTATTTGCTTATACAGACTATTCTATAGCATAAGGAAGTGGCACGAGACCGATGCCAACTACGTATGCATACTAGTGCAATTACTTTAATAATATGTATTTACCAGTGACGAGTCACCTATGTTAGTCGGTGAAAACGGCTGCTGAAAAGAAATCGAAAAAACAGAAATGATAAAAAATGCGCTTAAAACTTGTAAATTATATTTAAAGTGTTGATTATATTCTAGCGCAACTCAGTAGCAAAGCCCAAATTTAGAAGTTAAACCTAACGGAATAAATTTTTTTGTTCGACAATAACATTTAGAATGTTGCTGATGTTCAGGAGAAAGTCGAACTTGTATTATAGTATGATAAATTTAACTACATCTATTGCAGCTTTTTTCCTTTGGCCCTTTTGGCCAAGAAAATATAGTCAAAATAAATCAAAATCATTTATTTCAGTATAAGATCATAAAGGTCACTTATTGAATGTCAAAAATCTACTACCATTTACAAAACATTGCTTAGAGAAGAAACGGCGAAACAAACTCCCCAGCGAATGGTTTTTTTTGTCTTATTTTATGTTTGCTTTTTATTGTGTACAACTTTAATTACAATATGAAATTGGAGGAAAACAATGTGAGTTAACATAATGGCAATGTAATTTATTCCCAGTCTGTGCGGTCATCAATATATTCTATAATGGTGTAATATTCTTTCCAACACCGACGTTGCTTAATAGCTTTTTTAAACTTATTTGTTGAAAGTCTGAATTCACTTTGGTATTATATTGTTAAAAAGTATACTTTGCCCAATAAAACTATTGTATACTTTCCGGAGTGTGCAAGAAAGTATAATCAATTTATCTTTATTCCTTGTGTGTTTGCCATGAACATCACCGAATTTAGGAAAATCTGTGATTTTTTTTTCTTAACATACATTTTCCAAAATGTATTGAGACGCAGAGTCACTGTCACAAAAAGACAGAAGTAGGAAAACCCAGGTAACGCTGCTTATGTTAATACTGTTTTAGATCAATTATAAAAAGATGCAGTATTCATTTTCTTTGGATGTTTATGTAGTATGAAGATGCCTTGGATATAGTGGAGCAAACATCGAGTCCGCTTACTGATGAGTTGAGCGAGCGACTGACGGCTCCGGCGGGGACTCTCGGCCGTGAGGCGCTGCTGCGGCGACTGGCCGATGTATTGGGGGCCCGAGGTCTCTACCATCATGCTGCCAAGCGCCTTGCACATGCAGGGGACAAAGTGAGTTATTTGTACATACTCGTCCAAATTTCAAAATTTCTGCTAAACTGTTTTCATAGTTTTTCGTAGCCAAGAGAAGATAGATCAAACTTACCATTTTATGTTTTTTTTTCTTTTTTGCTGCAGAAAACTGCTGGTACCCTACCGAGATAAAAAAAAAATCCTTTGGGTAAGTTTCCAGCAGTGAACTTTAGTAGTCTTGATGTGGTTGATATAGGCCGGAGCGATGCGTTGGTTGATGCGTTCGGGGGACGCAGACCGCATCGCTACCTTCGCGGCGGCGACACGCGACCGCGGTGCGCAGCTCATGGCGGCCGAGTACCTGCGACGGCAAGCGACCTGGCGCACTCGGCCAGACCTCACTCGGCACATTCTGCAATTCTACACTCGGGCCAAAGCGTACACTAAACTGGCTGCCTTCTACGCCGAGTGCGCAAAACTCGAAGTTGACGAGTACGAGGTAGGGTTGTAGATATTTTGTTTACCACTGTATGAGTTTTTTTGTCTATTTTTGTATTTATATTGTTTTTTCTATCTGTTTCTTTTTTATGTAGTTTTAGAGCCTACATACATTTTTTAAATGAAATGTAATTTTAAATTCAAATATTATATACTTGAAATATGTATAAGAATTATAATAAATTGACAATATTACAGAATTATGAAAAAGCTTTGGAAGCGTTGAAAGAGGCAACAAAATGCTTGGCAAAATCATCTGATGCCGACACAGGTAATTATTATAACCATTCATCTATACTACTATTATAAAGAGGAAAGATTTGATTGTTTGTTTGTTTGTTTGCTTTGAATAGGCTCCGAAACTACTGACCCGATTTAAAAAATTCTTTCATTGTTGGGAAGCTACACTATCCCCGGGTGACATAGGCTATATTATATTTTCAAAAAAATTAGGGATCCTTACTAAAACTCCAATAATGTAACCCAAAGTGTAAAAAAATTACCTAAAATATTATTTAAATCGCGTGCGTTGCGAAAACTATTGATGATAGAATAAAATAATGTACTACAACTTTGCAGAACACATCATTGTTTACAAAAAGTGTCGCGACAGCATATGTCTGACTATTATAGTTATGCCACAATAAGTATTCTTTTATTTTAAAAATTTAATTGAAATGCCGCCCCTAGAAAAGACTCTTTATTTGGATCTTGGTATTAATCCTTATCAAAATAAATTACTTCATATTCAAAACTGTTTCAATACCTTTATATAACTTTTTGAATTATTCAATTCGGATATTCCATTCGAAAGATATCACGAGTTTAAAAATGTAAGTATTAGAAAAATGTTGCGTGGTAGCCGCTCACCCTGTTCGGCTAGCTAGGCAGCACCTTATGCAATGTAGGCGTGCGTCACCGGGGTTTTTACAAAAATTAGAATACTTATTAAAAAATAACGAAAAATAAATAAAAAGTAATAACAAAAAAAATCATTAAAATAAAAGCTCATAGAAATAATAATATTCAAACTTTCTTTATAATTTTATTTTTTAAGTAACCTGACGCAAATGGAAGGGTTTGCCCTCAGGGGCGCTCCTCTGTCCGAGGAGTGCACGGGTGTGCGTACCCGAGGTGCCCGAGCATCCGTCGCTTCACTCCCCTCTCCGTTCGAGGCGACAGAGTCCTACCTTTCTTTCCGTCTACCTCTTACATCCTTTCCAACTTATCTCTCTGTTCGTGGCGTGGTCCCCGGTGGGATGATTGCGAATACTGATTGGGGTCCCGGGTTCTACCCTGGGACCTGATTTGGTAGTCGAAACCATGCCTATTTCGACTGCGCCTGCACAGAGTGTTCCCGGGGCGGGAATTGCATCCTCGCTGTCGGTTGGTCTTGCTGGGCCGGCTACGACGTCAGGGGACTCTGCTTTTTCTGGAGTGTCGTCTGGTAGTCGTACCCACGCCTGACTAGCACGCGATGGGGATGCGAGTCCCGTCCGGAATTGGCCGCGGTCCTGTCACTCCCGGCCCTGGTTCTGTCCATGGTCGGGGGCGATCCTGGATGGACGGCCGTCGCCTCCTTTTGCGAGGCAGTAGTGTCTGCAAGGGAGGCGGCGGAACGGGAGCGGGAGTCCGCCACCGCACTCCCCTCCCGCCAACGTAGGCCGCGTCGTCGGTGCCGGAGGGCGGGCAACGATCTCCGGCCGACGTAGAAAACGGCCGCGGGCGGCTCCTCGGGGGAGGATCCGCCGCCCGCACTATTGCCGCGAGGGAGAAGGCCGCGTGCTGTTCCACAGCCCCCCTCAACTCCTAGAGTTGTTACAAGAGAGCGCCGGGGGGACGAAACCCTGACCCCCTGGCGCCAGCACTTTAGAAGGGGCCCGCTTTAAGACAAAGCGTGGGCCGGCGCCGGCCCAGACCACGAGATCGGCAGGCCATATATCCGTGGGCCCGGGCGTAGACGATAGGAGAACAGCGGGGTTTTTTAGTGGGTCGAACATCTTTTCCAGAGTCCCTTATATCCCTCGGTCCCCCCGGGCCGGGATAACCCGTCAAGAGAGGTTTTTCCCCGAGACCGAAAAAAAATAGAAGGGTTTAATTTTTAATTTTTTGTTAAATACCCGTGCGAAGCTGGGACGGGCTGCTAGTTATTTATAAAGATGGAATATTTTTCAAAGAATAAGATTATATATTTTTCTAGTTTTTATTTTTTCTTGGTCAGAGACTTGCACTAAATGTTTGCAATTTATTAGTGATCAAGAATTTTATAATTTGCAGGTTCTCAAACAATAGCACTTCAAGAGCAAAGCACTCTGGTGAAAAGATTTTTGGATGTGAAGAAAACTTTGGAAGCTGGGGAACTGAATACAGGTATTTTATATAATATCATAGAGGAATATGTACGTAGTCGGATTACGTACATATGTATAAACCAAACTAAGCCAAAATATATATCATTTAGTATGACGAATGGATTTTTAATGTTGGCTATCGAATCTCTGCGGTGGTACTTTGCATTGAAACCTTCGAGCCTGTTCAGATGAAGCGATCTGTCGCGTGTAGACACTCGCGCGTTCTTGAGATACTGGAGCTACATATATCCCGTTCAGATGCTGCCGTGCGTTTTCTCACTCGCGCGATCAACGCGTGCAATGAGCGGGACTCTTGACTCGCTCATTTTACGCGCGAGCGCCGCGCGAATTGAGATACTCGGGCGCCATTGCTGCGTCCACAGCGTTGCCGATTTGTGTGAAATTCCCCGAATTGCGGGGAGTCCTGACTCGATTGGGGATTGGTTCTTTACGGGATATGTGGGGAATTTAACATTTATATTTTTTCAAGAATTCGCCCGGAAGATGTCCAATTCGCATTTCACAACAGTAATCGCCTTAAATGATTCTTCAAACGTTTTATACTTAGTAGTTAGTTAATCGATATGCATTATACTAATGTCATAAACTAAGTATCGTCATTTTTTTCAATACACAAATAACGTCGTTGATCAATACTTCACTGCTACTGGTCGAGAGTCCCGCTCATTGCACGCGTTTAACGCGCGGCAGCATCTGGACGGGATAAATGTAGCTCCAGTATTTAAAGAATGCGCAAGTGTCTACGCGCAACAGATCGCTTCATCTGAACAGGCTCGAAGGATTCATTGCAATGTACCACCGCAATTTGTTTCGATAGTCAACATTAAAAACTCATTCGTCATACTAAGCCATGCCTCAAAGCCATCATACCTCATGCCATCACATAATTTTGACATGGAATCAAATCTTCTTGAATAATTTCTAATAAATCATCGAATGATGTTACTGATATCCGAAAGTAGTTGAATCCGAAAGTAATAATTTTAACTAATCCAGGTGTAATAGGAGGTCAACAACTCCTTCGTGCTATCAGCGGGCGTTCCGGACTCATCACAGAAGAAAAAGTGCTGCGCTTGCTTTTACACCACGCTCCTAATCATCCAGATGCTGCCCGTAATCATGTTTTAATGACATTATACTTATATATTTCACATAGAGTTGGCTCTTGTTACTTTTGTTGTGCTCATTCTCTCTTTACGTTAATGATTTTGGGCCTTTGTGGTTCCAGATTATTAGTCAACACATGTGGCTGCCATCTATCAATATTATAATGACTTTGCTTTAGCGTATTATTCAATACTCAGTTTATATATAGATTGGATTCACATGAATTTAGTATACTAATAACAATAATAACCAAAAACATTCATGTTGAGTTATAACTGTGTAGATGAGTTTCAGCTTTAAATACCAAATAAATCCTAAACTTTTACTTTCTTATATTTTATCCGCAGTGAGCCCATTTCTAGAAAGTAGGTTGTCCTATAAAAATAAATCTAGCCAATGCTTGCATATATCTTTCCTGTGAATTTCCTAAATGGAAAAAGTAAAAAAATTCATGAAATGGTTCTTCGTGATGATCCATATTAAAATGAAAGTTTATTTAAACATTAAAAGGGAATAGTGTTTTTAAATTGATCATTACAATAATTTTATTCTAGGGTTTGAGGCAGAGTTAAAATCTCTACAACAAGAAGCAATAGAAGATACGCGAAGTAGTGATTCGCCTGATCAAAGTATAGAAGAAATAGTTTAAGACTGTAAAAATAGATTGAAATAAAGTTTAATGTATTTAAAATATTTTATTCACCAATACTCATTACATCGTATATACATATACAGGGCTACTGTGGTTGTGTGGCAGCGCCAACAGCATTTTTACCCTTCCAGCGGCGCCCCTTAAAATTTAAGAGCGGGCTCACGTTGTACTTTTGAACGCAAATTTATCAATAAATGTTGACTCAGTTAATGTTTTACTGACCATTACAACTAGGAAATGGATGAAATAAGTGATTATTTAAGCAAATATTTCAAAAACTTATATTTAAAAATTTGAACAATAGCTAAAAAAATGGTAATTCAAATCATTCTAAATCAGGGGTGAGCAACCTTTTTAATCAATGGGCCAATTTAAATTTTTTTTGGCGGGCCGCACATAGACTAACTGTTATTAATAATTTACGAAACTTTATTTATAATAAATATTAGAATTAAAAAAATATAAAACTAAAAAAGTAAAGATTTCATATACAAATTTTAATGCAAGATAAAAACAAACAAGAAAAGAATTGAAAAACGAATTTACTTGAAATTTGGCACTGTTTTTTCTAATGAAAAATTGGTAAAAAATCACAATTTTATAACAATATAATGATGGAAGAAAGTCGATAATTTAAGAAATGCTTGGCGGGTCGCAACATGTTTAACGTGTCGCCCGCGGGCCGCATGTTGCTCATCCTTGTTCTAAATGAAAGTATTATAATTATAACTAACTATCATCATCATTTCAGCCGGAAGACGCCCACTGCTGGACAAAGGCCTCCCCCAAAGATCTCCACGATGATCGGTCCTGCGCTGCCCTTTTTAGGGGGGTTTTTGCCATAATCGCCACGCTTGGCAGGCGGGTTGGCGATCGCAGTATTCGCAGTTGGTGATGCTCTCACGGAAAGATGCTGCTGCCCATCCTCCGTTCTTTGTATCCCTTAGTCGCCTCTTACGACACCCATGGGAGGAGATGGGGTGGTGCTATTCTGATGCGACACCACACACTACTGTATCTAACTATATTCATCTGATATTGAATTTGAATCATTGTAATTAGTGCATTTTATTTGCAATTGTAGAAAGGCATTTACGTGTAAAATAGACACATTTGGAGCACGTCATTGATGCAGCAGATGTTCTATTCTTTTCCATAACGCTTAAACGACAAGTTCCCCGTTTTGGCCTATTTTCGGGCCTTAATGGTTCCTCTTCCATTGCTTGTTATCCATAGTTTCGTTTCAAAAACGCTGTTACATCCGATGATTAATATTTTGTTAATCTATTTACCTGTAATCCGATTCCCGTTAATTGTGTAGTATGTCAGGTGATTTTGGTCTCACCACACCAACACTGAGAACTGAGAAGTCAAAGTCAAAATGACAGCAAAATATAACCTCAAAAGCACAGCTGAGAACTTTATTTATATTATGTTAAAGATAAATTATTAATGAGAATATATTTCCAGGTGTAAAATGATTATTTATATAAATAACATTAGAAATATTTTTTTTAACAATCAAGTGACTGTTGGTTTATGGTAATTTTCCCGAAAAATAAGTGTTTAATTTCAATTTTTACATGAGTTGTATATATATATCGTAATTATTTTGATTTAAGGCATTTAACAAAACGTTTCTGTAATTCAGACAATGGAAGCAAATTAATAGATGTCACCAAAATTAGGAATTTTAGTATTGTCGCTCATGTTGATCATGGCAAGAGTACTTTGGCAGACAGACTGTTGGAAATAACCGGTGTTATAAAACCGGGAAAGGAAAACGCGCAAGTGCTAGATCAGCTCCAAGTATGTATTTATTAAATGCATTTTTATTCCAACTTTTATTAGATATTGACTATGTCAATAAAATAAAATTTAAACATTATAAATTTTCAAACAACATACAATGCTGTTATTAATGGTATTAAATTAGTTTAACTTTCTAAAATAATTATTTACTAGGTATTTAATTATGGTTTTATGACGTTTGGAATGGAGATGTACTGTAGATGCCCTGTGCTCCATCTAGGGTACACAGGAATATAGTGAAGAAATTATTGTTAATGTAACTTTTCTATTGAATGTATATCTTTGACATTTAAGGTGGAGCGAGAAAGAGGAATCACAGTGAAAGCTGTAACTGCATCTCTTAATTACACATATAAAGGAGAACAATATCTTCTCAACCTCATAGATACACCTGGACATGTGGACTTTTCAAATGAAGTATACCAATAATTTATACTATTTTTAGGTGGAAGCTCTACAATAGCACCTAATTATGTCTTTAACTTATAATTTTAACACTTATATAGAATTATGTATTTTTGTACCAATGGTGAGATAGGATGAGATGTGGAAAAACAGTGAATGCAGGATCGATAAAATGACCACAGGTCTCAGGAATAATATGTGCTGCCTGACACACTTGTGTCATTCAGATTTAAAGTTAAATTTATATGTTCATAATTAGACCTGCCTTATTGTACGGATCAAAATGTAGGGCCACACAGAAGAAGGATGTAAGGTTATTGTGTGCTGAGGAGATGTTAATGTTGATATTGACGACCTCGGTGGCGTAATGGATAACGCACTTCAGTACGCTTGAGGAGGTCATGGGTTCGATTCCCATCTCGCGTCTGGGTGTTTATGTATAATATGTATTTATTTACAAAAAAAAAGTATATTAAGTAGTATATCAGTTGTCTAGTACCCATAACACAAGTGCTATGCTACTTAGTTTGGGACTAGATGGCGCTGTGTGAATTGTCACAAAATATTATTATTATTATATGGATGAGTGGAGATATTTTATACATTTTTGTAAAAATGGATAAAATTTGTAATGAATAATATATCAGGGGAAGCCAGAGGGGAGCCAGTGATTGAGAAGCTGAAAAGTAATAGACTAGCTTGGTATGGCCATATAATGCAAAGAGAAGAATGTCATGTAACAAAGAAAATGCTAGGAGTGGATGGATAAAATAGGAAGGCTAGACCAAAGAAAACATAGATGGTGTAAAAGATTATATGGCAAAAGAAGGTTGAGATGACAACTAATAGAGAAGAGAACATGTGCCGACCCCTCAGTATGGGATAAGGGCAGGATGAAAATTTATTTTTGCACCGAAATGTTTTTGTTATTTATGTATTAACAATTAATTTTACTTTCAGACATTATCAGAATAGTGAATTTCTATTATGTCACTAAAAAGGAGTTTTATAAGGGCACAGTCTTATTAATCTGTGCCACATATGCCTATGTAATTGGGCATTGAAGGACAATGCAAAAACATATTCTGTTTCATATATTGTCACATGTTGATCGCATATAATCCACCCACAATTAACTTATTACATGCATTTACTTTCCAGGTGGTACGAAGCGTAACAGCATGCCAAGGAGTAATAATGTTAGTTGATGCAAATGAAGGAATTCAAGCCCAAACAGTTGCAGTTCATTTGTTAGCAAAAAAGAATAACCTAGTCATAATTCCCACTTTGAATAAAGTGGATCTGCCAAGAGCTGACCCAGAGAACGTTAAAGCACAGCTGAAATCATTGTTTCATATAGATACGGACTCAGTGTTGAGTATATCAGCAAAGAAAGGATGGGGTGTCAAAGAACTGTTGGAAGCGGTTATCGAGAGGATACCACATCCAAATGTTGATTGTAATTCTGAATTTAGAGCTCATATAATAGACACATGGCATGATAAGTACAGAGGTGTTATGTGTTTAGCGTATATTCATACAGGAAAACTACACGTCGGCCAGACTGTTAAATGGAAATCAGATTTAAAACAGCAAACTGTGAAATATTTAGCACTTTTGAGACCATCCGAAGAGCCGATTGAAGAAGCGGTGGCAGGCCAGGTAGTTATGGTAGGTAAGTGAATCTGGCATATTTATTATTAATTAAAAATGTAATGGCCAGATTTATGTGGTGTTGCTAATATTTAAAAAGTCGATAACCTTATTTCATAAAAAATAGCACATTTTGATTTAGTCTGATCTTTTATGTATTTTTTATATAAGAAAATACTTATGCAAAAAATTGCATTAATGAAACAAAAATAGACTAAAAAATATTTTGTAATATTACAATAAAAATGCAGTTAGTTTAAACATATCTACAAAGCATGGGGTATGCTTTTAGAACAGTGACATTAATTTTCTAGTATATATGGTATTATAAGTGATAGTAATTTTATTCTTATGTTAAGAATTATTTTTAACTTTTTTAGTTTGATTAACTTAAAAGCGTGATTTTTAGTTTTTTTCAACTGTTATTTATTTTTTATTAAAAATAAGATAGTTAGTTGCATTTAGTTTAAACAAATCTACGCTTTGTAGATTTGTTTAAACTAACTGCATTTTTATTACGTATTAACTGCGTGTTTTTTAATCTTTTAAACTATAATTTATTATTTGTTATCAATTCCCAATCGGTAAATGTTTTCATTAATTTAACGCTGTCTTCCGGCAGTTTTATTAATTTAACGCCGTCTTCCTGCAGATTTATTGATTTCACGCCATCTTCTGGCAGTTTTATTAATTTAACGCCATTTTCCGGCAGAAAGAAAAGAAAGTGTTAATCCTGATATTCCTTCTATGGGACAAAATTATTAAATTTGTGTATTGTCATCAAGTGTGCAAAATTTTTTTGACCGTTCAAAGTGGGTAAAAATCGAGTCTGAAAATTCTTTTACATAGATACATACAGGTTAAGATAATAAAAGCATCGTAAAATAAATACAATTATTGTCTACTGTAAAACTAATTCAGGTTGAGTAAAATTTAAACCTATTCAGGTTGTGGACCTAAAGGAGGTGGTGCCGTTGGTGATCAACTCCTCTCCAAGGAATATTTAGATAACATCAAAGAATCCAGTATGCCAACTGTGAAACATATGGTGTATGCTGGTATCTTCCCATCTGACCAATCACAACACCCACTTTTGAGTGATGCTATTAAAAAGCTTGCCTTAAATGACTCTGCGGTATCGGTTATAGCAGATTCAAGGTATTTACTTTTATTAATTTTATTCGTTTCTGTATATTATATGTAACAACGATACTAGTAATACCTGCATGTCACGGACGTAAGTTACAAATTTTCACCATGCAGGGGCGGATGAAACTACTGGCCCCTGCGGCTCCATGCCCGACTGGATGGCTACAAGATAAAGACCAGCGCTAAACATGCCGCCATAATGGCCTTGTGTTCCGACACTAGCAAACCAGGTTCCAGTTCCACTATGAGGTCGGCAGCGCATCTGGTGTTGCAAACGTCTATAGGCGACGGTAACCACCTACTGTCGGTAAGGCAGTTTGCCTGTCTGCTGATCTCACAAAAATTGTTTCTTAATTGCCTTTTTGCATAAAATGTTGAACAATAAAAATGACAAAATGAAAATGACAAAAATACTATTACATGTATAATACTAAACATCATGAATGAACTAAAGACATAATATAACTAGGCTTGACAGGCATTTTTTTTTAATTATTTCTGTAGGACAGCAGACAGGCTGATGGCCCGTTTAGAATTTAGCAGTTATCGTTGCCTATGGGTGTTTGGAACGCCAGTAGCATCGCAAACACGCTGGTGTCCCATAACGGTACAGGAACTTGGGTCACTAATGCCGGAACACAACACAAGATTATTATGGCGGCATACATAAGACCACAGGTGGTCGCCATCCAGACGGGCTTGAAGCCCTACCACGTAGCTAGGGTGGGTTGTTTTGCCGCCTTTTACGACAGGTCGACCCCAGCCGCAGAGTTTAGTATTCTTTCTCCATCCCTGCGCGGATAAAGATACTTCTATGCCTTTTATAAGTTTGCCATATATAGAGAGCTGTAACATTTTTAAATTTTCAGTCCAGCGCTAGGTCAAGGATGGCGAGTGGGTTTCCTGGGACTGTTACACTTAGATGTGTTCACGCAACGTCTACTGCAAGAATATAAGGCTGAAGCGATATTGACTGCGCCTTCTGTACCATACAAAGTAAAGTGAGTATTTTGTGGTAAATCATCTTTAGAAGTTTTTATATTGATTAAAAATGCATACGATTCGGAATCAGAAGTACTCTGCTAAGTATTATCACCGGTTTAAACTTATGCATGCCTATGTCTGTTCCTGAGCATAGAACAACACAATGAATAAAATAGATGTGGGTAGTCCTAGATTTTCATGAACCACTGCCATCTATTGTCAAAATGAGTGAATACCGTTATCAATATTAAATAAAAAATAGAAATTTTTAGTTTATAATTACTCAAAGATATAAATATAATATGTTTTGATATTGGAAGTTAGGATGATCGGAATAAATCAACCAAATTAGTTTCTCTATAAATAAGAGTTTTCTTATATTATAACCTATATTACTGTGCATGAAGAAGTAAAAGTTACCTTAACCTTTTATTTGGAATCAATTAATGGTCACAATTAAATATTAATATAACTATAAAAGTCAATTAATTTTTTGTAAATGTCATTGGAGTGTGTCTTAGAAGGGCACACAGAATATCCTAAGCGCGCTAAATTTAAAGAGAGTATGTTCTCTTTACATAAATATACCTAGTCAGGTCATAAATTCTGTCACATGTTTAATGTAAAATAATTGTAACAAGTTTATTAATTATGTAACCATTCATATACCAAAATGAACTTAACAAAACATAGATTCTTATGACATTAAAGTTTATTCAAAATGACCTCCGTGATTTTGAATACAAGCCTTCAATCTGCGCGGCCAGTTGTCTATCGCAGCACGAACGAGGTCCATGTCAATATCGGCGGCTGCCTTAATCAAGGATGTCTTGAGTGACTCCAAATTGGGATGAGGCTTTGAGCACGCCTTTTCCTCCAAGTGTTGCCATATCTTGTAATCTAACGGATTCAAATCTGGACTAGAGGAGGGCCAGTCTTCGTGCCGGATGAAGTCGATTTCACGCGCCGCCAGCCAGTCTTGTGTGCTTTTCGCTCTATGAGCTGGCGCCGAATCTTGTTGGAATACCCAGTGCCTGTTATTGAACATGGTATGAGAAACAGGTTCCACAAGGTTCGTCAGGACTGTATTTTGATACACAACAGCATTCGTTTTTACACCTTTCTCACAAAAATGTACCTCTGTTAAGCCCCAATAAGAAACTCCCAACCATACCATGAGCGAGGATGGAAAATGACCTCGTTGGACACGCGGAATACGGTTGCTCGCTTCTTCACTACTGTGTGCGTACACCTTATCATTTTGTTTATTGTAGCTCTCTTCTACGGTAAACATTTTTTCATCCGAAAAAAGAATTTCCCGATATTTTTTTCCCGCGTACCGCTTCAACAAAGCGCGGCATCTCTTCAGTCTCAGGTCCATTAGACGAGCATTCAAACGATGTCCTGTTTTTCTTCGATATGCCCGAAGCCCTAAGTCTTCATTTAACACCCTTTTCACCGTGGTTCTGCTTAACCCCATCTGAAGGGCCAACAGTTTCTGCTTACGTTTGGGATTTCTTTGAATTCGTGCCTTCACAGCTTTTATCACTGCTGGAGTCCTAACAGACCGAGGGCGACCACTTCTTGACCTGTCATCTACACTAGAGTCTTCATTGTATCGTTTGATGGTACGATAAACGAATCTTTTGGTAATATTCAAATTTTTCAGTATGTTAAAAATTTGAATTGGTGCGTAACCGCAACGATGCAATGCAATAACTGCAACACGGTCTTCTTTAAGCGTCCACTCCATATTTAAAAATGAGTAAAATTCTAAAAGTTATACATTTTTATTTTCATGAACAATTCGAAATTCTAATTCAATAAACATTTTTGTGACCAGCATTCTAAAAGAAAAGTTTTTACTGTGTGACAATACTTATGACCTGACTAGGTATATTTTTATTATACACCAGTAGGTAAATCATTTTCAATATAACAACTATGTACAATGGCAACTTATCGCTTACTAATATTCTTCTACATATATCTATGGTACGCTGCCTATATAATCCTATGTGTCCTGTGTGTCTATATATCCTACCTATCATCTGTACTATAATATATTCAGATTACATCAGTTACCGTCACGTATGGTATTTGCAACTCCAGGGGCATGCTAAGACACTGCTATCCACATAGTGGTACTGGAATCTGGTCACTTATACCGGAACACTACACAAGGTTATTATGGCGGCATATTTAAAAATCAGGGGGGTTGCCATCCAAACAGGCTTCGGGCTCTACCACGTGGCTTAGGTTGTTTAGTCCCTTTTATGACAATCCGACCCCGGCCGCAGATGTTGGTATTCTTCTCCGCCCCTGTTCAGACAAACAAGACATAGATCTTGAGGTCATATAGAATTATAGTAAGCTTGGTCTCTATTCTAACATCCCTAAATAACAATAGATTGTAATAACAATGTTATGCCATTTATCCCTTCTGCTATCTTCTGCTCCTACTTACTTATAGTATAATTGATGTGACTTCCGTAGTAATTTTTAGTCAATTCCTTATTTTAAGATAATAATGTATTTGCCACGTCATTTAACTCCACTTATGGCGTTGGTTTTGCACCTCTAATCTATTAATATAAATAAATATATTGGGACATTTTATACAACGCCATCTAGTTCCAAACTAAGTTGCATAGCACTTGTGTAATGGATACTAGACAATTGATATACTATATTGATACTTTTCTTTTGTAAATAAATGCATATGATACATAAACACCCAGACGCTGGATGGGAATCGAACTCGTGCCCTCCGCAAGCGCACCGACGTACGCTAGCCATTACGACAGGAGGCGGTCGTCATATATACATATATTGATTGTTTGTTTATATTAATTACTGTTTTTCTTAGAGTGAAAGGAGCGAAAGCATTAAAGCAGTACCGAGGTGATGAAATTATCATAACAAATCCATTGCAATTACCTGATCCACAAAATATTGTTGAATATTATGAACCATTCGTGATAGGTAGGTTTTAATTTTTATATTTTTAAAAATATCTATTATACTAGAATCAAATATACATTAAATTGTAAAAAAATTCTCCATACAAAGTCAGGGTAAGGATCCTAACCCCCGTGGCCGGGGTCGGCATGTCGTAAAAGACGACAAAACAACCTACCCAAGCTTCGTGGTAGGGCCACAAACCCGCCTGGATAGCAACCACCCCTGGTGTATAAGTATGCCGCCATATTAATATTGTGTTGTGTTCCGGCATTAGTGACCCAGGTTCCTGTACCCCTATGGGACAGCAGTGCTCGCCAGTGTAGGACAGCAGACAGGGTGACGGACTACTTTGTAGTTAACAGCTACCGTCGCCTATGGGTGGTTGAAACGGCAGGGGCACCGCTAACACGCTGCCATCCGCGTAGTGGTATTGGAACATGGTCACCTAAGCCGGAGCACAACACAAGGTTATTATGGCGGCATATTTAAAATCAGGGTGGGTTGCTATCCATGCGGAAATGGAGCCCTACCACCTAACTTGGTTTATTTAGTCGCCTTTTACGACTGGCTGACTCTGGCCACAGTGGTCACTATTCTTTCTTCGCCTTTGCACAGATACAAAAAAGTTCACAACAAAAAGTGACTCCCTTAACCGTCAGTTACATTATGGAGGTAGCTTGCCTCAAAAGTGCATACCATTTTAAAATTCTAATCTATTGCTTCTGGTTTGTTTCGAGTATCATACCACTTGGCTACCACATGCCGATACATGTATAATATATTGTCATGTATATATTGAAATAATAATATTATTTCAGGCACAATAATCACTCCAGTGGAATACATAGGTGCAGTGACGACGCTGTGCATAGATCGCAGAGGGGACCCCCTCCCCGCGAATGCGGTCGATGACAAAATGACGATGTTGCAGTTCATCCTACCGCTGTCAGAAGTCGTCATCGACTTCCATGACACATTAAAGAGTATCACTTCCGGATTCGCCAGCTTCGATTACCAGGATTATGGCTTTCATCCGAGTCCTCTGGTTCGGGTGAGGACTGTTCACGTTTTTAGATAAACAACTGAACATTTTTTTCCTTCAACATGCTAATTTACTCCTTACCAAATATACAGAAGTGGAGAAGAAATAGTAAAGTGAACTTCACACACTGAAACTGAAATTCAGAATGCAACTAAAGCTATAATCTACCAGTATTTTATCCCGGTTGCATATAGTTATCTGGTACCCATAACACAAGCGCTATGCTTCTTAGTTTGGGCCTAAATGGCGAAGTGTGAATTGTCCCAGAATATTTATTTATTAATTATATTTGATAGAAATTAGTGTGCCAGCATGCCCTGCATTAATGCAATTAGAAAACTACCACCATAAACAAATCACTTATAGAATAGAATATTCTTTATTGTACAAAACAGATAAATGGATAAAATAAATAAAAATGGATGGATAAAAAATAAAACGTACAAGCGGCGATCTTATCGCTGAAAGCGATTTCTTCCAGACAACCTTTGGATGGACAACATATACGGAATTTTATTGTGGTCTAGTTGTATAATGTATAGTAATAAAGAAGAATATAATAATAGGTTTACAAAATATTCAAAGTAAATAATTTTAATATAAATATACTATTCAAATTTTAAATATATAAATATTAAACATATATCATAAAAAGAGATTCTGTATGTTATAAACATTATTTATTAGCAAGTTTTAAAAAGTGGTCTTGGACTAGTTTTTTAAAAGAATGTATAGACTTCGCTTGGCGTATAATATATTAGGAAGTACATTCCACAGCCTAACAGCAGCAGCTGTTAATGACTGTTAATAAATTAAAGAGGCATGTGGAGGTATTTCTAAACGCCACTTTTCTCTAGGCCTCAAATGCTTCAGATAGCTATTTACCAAAAACGTAAGACGTTATTTGAGGATAGGTCTAGGCTTTTTTGATTCAGAACGTTCCATCCTATGGCATCGCTTTATACGGTCAGTGGTGAACTCAAGTATTTTTAAATTATTTTTTACTGCTTTGACAACTACCAGAGTGGTATCCTCATCCTTACTCTCCGCTAAGCCATGCAGAAGTATAATATACTGTTAGAAATTAATCAAACTTAAATAAGAATAAAAAATTTAAGAGCAATAACAAAAAACGTGTGTATGTCACAACTACTCACACGAAATGTCTTATATTATTAAGTGATCCTTGTTCATAGATGGATATCCTTCTAAACGGACAGATGGTCGAAGAACTGACGACTATTGTCCACGTTAGCCGATTGGAATATAATGCTCGGAGATTGACGGAAAAATTGAAGGAAATGATACCACGACAAATGGTGCAGGTATTATTTTTTTGTAATAATATATACGATATTATAAAATACTCAACAAATCAAACAAAATTAACATTAATGTATACAAATAAATAAAATTGAAGGGTCTGTTTGTAATATTAAAATAACCGCTTTTTACTAAGTGCATTCGGACGTATACACGGTACATATACCAAAACAACATTTTTTACAATTTTTGTCTGTCTGTCTGTTTGTTCCGGCTAATCTCTGAAATGGCTACACCGATTTTGAAGGGACTTTCACTGGCAGATAGCTGATGTAATAAGGAGTAACTTATGCTATTTTTATTTTAGAAAAAAAAATAGATTTTGTTAAAAATAATAAGTTGCGGAAATTTTATATTCCAATTTAAGTTGATCTCCGATTTATATCATCAATCATATGAAATAGGGTTCAGCTTAGGCTGGCCTGGGTAGGTTGAATTTCCAATTTAAGTTAAACTCAGACTTATGTCATCAATCATATGAAGTAGGATTTAGCTTAGGCTGGACTTTGTAGGTTCGTACGTAGCATTCGATAATACTGACTGTGCATATTTCATTTATGTTTTATAGGGTTTGTAATCCAAAATAAACCTTAAGATATATCCAAAAAATTCTGCCTAAAGCCACTATTCCACGCGGACGGAGTCGCGGGCACAGCTAGTTTTATAAATAAAGTTATAACCACCGGTCTTATCGCTGAGTAATTCCAGACGTAATTTTTTTTGCCTAATGTTGGCCCATGTAGGATTCACAAATGGAAAATTATAATGAGGAGTGCCCGCGACTCCGTCCGCGTGGAATAGTGACTTTGGGCAGCATTTTTTGGATATATCTTATGGTTTATTTTGTATTACAAACCCTATAAACTCTAAAATATAAATAAATGAAATATACAAACTACGTTCGAACCTACAAAGTCCAGTCTAAGCTGAACCCTATTTTTATGATTGATCATATAAATCTGAAGTCAACTTAAATTGGATGAAAAAAATCCGAAATTGATCACTTTTAACTAAAACCATTTCTTTTTCTATAAAATAAAAGTAGCCTAAGTTACTCCTTGTTACATCAGCTATCTGCCAGTGAAAGTCCCGTCAAAATCGGTCCAGCCGTTTCAGAGATTAGCCGGCACAAACAGACAGACAAAAATTTTGTTTTGGTATATGTACCATGTATACATCCAAATGCACTTAGTAAAAAGCGGTTATTTTAATATTACATACAAACAGACCCTCCAATTTTATTTATTTGTATTGATAATTTTGCAAAAAAACATATCAAATAAAATATTATATAGGTATACACAATCAATCAATCCTAAGACGCTAGAATTAATATTGTCGAAATTTACTCAGCCTAATGTGGTTGGACATAAAGATGGTTTGAAAAAAACTTGTCACAAAAAAATAGAAATATTGTTTTTTGTCATTTTTATAAAACAAAAGTTGTTTAGGTGGATGGTGGTATGAATGAGTTTGAGCTGTCATGTTGCTATGTAACGCTCGTTCGGACAATGTCGACTATAGAGCGAAATAAAGCGTCACTGCTATTTTCTTCCAAAAATTTAAATCTCACTTTTGTCGATCGAACAACGAAGTCTTCGTGGCTGTTTTATAACAGAAGGAATAGTTATTTTGGACTCGAGATTTTTTTGAAGTTAAAATATTCATTATATAAAAATGTTTTCAGGTAGCAATTCAGGCTGTTGTTTTAGGAAAGGTGTATGCGAGAGAAACCATAAAAGCATACAGGAAAGATGTAACTGCAAAATTAGTAAGTTTTATTCTACTATTTATGTTAAAAAATACCTTTATAAATATTTTTTCCCGTATGTTAATGAATAAAATGAGACTTATTTTTAACACGCTTTTATTAGTTCACCTGTTTTGAGAACTGATTTATCGAGCGCCCCACGCTTTTTTGACAGTAATACTAATATTTTTCTTTCATTACTTTATTCATATTAAGAATTATTTTCACTTTTTAGTTCGATTTGTCATGAAAAGATTTTTTTTTGTATAAGAGTATTAAAAATATTTGTCTTCCAGTACGGTGGTGACGTCACTCGCAAGAAGAAATTGCTGAAACAACAAGCCGAAGGAAAAAAGAAAATGAGAAGTGTAGCAAACATAAAGATACCGAGGAATACTTTCATAGATGTTCTGAAGAGATGATAGGAAACTAGTTTGTGGATAAATAATGTAGTTATTTAACCAATATTGTTTTATTTCTATAGTTCAAGCAAAAGCCGAATTTGATATAAAATATTTGATTCCTTTTGCAAATAAAAAGGCTATTTATTGTAGCCTAGACACGAATATTTCTTTGCTAGAGGCTACCTCCGCGGCGCAAGAACTTCTGCACGTTGAAATGTTTGTATAGGCCACGAGTGAGAGTCTACAGTCTAAGTGTTTATGCCTTTATTTATTTACAAAAGTATATAACATATCAGCTATCACAAATATTATCCATAGCACAAACGCTCTGCTGCTTGCTACGGGAATAGATGGCGCTGTGTAAATTGTCACAATACTATAGTAGATTGAGAGTAATTTATTATAGTAGAAAGCAGAGAATAATCAGGCGACAGCTAAATTGCGTGTCGTCGGAGCGGAAACTTATGTCGACACAAGAAACAAACCTGTAAGAAACCAAATAAAAACCAGGTTTAGAGCTTGAAGAGGCCTACGTCCAGTTGTGGATCACGTTCTACTTCAAATAGAACTGATGTGATGATGTGCTTTACTTTGCGAGATGTAATGTTTTTTTTATTGTTGACGAACAGCAGACAGGCTGACGGCCCACTTAATAATAAGCAGTTACCGTCGCCTATGGATGTTTGCGTCACTAGGGGCACTTGAGTCCTTAATGCCGGAACACAATGTTTTATTATGGCTGCATACTTATAGACCAAGGATGTCGCTATCCAGACCGACTTGGTGCCCTACCTACCACGTACCTAGGGTTGTTTTGTCGCCTTTTACGAGAGGCCGACCTCGGCCGCAGAGGTATTCTTCTTCGCCCTTGCACGGAGAAAATGTTGGGATAAAAATGAAACAAGCATTTTTCATATTGTATATTGTGAATAGCAAATATTGGATAAAACATAAGAATAAAATAATTGATTGTATTGAAACATATAAATTTAATTACGTTATCTAATCATATAATTCGACATACCTAAGTAACAATTAATTTTTATAATACAAATAAGTCAGATAATAAAAAAATCAAGTCATAAATGTAAAATTATTCAACTAATTAAGCGTCACATAATAAAAGAAAATAATTTTACATATTAATTGATTTTGGAAGTGGCCTAATCCAAAAATAATAATAAAGTTTTTCGAAGCCACGTTCTTAAATTTATTGTTAATCTATTTTTGGTTCTTTCCAATGAGCTTTATGATTGATAGCCCCCTAATATTTATGAATTGGCCTAAAGATCTTTTGCCAAGCGAAATAATTTGTTCACATTATAAGTAACTTAAATCAGTACAAAATGTCAAATTTCATTTAAGATATATTTTTATTAAAAACTAGTAATACAGCTAGTTCATTTGGGAACAAATGATTTTTAAACACACCTGTATTACAAAGTTTTAATATGAAGAATGTTTATCACCTGTTTGATGAACTGTAAGCTTATTTTGCAATCAATAGAACCCAAGTTATTTTGAAAACTCAAAGAATATATTGATATACAATGGAATCCGTTTATAATGATATCGAAGGGAAAAGACAAATACTTCATACAAAGCGTTATGAAGATAATAAACAACCTCTTGGTTTTGTTACGTATTACGTATATATGTATGTATTTATTTTAATAGAAAGAAACAGCATAAATCAAAATACGCAAAAATTCTACTTATTAAATTCTATTATTTTTCATTTTTTTACATAATAAATCAATAATGTTTGTCTGCTTTTGTTTTTTCCTTATTTGATTGTAGTAACAGTCCCTAAATGCTATTTTACTATAGGACACAAACGCGCCGAACGTCACGTTACACTCTCGAAGACTGTCGAAGGTATTAGGAATCATGTCGGTTACTATAACCGGGCTTAATTGATTAAAAATTGGTCATAATAAGCGACATGTCACTATAAGCGAAATAATTATTGTCATTATATCCGACTTTGTCATAAAGAAATTTATATGAAGCGGTTGGTCGATGTAGATGGAGTCATAAACGGATTCTACTGTTTAATACCAAAGTTTATTATACAGGGTTATTGGTAATTCGACGTATTCCCGTTAGGAGGTGATAGGGGTGGTTATTTGCGATAATTTTAACACCCATATGCATTATGCAAAAGTGGACCATTTTTGAGTTATCATGTTTTTTAGCTTTTTTCAAAATAACTCAAAAATGCAACACCAAAAATTTATTTAAAAAATAAAACTATCAATTTAAATCTCATTTTTTCTTCTGATTTATAAAAACGATGAAACACTGGTTATTTATTACTATTAAAACAACAATTATCGATCCAAATTAAAAAATTCAGACGTAAAACGATATTATTTAAATATTTTATTGAGATTTTTTCCACTAAAATGCCATAAAAATAAAAGTAAACGGTATGAAACTTGGCTTGCAGATTATTTTAAAAGCATAATCGTTTTCTTAGCTCACCAACAATTCATAACAACTAGGAACGTATTTCAAAGAAACTCAAAAAAAAAATAATCACAAAGGAAGCAGGCGGAAATTCGTATTCGAACTTAAGGTCGTTCTTTAAAATTTCCATAAAATTAATTTAAAACAATACCCAATGTAAATAAAACAAAAAATACAAATTTAAAATAAAATTTAGAACCACTAACAGTTTAGTAGTAACAGCGATTAGCAATTATTAATAAGTAACAAATAAGACATTTGGTAATTTTTTATCCTAATTAAAGCTCGTGCACTTAGTGACACCTCTCACCACTCGAAGACGTGCCTTTGGCTACAAGGCAAATCATGATATACCAGCTGATGTCCTGCACATTTTGGTGTCAATGTTAGGCGATGGATCGATAGCCATTTTCCTAATCGTCGGATAAGGCGACGGGGACCCATTCAGTGGCCTGCGAGGAGTCTGGACTTAACGCCGGTTGATTTCTATGTCTGGTCATGAAATCCCTAGTTTACGACGTCTCGCCTGTGTAATCCGCGGAAGAATTCAAAACAAAAATTATAAACGCAGCAAATGCGATGTGGAATAATTTGACTATTTCGGTAGTTGAGTCAGAACTCAGAAAAAAAATGCTACTTTGCGTACACAATAGGGGAAGTCACTTCGAGCAAGAACTTTAATTAGGCTAAACTACAAAATGTCTTCATTGTTACTTATTATTAATTGTTGTTACTACTAAACTGTTAATGGTTCCAAATTTTATTTTAAATTTGTATTTTTGTTTTATTTACATTGGGTATTGTTTTTAATTAATTTTATGGAAATTTTAAAGAACGACCTTAAGTTTAGTTCGAATACGAATTTCCGCCTGCTTCCTTTGTGATCTTTTTTTTTCAGTTTATTTGAAATTTCCTAGTTGTTATGCATTGTTGGAACCTAAGAAAACGATTGTTTTTAAAATAATTGCAAGCCAAGTTTCATAACTTTTTTATTTTTAAGGCATTGAAAAATCTAAAAAAAATATTGAAATTATATCGTATTTCGTCTCGCATCTTAAATTTGGAATGAAATAACTAGGGCTTATCGTTTTTATAAATCAGAAGAAAAAATTATATTTAAATTGATACTTTTTTAAAATACATTTTTGATATTGCATTTTGACTTATTTTGAAAAAAGCTAAAACATGATAACTCAAAAATGGTACACTTTTGCATAATGCACATAGGGGCCTAACGGGAATTACGTCGAATTACAAATAATCCTGTATAAACTTTTATATATTTTAACTAATCAGTCATTAAAATATCATAGCTATACATACTATTGAATAATAGTAACAAGTCATCACAGTTAATACGTTTTTGCTTTGGAGGGAATCGACCCCAAAACAAACAACATGGCCGTACTTGGCATCCATTATATTTACAATTTTTAATATGACAAGTCTTACTACTTTCAAATCGAATTTGTATAAACAATAGCCGTTTTCATACATGTTACATTGCTCGCCTCTTTCAAATAGTCACATTTATATCATTAGACAGACATCATCATATATATAAATTTGATAATTATTTTACTAAATATATAATCAAATATTTGTTTAGTATTAGGATAACTTCACAATATACTTTCATATTGTAAAAATACTTTGAGTTTCAATTAAATTTCTTATATCTCATGTTTGTATCACTTTTCGTATTTCATAATGTATATAAACATCAAGAAATGTATGTATATATCTTTAATATTTATAATATTAATATATATAATATTATAAAGAAATTCAGGTTAGTAACAACGATTGAAAATTAACATAATAATCATATCAGTGCAAATGTATCATTTACAGGAAATTTTTTAAATACTGGTATTACTGTTTTACGTAAAATAATATTGGTTATTTAGTTATTTATACAATAATTAAATAATCAATCTAATTATTTTATAATTAAAAGTTGCTTATAAAATAATTAACTTATAATTAGTAGAAGTTAATTATTTTTACTTTTAAAACATAATTATGGATGATCCATTTAAGGTAGTTTTAATAATGAATAACAGCGGCAAAATAGTAATATTAAAATAATAAGTAAATATTTATCATTATTACACGGTAGAGCTTCGAAGAGCGGCGTTCAGAAAACTGGATTTTCCGGATAATCGAACAGTATTGATCCAGCCATACAAATTTATATATGTGAATGAAAACCATACTTACATACGTTTTTATATATTTAATGACAAATAGGAAACGCTTTCAGCTTGTGTTTTAAACGAAGGCAAGGCAATAACTAGACCAGTGTTTTTTTATTGATGAGCAGACAGGCTGAGGGCCCACTTAATAGTTAGTAAGTTACTGTCGCTTATGGATGTTTGCGACGCCAGGGGCACTGCGAACACACTGCTGACCGCATATAGGTACATGAACCTAGGTCACTGATATCGAAACACAAGATTATTATGGCGGCATACTTATACACCAGGGATGGTTGCCATCCAGACAGTTTTAGGGCCCTACCACGTAGCTAGGGTTGTTTTATCGCCTTTTACGACAGGCCGACCCCGGCCGCGGGGTTTACTATTCTTACTCCGCTCCTGCACGGAATAAAAGTAAACACTTCAGAAGCACCAAAAAAGCTTTCCAACAGTACATTATTTACTAGTATATCTGGTTTTTTACCTTTTACAAAGAGAACCTAATACATTTTGTTTTATTATTATTTAAATTATTAACACCGAACTAGTGTACTATATTGTTTAGGTCATTGTTTATGTTGTCTTACCACTCTGCTTATTTTAAATATTAAAGAGGTATCATCAGCAAACAATATAATATCATGTTTATATTTAACTAAATAAGGCAAGTCATTGATATAAATTAAAAACAGAAATGGACCGAGGATAGATCCTTGTGGGACATCCATACTAATATAGAACCCGGGAGACATCTTACCATCATTATTACCATTAACATCGACAGTTTGAGTCCTGGTTTTCAGATATAATGTCAACAGATTGAGTGCACAGTCTGTTATTCCATAGTAGTATAATTTCCTGGTAATGTTTCAATATAGACGCAATCAAATACCTTAGGTTGATCACAAAAAAATACTTAAATGATTTGACACAAAAAAAAATACTTAATTTATTGGGACATTGTTCCCAAGAATGGAAAATAATTATATTTAATCTACTGGACACCGGCGTCCGTTGTAGAGCGGTCTTAGGTGAAACCGAATTGATTTTTATGCAATTACCTAGTTATTTATAATCAAATGCCTGAGAAGCTGTTTTAAAATCATCTTTTCAAATATCTTACTAAATGTGGGCAGAACCGAAATAGGTCTATAATTATTAAGGTCTGCTATAGTACCAGATTTTACTTTGTGCCCTGGGTCTTCATCGTCGATATTCTTCCGTTGTTGAACCTCTTGTTCATCACATTCGTGGCAATCGAGATAATTATCGTTCACAAAAAGGCACACATTTACGATTAGGTATTTTAAATCGAGTTTAATTTCACGCAAAAAATTAGTTTATTGATTAGTACTGCTTGGTAGTGTCGAACAAGTGCAACAAATGTGAAGGCTGTTTGATAACTCCGTGACTTTTTCAATTTCCAGCGCTGTAACTGTAAATGCAACACTGCTGCTGTCAACTACCAACTTTTAATAAACTACTGTCAAATTTTGAGCAAGCTGTGTCATTTAGTTTGTTTGACAGCCATTAAAAGCAGATAAACTCGTGAATTTTAACAAAAATGGAAAAAAGTGAATTTTGTGTGTTGATTAAGCATTATTTTTTGCGTAAAAAAACCATCACTGAAACCAAGGAAAGACTTGATACTATGGGAACTCTGAGCCATCAATGTCAATGATTAAGAAGTGGTTTACTGAGTTCCGTTGTGGTTGTACTAGCACAAGTGACGCCGTACGTTCAGGTCGCCCAAAAGAGGTCATCACGCCAGAAATCGTCGATAAAAAATCGTCGTGGCCGAGGCTGTAGGCATCACAACTGAGCTAGTACTTCTTCTTCTTAGTCGTTTCACTATTTACAGAGCGGTCGTGATCAACTGGTAGTACTATTAGAGGCAGATATTGTTCGCTGTATGATTTTACGTTACGTTTATGAGCTAGTACAATTTACATGAATATTTGGATATGAAAAAGCTAGCCGCCAAATGGGTGCCGCGATTGTTCACGCTCGACTATAAACGCAACCGTGTGAACACTTCAAAGGAATGTTTGGCGATGTTTAAGTGCAATCCGGACGAATTTTTACGCCGTTATATATAACCGTAGACGAAACATGGATCCATCACAATACCTACCCTAAAGACCAAGGAACAATCAAAACAGTGGGTTTCACCGGGTGAACGTGCACCAAAGAAGCCAAGATGGGCCTGTCAACCAACAACGTCATGGCCAGTTTTTTGGGATGCACGCGGTGTCATTAACATAGATTACCTTTAAGAAGGGTATAACAATCACCGGCGAATATTATTCAGAGCTTTTAGACAGATTCGATATTAATTTAAAGAAAAACGACCACGTTTGGCGAAAAACGTGCTGTTCCATCAAGACAATGCACGACTGCACACATGTGTAGTTACTTTGGCAATGTTAAAATATTGTTTTAAATAGCATTGAAATACAACTAGCTTCACTATGCTATTGGTTATGGTCACTCTTGTAAGTCTATGTCACATTCAAAATAAATGTCAGTCTGAAGTCAATCTTTACCATATTTTATTAAGCAAAAATCTATAAATTGGGCTACGAACTGCTACCCCATCCAGCATATTTTCCAGATTTAGCCCCCTGCAACTATTTTCCTTTTCCAAACCTGAAGAAATAGCTTGGTGGTAAGAGATTTGGGTCGAATGAAGAAGTCATAACCGAAACAAACGCCTATTTTGAGGGCCTTGAGAAAACGTATTATTTGGAAGGAATTAAAATATTCAAATAGTGACGGAGTTATCAAACAGCCCTCATAAGTCGAGACAAGTGCGAATCCGATGGGCGTAGTAGTCCGGATTAGCGGTCTTTCGGTTGATCGTCGTTCGGTTATTCGACACTCCACTGTATTTGTAAGCAATACATAGAAATGTACTTGTCTGTGACTAAAAAACTTGAGTATACTGATTTGCTAATCAAAATGACCTACTAATTTCTAACTGAACATTGTCTAATAATGATATATGTCAATTTTAATGATATGAGTATATAAATTTACTATCAACATCTCTCAGGTACGCTCATCTATGATAGTACCTAAATAATTATTTCAATTAGCCTCATACTCCATAAAACAAAATAAAAAATGAAAAAAAAGGATACTTTAAAAAAATACTATTTCAAATGATATATATAAAAACAATATATTCAACATAAGACAAGGTTTTACTTAGTCCCAGGTGATACAAAATAATTTCTTTGGAATACACATCCTAGACGTAAATATGAAATACTTATCTATCTTCAGAGGTTTCCAAGAACTGTGCATACACATCTCTGGTGCATTCACCTTTCTCGTTGAACTTGTATTTATAGTATGATCCATCTGCACATATGACTGAAATTGAAAATTTAATTTTTAGAGTATTTGTACTATGAAGAAAAGCATAGATTTGTTATAACTTTTTTTTATTGCTGTAGGACAGCAAACAGGCTAACGGCCCGCTTAGAATTTAGCAGTTACCGTCGCCTATGATTGCTTGCAACGCCAGTGGCATCGTGAACACGCTGTTGTCCCATAAGGGTACAGGAACTTGGATAACTAACGCCGGAACACCACACAAAGTTATTATGGCAGCGTACTTATACTTATTACGGTTGTTTTGTCGCCTTTTACCCCGTCCGCAGAGGTCAATATTCTTTCTCCGCCCCTGCACGGTAACTTCAATAACTTCTCGGCGCAACGCTAGCGGGGGTCCCGGGTTCAATTGCCATCCCATGACTGGGTGTTTGTGTATGCGTTAGGCCAACGCTGGTGGTTGAAACTAGCACTTGCTGAGCTTGGAACCAGTTTAGATCTTAGTACACCTGACGAATGTTATATATAAATTAGTTCAAATATATTGTTGTATAGTTCTATATGTACGAAACTATTTTAAGTGCATTTCTAAATTTGAGGTTAAACGTCGGTACGTATTCTTTTACTTTTTATTTTATTAATATATCGTTCATTACATAAACAAAGAGTTGTAGCATAAAGGGTGAAATCCTTAGTTATTTTTGTCCTGTTATGATGTAATGAAGTACAACTTCTTACAAGCATACTTATGTAAATACACACAAACAAGTTTTTTTCTTTTTTCTTTCTATAATATACATATGTATTTACAAAAAAACTTTCAGGACTCTACCCTCAGGGAGTCACCTGCTAAAAAGCCCACTGTTCTCATATTGCTTAGTGCTTGGACCGACGGACCACTAACTTGCCGATATACTGCTAGAATCAAATTCTATGTAAACTATGGGAAAATAGTTTTGACAATATATTAAAAACAAATTAAGACCATCATAATCTGTTTTTAATGTATTGTCTTAGTATGAATTTTTTTTTTTTGAACAATGAAAAATATATATATTTAGCATTTTCTATTACATCCAATCCATTTATGCCTATATATTATGTATGATTGTGTGTATGTGGTTCTAGCACGAAATAAAAATAGCACTTCCCCATGACTTTCCCAAGGAGTTGTAAAATATGAGGACTCAAATTTAAATCTGCTTTAAATTAAACTTACCAATAATAGAATATTTATCTACTCCAAAAGCACAAATACAAGGTGGTCCGTTTGGTATAGTGAACTTGCAAAAACTCCAATTACTGGAGAAATACTTGGGCAAGAAATTGACAGTGGCTAAACTTGACTGTCTATTTAGTTTCTCATCTTCTAGACTGAATACATGAACTGTTCCATGGTCAGATGTTACACACAAATTTGTACTTGTGTGGTTGAAATTAATACAATATATTGTTGCCTGTAAAATGAAAACAAAGATTTCTATAAAATATTAAATAAAAATGTGGTGCAAATAGGAGCCAATAATGTCACAATTTCATAGTAGTTAAGTATTAATGCCTAACATTGGGTCAGATGTGAAAGTTTTCAATGCAACTAGGACAAAAGGCTTAAAAAAGGTTAATGTACAACCATTATTGCAACTAGGGGTGTTGTAGAACAATAACTAAAAGACCATCATACTCCTCTTCTTCTTCTTGGTCGAATTCTTCATTGCAAAAGTCTCATAAGCTGTTTCCACTTTGTCCGGTTTTCGGCTCAGACCATCCTACAATCCCTCATAAAAGCTCCGGCGACAACCAATTTCCCCCATAATTTGATGAGGCACTAATAAGACAGTTTTCTTCAGAATAAAAAACTTAAATTGTATATTTGTTGTAAACGAAGAAAACTCGAGTCACCAAATCATCAAGGAGAGCCTTGTACTGAAATGTACATATCATACCAAGGGCATTATGTGTAGTTGTCCCAACACAGCCCCCCTTAGACCACTGGTGATTCATCTCCTACTCTCCCAGAGTACATTAAATAAGGAATGTGAGCCCCTACCAAATAAAAAGCATTATAGAATTTCATAGAGGTTGGCAGTGCATTGCGAGGCAATGCTTCTGGTATTGCAAATGTCCATAGGTGACGGTGACCACTTGCTACCGGGTACCATTTGCCTGATTGTTGAACTCCTGCTAGTTTTTATTTGTTTATAACACGAAACTATAGTTTATAGTGAAAACAACACAAATATTAAAGTAGAAGTTACCTGGTGTGCACCCCTTCTCAATTCTGCAAGCTTTTGACCAGTTACTGTGTCAAAGACCCTTATGAGGGTCCCTTTTGTTGAAGCTGTAGCTAGTCTAGTTCCACCTACATTAAGTGCTAAACAACTAAGTGGGGCCTCATGGGCAGCAATCAATGGTCCTTCTGGTGAAGTACTTTGACCAGCAGGACTACTTAATTCGACAAGCTGCAAAATCAAATGCAAAATAGTCTAATCTGAGATTTAGACATTTAAAGACAACATAAATAAAAGTCAATAAAATATATATGATGACCCCTGTGGCATAACAGATAACGTACTTCGGTACACTTGTGATTCCCATCTGGCGTCTGAGTGTTTATGTATAATATGTATTATACATAAACATCCAGATGTGAGATGTTTACAAAACAAAAGTATATTAGTTGTCTAGTACCCATAACACAAGTACTATGCTACTTAGCTTGAAACTAGATAGCGATGTGTGATTTGTCCCAATATATTTATATATATAATCTATATACTAATATGTGAAGCGAAAACTTTGTACCCCTTTTTGTGAAAATTGTGTGGATAGAAATTTGGCACAGTTAAAGTTTATATGGAGGAGAAATGCAGAAAGCTATTTTCTTTTATCTAAAGGCGGAATTCAATAAATTAATCAAACTAAACATTACACACACTACTGTTCAAATGATACACAACATACTCATACATGCATACCTTACTCCTTTGTCACAGACACATTCATCAGTAAATACCTAAATAATTAATAATATTATATAATAAATATTTAATAAATTAACATTAATTGCCTATAGGTTTAAGTGATTATATTCTCTTTGGCTTGTTATGTACTAAAGTGTAGGTAAAAAGTTCACTTTACACATACCAACGGGCTGAGAATGACTGTGCTATTAAGTAATGTGAGTATATAATAGATGTTATTGAATGTCAAAATTGACAATAAGAAGGAATGGAGTTTTACAGTGGTGCTGTTCAAACTCATGTAGAAAAATGGCAAAATAACTCAGCAGCCATGATGAAACCTTTGATTATAGAACCTTTTACAAAAGAACCTTAATAAAGTTCAAACTTAAAATTAAATGAATTATTGCCACTGGGCAACCACTAGTATAATTAGAGTACATCATGTTATTGGTATTACATATCATTTGATAAGTAATCAAACTGAAGATTACAAAATAATAAATAATTGTCAGTTGAAAACACCAGAAACATACCTGAACATGACCTGTTTTACGACTAGGATATGCTAGAAGGGCATTATTACTGTTTGGGCACACAACACAGAGGCCACGTAAATTTTGGCAAGTCTCATACACACAAAGTAACTGTGGCTGTGCAGTGAAAGTGTATACTTTAATCAAGTTTTCTGAAAGAGCAATTAATTAACATATAGAATGTACAATCACAAATTACATTTCACATTAATGCTCAAACAAATTTACCTAATACCACCACAATCCTGTCTCTGCGCAACTTTACAGCTTTAACGTGACTGTTAAAATCTAGTGATATCGCCGAATCTTTCTTTAGATCGTCCCATATTATTACTCTGTTTGGGGGATAAACTGGTGTTTTCCCTCCGCCGACTAATGCCATGTAATTACATCTAAACAACATTTCCACGTAAGAAAGACCGCCCTCAGCAAAATTTTGGCGTTCCTTCTCTTTAAGCGGGTCACTATTAAATACACGAAAGCCATTCTCCGTACCGCAGGCGAAACAACCTGATAAATTATAAAAAAAAATGTTAAAATAACAGTAAACATTTTCTGCGACATCCGACCAACGTTAAAAAATTTTACCTTGATCTTGATTAAATCCTACATATAATAAACCATTTCCAAAAGTATTATCATCTGATAAATTCATTTTCAAGCTATTTGTAGCAAAAAAGAAATCAACGGCAATATATTTACAATTCCGAGACTTTCCAGCACATACCAACAAAACAATCAACAGGAACCAGATATCTGACTGACAGATGACAGTTACTAGTTGACAGTAGCTACAAATAAAAACAACACTTCTTTGTCACCTGGTTTTGCTTTCTTAAAACAACGCGTCATAGTCTATTTTCTTTGCCATTGGCAAATTAATGCTTTTTTTAGAATGATAAAGTTGTAACATATTTTAGGATAATTAAGGAGTTTTATTTAGTAGTAATTTGAAATATGCGTCTACACTGCGATTAGGACATTAATTTTAGCAGATTTGTACAACAAATATAATAACGGATTGTATTTCATTTTATTATTATTTACGGTGGCTATGCTAGTCTATTCGTGTTATAATAACTGCATTCAATGATGAACTATTATGATCGTCACGCCTATCTCTCTAACGCTCACTGACAAAATCCGCAACGTTGGACGTTGAATTTCGGGACATTCTGTATAGAACAGCAGTCCTTTAACAGGAAGAACTCTACCTTATTGGATTCCAGCGTATGCTTTACCAGCATGAGGCTTTTGTGGACTGGTTAGATTAAATAAAGAAAATTATTAAAATACTGGCAAACAACAATTGTGTATAAAATAAAGTACAAATAACATTGTTGTAAAAAATGAAAAGAGCGAGATGTAGGTACGCTAGATTGAATAATATTTAAAATAAAAAAATAATGAAGTACCTGATGTAACTGAAGGGCAAATTAAATAAACATGCAAATATACGTTTTTCATCAGGCTCACCTCATTAGAAAACTTGCAACTTTTGCTCTCTTACATTCATACATTGACAGATGATTATTAAAGCAACTGAATTATAATCAAAAATGTTTATAATCCTAAAGGACAAAATAAGAAAAAATCTATATATATATATTACTCACACCAGTGTGCAAGTATCCACACAATATTTTTCTTCACTGTTAATATTCAGCATATATAGTATTATTTAAACACTATAGTATTATCATATACAAAATAAGAGTAAAAATACCAAGGCTAGATGCCAGTGGGAAATGAACCACTGACCTCGTATGTCTAGCGGATAATTCCACTTATAATAAGAATTTTAATACATGTGCCTTACAAGCTTTCCCTTGTTATTTCAAGAAAAATAACAATAAATATTCAAAATAAAATAATTATTCATTACATTTAAACTCTAAATAATTTATATTGACAACTTCAATTTATTACTATATAATTACAATTATGTATATATTACAACAACACAAGCTTAACATATTTTACATGATGTAGTTCATTTTTAGTTTAGGAGCTGGCAACCTGTTTCAATGGACCCTCAAGATACTGCGCTATTGCTTTAATTTTCTCTTTCAATATTCCAAATCCCACAGTTTCCTTAGCATAAAGACATAGCAAAAGATTAGCAACTTGAGCTATAGCAATCTTTCCATTTAGACAATCAACTAATATTAGATTAAGTCTATCTTCTTTGAAAACATTCTTTCCATGTTTCTCATAGGCAGACCAAATATTACTAGCTATTGCGGCAGTCACTCTAGCATCTTTATCATTGTATCCTGAATATGCCAATAGGGCTCCTTGGTGATTCAATAACCTTAAACAAAAGAAATTCTATCAATGCAAGCAATGTGAATCACAGGTATACTACTGTACTAAAACTGTAAAATAAAACTAAAAATATATATTATAATGATTGAGTAATAGAATAGCACGCATTACAGCTAGAAATAGTTAAAATATAAAAACTTACAAAGTATTTTCTACGCCTCCTGTATTGGCTTGACTAAGGACTTGTGTCAATGCTTTTGGTTTTAACATTTTAAGGCAGTGAAGTATAATTTCCAAGTCACGCTCGTAGGAATCGTACTTTCTCAAAATAAGGGGAGCGCTAAATGAACTGAATAATAACTAAATATACAATTTTAACACGAATAAAAACATACAACATCTGTCCCAATTAGAGTAGAATGTTGTTATTGGTAATTATTTTAAGAATGGTAGGCAAAGGTTCACGTTTATAAAGCCGGTTTACTTTCGTTTTAAAAAGCTGGCCAACGTTATGGGCTCTTGATCAGTTTTCTGAAGGAATTCTGGCTTTTATATCTACATCAAAACAATCTAATACACTCAATCAAACCTTTTGATATAAAAACTGCAAAGGAGTAAAGACGTTAGCCCAAAATCACACACACACAAAATTCTTCACACAAAATCCTTCCCCATCACTGTCGGAGTGCACCAAGGATCCGTCCTTAGTCCGTTTCTGTTCACCGTGGTATTAGACGTATTGTCAGACAGCATCAAAAACTCACATGAACAGCCCCCGTGGTTGCTCATGTATGCTGATGATATCAAGCTGGCAGATTCGGACAAGGGTAGGCTGGTGCAACGCGTGAAGGCGTGGAAGGAGTCGCTTGAGAACGGTGGTCTGAAGCTCAATGTGGCGAAGACCGAATACTTGGCCTGTAACTCCACAGATCCCACACCCGTACGCATAGGCGGTGACACGGTCTAGCGCACGGACCAAGTGAAATACCTGGGATCTGTGTTTCATGCGTCTGGTGACATCGATTGCGACGATAAGGCGCGCGTTGCTGCCGCGTGGACCAAATGGCGTGAGGTAACTGGTGTCATTTGTGACCCCAAGATGCCGGTAAAGTTGAAGGAACAGGTCTATAAGACTATCATTAGGCCTGTCCTTTTATACGGCTGTGAAGCGTGGCCGGTGTTAGAGCGACACAAGCAAGAACTGCGTGTCACGGAGATGAATATGCTGCGGTGGATGTGTGGAGTGACGCGGAAGGACCGCGTTAGAAACTCCCGCTTTCGCGGCGGTCTTCATGTCCGTGACATTGCAGATAAATTGCAGGAGTGTCGGCTCCGTTGGTACGGCCATGTTTTATGGCAACCGGATGCTTACGTGGGAAACAAATGTCTGGCCATGCCGCCTCCGCCGGGCCCCGGCAGGAGGGGTAGACCCAAAAAGTGCTGGCTTGACGTCGTAAACGGTGATATGCGTGCCAATGGGCTCACTATTAAGGATGCTGAAGACCGTGCGAAGTGGAGTAGAAAAAGTCGGAAAGCGGACCCCGGGCACCGAAACGGAAGTTTGGGTTGCAACCTGGATGAACGCTGAGATGATGATATAAAAACTGCAAAGGAAATACAGTGGGTTGAGCCATTCTCTCGATTCCAAGATTTGCAATTTATTTGAGAATCAAAAATTTAAACATATAAAATAGTTCACAACCACATATAATTCTATAAATCTTGATATCCAAAAAAGAGCAGTAGGGATGCACGATTGAAAAGAACTGGTTGATTTCATATCATTTGTTCAACTATTCGCAGGATACATCTATAGTAACGTCCGTCCCTTTTAGTAGCAGGCTGATAAATCACATTGGCTCTAATAATAATTGGTATAATTTTAAGTGCAAATAGAACATTGTCTACGATGAAAGTGTTGGAGAGGGCGCCCCTTCCACCCAGGCTGGGCCACTCGTCGACCTCCGGTTCTGTCCAGACACATGGCTGGTTTACCGCGCGCCAAGACCACGTGACTACAATCATGTCAACTTCAACCTTTTGGCTTTGAAGAGGCCTATGAGAAAAGTCTGGTGCCAGTCAGGGTCGGGATCAGACTAACATCAACTTCTGCGACACCAGTGCTGAATGCAAACGAAGGTACATACAAGTATTGTACATATATGTATATGCCAGCGACACTTCCCAACCAAGAGCTTCAGTAATGTTGTACAGGAAGTCCCACAAAAATTTCATTCATATTCATACATTCTCTTTAAAAAATCTAGACATAACAGGAGCATGAAAATAATAAATATAAAATTCTTAGAACTTTATTAACAAGATAAATGGAACATTTAGCGCATTTTCTTTTGTTTTATTAGATAATTCCTAAATGCTATCTGCTTGTCTTTGAAGGATCTCTTAATTTTACCCTTTGCTTTATGTTTTACCATCTGGTAATTCTTAGTCTTCCTCTTTTCCCGGTTGGTTTTTGAACAATGAATATTCTTCCTTCTATCTTTATATCCATATTTATCTCTGTCTTCTCTACCCTTCATAACAGTCTCAAGTCTAGCATTTTTATCATGTTTCTTTTTTTTGTGAATATTTTCAATGGCAGATAGTTGAACAAGTTCACTTGACTCATTTGTCTCTTCTTCAATTACAGGATTCTTTCTTTTGATTCCACTTATATTACTTTTAATTTGAGCTGCTTCAATCCTTTTGAAGTCTTCATCAGTGAAGATTGTTTGCATTGCTTTCTCTCTAGCTATCTTGACATTTTCTTCTTTGTTTTGTTTGTTAACATTTTTTTTGGGTTTTAAAATTTTTCGTTCATTATTGCTTGTATCCTGAACATTGGGAGAGCCTTGTTTTGTGTGTTCTTCTTCTTCATTATCATCATCATCTTCCTCATCAGCATCACTATCAGATATGTTAATTTCAGAATCTGATGATGCAACATCAACCCATTCATCGCTGTCTGAATCTTCACTCTGTTTAGATTTTTTCTTTAGCTTCTTATCTTTTTCCTTTATTTCGTCCTTTTCCAGTAATACTTCAGATCCTGGTATGTAATCCTTAATTTCTACTTCTCCATATTTTTTTGTTTTCAATTCTATTGATGCCTCTGTTGGTCTTCCTCGGTCTTTCTTGTGTAAGAGTTCTGGCATTGACTGTCTATATAATTGAATTAATGATCTAGCAGCCATCATTACTGATTTTTCTTTGTAATTTTTATATTGTACCAGATCTCTTAGTAAGTCCTCTCCAATGGCAAGTGGACATCTTGCACATATCTCTCTCACTGCATTTAATCCAACAGCCATTACGTCAGTAGAGTTCCTCTCTGTGATGAAGTTATTTGCTATAGCTTTCATAACAGGTTCAATAACTTCTGGGGGTATAAGTTCATGGGCAGCTTGTGCAGCAAACTGTAGTATGCGTGTAACTTCCCTTTGATGTGGCAAAAGTAACCTTGCAATAAATGGATAGTAATTAAAAAGAAATAGATTATGAAGGCCAATTAATCTAGAAATTACATCCAGTGACATTAATTTAACTTCAAATCTATCATTTGAAGATTCCATCTGTTTAAACAACTTTTCTGCAAGACCTTGCGGGTTATTAATAAGATGCAAAGCTGAAAAGTTAAAGGCTGGTGCTTTGTTTTTCCTTTTCTTAATTTTCTTTGCAATTTTTTTTACCTTCTCAACCATCTTTTCTCTTTTTCTAGTTTTCTTATTAAATTTGTTCGATATCATAGTGTCTTTGGGGTCAATATCATCCTCACTATCTGAATTTTCTTCTTTTTCTTCATCCTTACCAAGGAAAAATTTCAATGATGCTACCGTAACCTTGGTGAACTTTGAAAAACATCCAATATCAGCAATAATATTCACAGTTTTGTGATCATTCCAAATATTTTTCTGATATAATTCTATCAGAATATCTACTGATAACTTTGCTGATTTTGCATCAGAATCTTTCAGCATAGAAAATATAAAATTTTGTAATGTTGAATTAAATTTCATGTCTTTATGTTTCATATTTATATTTTTAATGTCTGTAATTATGTGAGTCTTTAAAAAATCTCTGAGAAACTTGTCTTGGCATTTCAATAAAGAAAAAAACAATTCAAGTAAATCAAATGGTGTTATAAAATTTTTGTTCCTTAATAAAATCAAGCATTTACACAAGGACAGTCTCATTTCATTGTGCAAAATAGTATTGTGAGTTTTTAATATGTCAACAATTTTCTGTGGAAACAATTTCATTTCACTTAAGTAACATTGTGCTACTTGTGCCAGAAACATTGCTTGCTCGTCGAGTTTTTTGTTATATTGTGACGGATTTAAGTTGAAAATTTCCAAAGTTGTTTCAAAATGGGCCAGTTGTTGATGAAATTCTTCTTTGTAGGAATCTGGATCTCGTTTGATAAGATTTTGTAGCTGTGTAAGGTTGTTGGGCAATTGATTGTTATGCCTTACCATTTTTGTAAAAATAGTTTATGCACTGTTCACATAAATAGTATATAAATTCTATATGTACATAAAATTAACAAATATTTATATGTTCATAACCTATCACTTTAGAAATATTCGAATGACCACATGTCATGTGATTTGATGTGATGTATTGTGATGTCAAAATAACAAAATGTTGTTGTTGTTGTTTTAATTTGCCAATCTGGCAGGCAAAGGACTTGGTCCATACAGCCTTGTCAATTGTAATCATTTCCAGAAATTTGTTGGCATATGCCATGTCATAAGTATTCAAAGTTCAAAGTTGCAGCTTTTTAATTTATATTAAAGGCCGAAGCCATGTCAAATGTATTTCAAACCCAGTAATCGTGTAATCAAATAGGCCTAAGCCATGTCACTTGTCTAAGAACTTTCCCAATCCATTTCATATCCTTATAGTTACATCTTCATGTCATAATCCTTCAAAGTTCAATTCCAGACGTTGTCACAAATTTGTAAAGAATAGAATAGGTATCCGAGTTTTTAAGTAGATCCTGGATGGAGCGCGGGATTTCTCCAGGGTTTTTATAAATATGGAGGAGGGAATCTACCAGTATTAATCTAGCCACCGCAAAATAAGTACATTTGAAGAATATATGATCCAGAGTTTGATTTTCAGAATTACAATAATTGCAAATAGATGACGAAACAATTTTCATTCTAGCCAATACAGCATTAACTTTACAATGACCAAGCCTTAATCTGCAAATAGTTGAGTAAAATTTTCGTCCCATGTAAATATCGGGTTTCACAAACCAAGGTGTAACAGGATTGGTAGAATTAACAATAGAAAAGTACCATTGCCCTTTTCCAGTATTGATTATTTCGTTTTTATAATTGGCCCAGTCTTCTTTAATTTTTTGCTTCAAAATGATATAAGAGTCGGTGTAAGGGATGGCAATACCAGGATAGGCGATAATGTCACTCGTCTCGTTATCTGTGATAGCCCTGGCTAAGTAATCCGCGTGCTCGTTTCCAATTACTCCAATATGAGAAGGAGTCCACAAAAATACAATATTAATGTTATCTTCTGTAAGAATCGTCCACAGTCTTTTAATTTCATAAATTATATAATTAACACTAGTGCTCAGCTTACAATTATTGATCGCCGTTAATACACTCATAGAATCTGATATAATCAACCAATCAGAGGTTCCTTTATGGTGCTTTTGCTGTACATACTGAAGGGCAAACAGTACTGCCAGACATTCAGCTGTATAAATACTAACATACGCTGGTAACTTTATTCCATGTCCAATTTTCATGTGAGGTATGTAAAATGCACAAGATACATTGTTATTTCTTTTGGACCCATCAGTGAATATGGCAATATGATTAGGATATCTATTAATCTGCTCATACACTTCTTCTTTACATTTCATTTTATTCTGTATGATAACATTAATTTCTGCAAATTTACTTTTATATGAACCTCTATAGCAGGGCCAGTTAGCATTTGCTCGATATATATTATAATCCTGACCTAATTGTATTATTTCTGAGAAATCTTTAAAAATATAAGGAGCTGAATCATTTATAGGATGAAAGCAATTATAATAATGAAGGATTTTTTTGAATAACGGATGATCCAACATTGAATATAATTTAATTAGAAAGCGATTCTTAAGATATTTAAATCTTAGAGATAAAGGAAGTATATTACATTCCGATTGAAGAGAAATAATTGGAGATGTCCTCATGGCTCCAGTAATAAGTCTTAAGTTATTATTCTGTAACACTTCAAGTTTTTGACAGTGCCTTTTGCTTGACCCAAAACACATAAATGCATATTCGAAATGGCTACGAACAAGAGATTTATATAACATTAGTAATATTTTAGGATCTGCACCCCAGTATGTCCTAGCTATAGCTTTTAAAATATTGAAAGCTTTGGATGCCTTACAAACAATGGAATCCACATAGCTTGTCCATGAAAGATTTTTAGAAAAAGTAACACCAAGAAATTTAACATTATTAGCTATAGGTAAGAGAATCTTGTTATAATACAATTTTACATTAAAGGGTCTAAATTTATTAAATAATACAACCTTACTCTTGTCTGTGCTTATGTCAAGGTTTAGATAAGAAAAGTATGAATTAAGGTTTTTCAAACAGTTATTAAGAGTCTCTACAAGCAATTTTACATTTGTTCCTGATATATAAATAACTAAATCATCAGCATATTGTAAATTGGAGATAGATGGACCTAGAATTGAATTAAGCTTATAAATATACAAAATAAAAATCAAAGGGCTAAGGATACCACCTTGACAGACGCCCTTGTGAGAATATCTTGGTCCGATCAAGTCACCACATGAATTTATTTTAACAAAGACTTCTCTATGATGTAAGAAATTAAAAATCCAATTAATTAATTTCCCAGGTATACCAATAGACCCCAACTCAGATGCAAGAATGTGATGATTAACATTATTGAAAGCGCCCACAATATCAAAGAAGATACCTATCAAGACTTCTTTATTTTTAATGGAATTATAAATATCTAGATGAAGATGTGTAATACTTTCCCTAGCTGATTTACCTCTTCTAAAACCTAACTGGTTTGAAGGTAATAAATGATTACTTTCAATGTAAAATTCAAGACGTGACTTCAACATTTGTTCAAAGATCTTACCCATACATGATGTTAGTGTGATAGGTCTATAAGAGTCTGAAAGTTGAGGGTCTTTTTCTGGTTTCAAAACAGGAACAATAATATCAATTTTCCAATCATCTGGTATAAGAGACTTATCCCATAATAAATTAAAAATATTTAAAACAACATTCCTGCAACACGTTTTCAATTTTTTCAATACTTTGTAAGAAAGGCCATCTAAACCACTGGTAGTATCTTTCCTCGAGTCACATGCAGCATTAAATTCATTAATTGTAAAGGGCTTAGTGAGAAAGTCTATGTCTGCAACATAGACTGAAGAGGTTTTTACAGGAAGTTCGACTGTATCTGGTGTAAATTTGTTTAGGATTTCATAAGCCCACTTAAGATCAGTATGTTTGGTATTCACAGGAGGAATGTAGGTTTTATTGAATTTTCTAATTTTGTTCCAAATCAAAGTCAATGGCGTATTTCTATTTATTGATTCACAAAATTTAATCCAGCTTAAATTTCTTTCTGTTTTTAAAACTAACTTTTTATTTGCCTGCATTCTCTTAAAGTTTATATAATTTGACTCAGTTGGATCATTTTTGAATTTAATGTAAGCTGCCTTGGAACTAGCAACTGCATCATTACACTTTTCACTCCACCATGGCAGAGCTAATTTTCTTTGCTTTCTCGAAGAAGCAGTAAAATTACAAGAATGTTGTTGAAAGGGATGACACTGTGTGATAGCATTTTTAAATAAAAGTATAAGATGACTATAACCTTTCAGGGGATCACTATAATCAAACTGACAGCTATGCAATAAATCATGAATATGTTTGGTATAATTAGTCCAGTTTAGTAGACGATTATTAGAGGAAATTTTTTTATTATTATTTGAGATATTAAAATTTGAATTTTTAAAATAGTATTTTGATATTACAGGGAAATGATAACTGCCTAAAGAATCATCACCAACATACCACTCTGAAGAAAGGGATAAAGATGGGGAAACTATTGTTAAATCAAGAGCATTTTGACGCCATGTATGAGACCCTACTGTTGTCTTGTCACCATTATTTAGAATGACAAGACCCAAATCATCTACACATTGTAGTACATCATTTCCTCTTGCATCTGTAGAGTCGCAACCCCACACTGTATTTAAAGCATTGAAATCTCCTGCAATAATCATTGGTTCCGAAAGGCTATTGAATAAATTATCTAGTTTAACTTTACTAAAAGGTGGAGAACATTGCTTGGGGCTGTAAAATGATACTAATGTAATTTTTATATTAGCAAAATTTAACTGTATGGCAATATTTTGTAAAGAGTCATCATAAAATGTATCAAGCATGCGATAACTTAATGTATTGTGAATGAAAATAGCAACACCATTATGACTATTACCAGAATCCAAACGAGCTATATTGTATCCATTAATAGAAAAGTTATGATGTGCTTGTAACCAAGTCTCACAAACAAGAGCAACATGTATTTCATTCTCATATAAAAACTGTGTAAATAAATAACGATTACTTATCAAACTCTGAGCATTCCATTGTGTGATTCTTAAACAATCCATTTAGATAATTATTTAGTATTTTTGAAAATATCCATGAGAACATCTTTAATAAACTGAGATGAAATTGATTTATTATTAGTTTTATTTTCTGTTATTATTTTAACAATTGACTTTGTAATAAGATCCATTATATCAACAGAATTAATTAATGAAAGGAACTGTTCTGGCTTAGATTTAGATGGTAATGAAGGAAAAGATTTCTCGTTAAAAAGGTCACTAAATTTTCTTTTTTCTGCCAAATCTTTACTTTCTGCAATCATTTTTTTTTTAATTGGGCAGCTCCCCGAAACACTAACATGTGGACCTTTACAATGTACACATACTGCTTTATCAGTTGAAAGGGTGCACTCTTTGTAAGTATGAGGCCCAGAACATATTGAGCATCTGATAGAATTTTTACAGAATTTAGCCATATGACCGTATCGGAGGCATTTAAAACATTGTTTCACTGGAGGTATGTACGTTAGTAAAGGAAATCGCCATCCATGAATATCTACAAATTCTGGTAATATAGACGATGCAAAGGTAATGACTATAGTGCCTGTAGGCTCCAAAACGAATCCTGAATTTGTATTAATCCTTCTCATAATGCGACGTACGCAAATTATCTTCCTCTGACTTGACAATAAAGTAAAAATTTTAAAGTTAGATAAATTTAGGGGAACGTTTCTAATTACTCCTGATATTTCTGTGCTAAAGGCTGGGATGCTCGCCCGGAACTTATAATCCTGAAGAAAAGTCTTATTGCTCAAGAAAGCATTTGCCAAATGAGACTTATCAAAGTGTACTCCTATCTTGTACTTATTCATTGATTGGAGGTATTTAATTCCTTTAACATATCGTTTTAGGTGGCTAGCTAAGGAAATAATATCCTTAGAACCTATGGGTTTTCCCTCGTCCGCAGACTCCAGGAACACCACAAAGTCAACTAGAGGTGAATCCTCGGGATACCGTCTCGTGTAATCACTAACATAATATGGCTTAAACTTATCTTTTTCTGAAATTTCTGTCTCGCTAGAATCGCTGCTGCCATCGGACGCTTCATCCGCCCAATCACCAGAGGTCCCAGTTAAGGGACGTTTTTTCTTTTTGGGCATGATGCCCTAACTTTAAAATTAATAAAAATTGCAACGATTGTATTAAATTAAATTATTATATATTATATATTAAATAAAAATATTTCTAAAGCGCGCCTTTACACTTTGCCTTCCCGCCTTTTTTTTTTTTCTCAAAATAACAAAATAATGTGACATTATTACTATTTTTTTTAAATTATTGTATGGCTTGAATATTACTAGAAAATCACTTTACTATTTTTAAACTCGTATAAAAAATGAGTATGTAGCAATTATATTTTATACTACACGATAGTCAATTAATCTTCAAGTATAATTTTCAATGTCATACAGTGTTGCCAATTTAGCTCTTTTAGAGCTAAATTTAGCTCTATTTTCAATTAATCGGCTCCAAAAAAAACAAGTTTGGCTCTTTAGCTCTTTAATTTTAACATTTTAGACCAATACTTTCTAAATTTTAGGTGTGTATCCGAATTTCATGCTGACCAACGAGTAAATTATTATTAGCCATAATTTATAATCTATGACTTGAACTACGGGGAATTCCCATATTATTTCATTCGTTTGATCATTCCGTAGACTACGGAGAAACGATCATTCATTCCTTAATTTTGGTACATAATTATTGGTGTTTGATCTTGATGGAGTACTGTCAACTGTGTTGATTATTTATTTTTAGGTGCGACTTACATTTGAAAGTGCAACATGTAAAATGTTATCGAGTAAGCCATAGACGTAACAGTTGGGAACTGTACTCTCGAAATTGTTGACGAATACGTCTACTTGGGTGAAACGATCCAGTTAGGCAGGTCCAATTTCGCGAAAGAGGTCACTCGTCGAATCCAACTCGGATGGGCAGCGTTCGGGAAGCTCCGTAAAATCTTTTCGTCCCAAATACCGCAGTGTCTCAAGACGAAGGTTTTTAACCAATGTGTGTTGCCAGTGATGACATACGGAACGCAGACGTGGTCGCTAACTATGGGCCTTATGAGAAAGCTCATGGTCGCTTAGAGGGCAATGGAGAGGGCTATGCTCGGAGTTTCCCTGCGAGATCGAATCAGAAATGAGGAGATTCGCAGGAGAACCAAAGTAATCGACATAGCCCGGATGATTGCAAAACTGAAGTGGCAGTGGGCTGGCACATAGCTCGAAGGACTGATGGCCGTTGGGGCAGAAAAGTCCTCGAATGGCGACCGCGTACCGGAAGACGCAGTGTTGGTAGGCCCCCCACAAGATGGACCGATGATCTGGTCAAGATCGCCGGAATAGGTTGGATGAGGGCAGCGCAGGACCGATCATCGTGGAGATCTTTGGGGGAGGCCTTTGTCCAGCAGTGGGCGTCTTCCGGCTGAAATGATGAAGCCATACACACAAAAATTCCGAGAAGAATGTAATGTCTGTAAAAAATGACACCATCAATGCGATTTTAACTGTCAGATAAGGATTACGACGGTCAAAAAAATGCTGCCACAAATATGAAGTGCCAAAAGATGACCTAAAACAATTGGTACCATGGCAACATAAAGGAAAACTCAGCACCAAGCACAAGTAGATTAGAATTAATTAATGTATTTGACACACAATTTCGATAGTTCTGACGAGAAATAACCGTATTTTTAAATATCTTTTATTAATCTAACAAGTTATAAAATCTGTTTTTCTACATCAACAATTAAAATTTGAATTATACACTTTTTTTAGTTCTTTTTTTTCAAAAATTTGGCTCTATTTTAGCTTTTTTTCCAAGTTCATCTCTCTCTTTAAAAAATTGAGTTGGCAACACTGATGTCATAGACACGGCGCTGTTTTTTATAACCATAACATTAGGTCATGTCAAATAGCCACGTCATTTTTGCGTTATTGAGCAAAGTATACGCGGCTTAAAATCACGGTTGGTTTTGTACCATTGGAATTATGAATCTATTCCGTTTACTCGGTGATTTATCCCACCTGTTTGCAATTATAATATTATTACTGAAAATATGGAAAACAAGATCATGTGCAGGTGAACAAACGTTAAATGGTATCAACCGGCATGCCCTGTATTTCATGTAAACTTCAGTATGGATTTCAATTTGCAGGTATATCAGGAAAGTCGCAGATTCTCTTTGCCATTGTGTACACGACGCGATACTTGGATTTGGTGACAACATTCATATCAGCATATAATACGATTATGAAGTTGGTGTTCATTCTTGCTTCATATGCCACTGTTTACCTGATGTATGTCAAATTCAAGGCAACATACGATCGCAATCATGATACCTTTAGGATTGAATTTTTGCTGATTCCTGCAGTCATACTTGCCTTGTTGATAAATAATGAATTTACAGTGTTGGAGGTCAGTACATTCAGATATTTTCCTATATCATAACATTGCAATTATTCAAATCAAAATGTTTGAATAAGTTCATTATTATCTGCGAAATTTACCCCTGAAAGAATGCCAGGTCTAGTTTGTGTGTATTTCAGTTGCATATATCTAACAATCTTGCAATATGAGGTTACAATTATTTCAATGAGTCAATCAAATTGTATTATTAGTTCATTTGCAAATTTAATAAGCTTTGAGATACTTAGAGGTAATTACAAAGTAAGCAAGCAGTTACGGTTGCCTATGGATCTAAGCCAGGGGTGATGCTAACACACTTTTCTCTGCGTCATGATATTGGAGCCTTGGCAACTAATGTTGGAACACAACTAAAGGGTATTATGGTGGACTATTTTAAAACCAGTGGTAGCTGTCATCCAGATGGCCTTGGAACCCTACCACCTTGGCTAGGTTGGATAGGCACCTTGGTTTTTAGTTGCTTTTTACAACAGGCCAACTTACAAGAGAATTGAAAATAGCTAATGATTAGCTAGACTTTTATTATTATTTTTCTATTATTTAATTTATTGCTGAGAAACACCAGACAGACATAAGGCCTACTTAGTAGTAAATAGTTACTGTGGCCTATGGATGTTTGCGACACTAGGGGCATCACAAATATGCTGCTGTTCTATAAGGGTACAGGAACCTGGGTCACTAATGCCGGAGCACAACACATGGTTATTATGGTGGCATACTTATACACCAGGGGTGGTTACCATCCAGAAGGGCTTAGGGCCCTACCAAGTAGCTAGGGTTGTTTTGTCGCCTTTTAAGACAGACAGACAGACCCTGGGTGCAGAGGATAGTATTCTTACTCTGCATGGTAAAAGTGGCTAGGTGGTTAATGATTGATTGGGCTTTAGGATTACATTATCCTTTGTTAATCCTATTTTCAAATTATGAATTTATTTTTTTGTTATTAGGTTCTGTGGACATTCTCAATTTACTTGGAAGCTGTTGCAGTTCTTCCTCAGTTATTCTTAGTCTCCAAAACTGGGGAGGCTGAAAGTATTACATCTCATTATTTGTTTGCTCTTGGATCATACAGAGCTCTGTACCTTTTGAATTGGGTAAGTTGTGTTGCGTTAAAACATAGTTTTCTACTTTCAGTAAAGTTTTAAATAGTAGATTAATAAAAGGTAGAAAGCTTAATTATACATAAATAAAAATATGATTGAGTCTATTTTTGTATTACTTTTAGTTCCAAATCGAATTTATTTGATTTGTTGACAATCAACATAGGAGTACTAACACAATCATAAATTTTTGTGTGATAAGATTAATTCAATTGAATAATATCTCCATATTAATTAAAAAGGCTAGAAAAACAAAACCAGTATATTCTTGGTTTGCCTAATGGCTTTTTAAATCCTAAACCAGACCACTACATTAGAAAAAAAAATAGTATTCTGCTTTTGTATAGTACGGCCGATGGAGATAGGCCGGCCTGAACTTTGCAGGGATGGCTGCACAGATATCATGTGTCACTATCTTGTTCATAAGGGGTGTAAGGGGCCCTACCAACATCTTCGGGGCCCAAGTCAACCTCACCTGCAAGTCGGCGCACCCTGCTGAATAACGGACGAGGCTCTGACGACGGCTTTCCTTTAGGGGTTGGGGGGTCAGACGGCAGTCGCCCCCGTAAAAGCCAAAGTTGCCAAATCAACATGGTGAGAACAAGATTACGAGATCGGCTAAGGGCTAGGGCGCCGCCGCATAACGGCGCGCAAGAGCTTCGCCCGGCTCTTGTGAGAAGTGGACAAGGGCTACCGTGTCATGGGCGGGCACGGCTAACGACGCTAGCCCCATCTCACGCAGCCCAAACATCTCGAAAGATCCGCTTCGCAACATGGAACATAGGCACGTTAACCGGACGCGCGAGAGAGTTGGCCGATGTGCTCTCCAGGCGGAGAGTGGCCGTGGCGTTCCTGCAGGAGACTCGGTGGAAGGCCAGCAGATCCCGGTTCATTGGGAATGGCTACAAGCTGATCTACACAGGTGCACCTGGTGGGGAGAATGGGGTTGCCATAGTGCTCTCGGAGGAGTTCCAGAATGACATTTTGGAAGTGAAACGTCATAGCGACCGACTTATGGTCGTTAGGGTGCTTATCGATGGGATAGTTACCCACTTGATAAGTGCCTATGCGCCACAGGCCGGTTGTGACGACGCCGATAAAATAGCGTTTTGGAATCTACTCGGAGAAGTGCTCCGTGGAATCCCATTATCACAGGGGATCGTTTTGGGGGGTGATCTGAACGGTCATGTGGGTGATGAATGTGGGGAATTCGAGCGTGTTCACGGTGGATTTGGGTACGGCAGCCGCAACGCAGAAGGGGAGGACATCCTCAATGCGTGTGCGGCGGCCGACCTTGCCATCGTGAACACGTATTTCAAAAAGAGACCCGAGCATCTCATCACCTACAGGAGCGGGAAGAATGCTACCCAAATCGACTTCCTACTCACTAGGAGACACCACATCAGCAAAGTAGCCAACTGCAAGGTCATACCCGGTGAGAGTCTCACTGCACAACATCGTCTGCTTGTCATGGACCTCTGCGCTAAGCCTAAAGACACGTATACCGAGCGCGTTCAGCGCCGAATCAGGTGGTGGCTGCTTGATGAAGTCACGTCCCAGGAGTTCGCCTTAGCTGTCGGTGACAAGTGCACCGGTGGTATGGGCGAACCAGTTCAGGCTTACTGGGACAAGATTCAGGCGGCTATCCTTGGGTCGGCGAAGGAGGTGCTTGGGGTGTCTAAGGGTGGCGCAAGTGTGACAAGGAGACATGGTGGTGGAACGACACAGTCCAGAGGGAGACTAGAGCGAAGAAAGCCCTCTTTAAGAAGTGGCAAGCGTCCAGATCTCCTGAAGACCGCGACGCATACCGGGTAGCAAAGCGCGCCACTAAGAGAGCTGTTGCCAGAGCCAGGCGAGACCACTTACAACCACTTTACGATAAGTTGGAATCGTCTGAGGGGCAGAAGCTCATCTATAAGTTGGCGCGCTCCAGGGTCAAAGCGGCACAGGACATTTCCAAGTGCCGCTGTGTAAAAGACCCTGTGGGCAACCTGCTATGCGAGGACCTCGCGGTGAAGGAGAGATGGCGCTCGTATTTCCACGAGCTGCTGAACACGCAGCACAAAGAGGTGCAGCCGCCTGATCTTCCTCCGAATCAAGGACTAGTGCCACTGATAACGCCTGCAGAAGTCCAGAATTGTCTTCGCCGCATGAAGAATCGGAAAGCTGTTGGATCCGATGGAGTCCCCATCGAAGCCTGGAAGGCGATGGGCTCTCGTGGTGTGGGCATCTTAACAGACCTTTTCAACCGGACACTCCTCACCGGTACGATCCCGAGCCAATGGAGACTGAGTATCATTACTCCAGTCTTCAAAGGCAAGGGGTCGGTGCAGGAGTGCGGTAGTTACCGAGGAGTTAAGGTCATGTCCCACACCATGAAGCTCTTCGAAAGGGTTATCGACTCTCGGATTCGACAGGAGTGCACTGTCTCGGATTGTCAATATGGGTTTCGCCCTGGTCACGGGACAATGGACCCTGTTTTTGCCCTAAGGACTGTCGCGGAGAAATACAGGGCGAAGAATACGCCTCTGCATTGCCTGTTTCTCGACTTGCAGAAGGCCTTCGACTGTATTCCTCGCGCGATAATCTGGTGGGCATTGCGGTCCAAAGGGATTCCAGAGGCCTATGTTGACATCATCCGAGACATGTACCGTGACTCCGATTCCGTAGTTCGAACCGCTGTTGGCGACACCAAACCTTTCCCCATCACCGTCGGGGTGCACCAAGGATCCGTCCTTAGTCCGTTTCTGTTTAGCGTGGTATTAGACGTATTGTCAGACAGCATCAGAAACTCACATGAGCAGCCCCCGTGGTTGCTCATGTATGCTGATGATATCGCGCTGGCAGATTCGGACAGGGGTAGGCTGGTGCGACGTGTGAAGGCGTGGAAAGAGTCGCTTGAGAACGGTGGTCTGAAGCTCAATGTGGCGAAGACCGAGTACTTGGCCTGTAACTCCACAGATCCCACACCCGTACGCATAGACGGCAACAAGGTCGAGCGCACGGACTTTGTGAAATACCTGGGATCTGTGTTTCATGCATCCGGTGACATCGATTGCGACGTCAAGGCACGCATTGCTGCCGCGTGGGCCAAATGGCGTGAGGTAACTGGTGTCATTTGTGACCCCAAGATGCCGGTAAAGTTGAAGGGACAGGTTTATAAGACCATCATTAGGCCTGTCCTTTTATACGGCTGTGAAGCGTGGCCGGTGTTAGAGCGACACAAGCAGGAGCTGCGTGTCACGGAGATGAATATGCTGCGGTGGATGTGTGGAGTGACGCGGAAGGACCGCGTTAGGAACTCCCGCATTCGCGGCAGCCTTCATGTCCGTGACATTGCGGATAAATTGCAGGAGTGTCGGCTCCGATGGTATGGCCACGTTTTACGGCAACCGGATGCTTACGTGGGAAACAAATGTCTGGCCATGCAGCTTCCGCCGGGCCCCGGCAGGAGGGGTAGACCCAAAAAGTGCTGGCTTGACGTCGTAAAGGGTGATATGCGTGCCAATGGTCTCACTACCAGGGATGCTGAAGACCGTGCGAAGTGGAGAAGAAAAAGTCGGAAAGCGGACCCCGGGCGCCGAAGCGAGAGTTTGGGCTGCAACCGGGATGCATCGCTGAGATGATGATGATGATGATGACTATCTTGTTCATAAGTATTGTATTGTCACATAGAAAAGATGTCATTTTGTGTTTGTTGTTATTGATTGTTATTAGTTTTGCTTTTTGTTATAATTTTATTTGTTGACTTTTATAATTTTATTGTTGATTAGTTTTACATTTAGTGTTTCTTGTGAAACATGTCAAACATAATACGGTACACTGTCAGGCGAGAGAAATAATTTATAATGTGTAATATATGGAGCAATAGAGCAATGAAAAATATTAAATATATGGAGAATATGGAAGCTCAGATATAAAAATACATTAATGTTTAAACTTTCTATGAGCATTTTGTAATGATTACAATTTTATATACACTATTACTTGATAGTATAATTACAATTAATTTTTATTTTAAACAATAATAATATCTAAAAATAGTCCATTTCTTATTTATTTTTATTATAAACTTTTTTATATTTCGAGCTAACTCTTCTAAAAAATATTTTAATTTACTTACCTACAAACTTGCTTTCATGTTTATTTAAAATAGTTTTTAATTAAAGTAATATATGTATTATTATTTTCTTTGTTAATAAACAAGTAGTAATTCAAATAAAATTAAACTGGACGTCACAATGGACCATAGTGAAAACTAATGAACCATTCTTGATTAAATTTAAGTTTTTCTTTATCCAATTAATAGTTTCGGAAAAATTTAATATACATACATACACCTAAGCATACACCATTCAATAATTAATATTACATATGTTTGTATCGAATTGATAATCTCCTTTCTTTAGAAGTCAGTTAAAAATGGGAACAGTTGTCTTCTCGACTGTACATGCGTAGAGCTTCACTTATGTCTAACTTCAGGCCGGCCAAGATCCGTTGGCCGTACTATACAATATTGCTGAGTATTCTAATATTTGTTAATAGATAATAGTGGCTCTTAAGAATGTTTTCACATTAGTTGCTTTTAATAAAATTAGGTTAAAGTCATTAGTTGTACTTGCATTTATTGAAACCATTTTTCATGAAACTTATATTACAATAAGCAAACAATATTGTACCAAGATGTTAGTAAAAACTGTTATTGAAATATAGTCAAATTGTTTCAGAAGCTTTCAATTGTATTAAACTTGAACTATTTTATCCTCTTTAAATTTCTTGCTTATAAGGAAAGCTTAAACTACTAACCTTAAAGCTTACTTCTTAGCTTTAAGTTTCTTCAAGGCGACCAGTGCATTAGCAATGCCTCTGGTGTTGCAAAATGGGGCTGTTAGCCTGTGTGCTGCTGAATTCCACTGATAATTTTTTAAATTAATTTGCAGGTATACCGCTATGTGGTTGAAAGTCACTACGATGCTATTGCTATTGTGGCAGGTGTTGTGCAAACTGTCCTCTATTGTGATTTTTTCTATCTGTACATTACAAAAGGTAAGTTGTTATTTATTTAGTAGTTAGTATAACATGAAGGTACGGGACTATGACCTTCAAAGATCTAATTGACCTTACCATGTGCACCATGCTAAGACGAGGCTCTAGTTCCAGGGTTTCCTTTTGAGGTTGAAAGGTTTAGATTACAAGTGGGCTGCGACAGTATATGTAAAAGGTACCATGGTAAAACAAAAAAACATAGCCTCATGACCATACTCAGCTGTGGAACAGGCTTCAAAATGAAAATTTGGAATGAAACTGTAACTATTGATGATGAAGATGAGGAGAAAAGGGGAAAAATTTATTAATTTAAATTACTGTATAGATATATTTTTAAAGTGGAGTGTAAGTGTGACACCACGAAGATTTTGTGATCCCAAGGAGATTTTTACTCTCAAAAGTGTTGTTGCTTGTGTAAAAGCTAAAAAATATTTGTAGCAATGTGTATAAATTAATAAGTGAACTCTTACCAGAATTCAGCAATAAATTCATTACATTAATTCTGGTGTCTATTAAAATGCTTAAATAATAACACCCCATAATGTCCAACTGCATGGCTTGTGTTTCGCCCTAGAGGGAACAAACAGTAGACCCGCCCTGTATGTCCAATGCGGATTGGCGAGTAACACATATCAGTGATCTCAGTACGACGTTTTCCTTCACCGAGCAATTTTGTTATGTACATTAGTATATGTCAATCATTGACCTTGATCTCAAAGTCTGACACCAGCTACAGCTTAGTAAATAATTCTATTGTTTTAGTGTTAAAAGGCAAGAAGTTGCAGCTACCTGCTTAAGAAGACTTCTCAGTGTGACAGTAATGTGTGTGAAAATATTTGGTGTGAGCCAATACCTAAGATCTAGTTATACTTATTTTACAATTAGCTAATTATTAATACATTGAAAATGATTTGTACAGTCAGCGCAATAATAAGCGTCCTATTTAATTCTACATTTATATTATGTATATTTTTAATAAGTATAAAATCTTACACCTATTTTTTTTAATATTACCATTCCATTTGCTTAAAATTGCTATAATACTAAAAACTACTTTTTACAAATTATCAATGTTTGTCAAAAATGTAACATACGTTTTTTTTGAAGGTAAACAAAAATAATTTTAATAGTTTTGAATGACTTTTAATTTGTTGTCAGTTGATGAAGTATGCAAATCTAAGAAAGTATTTAATGTAATAACAATTCTTAATATTTTTTTATAATGCTAAAATTAAATTGCATTATTTCTTGTAATTAATTATTCGTGAAATAAGGCTGAAAATGGCTTTTAACTTAATGTTACTATTATTGCATGACTGTACATTAGAAAATAATTATTCTGACTAGATTTGGTACAGTGCAATCTTTAATTGAATTATAGTGGTTTTAATGACACCATTTTCATTGAATATTTTATACTTGAAATAAACTTATGTTCTTGATTTATGAGAATTTTTTGTTATACCTTTTATTTAGAATAATATTCGTTAGTATTATACCTGTGTGCTGAAGAGATGTATGGGATGAAGGAACACCTTCCATACATTGTCACACACTATCTTTAAGTATCCATTAGTGTCATTACCTAATAGAAGTTAACTATTATGATTAACACGCTGATAAGTGTGAATATAACACTATCCGTGACTTTATCTTTGATATACATTAAGATTATGTAATGGATAACAATTGCTTATCATAGTAAAACATTAAGTAATAAGACTTGTAGCACCCAACAATATGAACGCACGTTGGTTTTTAGATCAAATATTAAAACTAGTGCTAAGTCTAAGGTTCAAGAATAAATAAAATTTCCAATGATATCCGATATTTTATTTCTCACTACATAATATGGCCGCATAAGTATCGAAGTCGGCGACGTGTACTTGTTCCTGCAAATTGAACGACTAGAATAAATCATTAATTTAAAAATTAGTTGAAGTCATTGAACCTGTTTATCGAAGTAGCGATGTTCCGAATTTAAAATATGGCATTCTGATAACGTTTTTTATGTGCGTTATAATTAATATAGGTTTATTACCATAGCTAATCCAGGTCAAGCAAATTATTAAAGCTGTTTGATACTTTATAATTAACTGGAAATAATTTGTGACAGAATATTCAAATTTACGTATACTAAAATTTAAAGGCTCCTATACATAGACGATAATACAACTTTCGACCTCTTACCTATTTTATTGATTGCATTTCACATTGGGACAAGTAGGTATATTAAATATTGTTCCAACAAAATAAAAGTTGAAACCATTGCAATATTTTCGATAATCTGAGTGTTTTGGAATTTAGATATAGAGATTTTCCATTATTCTGAGTTTGCTTTAAGTATTCTTTTCGTCATGTGAATGTCACTTGTAGATTCGTACATTGTTTAGCTATTTTATGAAGAATTTAATTTTTAAGACTCCAACTCAAAATAATTCTTTTAAATACATGTTTAAAACTAATTTTTATTTACCATCAACATTGTATTGCTACTCATCAATTTGAAAATACCATTTTCTAACGTGGCTTCATTCAAAATTCCTGTGTATGGTATTCCAATATGTAAACATTCCTTAATCTGTAAAAAAAAACGAATTTTTAAACAAATATTCTAGTTACAAAGTAAATAATTTATTTAAAAAAATCAATATTATAGATTATATCATCTCATCATCAGATAAAGTATTTCTTAATAAGCTGTTCAATATGAAGACATTTTTATGGAAGACCCTTAATGTTTAATGTCTTAATCGAAAAAAATTATAAGGTGCACTTGATATTGTTCCTAAGCAATTTTTATGAATGCTTGATATAATTGAAATTTACCTGAAGATCCAAAGGGAGAGAAAAATTAGGAAGCAGTGATGTAATTTTCTGTAAACTTAACTTATAATGCAATAAAGAGGCAAGCTCATCCAAGTTTTTAGTAGTGGCAACACCTAAAACAGTTTTAAGTAATGAATGTAAAAGGTTGAAGTTCCGAATGAACATCAGTGAAAGAGAGGAGCCTGGACGTTATTTTAGGTATTTTGTATGCATTTAAAAATAAGTTTTTGTACAATAAAGAATAACAAGGAATCCTAACAATATACAAATAGAAGACGAGTGCGTATTGAGGGCAGAAACAAGAGGTATTCTACTGTACATCAAACAGGTGTATCGCGACCTTGGCGGCATATAGAAGTTTTGCACCTCTACACACAAATTTTTATTTTTAGTTATATTCAACAATTCATATTTAGAATAATTACCATCAGTATCCACAGCAAATGCAAATTTATAGGGAGCTATCTTCCTATGCAGCCTCAAATACTCCTCCTTATTATCATTTGTGATTCCATCTAATAATATAGTCAACAATGCACTTTCAATCGACATTGTACACTTCAACACTGAGTTGTTGAGTTCCTGAAAATGTGAGAATAATTCCTATCTTATATTTCTATTTATTTTAATACTAAATGTTACTTCTGTTTGTAATAATCAATTATACAACTGATCAGTCACTCAATTTGCAATTTTATATAAATCAATCCATTTTTACTTAATGTTCTCTGATCAGGATGATTAGTCCTACTAATATTTTATTTTTCAAAGTTGTCCATACTACATAAAAGGAATGTGTTATGATTGTGCACAGATTATTGTTTTACTATAAAAAATATATGTATGGTCGTCTAGTAATCTATAAAATTATATACACATATTAAATTAAAAATATAAATACTTTGCCATTTTCACTAGACTTTACTGTAATAATTTCTACAGGGCGAGTTCCAGACGGAAATTGTGCCAAAATATTCACTCTTGCCTCATTGTTTCTTTGTTGTATATCATCTATTCTAAATAGACTCGGCGTAGTAGTCACCTAAAGATAAAAAACCACTTTAGTACAAGTAAAAGGCTATAAATTGTTATTACATATGTATTGTTTAATAAAGTGGATTAAAGGTTATATGAGAAAGCAGTGTGCAGGTTTTCTCCTTCAATATTAGTGTGAGATAGGCGTTGGTATGCAATACAGGCAACAAAACTACCTATGAGGTGCCTGTCATAGTAGAAATCAAGCTGCAACCTATTTCCATCCTAAATTGGTTGTAACTTAATACCACTAGCACCTACACCTATCCTACTACCTATTATAACAACACCAAGGGAGTGTCATAAAAATGAATTTTGACGTTAGTCAATATAAAACTGATACACTGTTTTAAACAAAATCACTATAAACAATTTTATCAGAATATATTTCAGAAACTTCTATGTACTGCAATAAATGTTAATAAGTACATTTGTACTGCAATTAAACTTACAGAACTCCACCAAAACTTTCTATATCTCTGCCATTTAATAAAATACTGCATATAATCCTGATGAGGTACGAATATATTGAATTCTAGTTGAGTATCATTTTCAGGAGCCCAACTGTCTAACTTATGGTGCAATATACTTTGATCTGTGTAATCTGGCAACTGTACTGAAATGATTCCACAAGGCAATGCTTTAGTTTTTAGATTTTCTTTGCTCTTGTCTAAATAAATTGTCATGTGTTTGTATGTTTTTCCATAAATAAAACGAAGCCAGCTCAAATATAAATTCTTCATTAACATCCTACTTGGAATATTAACTTTATACTTAACAGCACTATTTGATATATCTATAATACTAAAAAGGTTTTTCATTTGTAACAATTTAAGTAGGTCACTTTTCATTTTGCTTTTCTAATGGTGATATATATACTGCCTTCTTTAATGGTGATAATATACTGCCTTCCTCAATTTCTACTTCATGTAGAGGTATATTTCCTATTGGCGCCACAAAGTACTCATCCTCTATTACAGATGCATTTTTTAATATATCTTTTTGACAATTTCCTTGAGTTATTTCATCTGTTCTTAAATTCAGATTTCTGGAAACAAAATACATATTATTTTTATAAAAAATAATTAATCAACCATATTTATAACTTAAGTTTCTCAAACTGTACCTAACCACCAATCCATCAATAACTAATATATTTATGAACAGATTCCCATTTAGGCTTAATTTAGAAATGGTATACAAAATGTATAGCTGTTTTAAGAAAAAGTGCAAAATGATCTGCTAAAACAACAGTGCCATAAAGAGTTAAACCGATACAAATTATTCCAGTCACAATGAAGTCTGTCATATATGTGAGTTTTTCTCCATGCAGGGGCAGAGTAAGAATATTAACCCCTGTGGCCGGGGTCGGCATGTCATAAAAGGCAACAAAACAACCCATGCTAGCTACGTGGTAGGGCCCCAAGCTCATCTAGACAGTAACCACTCTTGGTTTTAAGTATCCCGCCATAACCTTGTTGTGTTCTGGCATTAGTGACCCTAGTGTTGCAAAAATCCATAGGCGACAGTAACTGCATACTGTTAAATGAGCCATCACCCTGTCTGCTGTTCCTCAGCAATAAAAAAGTGACTATGGGCAAATTTCCTTTTATTTAAGTCTCCTGTAAAATCAATATGGTTAAAGGTACAGATTTTCATTATACTACCGGCACACTATGATGGCCGTTTAGCCCTTTGTCCACTCCATGAAGTTTCGTATTAATTAGTAATTACATCTGAATTAGCAAATTGCTGTTCTTTGCTGTCAATAACTGCACGTTGCTATTGACAATAAAGAACAACAATTTGCTACTTCAAATGTAATTAATAAGAAACTTCATCAGTGGACAAACGGCCATCATAGCGTGCCGGTAGTATAGTGAAAGTATATGCAATTTGAATCAACACTTCAAAGAAAAAAAATTGAATTCTTTAAATTTATTAATGGATTTAAATGAGTAAAAAGGGTATACATACTCATTTTCCAGCACTGAATACAGCGGTTCAACTTTATCAGTGTCAATGTGAAGAATTTTGTTGGCAAAGTTTATAGAATCTTCCAACACTTTAATACCTTCTGGAGTATTATATTTCACCAATGAAAGTCTTTCCAATAACGCTAATGTACTGCGATCTATCTTCACTGCTTGGGTTTCAACTTTTTCTAAAGTTCTAATAGGATCAGCGGGCACTTTACTCGAAAATTTTTTAAACGAACAGCGTGCTAAATTATGTTGTATTTTACGAAAACTGCAAAATAATAGTCGATATTTCATTATTGACTGAAATCTTTGAAGAAAATAGAATTTTATTAGGTACTAAACTAAACGACTCGCGGTTTTATTTCGCCGCTTTAAGTTTTTTGTTTCTTCTTTTACTTGTATGACTTCAATACTTTAGGTTAGGCACCGAATTTTTAGAATTTTGAAAATGAACAAAAAGTATTAAATTAAATTTCATTTGACACTGACAACTAAATTTATCAATTTTTTTTTTTTTTTATTATATATTGTTATAAAGTCATTCCATAAAAACTATGTATTTTTTGACTCTCATAAGCTTTATTAAGCAGTTTTGCTATCTATACCTATTTAAACTAAGATATTCTTCTACACTTTGCATCAGCCAATTTTAATTAGTGCCTAAAGCATTGAAACCACAAATGAATCCTATTTTAATCTACTACCGTTTCGGAGTATTTATAGCTGAGGGAGAAGAAACGGCGAAAGAAACTCCCCCGCAACACATCTATTCTACGTGTATTTATGTATTGTATGGATTGTGTACGTCTATAGGCTATGGGGGGCGGAAGGCATCCCTAAACCTATTCTGTCAGGCTGGTACATCAAATATTTGTGTCAATTGGTTTTCTTACATTTATATGACGAAATCAGCATTAAAAGGTTGCAGCCATAAAATAAAAAACTTAGTGTACAAATACAATACAAATAATAAAATTGTCAATGTCAGTCAGTACAATTACATTTCTGTCAACTGTCACAACAAAAAAATAACCTTTATCAAATGTAGTAAATGTAAATTGTTAATATTGATTAAATATTAACAAATTTCTACCGTACATAATTATTATAATTTTGTTTCAGAGCAACAGGTATCAAGCCATTTTATATCTTAAATTGCCATACTGTGTGTTATGTTTAATTTCAAAATCTTATGGTGGAAGATGTTTTACGCAAGATGATGTAAAATATTGATTCAACATATTTTTATTATTGTTCCAGAAAATATGAAGAAATATGCCCGCAGTCACTTATATGACAGACTTCATCGAGGCTCTGTATTAGTTTGTATCGGTTTAACGCTATACGGCACTGTTCTTTTAGCAGACCATTTCTACAAATACTTTAGATATGTCCGGCCGCAGATAGAAGCTGCGAAAGCTGCTACCCAACGCGAACTTTTGGCAGAAGGCTCATATGAAAAAATATTAAAAGAATGATGTAATTCTTTGTAAATATTAAGTTATAAATGAGTTAATTAATATTGTATATTAGTGCTAAATGTTGCTTTTGATTAAATAAAATGAAGTAGGCTGTTTGGTGTATATTATTTATAATTTAATGTCTATAATTATACACTTTACATAGTTGAGTTTGCTAATCAACTGATTTATTCTGTATCTAGAGTTTTTTTTGACTTTCTGTTTCTCCAGATCCAAGAGACTCCTGCAGGAGATTGTGTCAGCATATTCAAGTGATTTAATAATAACATATGATACCTGAATATACTTGTAACACACCAGGGAAAATACTTCAGAATGAAGTTCTAATGATTACTGAATATGTATAGAATTGTAGATATGTAGACATGTACATTCCTAAGCTGTTGACTGTAACAAAGCCTTCAACCCCATTGAGACTTAGGTTGCTCTAGATTCTTTGCTATGGTGTCATATCAATTGGCTGTACATTGAGGTGTTAAGTTGCTATATGAAGCAAAATTCATAATCATTAAGATCTAGGGCCCTCCGGCCCTCAGTAGAAGCCAACCTCATCTTGTAGTGGTACAAGGGGATCATATTCCCATTCCTATATCATATTTCCCTGTCATATATATAGCATACCCCATATCATATTAGTTACCTGGTAGCTAGCTCTGTAGTGGTTCTTACACTTGGAAACCTATCTTAAAGGTCCGGGGGTTGTAATCCCATGATGGCATGTACAGCTTAGGCAATTTCTCTCGTTTAATGTGTATATTATAGCATAATTTCCATGTATCAATGGTGAAGGAAAGCATAGTGAGGAAGCATAGTCAGGTTGCTGTTAGTCGGATTGTGCCTTTTCCCGATATAGATGTCGACGTTGGCGACAATCAGCGATGGAGTGGAGCATAAGTGACACATAGGTGAGAATTTTAGTAGTAGTATTCGGTAAGCGCCTTCAAAAATGGAGATTCGCGTGCAGTTAGTTGCAAGTTGTGACTTGACACACGATTACGAGAATATAATTATCCTCTAAATAAAAATAAGTTGTCTGCGTGTTATCGTTGGTTGGTGACATTTTTGAGAAGCCAATTACGTTTTATTGATGGTTACGAGTATTATTGAAAGGCGTTATCTAAGGATTATGTTTCACACAGGTACACATCTGCAGTGTACGAGTACATTTTTAGTCGTTAAACGTCCATGTTATACACGGGACTCGCTGAGATTTTTCCAGCGCTTCCAACGATATGGGGTTTTTGACTGTAACCACCTGCTACCAGACGGTCCGTTTGCCTGTCTGCTGAATTCCAGCTATAATTTTTTTTAACTTTACGATGATGTATTTAAGATAAAAGTTATGCGTCTCACAATTCAGTTTATAATTTTGTAATATTAACAATTTATACACATTTGGGAAATTTATACTGCTAATGAAATAAGGAGTAGGTCGTTTTATTTCGTTAACAGCTATTTCTCTAAGTGGTCTATCTTTACTAAACTAAGCGCGCGTTTTTGCGATATTGTCCTTGGAATATTTTTCTTGTACAAAAATATACGTGTGGCGCGCATCGGTTCACATCACACGCCACCATAGAAAATACCGTTATGCGTGGGCACCGCTCTCTGCTGTTTAGGGGAAGCTCATCCAAGGGCTTACGACAGTCAGTACGTCGTCCACCGCACACCAAGACGGAAGGTTGCGCTCGCCTCGTAAACGGCCGCGCACCCGCAAATAAACCGGCAATCGCGAAAGCCGTTAAACCCTATTGTAACGTAGTTTCTAATTTTGTATTCTCGAATTATTTTGTCATAACGGTAACTATTGTATCTTATATAACGTAACTTATTAACAATACAGTGTATCTTCACAAATCCCGTTGTTTAATTTCTATTTTTAGTGCTTTTTTCTTTTTCGCTAATTTGGGTTGGGACTCGAAAGCGCCCACATACGAAAGATAATGGCCCATTTTTGTATTTATATACAGGCATTTTCCATTTGATTAACTACAAAAGATCAAATGGAACGATGCCCCATTTTTGCTAGCTGTTAATTAGCGAAACAATCAATTTCTCAACTGTTGTGATTCTATAAGAAAGTAGCTTTTTTAAGAAGGTTCGCCCTTATGCCTATTTTAGATACTTCGAAAAAAAGTTAATCTCGTAGTCAAGTCTGTTCTAAGTCACGCTTGCAATATATCCTAAGAAAGCGTTGTCATAATAAATGGCCAGATAGAGGGCTGGTCACGTGCAGGTCGTGCCATTTATACTTCTTGTGAACATCGAAGGAAGTGCTGCAATTACCTGTGATGGATAGTGAGAGTTAGACGCGGTCGTAAGGGTCGCTCCATCCATATAACTTTCTTATCTACCTTCGTAGGGAAACTTTATGACATCTTTACGCGATTTGAAAAATATGGCCGACCTTTAATATTTAATAGTCGCCTCTGTGGCGGAATGAGTCAGCCAATCAAGCACGCCTTGCTTGAAACTTTCAGTTCTAATGTATATTTAGAAATATGATCCATGTTTTTAAGAGAATCAATTCAGGCATGAGAATTGAGTACTTCATTCTTATTGAAAACATTAGTAAAATATTCCAAATTGCGATGGTTACCAAATACCGTTGTTAGGATACTAGTAGCAAAGGAGTAGCAAGAGAAAAAAAAATATACTTGGGAGTAACGGGTTAAATGGCAGTAATGCTGCAGTCACTTAGTGAACACGAATTAATCCAAATTGAATTCATCAATCAAACGTGATTTGTGTTAGACTAAATAGAACAGGAGATTGGTGACACGGAAATGTAGATATGTGTTGCAGAGAAATTACGATGAACTCAGAAAGTTCGAAACTAGCACATCCCCGATAACCTTATCCGCAATACGCTTCACATTTCGCACGGCGTTGCTTTACATTTACTGGTCTACTAGCCGCAAGAAGATCGGGTATGAGACCCTGAATGCTCACTACTAAGATTGCTGACAACTATAGGAATGGAGAAAACAATTAAATAACTAATATAAAGAAAATAAAATGTACATTATTTGAAATGCTTTTTATCCTACCATTTCTTCGCCAGATTAATAATTTTCATTCAACTTCGTTTTGACTGTGGTGGTCTGAATCGATCGATTAGAAGCGGCAAGATCTCCGGTTTTCACTACGATTGTTATTTTTCTGTTTTCTACCTTCAGTGATAAATGTAGACTTATGTATTTATTAAAGGTTCATTGTAGAAATAGGTTTTTTACGTAGTATTTTTTGGATTTACGTCGAACGTTAGTTACAGATTTTTTTTTTTTATTGCGTAGGACAGCAGACAGGCTGACAGCCCGCTTAGAATTTAGCAGTTACCGTCGCCTATAGGTGTTTGCAATGCCAGTGGCATCGCAAACACGCTGCTGTCCCATAAGGGTACAGGAACTTGGGTCACTAATGCCGGAACACAACACAAAGTTATTATGGCGGCATACTTAAGACCAAAGGTGGTCGCCATCCAGACGGGCTTGAGGCCCTACCACGTAGCTAGGTTGGGTTGTTTTGTCGCCTTTTACGACAGGCCGACTCCGGCCACAGAGGTTAGTATTCTTTCTCCGCCCCTGCACGGACAGATTTAATTTTCGTTGCAAATCTGGGCTTGCATAATACTCGTATGTATCTATATGTATTTAAAAATAATTCTATACGAAGGGTGTTCAATAAATAGTGATAATGCGACACATTCTCCTTGGAAAGAAAAAAAATACTGACAGGCATATCCCAGACATTAATTATAATGATAATATGATAATAAAAACGCAATCATCTCTCTTTTGTTTTTTAAAAATAGAAGTCATTTGTTTGCTTCGTGTTGGAACGTGTTCTTAAAAATGAATAAAATTGAAGTTCGTGTGGTAATAAAATATCTGCTTGAAAAATTTTACTACGTAGCTGATAAATCAAGACTTGAGAGCAACATTAGGGGTTCATGCTCCTCCATATTCTACGGTTGCGCGTTGGTGTGCTGAATCAAATGATTAAAAAGTTGAAAACATTGTCTTGACGGATCGTCGTGTTATTGTAAGTTTTATAGCAGTAGAAATAGGAAGTGTCTATAATATTATACATGTAGCCACCGTATATTAAGGAACAGGGAAGCTCTGAAAAGTCATCATACATAATCGTCGGCCACGTCGCATATGTACTATCCACGAAGCATCGCCCTCAACTTCATTACATTTCTCGGAAGAGACTTCGGGCGATAATAATAACAACGTACATATTAAATCGACAACGCGACCACACGCTCACTACGCAACGTCTCAGCCGGGAATGACCGCGAGCCGCGAACGGCGCGAACGCGCGTATCAACATCGCCTGCGGAGGCGGCGTGCGGGACGAGGACTCGACCAAATTTCGAGGAAACGATAATCCTGTTGTCAAGCCATGGTTGAAATATTCAATTTCCAAGAATTTGTGATTATTTGTATCGTGTAAAAACACCTGCATTTGTTTACTTTTTAAACGCTTCTGATTGGTCGACGATCCCCAGCCAATTCGTATATAAAGAGCACGAATTTTGAAATAAATTATTCAGTACGGGATCAGTACTCAATACGGCTTCCGTATTGATTCAGCTAAACCATCCCTGGTGTTGTTTCATTTATAACCCAAATGGTGACCCTCTGAAACACTGAACCCGGTCACCAAAGTGGTGACCCCGACGTGATCCACCGCCCGGCGTGATTATATCACCCGTCACCCGACGTGGTCATACTGCCCGTCAGCCGACGTGATCTGTCAGCCGACGTGATCATTACGCCCGACGTGATCTGTCACCCGACGTGATCCAACGGCCGACATTCCATCCGTCAACCGACGTGATCTGTCACCCGACATGATCCGCCGTCCGGCGTGATTATATCACCCGTCACCCGACGTGGTCATTCTGCCCGTCAGCCGACGTGATATATCAGGACACCGAACCTCTGCCCGAAATTCCCAAAATGGAAGAACAGAGCAACAGCACCAGACATACTGAATCCACGTCGAAGCAAGCCGCCGGTATCTCCCTCACCATGAGGCTACCACCATTCTGGCGCGACAGACCCAGGCTATGGTTCATCAGCTTCGAAGCCGCAACGAACGACCTCAACAAAGGCCAGTCACAGCTCGCCCAAATGGTTATCGCCCAACTCGAACGCCAGGACATCGAGCAGATAATGGATCTCCTGTACAACCCGCCAGATAACCAGTACGACGCTATTAAGGAGAGACTCATATCAGCGTATGAAGAATCGGACAGCCGGCAATTCCAAAAGCTTCTCTCCGAAATGGAACTCGGCGACCAGAAGCCTACACAGTTACTACGTCGTATGCGTAACTTGGCACGAGACAAAGTACCCGCCGCCACCCTACGTCTTATGTGGATCAACCACCTGCCACCACACGTTCGATCCGTGCTTGCCGTAAGCGAATCCTTTAGCAGCAAAGCAACACTGGAGGAACTTGCGCTACTCGCCGACAAAATACTGGAGCAAACCGCTGCATCCGAAGTCGCAGCCATCAAGTCGCCTACAACCTTACCTCCATCACCACCGTCAGATACGCAATATCTCATCAACGAGATACGAAAACTCTCACTAGAAATCGCCGAAATGAAGTCACAAAATCATCGCCGCAATCACTACGATTCTCGCCGTCGTGATACTCCAACATCACGGCAAACGCATCATCACCGCAGCAGAGAGAACTCGCCATTACAGTACTGCTACTACCATCAACGCTTCAAGGAAAAAGCCAGACGCTGCACGACACCATGCGCATTTAAAAGAAACGCACAGCACAACACAACGACTACATCGGTAAACTAGACCGAACGCTGGCGGAGGCGGATACCAGCGTTCACAGTCAATCCTACCGCCTGTACGTCACCGACAAAAACTCACATTTATCTTTCCTGGTCGACACCGGAGCCAACGTATCCGTGCTACCAAGAAAGAAGGGACAAATTGCAACAACACTACCATTTAAATTATACGCAGCAAACAACACGACGATTGCAACATATGGTGAGAAGACATTAACACTCGATCTCAACCTTCGACGCCCGTACAAGTGGAAATTCATTGTAGCCGACGTGTCTAAGCCCATACTCGGAGCCGACTTCCTTAAACACCATCAACTCATCGTAGACCTGCAGAATCGAAGATTAATTGACGGTGTCACACAACTAAAAGTCAATGCCCCGCTACGAGTATCAAATACACCCACCGTGCGCAGTATCGATATGTCACAACCATACCACGACATTTTAGCAGAATTCCCTGGTGTCACAAGACTGTCATCGATGCACTTAAAGTCCAACATCAACGTTGAACACTACATCGAGACCACAGGACCACCTATACACAGCCGAGCACGTCCTATACCACCCCATCGCTACGAAATCGTCAAAAAAGAATTCGAAAACATGATAGAACAAGGACTATGCAGACCAAGTAAGAGTCCATGGTCATCACCCCTTCACATCGTCCCGAAGAAAAATGGTGACATAAGGGTATGTGGTGACTATCGACGTCTCAACGCCGTAACGAAGCCCGATCGCTATCCTGTACCTCGAGTCAAAGATTTCACACATCACCTATCTGGAAAAACCGTATTCTCTACAATAGATCTAAATAGAGCTTACCAACAAATTAACGTCAGAGAAGAGGATATTGAGAAGACTGCCATCATCACACCGATGGGCCTGTTCGAATTCCCTCGCATGTGCCCCGGACTCAAGAATGGCGGGCAAATATTTCAAAGATTTATTCACGAGGTACTCCGCGGACTCGATTTCGTATTTCCGTTCATAGATGATTTGGCAATTGCGGGAACCGAAGAAAACCATAGGGAACAACTCCGTACCGTACTAAAACGACTAGAAGACCACGGAATCACTATAAACCCCGCTAAATGCAACCTCGGCAAAAGCGAAGTGCAATTTTTGGGCTACACCGTATCAAAAGACGGAATTAAACCACCACAAGATAAAATCAAGGTCATTACAGAATACCCCAAACCGAGAACAATAAAAGAATTACGAAGATTTCTCGGAATGATAAATTATTATCGCGATCACATTCCCAACGCCGCCAGTATACAAGCACCGCTGAACGCTTATCTCCACAACACCAAAAAGAAGGACAAAACAGAAATAATGTGGACCCAAGAAGCCATGTCAGCATTCGAGCAATGTAAAGTCAGCATCACAAACGCAGCTTTACTTGCACACCCTTCTCATCATGCACAGCTGGCACATTTCTGCGATGCATCCGATAACGCAGCTGGCGCCGTTCTACAGCAATACATCAACGAATCATGGAAACCACTCGGATATTTCTCAAAAAAATTTACCGACGCGCAGAAGAAATATTCCACATACGATCGGGAATTATTATCAATATATATGGCAGTCAAACATTTCCGCAAAACATTCGAAGGAAGACAACTCATAATATTCACCGATCACAAGCCACTTACATTCATCATGTCAAAAATGCAATCAAACTCCGAAACGCCGAGACGAACACGACAAATTTCGTTTATCAGCGAATTTACGACAGATATACGTCATATTAGCGGTAAACAAAATATAGTCGCCGACGCATTGAGCCGCATAAAAACGATATCTTGCCCATCTACAATCAATTATGAAGACATCGCCACCGCGCAAGAAAAGGATAACAACATTCCGCAGTTACTACAGGATAACAGCTGTTGTACGCTCAAGAAAATAATAATACCAAATACCAACGTCGAGTTATATTGCGAAACATCCACGCCATACTTACGACCATACATACCGGAACAGTACAGACAAGAAGTTTTTAACGCCGTACATAACATCAGCCATCCCGGAACTCGTACAACGCGCAAGCTTATTACGCAAAAATACTTTTGGCCATCAATGAATACGGATATCACTCAACGAACTCGAACCTGTATACAATGCCAGAAAAGCAAGATACATCGACATACATTTTCGGAAACCTCTACTTTCCCGCCAACCGAGCGAATGCAACACCTACATATAGACATCGTCGGAAGATTGCCTACTAGCACCCAAGGACACTGCTATCTAGTCACCATGATCGACAGAGTAACAAAATGGCCAGAAGCAATACCCACGGACACCATATCAGCTGAGCGAATTAGCGATATTGTTTACCAACATTGGATATCACGATTCGGATGCCCTACAACCATAACTACAGACCAAGGTCGACAATTCGAAAGTCAATTATTTCAAAATTTAATGAAAATAATGGGTATCAAAAAAACTCGCACAAGTCCTTATCACCCGCAATCAAATGGGGTCATTGAACGCTGGCATCGTTCCCTCAAGACGTCCTTGCGCGCAAAATTAAGCGACACAAACACGTGGTTGGAACAACTGCCTACAATATTACTTGGACTTCGTGCCGCGCTACGAACAGACACAGGTGTAAGTCCCGCCGAATTAACCTACGGATGCAACTTACGACTCCCAGGAGATTTCTTTACACCAAGTACTCACACGACTACTATGGATTATACTTACGTCGAAAAATTACGTGATATTATACAGCAAAACAAGCCACAAGCCATTACTGAACACCACAGCAATAATAAACGCGTATTCGTGCATGAAGATTTATACAAGTGCAGTCACGTGTTTATGAGAATAGACGCAGTCAAGAAACCACTTCAAGCACCCTATGAAGGTCCCTACAAAGTGCTAAGCCGAACAGACAAAGTGTTCTGTATACAGCTGCCTGGACGACAAGCAAACATATCTATAGATCGCCTGAAACCAACATACCTTTTAGAAGACACCGAGATCAGGGATACTATACCTTCAGAAACCTTCATAACCATACCTTCAAGTACCAGTACCACACCAAGCAGTATTACCAAGCAAACAAATACCATACCGAACCCTGTTACCATGCATCGAACCCAAGCACCAAGCGCCGCGATTACATCATCGCTCGCGGATCGTAAAACGACGCGGTCGGGACGCATTATCAGACCACCGGTACGTTTTGCTTGAAGGGGAGCACTGTAGCCACCGTATATTAAGGAACAGGGAAGCTCTGAAAAGTCATCATACATAATCGTCGGCCACGTCGCATATGTACTATCCACGAAGCATCGCCCTCAACTTCATTACATTTCTCGGAAGAGACTTCGGGCGATAATAATAACAACGTACATATTAAATCGACAACGCGACCACACGCTCACTACGCAACGTCTCAGCCGGGAATGACCGCGAGCCGCGAACGGCGCGAACGCGCGTATCAGTGTCTCCATATGTAAATTGAGAGTTACCGTGTTGCAAGGGTGAAATTACCGTGTTTTTGAAAAAAAATACGGTGGATCAGCCAAAAGTGTACCGTGTAAATTACCGTGTCATTTTTCAACGAATAAAAATCATCATGTCTTATAAGAACGCTCATTTCCGAACTGATACATGAGTTACAAAGTGAACAAATTGCTATAAACTCATCCTTGGAATTTTTTTAAGCCGTGTAGAAACTTTTTTCAGTTTACACCATTCAACTTTAAACTTTTATTTAAAATGCTTCCTTTTAATTCCAATTCTAGCGGTTTTGATAGAACAAGTTGGTCTTGTGTCGCTATCAGAACTTTCAGTTTCATTGAACCGATATTAAGCTACTAGTAACACAATTCACTTACACACAATAATAAAACAAATATTAAACTTAAAACCGAAAAAACCTCTAAGACTTATAATTTATTTCTGTTTTTAAATGCGTATTCTAGAAAACACAACGTCATTTATTCATCACCCTTAGGATTTTGATAATTACATTTCACTCCTTCCTGAATGCTTGAATAAGATCTAAAATAGTTTGCCAAAGTTTGGTAGTTTGAGTATGAGGAAGTAGATTATATTCGGAGATTCCAAGCAACAAAGAGCAGTGTTGCTATTACGAAAGATTTTAAGTTGACTGAGATTTGTTTTACGCAGTATGTGATCAGTAATTATTGATATCTTAATTGTAATGATATTACGGTGACTTATGACACGGTAATCCCATATTACCTTGACGGTAGATTAAGGCCAAATTACGGTGCATCTACGGTAATTACCGTGTATATGGAGACACTGGCGCGTATCAACATCGCCTGCGGAGGCGGCGTGCGGGACGAGGACTCGACCAAATTTCGAGGAAACGATAATCCTGTTGTCAAGCCATGGTTGAAATATTCAATTTCCAAGAATTTGTGATTATTTGTATCGTGTAAAAACACCTGCATTTGTTTACTTTTTAAACGCTTCTGATTGGTCGACGATCCCCAGCCAATTCGTATATAAAGAGCACGAATTTTGAAATAAATTATTCAGTACGGGATCAGTACTCAATACGGCTTCCGTATTGATTCAGCTAAACCATCCCTGGTGTTGTTTCATTTATAACCCAAATGGTGACCCTCTGAAACACTGAACCCGGTCACCAAATACACAACCTCCGTATCCGTGCAGGGGCGGATAAAGAATACTAACCTCTGCCGTCGGGGTCGACCTGTCGTAAAAGGCGACAAAACAACCCACCCTAGTAGCTACGTTACTTTCACATTTATGATATTAGTATGGATATTTAATTAATACGATTTTATTTCCTTTTTTTGCAGACGCTAAAAGCCAAAACGAAATGTGGTCATTGTCAGAAGAATGGTTGAGTTTTAAAATTATTGTTTATACTGCTTCAACCTAATAAACTTCAGTAATTTCATTTTTACGTGGTAGGGCCTCAAGACCGTCTGGAAGCGACCACCTTTGGTCTTAAGTATGCTGCCATAATAACCTTTGTTGTGTTCCGGCATTAGTGACCCAAGTTCCTGTACTCTTATGGGACAGCAGCGTGTTCGCGATGCCACTGGCGTTGAAAACACCCATAGGCGACAGTAACTGCGAAATTCTAAGCGGGCCGTCAGCCTGTCTGCTATTCTACAGCAATAAAAAAAACATCTAGGCATGAAAAAAGTTTCAGCGCGCTGGGTGCCCAGAATGCTTTCTGACGCGCAGAAACAAACGAGACTGAGAATTTCACAAAGCTGTTGGGGTTTGTTACAACAAGATCTTGACCGATTTTTGACTCGATTCATAACTATGGACGAAACATGGCTTCACCATTATGACCCGGAAACGAAAAACAGTCCATGAATTGGAAGAAATTTAAGGGGATTCCATCCGCCGGTAAGATCATGGGCCGTTTTTTCTGGGACAGTCAAGGGGTGGTAATGATCAAATACCTTAATCATGGAGCCACTATTACGGGGACTTTGTACGCAGGACAAATAATAAAGTTGCGTGAGGAAATACGCAAGTAATGGCATAGCAAACTGACTAATGTTGCTTTTTTCACTAAGATAACGCCTTCGCGGACAAGTCCAGAGTTGCGATGGCTGCCATTCAAGAAGCTGGCTTCGAATTGATGGAACATCCTCCATATTCACCAGACCTAGCTCCTAGTGATTTCTACGTATTTCCGCGGTTAAAGGAACATCTCAGTGGCCATAAATTTGAAGACGATGACGCAGTAGTCGCCGCGGTATACGATTTTTTAAAGGATCAGGAAGAAGATTTTTTTAAAAGGGAATATTAGTTTTAGAAAAAAGATATACAAAGTGTATAAACCTGAAAGGTGATTACGTCGAACAATAAACTAACATTTAATAAAAGATAATTGCGTCATACTCATTATCACTTTTTGTTGAACACCCTAGAGCATATCGATTGTCTAATACATACTTAGAGCACAAACGATCTGCTGTGCTCGCTTTGGGATTAATTTGGGAACTAATTATTAAGGGACTTCTTTGTCGCTGGCACGTGGAAGCAGTAAATATATAAACAGTTTTTGTACCGTTTAAAAAACGATACAAATACTTTTGTGGTTTTGTCGGTAAATAAACGGTCGTTAGTTGTAGTAAATCGTGAAGACTAACCTAGCTTTGGTATATTGTAAACCGTCAATCGGTGTGAGGCAATATCCGGCCGAACGCTATCCGCGGCGTGTTTCCGCCAGCCCTGTCGGACGCTTGATTACGCAAAATTGTTAAGATCTTTCAGCCGTGTTACGCGTAGTGAAAATATAAACATCGTCAGTGTCAGACCTCTGTTTTTTTTAAATAACAGATATACATACAATCAAAATAGTTTTTATAATGAATTTTTATAAATTGTTCAGTATTACAATAAATCACATGGACTCCGATGTTATGGAAACTTGAATGGAAATAATTAATTACAGACATTCATTAAATATAACTGTAAGTTAAAAATATGTAATCAATTAAATTATAATCATTACTCTTTAATGACATACGTTTTATTTTATCGTGATGTAATATAATAGAAGTAATCACAGAGAGCACAAATATATATGATAACATAAAGATATTTGTCTTTTTTTTAAACAAGTGTTTACGCCAGAAATGAAGAAACCTGTTGTTTATTTACAACTTTGTATAAATCACCATACATTTGTATTTGTAATATTATTTTGTCTCAAACTGCTAATTAATAGTTAAATGATTATGAAGTATGGTAGTTTAATTCCTTCAAACTTTTACAAAATGTATTTTATTGGGCCAAATATTTTTGAGCAGTACTGTATGTAGTATACATTGTATACATTCGTTTTAACTTAACAACATTCATCTGCTTTGTAATAAAATTACCTAAAAGCTCCTACTAAATCCATTTTGATAATAACACAGGCCCATTACATATTATTGTCTGACTTTGAAAAGGGAATCTTGAAAAGAATGTAATTTGCAAATTGTGTATCACGGCACCACACCATCAAGGTTTGGCTCGGGAGCACTTTCATACATTTGTTATTTATTACTTTTATACTGTACCTGTACAAAGTCGTTATTCGAGTAATTTAACTCTCTAGAACTTTATGAAAATCTTTATGTAGTTAATGTTGTCATGATAAATTATTAAAGTCATTGCGTAGACTTTTCTTCTTCAGAACTTATTAAGCAAGTTTTTAGGGATACTATAGAAGACCCTAGAGACGGAAGTAAATTTCATTTATAAATTTTTTATATCTACACTTGGCAGTTGCAAGTCATCAAATCTGTCTTACATAAAAATTATGAAGTCTTATATAAAAAATGAAGTATGTAGGTATGCTAACATGTATCGTGATGACATAAATTAAACAAGGAATTGTTTTACAGCTCTGATTTGACCAAAACTAGTACTCTACTAGTTTTTCATGTTTCGGAATTTTGCATCTATATGTGTTGTTAGCGAACTCTGGTTACCGAAACAGAAGTTTGGGATACAACCGGTAGTTTAATTTAAGGTGCTCTTCATCATGTGCATTGCTCGGGAGCCCAATGTATGTAAATTAGTTTCTGTGCTTTTGTCTTTTATTAATATCAAAGTGTAATATTTTACTTTGCCATTTTCCATTTTAAAACTTAATTTTTTATATTAATATATTAATTTATTATTTATAGTTTTCCCAGTTTTTGGTTTCTTTCATTATTTAATATTTGATTTTCTATTTTTTATTAATACAGAATTCGTATAATTTATTTGTACATTTCATAATTATCTTCAACATGAATAAAAAATACTACACTTGAAAAAATTACAATCATATATATCAATATATATCAATATCTACTCGTATTTATGTAAATATAATTATTTTGGTATAATTATTTTGGTTCTCACATTTTCATAACTCTAACTAACTACCTAACTTGGCAAACGTTAGTACGTAGTACTAGTAGTACGTAGTTCTGCCATATAAATCAAAAAACAAACATTGTGTAGTGGATTGTGAATCTAAGTCACTCTCGAATCCACTTGAACACACACAAAATATGTCATCAAATGCGGTCCAGCCGTTTAGGAGGAGTTCAGTAATACATGCGCATAAAAACATTTATAATATATAAAGATGTTCATATTTAGAATTCATTAAAAAACCAGGTAGTGCCAGATAGACAAAGTACTGGGATGTTTAACTTAATCTGAAAAAGCGCTGTCTTCAAGACGACGCGCGACGATTCATTGAAGATAAAGGAAATCTGTGCTGTTGAAATATTTGAAGCGGATTTCTGGTGTAGGAATGACAAAATGGCCAGGAGTAATGTATCGACGGTGACGGGCATAATTGGGTTAAAATGGAAATCTCTCACGGAAGCTGATTTGTATGAATACATTCAAACAATAGAACCGCCTAACAATACAATGGTGAGTCGTTAATTAAGTATCATGAAAGGAACTACAATGTTTACAAAAGAGAAAGTTTGTTTTACATTTTATATGGGTAGTTAAAAGTGGTAATAACTTTATATCTAGATTTTTATTTTAATATATTCTTTCTACTCATATTCACGTTAATTATAATGACGACTTTCACAGTGTAACGGCTTACTCACTCCGGTATGCTTGCAGAGGTCGTGGATTCGATTTCCGTCTCGGGTCTAGGTGTTTATATATAAAATTATATATAATGTGTAATTAAAACGAAGTTTTATTGTAAAGAACTATAAAAGAGTATAGAAGTATAGAAGAGTAAAGAAGGATAGTATAGAAGAACGTATGTACGATTATATCAAAAATTAATGTATAGTTTTATTCTCATACCAAGTACGAGTCAAACCTAGAGAACACGGGTTCCATTCCAACGACGTCATTTATTTCTTGGTAGTCTTTGCCTTAGACAAGTGTAACGAGGATACTGTCCATTCTTTTTAGGGGAACGCATGAAAAAATATTAATAATTCATGCGTCGTGACATTCGAGGTGCTTACGTGAAATTATTGTGGAAATCAATAGTAAATTTTAGCTTAACATAAACTATACCAGCGTTTTCTTCTTTTTTCCCTTATCCCAGCTATGTGGGAGCGGCACTGTTGAGGTGAAAACCTCTTTACGATGTGACACCTAATGTTTTTCTTCTCTTATATATGACACTGGAATTGAATATTGTCAGACTGTTATCAAAATAAAAAGTTATTTTTCTGGAAAATGTCGTTCTTATTTAAATATATATAAATATATACATATATAATATTTAAATATATTTGAGCTACGCTCAGTTACTTTAAGTGGCACAACATGTCCTCTTCTTCCACTCTCCTCTATTAGTCTTCATCTGAACATTCATACCTTTTTTTGCCATATCATCCACACAATCTATGCACATTTTCTTCGGTCTACCTCTTCTTTTGCATCCATCCACTCACATTTCTAGCATATTCCTTGTTATATGACAATCTTCTCTTCGCATTATATGCCCATACCAGGCTAGCCTATTACTTTTCAGTTTCTCAATCAATTGTTCCTGAGATCTGTCGCCATTTCAGCCATCCTGCATACACTCTTTCACATCTCGGCCTATCGGCCGATACGTGGATAATAAATAAATTGATTGCTGAGATATCACCATCATTCTGGATTAATGATCCGAGGTACCGAAAGTTGAAGCAAGTTGGCAGAGACACGCCTCCTATACTGGATGGACGGCCGTCGCTTCCTTTTGCGAGGCAGTCATGTCCGCAAAGGAGGCGGCGGAGCGGGAGCGGGAGTCCACCACCACACTCCCCTCCCGCTAACGCAGGCCACGTCTACGGTGCCAGAGGGCAAGCAATGACCTCCGGCCGTCGCAGAAAGTGGCCGCGGGCGGCCCATCGGGGGAGGATCCGCCGCCCGACTATTGCCGCGAGGGAGAGGGCCGCGTGTTATTCCGCGGCCCCCCTCAACTTCTACAATACAGGAGAGCGCTGGGGGGACGAAACCCTGACCCCCTGGCGCCAACACTTTAGAAGAGGCCCGCCTTGAGACAAAGGGCGTGCCGGCGCCGGCCCGGCAGGCCACATATCCGTAAGCCCGGGCGTAGGCGATAGAAGAACACCGGGGTTTTTTAGTGGGTAGTCGGATGGCTGAACATCTTTCCCGGAGTTCCACATATTCCTTGGTCCCCCCGGACCGGGGGAAACCGTCAAGAGGTTTTTCGCCGAGACAAAAAAAAAAGAAAAAGACACGCCTCCTAAGGTAATCGGGGTGAAGTCGGAAATTCCACCAAAGTCGCAAAATAGATGTTCACTTTTGGTTCTATTTATCTTCAACCCAACACTTTCCAATCTTTCTTGCTATTTAGCCAATCTGCCCTGGACCTCATGAGCATTTCCTCCAACTAGCACAATGTCATCGGCAAAGAGCATACACCAAGGTGCCTCCTCCTGTATTCTTGATGTTACTGTATCTACCACCAGGAGAAACAGATACAGGCTAAGGGTTGAGCCTTGGTGTAAACCCACTGACATAATTTTTTCATCTGCTTTTTATTTCTTCATTGCCTGTTAAGACTCTTTCACTATCATCTTTAATAAATTTCATGTGGGTTATATCCCTTGCATTATTTCTTCTATCATTAACCTATTCTATAAAGATGTTTCTGACTTTCGCTAGGACTTCCCAAAAACCCATACAGCTTGGCTTGTTCCCTGGCTTTAGAGACAGCAACCGCTCTTTTTGCTCTCTTTTTACAAGTAACAAATATTCTTTCCTCTTACTTTCCTTTATCAAAACATCGTCTTCGTTCGCACTTTTCGATTCTTTATTATAAAAGCATTGTGGGCTTGTACACATTGAAATATCTCTGAACCTTAATATCACGGCGAGATTTTTAAAGAGTGATTTTGTTGTCTCATTAGTTCCATAATTAATATTTACCGAGCTTGGTTAAGTCTTGTTCGATCACCTTACAGTGCTTGGAGACGAAATATTGAGCAAAGTAGCATACAGGGATAGCATACGGAGTATACACATGGAGATTAACATCGAGAGTGGTCCAAAAATTTCAAATTGCTGTGTAGATTATAGAAAACAGAATGTTAATTATCATTCTTATATTCCTTTACCTTTCCCAGTAATCTATACAAATAAATAAAATTGGAGGGTCTGTTTGTAATATTAAAATAACCGCTTTTTACTAAGTGCATTCGGACGTATATACGGTACATATACTTAAACAACATTTTTTACAATTTTTGTCTGTCTGTCTGTTTGTTCCGGCTAATCTCTGAAATGGCTGCACCGATTTTAAAGGGACTTTCACTGACAGATAGCTGATGTAACAAGGAGTAACTTAGGTTATTTTCATTTTAGAAAAAAGAAATGGTTTTTGTTAAAAATGAAAGTTTCAAAAATTTTATACCCAATTTAAGTTGACCTCAGATTTATATCATCAATCATATGAAATAGGGTTTAGCTTAGGCTGGACATAGTAGGCTGAATTTCCAATTTAAGTTAACCTCAGATTTATGTCATCGATCATATGAAATAGGGTTTAACTTAGGCTGGACTTTGTAGGTTCGCACGTACGTATTCCGGAGGCGCATGACGTAACAGTTGCATTCGATAATACTGAGTGTTTGCATATTTCGTTTATATTTTAGGGTTTTTAGGGTTTGTAATTCAAAATAAACCATAAGATATATCCAAAAAATTCTGCCCAAAGTCACTATTCCACGCGGACGGAGTGGCAGGCACAGCTAGTTTGTTATAAACGATGCAATTTGTATTGTTTGTATTGTTGTTTGATTTGTATTAGATTGAATAAATCTAGTCAATTTTTAACAGCAATTAACTATACTCTAAAATACGTAAGGTTGCAAAGCTTCAATTGACTTGTTTACGATAGTCTCATTAAAATCCACTTTATAATAGGGTTAGTAATCCGGGTGGTGGTTTATATTAATCACGGTGTCCGATTCCGTATATACATTTTATACGGGTTGGATGGCGACGGCCACTCGGTCCGGCACATGATAATAAATCCGCCGCTCCATTATTCACAATTGGCTTTCCTGCCGCCGCCTCTGACAGCTGGCTCGATAATTCGTTGAGTCCTAACTCTGACCACTGGGTGCATGGTATAACGTTCAGACGGAACTTTACATGCTTCATTTGTAATTGGAGTTGCTTTTCATAAAGGTTTATTTTTTATTTAACAGGATTATAAAATTCAATATCAATTATGAATATACATAATTTTTTAAGATATATCTTTAGGCGCGTTTGAAAAAAAATGATAGTATAAAATTTAAGATGTGCACGCACACCGCCAGCTAAGACAGCCATAGTCCGGTCAGTTTAGACATTCACCCTTGTATAAATTCCCAACAAGCTGATAATTTGTATAAACAATAGGGACACGATTCTAATGAAATTGTGAAAAGTCCTCATCGATCCCATGTGTGTAATTTTTTATTCAAGGTCAAACTTCGCAGAAATCGTTTTTTGGATTTTTCATAGAAATGGTTAGTTTTATGATATAAATATCTTGGACAAAATTGTATATATGTGTGTGTATGTGTATGGATAATTATATTAGAATTATTTATTTATATTGCTTATGTGTATATTGTATGTATGTATGTATTTTTGGAATATATGTATTTATTATTATATCTATATTCCTATATTTATAGCGCCATCTTCTCGCCAGATATTTTATCCAAATTCCTTTTGAGTACGGTTGCCTGGAAGAGATCGCTGTAAGCGATAAGGCCGCCGATTTTTCACCGTCAATTTATTGTATACTTGTGCTGTAATTTGTAATTTTGGTGATAAATAAAGCGTTATCTATCTAGATCATGCAATTATCTATAAAATTGTCTTACACTTTATTTATATCATTAACCTTCTGAGAATAAGCGATTCCAAAATTGATTTTAGTTGTATTCTCTATAATATGCACAAGTTTCCAAGCCTTCTGCGAAGTAATAATATAAACTTAGTGCATTTTTTCCGCATTTCAAATTTCATCCCTTTTACAGTTGTAAAAAATAATATTAAGGTTTTATGGTGCAGGTGGAAGTAGAGTTGGATTCAATACATTATTTCTTAGCTTCCAACCCTTTTGCGCCTAGTTGAATACCAACCCACACTTGAACCTGGAATTTCCGTGCTTTATCCGTGCAGGGGTGGAGAAATAATATTGATCTCTGCGACCGGGGTCAGCCTGGCGTAAAAAGCGACAAAACAACCCACCCTAGCTACGTGGTAGGACTCCAAGCCCGTCTGGATGGCGATCACCTTTGGTCTTAAGAGTGTTGTGTTTCGGCATTAGTGACCCAAGTTCCTGTACCCTTATGAGACAGCAGCGTGTTCGCGATGCAAACATCAATACCAGTGTACAACATCTATATAAGTGGATTAAAAAAAATTCTTCATAAATATGCATGACTGTATGTGATTTTAAATTATATGTGGTAGTGAATGATAGGCCATTGTAAAAATTTGTGATAAAAGTGACTTTGCATTTTTTAAATTTTATTATTTTATCATTTCTTTTACAAATAAAAAGTGGTGGCATACGCAATGAAATCTTTAGCTGTTCTGTTACGCCAATGAAGTAAAAATTCTTACGTGCGTACATAAGTACACACACGCATTTTTTATCCACTGCCCAAGGTTACATATTGTACATATTGTATTTAATAATATAAATATCACACTAGAATTGCATTCGTAAATATCATTCGCAGATTCGAGTATGAAAGCCATAATAAGGCGCTTCAAACAGAAAACGCTTACTATTTGTTGTTGAAGAGTTGGGACTAATTACATGCAGTATTTGTACGAACATTGTGCAGTTAGTATCTTGTTTTAACTCAATCAGGTTTAAAATATTTATATCCCTGGAGTCAGAGTTCAAATGTTAATCAAACAAAGAATCTGCCCAGACAATTAATATTCAGTGTTTCTATTTAAAAAAACCCACATTCAAATTGTTTTATCCGTTTAAGAATTACAAAGCTACAACAACATTTGTATGTTTTCACCATATCGGAGCTTTAAACTTAGAAAATTTGAAGCGATTTTTTGTTAGTTAAAAACTAGCAAAAAGGGTTTTTTTTGTCAAAACAATTCATTATTTTAAGAGTCACGTGGCAAGCTCATATACACATCCTAAACGTATAACACCAGTCGTTAGCGGAGTTTACAAAAGGATTTTTCATTATAGGCTTATGAAAACTGGTTTGGTAAGATTAAAATTTTAATTTGTTGTTAAAATCTTGTTGCAACCCGCTTTTATTCCCGATTAAATCGCAGAAAATGGAATTAAGGAAACTGTTTGGTAAATTTTCCTAAATTTTCAAATACCTATGATGAAACGTGTCATGATATTATTAAAGTTAAAAATAATTTTCAGTCGTAATAATTGTATAAATAATGTAGGTTTGAACGAAATGTTTTATTTTAAAAGAGGAAGGAGGCACGTGGCACCAAAAGCGGGGTGCGGCGCCCTCACCCGTGCATCGACTCGTTAGTCAATCCGGTTACCATTGCCGTTCCAAGTTTGTGTACACGACTCTTTCTGACTGACGGCCAACATCCTGATTTTCTAAGCCCAATTCGTCGATTCCATTCATATGCATAGCTGTTGACTCATTCACATCAGATTAGCGTGTAATTCCTGTTTCAATTTTCGTTGGAAATTACCCGGCTTGCAGTTCGAGTCAATTTTGAGTATTTTCATATGACGATAGCCAGAATATAGTTTTGTTATGATAATTAGTTTTTTTTATCAGATATCTATATTCTCAAACAGAGTCACTACCACCTGACCCACTCCAGAAAAGAAAACACTGCAGTGCAGCCTCATCTCGAGCCCTAAAAATCTTGGTAGGAGACTCATAGAATTTACTAATGCAGACTCTATTCTATTATATTCTATATTCTATTATACTAATAGATAACCTTAACTTGGGGGTCTTTCGTGAAAGGCGTCAAAACAACTCTATTTAGAGGGTTTGGCTCCAAGCCCGTCTGGACGGCATGCAGCCCTATTCCCTAAATATGCCACCATAACGACCTTATATCGTGTTCCATAAGTGACCCAAGTTCCAGTTTCCGTACGTGGACGACAGCGTGTTAGCGGTATCCCTGACGTCAAAAATATACATACGCGATAGTAACTGCTTATTATTAAGTAGGGCATCAGCCCCTCTGTTGTTTCACAGCAATGAAAAAATTATCTAATACGATACAGAACATAAATTACCCGTACAATCTAAAACATGTATTTATTATCTACATTCATTGTGCTACGAACACATTTGTAGAAGATAGTTTACTTTGAAATTTAGTAATGTTTTTTTGTTTTAACTGTATTCATAATATTGTTTAAAGTTTTGTTGAATCACTATTTTCTCTTTAAATCTCTTTCCATTCGTATTCGATATAATAAATTCACTTTTGTACGGTTAACTTTGTATAAGATTGAAAATCTTGTATATTAAAGAAAAATATTTTTTATCCATTATTACAATTTAAAAAAGAGAAGGGGAGTTATTTTAACTTTTAAGAATAATCATATATACGACATTAAATTAAACTAAAGATAACACAAGTAGATAAAATTAACATAATCGACGTTAATAAATCATTTCTTTATATAGTAGCGGCATTGATTTATATTATATTTACATACTTTTTTTTTTTTTTTTTATTGCGTAGGACAGCAGACAGGCTGACAGCTCGCTTAGAATTTAGCAGTTACCGTCGCCTATAGGTGTTTGCAACGCCAGTGGCATCGCGAACACGCTGCTGTCCCATAAGGGTACAGGAACTTGGGAACACAACACAAGGTTATTATGGCGACATACTTAAGACCAAAGGTGGTCGCCATCCAGACGGGCTTGAGGCCCTACCACGTAGCTAGGGTGGGTTGTTTTGTCGCCTTTTACGACAGGCCGACCCCGGCCACAGAGGTTAGTATTCTTTCTCCGCCCCTGCACGGATAAAAACTGCACTTATACATAAATCTTAAATATTTTATAATAATGGACAAGTCACAGGAATTTGTACATACATACATACATGTAATCACGCCTCTTTCCCGTAGGGGTAGGCAGAGACCACTTATTTTCACTTGCTACGATCCTCACATACTTGTTTCGCTTCGTCCACTTTCATTATTCCCTTCATACATGCCCTTCGGTTTAGGGTACTCTTGACCTGGCCTTTTTTCAAGACGTCCCTGATCTGGTCTCGAAACGTCCGCCTAGGTCTACCCCTTCCAACACTTCCATTCACACTCGCCTTATACACTTTTTTCGTCAATCGTTCTTCATTCATTCTCTCAACATGGCCAAACCATCTCAGCATACCTTTCTCAATTTTTGTCACTACATCTTCTTTCAGACCACAACGTTTCCTTATCTCACTATTTCTTATCCTGTCACTCAGTTTAACTCCTATCATACTTGTTAACGCTCTCATCTCAACTGCATTTATTCTGCTTTCATGTTTCTTCTGCCATACCCAGCTTTCACTGCCGTACATGAGTGTGGAATTTGTTTTAAATTAAAAAAAAATACAAAAAGCTTATACATATAGAATGCTGTTTTAATTTATCGAGTTACTAAGACACAAATAAGTATGTTTTCTATTTATTGTGGATGTGATTTGTATAAAAAAGGTATATACCTAGTCAGGTCATAAATTCTGTCACATGTTTAATGTAAAATAATTGTAACAAGTATATTCATTATGTAACCATTCATATACCAAAATGAACTTAACAAAACATAGATTCTTATGACATTAAAGTTTATTCAAAATGACCTCCGTGATTTTGAATACAGGCCTTCAATCTGCGCGGCCAGTCGTCTATCGCAGCACGAACGAGGTCCATGTCAATATCGGCGGCTGTCTTAATCAAGGATGTCTTGAGTGACTCCAAATTGGGATGAGGCTTTGAGCACGCCTTTTCCTCCAAGTGTTGCCATATCTTGTAATCTAACGGATTCAAATCTGGACTGGAGGAGGGCCAGTCTTCGTGCCGGATGAAGTCGATTTCACGCGCCGCCAGCCAGTCTTGTGTGCTCTTCGCTCTATGAGCTGGCGCCGAATCTTGTTGGAATACCCAGTGCCTGTTATTGAACATGGTATGAGAAACAGGTTCCACAAGGTTCGTCAGGACTGTATTTTGATACACAACAGTATTCGTTTTTACACCTTTCTCACAAAAATGTACCTCTGTTAAGCCCCAATAAGAAACTCCCAACCATACCATGAGCGAGGATGGAAAATGACCTCGTTGGACACGCGGAATACGGTTGCTCGCTTCTTCACTACTGTGTGCGTACACCTTATCATTTTGTTTGTTGTAGCTCTTTTCTACGGTAAACATTTTTTCATCCGAAAAAAGAATTTCCCGATATTTATTTCCCGCGTACCGCTTCAACAAAGCGCGGCATCTCTTCAGTCTCAGGTCCATTAGACGAGCATTCAAACGATGTCCTGTTTTTCTTCGATATGCCCGAAGCCCTAAGTCTTCATTTAACACCCTTTTCACCGTGGTTCTGCTTAACCCCATCTGAAGGGCCAACAGTTTCTGCTTACGTTTAGGATTTCTTTGAATTCGTGCCTTCACAGCTTTTATCACTGCTGGAGTCCTAACAGACCGAAGGCGACCACTTCTTGACCTGTCATCTACACTAGAGTCTTCATTGTATCGTTTGATGGTACGATAAACGAATCTTTTGGTAATATTCAAATTTTTCAGTATGTTAAAAATTTGAATTGGCGCGTAACCGCAACGATGCAACGCAATAACTGCAACACGGTCTTCTTTAAGCGTCCACTCCATATTTAAAAATGAGTAAAATTCTAAAAGTTATACATTTTTATTTTCATGAACAATTCGAAATTCGAATTCAATAAACTTTTTTGTGGCCAGCATTCTAAAAGAAAAGTTTTTACTGTGTGACAATACTTATGACCTGACTATGTAAATCTCGCTTCCTGATGTTTTTATTTACCATTATTTTTATGCGAGTTGATGGTAAACGCGTGTGGGATTAATTTTGACGTTGTAAACCGGGTGTAAACTGACTTGTTCCTTTGCAAATCGATTTTTGAGCCGCATTATTTAGTTTAAGGTTCTCATGTTTTATTTCATTAGCTGTGCCAAATATTAAATTAAAAGTTTAAAAATATGTGAAGTGAAACTAGTGTTCTGCAACAGTGCTGAGGGCAAAAGCCTTAAGCAAACCGGGAAATTGCGGAATGATTGGTAGTATAAATTTATTTACCCTCTTCAAGGTGTGGCATATTTTTATCTTTTCAATCTTTTCAATTACTTTTTCTGATATAGTTCACTGTACTTTCACTGTTTTTTTCCCCATTTCTTGATTTTTAATTTGTATTTATTAGTAAGTTAAAATAGTATAGTCGGCAGTGAATTGCGTTACTTTTCCTTTCTTAAAAAGGCACTAAGCGGCAATGTTACCTGTAAACTACATTGTCATAATAATATCGTAATTAAGTTGTATTAAAAAATTCAATGTACATGAGATTGCCGCTTAAAACTGAGTCTTTGAATGATTTTTTAAATTCTATTGCTTCTGGTAATAGAGATTATCTACCTGTGATTAAATAAGTATTAAGTGTATTTTCGAAAAGTTATATTTTTCTTCTTTTAAACCTGCGATCAGTCGTCTAGATTATATATTTGACGACCTCCGTGGCGTAACGGTTAACGCATTTGGGTATGCTTGCGGAAGGCACGGGTTCGATTCCCGTCCCGCGTCTGGGTGTTTATCTATAATATTTATTTATTTACAATAGAAAAGCATATATGTATTGTATTAGTTATTTAGTACCCTTTTTTTTTTTTTTTTGGTGTCGGGGAAAAACCTCTCTTGACGGGTTCCCCCGGCCCGGGGGGACCGAGGGATATGTGGGACTCCGGGAAAGATGTTTGGCCATCCGACTACCCACTAAAAAACCCCGCTGTTCTCCTATCGCCTACGCCCGGGCCCACGGATATATGGCCAGCCGATCTCGTGGCCCGGGCTGGCGCCGGCCCGCCCTTTGTCTTGAGGCGGGCCCCTTCTAAAGTGTTGGCGCCAGGGGGTCAGGATTTCGTCCCCCCGGCGCTCTCCTAACAACTCTAGGAGTTGAGGGGGGTCGCGGAACAGCACGCAGCCCTCACCCTCGCGGCAATGGTGCGGGCGGTGGATCCTCCCCCGAGGGGCCGCCCGCGGCCGCTTTTTACGGCGGCCGGAGGTCGTTATTTGACCTCCGGCGCCGCCGACGTGGCCTGCGTTGGCGGGAGGGGAGTGTGGTGGTCGACTCCCGCTCAACACAAGTGCTATGCTACTTAGTTTGGGACTAGATGGCGTTGTGCGAATTGTCCCAATACATTTATTATTTATTTATTTGTTATTTATTATAATCAGGTATTTTGAGTGAAAATGTGGTTTCGCGAGGCAATGCCACTGCTCCTTCCCCCTTATCAAGGCATCTTCTAATATGAGTCACATGATCTGATTTGGCTGCAAGAACAAATTGGATAACGGTTTTTATAATTGGCTGAGTAGCGTTTTGCTTCGTCGAAAATAGTATCCTGTCAAAAATATAACGGATAGACACCATTATTAATTACGAAAGATGGATTGCTGAACTTTTCTCACAAAGAAATAGGACGATTTTTAAATATCGTTTTCTTCCTTGAACTCTTTATGATTGATATTAGTCTAAGAAATCGTTTCCTACATTAAGATTTACATTGTATTTATAGATGGATCATAGAAATAAAGAGCGAAGTAAAAGATAAAAAAAAAACTGAAATAAGAATACTAACCTCTGCGGCCGGGGTCGGCCTATCATAAAAGGCGATAGGACAACCCCAATTACGTGGTAGGGTCCCAAGCTCGTCTGGATGGCAACCACCCTTGGTCTATAAGCATGTCGCCATAATAACCTTGTGTTGTGTTCCGATATTAGTGACCCAGGTTTCTGTACGCCTATGGGACAGTAGCGTGTTCGCGGTGCCCTTAGCGTTGCAAAAATCCATAGGCGACGGTAACTGCTCATTATTCAGTGGGCCGTCAGCCTGTCTGCTGTTCTTCAGATATATTAAGAAATTATAAGATACGTCTTAGGTATTTGCTTACACAATATAATATTTAAGATATGATTTACAATATATAAATAATTTATCCTACATGTAGTCGTGATGGGAAAAGATACAGTACATAGTTTTGACGACCTCCGTATCGCAATAGAATACCAGCGGAGGTCACGGGTTTGATTTTTGTCCTGAGTCTGGGTATTAATGTTATAATATTTATTTATTTAAAAAAGAAAAATATTGTAGTTGTCTAGTACACATAAAACAAGCTTACTTGTATTATTGTAGTAATTTATTAATATTAGTAGATTAAAAATAACATCAAAAACTAAGAATTTCATTTAGTTTAACGTGGGGAAGATTGAAAGTTCTCGATATGATACAGAGATGGCGCTCCAATTAGCAAACATTTATATTTTCCGTCTGGGTACCCTTGTTATTAGATTGTGTCAAAAGTTTGAATTTATTCTCTCAAGTAGTTGGTTGTCACGAATTCACGTAAAATACATATTGCGTGTTTACGTTATAATTGATAGACTTGAAAATATTGCGTTCTAAATTTAAAAAAGTAGCTTCCTATAATTTCATTGCACGTGAACGCAAGTTTCTAACGACTGTGCTGCTTTAAAGTCAGGTATTATAATAACAGTTTGAGTTTTAAGTATTTTTTTCGTTTTTGAAGATGACTCATAGTCTAACTACAACTAAACCACAAACCATCGAAACATTTTTGAATTCCGAATTTTATGTGCATTTCTCATATACGTTCTCATGCTATATTCACAGCCTCAGGTTCTTTATGCATAATAAATTATTTTTTCTCTGGTCTTTAGTGTGTTTTATATTTCAACTAGCTGACCCGGCAAACGTTGTTCTGCCATATAAATAATAAAATGTCAAAAAATATAAATAAAATTTAGGGGTGGACTACCCCTAACATTTAGGGGGATGAAAAACAGATGTTGGCCGATTCTCATAGATACCGGATAAGCACAAAAAATTTCATCAAAATCGGTCAAGCCGTTTCGGAGGAGTATGGCAACGAAAACTGTGACACGAGAATTTTATATATTAGATATATGGCCAGACATTTATTATATATATATATATATATATATATATATATATATATATATATATATATATATATATATATATATATATATATATATATATATATATATATATATATATATATATATATATAATAACATTTCTCGCTTTGCGTCGTTCATATTACGCAGTCCGTCGGGGATTAGCAGTGTCGAATCAACCAAATGTGATTAAGGGCCCACTCATGCCCTCATAAAATGCCTGCCACGACCGATGACCGTGTAATGGCTTATTGCAGATTATTAGGATTTATTATTCAGCTGCTACAAAAATCGTCGCACATCCAATGGTTACATGAATAATTTATTGCATGTTTCAATATTATACGTACTTGTACAGCATTCATTAGTTTATAATTATGTTTATTGATCTATTAATTTATGAAAAAAATAATATATGACCTGAAAAATAAACACATTTTAAGTGATTCGTTTAAGGGAGAAGGGAGGTCTTCAAAATACCACTGGTCACAGAGAGAACGGGGTTAGGGAACGGGGGGGGGGGACGCTTAGGTTTTCGTCACGTAGTAAAGGAAATCTCGCGCTTCTTTGAGCTGTATCCAAATATAGCGCGTTTAGTGTTTAGTTTTTACTCGTAATTATATGTTGGCACTTTTGCCGTCATGCAGCAAGCGCTGTATTATTAAAGACAAATATTTTATTCACTACGAATAGTCACCAAAGGGGGAAAAATTTACAAAAATAGGTAGGTATATAGAGTCAGTGAAAGAAGAAAGAAAGAAAGAAAGAAAAATTCTTTATTTGACAAAATAGCGACGCCCTTACAATTTTACATATATATAAATCGTATTATAAATCTTTACGCCGCTTTTTCAGCAAACAAGGCTTGCACTCAGTATGTTGATGTGTCGGAATTATATGCAACACAACGCTGATTTTCAGTGGAAGCCTTCCCCTTATTCTGTACGTATAAAACGACCCAAGTACTTACTTAACTAATATTATAATTATGTAATTAATAGACTTTATACTTAAAATAAATTATAAACTAACTTATAAAACATAAAAACTACTAGTATATCGAATACCTATATCGATAACCGATGATTTGCCATGGCCTTTATGCCACGTCACTGACATGATATAATTTATAACCTATAATTATCGAGTGATGTTTGTTTTATTGAAAAATCATAGACCCATACATAATTCAGTGTGAAAAATATTATAAATTATTATTGTCATTAAATTATATCCTATTTTCCACATATATAGATTAAGTAATTACACTGTGAACAAAACCAACTCATTCTAAATGTAAGTGATCAAGTTTAAAAAAAAAAATGAAAATAAATTACAATTAGTGAAAACAAATCACACTTTATAATTTTCAGAATCAGTCATATTCAGATGAAAGAGTACCCAAACCATATCTATACTTATTCAAAGGCGTATCAATGAACATGTAGGATCTTCTTTTTGTAATGTAAGTAAATGTCTCGTATAATGGAACCTAATACCAGTGCAATATGTTCTCTTCTTCCACGCTCATTTGTTCGACATTAAGGAAAAATTATGTGTGTTAGTATATTGCTAGTAGCATTTACAGGCTCTTCCGGTCAACCTATGACCGACATCACTATACTGGGGCAAGGAAAACCGATTGGTAACCTTCTTTCACAAAAACACAATGTGTTCCAAAATGTAATTTTTGCTCAAACAAGTTAATAAGAATTATTTTTACTCAATTAATAAGTGTATTTAATCAACTTCATTGTGAAAAATGATTCGCAAACTTTTGATAGGACTCGTTTAAAATGGCTCATCACTATGAAAGTTAAAAGAGCAGAAATAAAGATTTATCAGAATCTCGTGAAATGCTGAAACAGCGAGGGACGTGACAAGTGTCCGTTAATTCTTACTCTCAGAGCTTCTAAACTGTTAAAAGAGTGAGGTAATTAAGTATGATGGATATTCGGAGTTTATCGCGGACGACAGCGGCACTGCGACGCGGCCACTCGCAACTTTCTTATCTCACCGACTGCCGACCAACTTTACGACTCGCGTTCGCATCTTAACTACGCTCAGTTTGTGCGTGCCCTTATGTAACATTCGCGTTTATCTCTCTCTCAAAGGTTTATTCGTCTCCTTTGATTTATAGTACTTGCTAAATTTAATAAATGATTAATTGTCTACTTGTGCTTTTGAAACTAAATTAAAATACATTTAAAATTTAATAGATTTGAGGAAGAGAGGGAAACTTTTATTGCTGTAGGACAGCAGACATGCTGACGGCCTGCTTAGAATTTAGCAGTTACCGTCGCCTATGGTGTTTACAACGCCAGTGCCATCGCGAACACGCTCCTGTCCCATAGGGAACTTGGGTCACTAATGCCGGAACACAACACAAGGTTATTATGGCGGCATACTTAAGACGAAAGGTGGTCGCCATCAAGTCCGGCTTGAGGCCTTACCACGTACGTAGCTAGAATAGGTTGTTTTATCGTCTTTTACGACAGGCCGACCCCGGCCGCAGAGGTTAGTATTCTTTCTCCACCCCTGCACGGATAAAAATGGCAATCTGGATGGCAACCACCCCTGGTATATAAGTGTAACGCCATAACAACCTTGTGTTGTGTTCCGGGATTAGTGACCCAGGTTTCTGTACCGCTAAGGACAGCAGTGTGTTTGCGGTGTCCCTAGTGTAGCAAAATTAAATATCGAGCTGTGGGCCGTCAGCCTGTCTGCTATTACTTAGCAATAAAAAACATACAACCATACAAGTGAAGCTAATATAAAGCGTGTAAAAATAAACTGTAAAACACCACATTAAATTGACAAAAAGTTGATATATCCAAAACTTCACAGGTCCTTATTAGTAAATTATACTCATTCAAAGCCTCTATAAAGCACTAGTATCTAGTTAGAATTCAGTATAGAATGTAATTTTCAAACTATAATAGAAGGGCAAAACAATAAACTTGAAAATGTATTACACGTTTTATGCCGAATCATCAAAAGCCAAAGGTACAGGTAGCCATTGTAACAAACTAGACTATATAACGGTATATCCTTCTCAGTTTTCATGACATTACAGAAAAAGGGTTACATTCCACAATTACGATACCTCGAGATTTTTAGTATTGCCCCAAGCCACCCTTGTCAAGGCAGATTTAGGAACGAAATCTTCTAATTCGGTCCGTAGTTTTACAAGTCGTCTCGTATAACACAATATTATAAGTAACTGGAGGGATATATTATTCGTATATGTAGTAAATTTCAACCAAAAGTAATGCAGCTCATATAATACATAAATAATATAATTATACTGATGATAATATCATAAAATTTGTAGTAATTGTTAAAATATATAATTATTACATAATAAGTAATAATTAATATTTAGTTATTGTTATTTATTTGTTTAAAATAGTTTATCCCTTTAGCAATACACAGTAGTAGTAGTAGTACACCTTTGGGATCTTCTCGCATTCAGTGACACCGATAATGCGCTGCTGCTGTATGGACCAAATGGAGTGAGGTGACTTTTGTAACCTCAAAAAGACGGTCAAGTTGTATGGGCAGTTCCATAAGATCATAATTAGGCTTGTATTTTTATGTGACTATGAATCATAGCCAATGTTAAAATGATACAAGTAGGCGCTGCAAGCCACCCTGTCAGGCCCGGAGGCGCACGCAAGAGCACATCCCTCCACCCGGGTGTCAGGAATTAGAGGTATTTTAGGGTGGGTTTAGTGGGATACCAACGATATACGTCTCCTTGCCAACTGTGAGAGCGCACGGGCGCGTTGTATGTAAGTCCCACACTAGCCCACAGCGAGCCTAAAGGTGGGATGTGCATCAAGCATTTATACCTCAAAAAGGCGCTGCGTGTCATGTATGAGTATGCTACGGTGGTTATGTAGAGTGAAGTAGTAAGATATAGGAACTCCCGCATTGGACGGCAACTTGCTATTTATTTATGAAGCAAATATACAGCCATGCTTGTTTATCGGTACTATGAAATGTGTGCCGATGATGATAATAAAAAGGTGAAAAGCTGTCCCATGGGAAAGTTGCGTGACAACCGAAACTCATGATTAACCATGTAAATGATTGTTAATTAATATATGTAATAATGTATAATGATATATTGTACTATTGTATAATAATTGATAACGTACTTCGGTACGCTTGGGAAGGTCAAGGGTTCAATTCGCGTCTCGTGTCTTTGTTTTTATGTATTTATTTACAAAACAACAGTATAAATGTAGTATATTAGTTGTCTAGTATCCATAACACAAATGCATGCTACTTAGCTTGGGACTAGATGGCGATGTGTGATTTGTTCAAGTGTATTTATTTAATATTATGATAATGCCGGTGATTAACTCTAATAAATATGTTATGGTACGTTAAACACAAATTAGTTCACTATTATGCCAGGATCTGACTAGCAATATTAGTTACTGTTACGTTGTAACAAGAGTAGGATAATTAATTTTCTTTATATAATATTTAATCCTTAAATACTTAATAAAAATTACGAATTAATCTCAACAATATATAATAATTAATCTTGAGGGTATTTAAACGGAACGAACCAGATAATAATTTCGATCGCGCACCTTAAAAGTAGGTAGATAAGAATTAAACGACGGCTGGGAAGAATCTTCGAGAAATCGTTCAGTTGAATAGCGTCCATCGATAAGTAAAAAGATGAATGAACGCGAATCATTCGATCGGTTACCGGTCATCGAAAATACTACAAATGAACGAAGAACGGGAACCAAGTGTCGTCAGGGCTTACGTCACAAATAATTCTTTGCCCCTCTGGCCTATAGCTCTGTCATTGTCTAAACGAGTAGCGGGTCCAAAGTACAGGTGCTACCCAGTACTTTTCCATGCCAAACCATTAGAAGCCAAATTTTAATCATTAACACATTTATTATAACACAATTATTTTAATCATTAACACATGTATACAGTTGCAAGTTCTACTATTACAAAATATAAAACACTATTTTCAAAATTGTTTCGAACATATTTGTTTATATATTTAGAATAGTGTTAACTTTTTATAGCTACATTTATCATTCAAACCTTTTTTTAAAATATTTTAAGCGCGTGTATACTATTTTCAATGTTGACGTTTCCATTAATTTTACCAATCAATAAAATACGACAATCAAAATTATTTTTATTAACCCTGACATTCATTTTTACAATAAAGTTATTTATTTTATTTATTGTATTTTCTTACTTTTAATGAGAATTACGTGTGGATTATTAATGTATTAAAAGCCTTAAGACAAGCTGAAGTCAATTATTAAAGTGAATTGATTTGTAGACTCTGGTAATAAATTATTGAATTATTTAAATTCATTGGCTCATTCATTGGATTCTTCGTCGTTTTGGTTATATCAAGAAACGCGTTCTTTTGTTGTCCATAGATCTTGATCACGGGACGTAACAAAACATAAAACCAAATTGTACAACTTTTTTCAGTTAACAAATCCGTCTTGACGAGGGTCCTCTGTTTTTTCAGTAAATGTATAAAATGAAACATACGGAAAACCCTGTAAGATCTCGTCCGGGTCCTTGATTTTTTTAGATTATTTACAAAACAATGGCCATTAGGAGCCGCTCTTTATAAAGCGATTTTTACAAACTGAAATATTTTTTGGTACATATAGAAAATATACAGCAATGCAACGCTTTATGTAATAAAACCTAATTTAACGTGTTCTGTACTCGTATTTTTTATAACGTCAAATTTTAAAGAAATAATTCATGTCTATTATGTGTTTTTGTTTTGTCGTCATTTTGTACAGTCTACAAAGTGTGATCCTTTTTTGGTCAATTTTCAGCTTTTTATGTATTAAATATGTAAGTTTGACATGTGTGCGTGCTGTATAATCATCGTTCAAATGAATAACAAAATTTATGGTTTGACTCTATTTATTATTGATGGCGACATTTCATGTTGGTGTAAAAAAACAAAAAACTTGTCTGAAATATCAGGTCATTATCGGACTCGGTCCATTAAACAAGGTAGGGTCACAGGTCATGACCACAAAGGCGATCTAACACCGTGGTCAAGTAGTCCCCAGTCACACCTGTGAACATTTCTCACCCGTTATACGATTTTAAATACGCACAAAAAAGCAATTAGGTCATTTAAAATTTTATTCAGTTTGTTCAAATAAATTTATCGCGGGGTTTACACGACACGGTTGGTCGGTACGTTTGTTTTAATTAATTTTGATTGTAAAAATTATTTTTATTTTATATTATAGTATTTTTTGTATCTGGATCGAAAAGTCAAGCGGAGCGTTAACGGTTAAATCTAAGATTCCATTAGAAAATTAAAATTATTTGTCTGTATATAAGGATCTTGAAAAAATTTTGTATAAATATTCTTTAATCTCAGCAAGAATTTTGCTTGTTACATAAGTTCCAACTGTTATAAGGTGCCGAACTTGCTCAGTTGTGTAATGATTAAAAAGCGTGTCGTAGCAGTCGTGAACTATGTTTTATATATCTGAGAAATATTGAAGTGTAACATATATGGGTGAAGGGTGAATGATTCTACATCAGATTATTTCCCTATCTTTTATCAAATCTTTGTAGGCATTTTAGCTCGTTCCTTTATTAAAGCTCATATAATACACAGGAGTTGGTTGTACAGACACTGGAATAAAGTATGAGTTCGCTTTTCTTACTGAGGTGTCATCCATTTTTATTTTGTAATGGATGTGTATGTGTAATGCTGGTTGATCTCGGTATGCAGTGGATTTTCATGATCTGGTACGTGGTAATTATATTGTAATGATTTGGCAGGAAAAAGTATCTTAGCGATGCATGCCATCCCGAGATTCGAACCAAGTACCTCAAAGTTGGTCTTCGGGTGTGATAGCACTTGATTGCCACGTATCCAAAAACTTTTATATTAGCGCTTTATTCAAGTGGTTTAGACAGAATATCAGCTGTGTGTCGTTCTACCAAATGCCATACCATACCATATCTTTGACATGTGACAAATTCATTTGTAATAATCACAACTAATTTGTTTGCCAATAATGGCGAAACATGTAGAAAGATATAATTTATGAATGTAAAATGTGAAATTTCATAAAAATAAATGATGATTTGATGATTATGAATTGAAATACTCAAATCATTACAAGAAAAAATATTCAACGGAAGTGAGTGGATTGTATTATTGTGAATCTATCGAAGACACTGTCCCAGATAAAGAAATTGGGGAAACGATAAATAAATTAGTAGGATTCACCCGAATGTACTATTTTATAGGGTACAAAATGTCCAATTTCATTAATGTTTGGAAGTGATTTTGTCGTATCTTCTAATATACTTCAGTTGATTTAAACTTAGTTTTCGTAACTTTTTACAGAAGTCATGCATAATTCTGATTTTATGTTTATTAATACTACATATATATATTTATTAATACTACAGATTCATTTTGGTATAATACAAACACATTCATTTCTTGGATGAAAATAAATATAATTCGAAAATTTAAATTCCAATTTGGAATTCTGGTACACCATTGTGTAGAATAAAGTGCCAGCTATGAATGTATAGGCGTATTTTTTAATGATGTCAATCCTCTTTTTCATTTAAATGCCACCTGAATAATTAGTTGTAGTGGTGTTTCGATTTTTTTGATGAGAACTATATATTCATCCTAAGTTTGCCTGAAAGGAACCGCCAGTTGTCCAATCTTTGCTGTTTGTTTTTCTCCTGTAACCATAACAACAGATATAATAAATATAACATATTTATTGGGTGTTGTACAACAATGAATATTCATTCATTCATATAACCTAAATTATTTATTATGTAATTGTATTCATTTTTACAAAGAAAATTATTCGTTCATTTATCAGATAAGAGTTCCGAAAGAAAATTTTGAGTTTTAAGTACGAAGTTTTAGAATTTTATTGAGGGTCTGAAACAAATAGTGTGTAGTGATTGTTCGATCCTTGCATAAAGGCACGTAATGATAGCTTTTCGTGATTGACTGGTTTAATATATAGTCGACTAGTCTCGCAAAACTCAATTGTTACAGAAATTTCACTTCGGTACGTTGCTGGACTCTCACTAAAATATTCGCTTTGTGATTCAGAGCTTATGTTCAAAAGTTGTCGAGTCACGGGTCTTTCAAACAGCGCGCTTAAGATGACTTATGTTGGCACATGAAATTTACTCACGCACGCATTCTTGTACATATGTTCAATCTATATTTAATAGGGATAATAATATAAAGGCGCTTTCATCGTTTTATAATTATTTAAGTATATTCAAAGCCTAAGGCTCAGAAACGGATCACCCCATTGTATTTTAGAGTGTCATAAAATGAAACAAACTAGTTTCCCCTTTTGTTAATATCCAGCAAACCATTTGGTTTGTTAGATGCTTATCGCTTATGTTCTTCTTACCGTCTCTATGCTTTTGTACTCATTTATATTACAAAAGTACGTGTCGCTTTATACCATAGTTTAGTGACCTCGGTGACACGTCAAAAAGTGCCTTAAATATTTTTCCATGTTTCATCAATAAATAATTCTCAACATTAGAATAAAATTACTGACGAGAAAAATAATGTCATTGTTCTAAAAAGCGTGGAGTGCTTTGTACAATATTTTTAAACTGCCTTTCGGCTCGATATCAATCGTTATAATTTTTTTTGCTAGTTTCATTCCGAAATGCAGAGTTACGTTCAAAATATCAGAGTTAAGTTAAAAAAAACCTAAAAAACACGCTTTTATAAAAAATCAAACTAAAAGGTAAAAAATAATTTTCAATAAATTTAAATTAAGGATAGTGGGACTAACAAAAAAATGAATTTTATTGTAAAAAAGCGTGGGAGTGCTTTTTAAGATATTTTCAGAATAACAAATGACAACAAGCACCCCACACTTTTTTACAATAAAATTCATTTTTTGATAATCCCACTATCCTTAATTTAAATTTATTGAAAATTATTAACTTTTTAGTTTGTTTAACTATAAAATATAATTTAATTGTTGTCAATTCTCAATCGGTAAATTTTTTTTATTAAAATAACGCCACCTACCAGTTTTTTTTTTAAATTTAATACCATCTTCCGGCAGTTTTATTAATTAAGTGCCAGATAGCGTTGAATTAATATAAAGCGTGTTAAAAATCATTAATCCTGAGGATCCTGGTAAGAATAATGATACAAACTATACAAATTATTGTATTGTCATTGGTCCTTAATAAGTGTGCAAAGTTAAATAAACCCGTCGTTTTGAAAGCGGTGAAAATCACGTTTAAGGATTCCATTGCATAGATACATACCAAGCTATTAAAAGTGTATTAAAAGTTTAGCCAAATCTATTCCAGTTTTCTTTTAGGTTACAGTTTTAAAACTAAGAGCCACCCTGAGACATCGGCGCAAACAGATGCGTTTTTGTTTCGCCTTGGTAGAAATCAAACAAAGAGAATTATTTATTCAATACACTATGTTGTCTATTATTTAAAAAAAATAAAAGGAAAGAAAGAGGCGCGAGCACCTATTCTTTTATAGGGTTACTACTGCTGCAGCGAACGTTTTGAATTGATTACGCATTGCCTCTATTCGGCGCGTGCGCATAAGAAAATATTCTAAAACTTACCATATCAGTAACGTGGTGTGAATGATTGCGCTCTGAACTATAATAACTTCGACGTAAACATGATATTTGGATATATTAAAATTCAAAGACATGAACAACAAACATTTGAAGACTTTCTTCTTCATGAATTTTAAGTTAAAATTCTCGTAGGAACGTGAAATGTAGAGAAATAATATTATTCTTTTTGTAATAAACAATATCATTTAAATAAATCAAATTTTACAATGTTGAATTGTGTCAAAACAGATAATAAAATTCTTTCCTACCAAGTTTTTCAATACCTTTTGTGGATGTCGTCAAGTCATGTGTGTTCCGTATACACCCAGAAACAGGTGCTTAATATATGATAATGACACAAATTCTTGAATACTTATTGATTTTCTACATTGTACACTTAATTGAAAGGAACGATAATAGCTGGTGTTTTTTTGTGATTTCCCATATTGTTATTGTAATTCTTTATTTATTTTTGGCTACGATACAAAAAAGACTAGGTTAGTTGCTTCATATATATATGTATATATACCAAGTGTCATATTACAAATTTAAAGACTCAAATGTAACTAAAGATAAAGGTTGACTACATTGGGTTTGGCAAATTACCGCCTTCGTTGTTTTAGATAATATTATTCAAACAACTAAATCCTACACTATTAAACTACTGAGGATTACTATTAATCACGTCAAGATGTTTACCCTCATCCCACGTCAGTGCGGCGGGAATTATCTAAGTCGAGATAAATAGAAGTGTCGCTTTCCCTTGCCATTCATTTCTGGTTTGGTGCTTTGAAACCGTCCTGCTCATGCCACGGTAAGAATAGCTCTAAATTCACTGTGAATGGAACCCTTTATAACAAATAGATCAGCAAAATGGCAAATTAGCAGGTTGGAATTCAAGCATTTGAATAACATATCATTGCATTATCGAAATTTCTTATTGCAGTTTCATCTGAAACTTGCGCTTTGAAGCCTCAAGGTTCTGTTATAGGTCTATTATAGTCAGCGTTATAGGAACCCCTAAAGAAGAAATCGGTGGCATTCTTTGCTGTTAGTAAACTAGCAAAAAAGTAATTTTCATATTTTACGACGAAGGTAATATATAGTTTATAAAATATATAAATATTTCTTATTTTTGGTTGGGAAAATACGGGAAATATAACTTTCAGTTTATATAATTATGAAGCGTGTACGAATAAACTTGAGTATGAGTAAATTTCATGTCTCACGAAACTTGACCTTCATATATTTATACAAACAAAAAAAAAATGTCATACAGTTTTTGCATATTAGTATTATAAAATGTGTACAAATGAGTTTTCCCCATTTTTTAAATCAAATAAGGAATAAGAAAGAAGAATAAGGAATTCATTGTAAAATAATGGGAAATTAAGTTTTATTCAAAGTATTCCCATAATTAGCCACTACTTTTCTTCATCACTCTGGTAACATTTAGATACCACAGTAAAACTCCTTATCTTTTGAGAGTATTTACGAATCAACCCCATATTTGGCATCTTCATATGATGCAAAGCGCTGCATATGTAATGCATATATTGTATTTCCATGTACTGCGACTTTCTTTTTTAATTATGCTGATTGTTATTAACTATTTAAAAGTAGTTTTAGGATCCTTTACTGAGGTATGCTTGCTCTCAGTTTAGACGTGTTGCGGGAGAGTTTGTTTTGTCGTTTCATTGTTTAGATATTACATGTTGCGAAATGTTAGTATAAGAGCCTAGGATACCCTAAAGTTCAAGGCATCATATTTGATATTTTGATTTTAGCTTTATTCTATCTTTTATTTTACCTGCATGATAGTCATCATGTCGAGGTCATGTCGAGGCAGGTACTCACTCGAGTACGCTACTATGGACTGTACGACCTCGCTATTATTTGTGTTTATTGGCTCCATGTTCTAAGTGTACAATGTTCAATTAATCAATTTCTTTAATGAAAAATGTCAGACGGTTTTATTTTAGTGTTCCTTAAGACGTCAATTTCGAGAAAGTTTGTATTAGGACATAAAAGGTAATAAATTCTCAATCTATATACTTTTTTCGTTTATTGGGAATCGGCTTTGGAAGTTATTTCAAGGTTTTGTTTTTGTGGACTCGAAGACTTTTAACCTTGGAGCCCTTAATTTATGGTTTAATGTCACGTTCTTACTTGAAGAAACAATTCTATATACTAACAGAATACGTAATAGTCTTTTAATATTCCAATATTTATTTTAGAAATCGAAGGTTTCAAATTGAGAATATTTTGCAAGTTGAGACCAATACTTGTGTCTTTCTGAAGTACAAATTAGTAGTTTTGTATGTTAAATTATAAAAGTATTATTTCGATGGTCATAGGTAGAATTTCTCAAGACTTTAACTTTAATTTCTTAAAGCATAAATGGAAAATTTTTGGAAAATATATAGGTATACAAATTGTGTGTACTCCGGTTAAACAAGGCTCAGTAACTTTTGTCGCCAATGTGATGCTGGTGATGAGGATACGACGCTCCATACCCTCCAGGTGTACCTCGCATGGGCAACGGAGCACCGAAGCGTGTTCACCTCTACTGGACCGGACTTTTCGCTCCCAGAGTTAATATTGGCGATGGTCTGGAACTAAGCTGGTTGAAACGCCGTCGTTTCTTTCTGCAAGACAATCATGTTCATGAATAACGTCCCACTCATACAGGGCCACTTGTAGCCGTAAGTTGGTGATTGGCTTCCGGCTGCAGTAGTGATCGGTTGCGGTCGCGATTTCCTGAAAAAGGGTCAGCGTGCACACACAACGCCGAGGGGGGTAAGCGTAAGTGTTCCACACGCCCAACTTACCCTCACGTGCGAAGCTTGAAAGAAGATTCCGGGGCCCACTCCCCCTGGCTTTGAAAGCAGACTCGTGCCAGTTGGGGCCCCGACCTAATTAGTTCGTCGCGTCTCACGGCCCTCCTGTTCAAGCACAAAACTCCACCTCAAGTTCCCACGTGGCAAGTTGTGCATAGTGTATTTCCGCCTCCTGTAAAACCAAAGGCTCGTTCGTTTACCAGCAGAAAACTAGCACGTAAAACAAATAATTTATATTTCGATATATCTAAGATGAAATTTATAATAATCGTATTTTATTTTATTGAAAATGAAATTGTATTTTTCACCTGTGAAATACAGCGTTGCCTACCCCAACCAGATATTGTAGGTACAGGCTGTTTCTGACGGGCATTGTGCTGCGGCAAACTCTGTAAATTGCTTTTCGTGACAATAAATATTTTAATCTGATTGGTGGCCCCAGTGACCAATTAAATGCGGTTTTCATTATAATTTTAAAATACTGCATATTATTATATTTTAGAGATTGCTTGCGGCTGTACTATAGGGAATCTCTATCTTGTTCAATGAAACTAAATTTTAATTAAAAATAAAGTTCGTTCATATAATGGGTTAGTATGAGTTTCCCACGTAATTGGTAATAAAAGATCGGGACTACCCACTAAAATAAGCAACGCGTCTTTCTTAACATTCAATATCACGTGTTTGACCCTGGTCTTGATTGCCACCTTCCTACTCAACCTGGCATCATAAAAGGTTCAAATTGTAATTTAAATGTCACTTATTCATAAGAAATAACTCACAATTTACCATATGTTTTCAATTTGAAACAGCCTGTATTTTACATAATAAGTACTTTGAAGATGATAAGGGGCCCTAGAGTTAAGGTGCTCTTTGTCAATCTCCGCTGGCTTCGTTACGAACATAGCTGGTTCAACAAATGGACGTAAATAAAAAAATTATATTGAGTTTTAGTTATAAAACTGAACAGGTTTAAATAATATTAAAAGTTACCTTTTTTTTATTGCGTAGGACAGCCCGCTTAGAATTTAGCAGTTAACGTCGTCTATAGGTGTTTGCAACGCCAGTGGCATCGCGAACACGCTGCTGTCCCATAAGGTTACCTATATACTCTCCTCCTACTCCTACTTTCATTTCATTAATTGTAATGCTTTATGCAAAATTAAGATTCATTCACAGTTATGAATAGATATATAGATAGTTCAGAGAAAACAGATTAATGTGTATTTACGGCAAACACCATAATTTCGATCAGTAGTATTTATTGATTCAATAATTATGTAAATTCCAAGTTTGCGTATATATAATTGAGTTTGCATAATGTTGTCAGTTTGTTATTAGCTTACGATGGCCTCGTTGAATTTGATTTACCGTCACGCATGTTCAATGAGTTGGGCCCTTATTCATTGGCTTATACATCTTACTAGAATAGGATATGGTATTTTAAAAGTGTTACCCCGACTTAGACTAAGTAGGTATGTGTCTTTGTTACCTACATTTGAAATATATCGTTTTGGACTGTCTAGAGATATTATACTAATATTATAAATGTGAAAGTAAGTTTGTTTGTTGCGCTTTCATGCGAAAACTACTTAACCGATCATTATGAAACTTTGTACACATATTCTTGGAGGTATTAGAATTAAAATAGGATACTTATATAATAAGGTCTTAAAAAACATGCGGGGCAGTCTTTGAGGACTGCCGATAGAAGTGAAAACTAAGTAACTTGTAAATTGTATCCTTGAGCTATTAGATTATTATTTTCGGTTTATAAAGAAGTGTTTATGATCAAGGATTTTGTGGCCTTTAACACTTCTTTACAAACCAAAAATTGTTCACCCAAAAAGTGCTCACAGCGCCTAAAAAAGTTTTCACTTCAAAAAAACTCAACTGTATTTCATTATAATAAAGTCGCAATTCGAATAGATATGTATAAGTAATGCAATGAAATAATTTAAAATGTACATTATAAAATAAACATTATTAATAATGTTGGAATTACTGGAGCAAAACTACGTCTTACGAATTCTTACGATTTTTTTTTGTCTCGGGGAAAAACCTCTCTTGACGGGTTCCCCCGGCCCGGGGGGACCGAGGGATATGTGGGACTCCGGGATTTTTCCGACTACCCACTAAAAAACCCCGCTGTTCTCCTATCGCCTACGCCCGGGCCCACGGATATATGGCCTGCCGATCTCGTGGCCCGGGCCGTACGAATTCTTACGACACGTGACCTGACGTAACGTCGCCGCTAAAGAAGTCTTCACTTCAAAATATTTTTTACGAAGATATTACTCGTTCTCATTTTTTATTTATTTAATTTTGCCTGTTAATCTCCCAGCAGAGCGAGCGTGATCAGCTAGTTATCAATAAAGAAAAGTTCAAATTTTAATATTTATTTTCACATAAAAAAGTAGCAGAAAAAGAGTTCTTTAAGTCATAACTCAATAGAAATATTAGAATTTAGTCATTATTTATATATTTAAGTATAGTAAATTCTCTTCAATTTCTTCCTTACCTTTATTATATTTTTGTGATAGAAATTGAATTGAAATAATTGACAACATCGTATTCAAATATGTTATTAAATAGAAACGACTGTCCACACTTATCAATTATGGCCGTCAGTCGTAGTTTATGGATGCGTCCGATAGTTTGTTTTAGGCGTTATATATCAATGTCTATAACACACCACACCTACATAAGCTCAAATTGCGTCTCGTATTATTAGAGAGTATTATACCTCCTTCACAAATATACAAAGGTTTTCAGCTCTTTAGCGCTCTTCGCTACTATATTTAGTGAAGGCTGTCTAGAAAAAATCGCTAAATTGAATAGTATATAATATAATAGTCTGTAATATATGTTTTCTATGTAGAGTTTGAAGTTATTGTAATAGTATCTAATATTTTTTGTTCGTTACTACTTAGATTGCGTCAAAACTTTACATAGAATTATATAAATCAAACAGTTACATAAAATATAATAATTTTTATATAACAGTTACTAAAGGTACGTTACAAAAATCTATCTACATAATATATTCTACAATGATTTGTATCTAAATATGTTCTACAAGAACGTTGAATAAAGCAACTGATTTTTGTAGTTTACTGGATACTTCTTAACAAACAATTTGAAATGGATAATCATATTAGCTTGTGTAATACTGTCATTTTTCAATTCAGCAAGGATATACCTATTTACAAAGGGCTTTTGATATCTGTATATTAATACGTGAAGAGAAAACTTTGTACCCTTTTTTACGGAAATTGCGCTGACGGAAGAGTATGAAATTTGCCACAGTTAAAGTTGATACGGAGAAGTGTAGAAAGCTTTTTTTTGCCTAAAATCTTAGAGTATACATAACAAGCTATAGAGCGCGCGCATCGCTTGTTGTCCATTATGCCATTGCCAAGTGTAAGCAGATGTTCTATAAATACTGATACCTGATGTAGCGGTCGAATAGTGATGTGCCACGATCGATGTACTCGTATGTAAGTATTAGGTAAGTATATAGTAAAATTTAGGTTTTAGCAGATCAATAAAACACAGTTATGACTTTTTAAAATAATAACAGTAAAAGTATATTTCACAAAAGTATGTACTTAAGGGTAATAAGATTTGCATATTATAAATAGTTTTAATTTAATAAGGTAAAAAAAGAATGAAAATTGATTTAATATCATGCGTAGATGGATTCGACAACTGTTCACTTATTGATTGCACCACAATTTTTTCTGCTCTAGATGATACCGCGGAATCTTCTTTTGTTTCATCCTAAAAAAAAGTAATATTTAGTTAGATTAAGTTTTAAATAAAGACAAATGACACTAAAAAACTGCAAGTATAGTAAGCGAGGCATAGAAAAGAATAGAATATTTTAAATTAGGCTTAGGGGCTGTCCATTAATCACGTGAGGCTCGAAAGGGGGGGGGGGGGTCCATAAAAAATCACGAAATATCACAAGGGGGAGGGAGGGTGTAATAATATATCACGTGTATTTATTTTTTCGGCAAACGCGTACAAAATCGAATTTAGCACTGTGCCAACAACTGACTTGCAAGATGCTTATCCAGTTATTGGTGTTGAAGAAAGTCTTGCTAATCCGTGGTCCGAGGATACTGTATATTAAATTATGTTCATTGTTCATATATTAGTGTAAAAAAGTTTTTCGTATTTCTTTCATTATTTTTTAGTCAGTCAAAAACAACCTGCAACTTTTCTGTCTACATCTAAACGTTATTATTGTAGTCTTTAATTTTCTATAATAAAATTAGATGATACTTATAATTAAGATCCTTTGTAGGTACTAAAAAATACACGTGATATAGGGGGAGGGAGGGGGTATTCTTAAACCTCACCATGTATCACCAAGGGGGAGGGGGGGTTAAAAATGCCAGAAAAAACATCACGTGATTAATGGACGGCCCCTTATGCCGAAAGGCCGATGAAGAAGAAATAAGAAAGTAATTGACATAAATGTTATTTTTCTAGAAAAAATGATGAAATGTTAGTTTTAAGAAATGTTAATATAATAATACTAGCTGACCCGGCAAACGTTGTTCTGCCATATAAATAATAAAATGTCAAAAAAAAAAAAAAAAATTTAGGGTTGGGTCACCCCTAACATTTAGGGGGATGAAAAATAGATGTTGGTCGATTCTCAGACCTACTCAATATGCTCACAAAATTTCACGAGAATCGGTCAAGCCGTTTCGGAGGACTATGGCAACGAAAACTGTGACACGAGAATTTTATATATTACATGAAGGATTACATTCATATTATGTTATAAAGACTATTGGATAAGTAATTACAATTTGAGAAATTCGCGAATATGTAATTATTTGACTATACTATGTATAATTAACGACCGAAAACACAAAATACTTGTTTAATCCCTTAAAAATCAGTATAATCTTACTTCAAGTTTTACCTCTGGTATTGTACCTTCAACCAGCTTGCGCAGTCGACTCTTTGTTTCATAAAAGGATGAAGCATTAAAATGCATGGAGCAGATAAAACTCCAGATGTTGGGCTCTCAGTTCGGTCTTTTTATTGCTGGCACCCATTTATTTGCCAACTCACGGTTTTTCGGAAATCTAAAATTTAAATAGATACTTATATAACCGTAAGTATTTAATTTTACCGATTATGTATTACAATTCCAAACTTTTATTTTAGACATTGATCTTAAATTCAATAAAGAAATAAAAATAAATCATGTTATTCGAGTACAACGTGGTACAGCACTAGCTCCAATGCTGAGAAGGTCGGAAGCGGGGGGCGCGGGAACGCATGCTGCGTGAACCCACCCGCGCGTCTCCCGCAACACCCTTTCTCGCCCTGAGTAATTTTCTTAAAATCTATGTTTTCTTATCAAAACACTACTTACCGATGAAAAGAAATATCATTGTTTTTTTTAGTTTGCTTCCGTGAATCATTCTTACAACTTGGTACTGCACATTTCACCATAAAAACATTAAATTTTGTTTTTTTTACTAGAGTTTACGGCCTGGTAGAAACTATTAATATTAATTTTATAATAAAATAATAATTAATATTTAAATTCATAATATAAATTAGTTAAATACTTATATAATTAAACAATAATCACACAGTATTATACAATTATTAATGTAATAGATTAACAATAATTATCTATAGGCTTAAGTGATTATTTTCCTCTGTCTCTGTCCATGGTCGGGGGCGATCCTGGATGGACGGTCGTCGCCTCCTTTTGTGAGGCAGTCATGTTTGCAAGGGAGGCGTCCGAACGGGAGCGGGAGTCGACCACCACATTCCCCTGCCGCCAACGCAGGCTAGGTCGTTGGCGCCGGAGGACATCCAACGACCTCTGGCCGCCGTAGAATGTGGTCGCGGACGGCTCCTTGGGGGAGGAACCGCCGCCGGCACTATAGCCGTGAGGGAGAGGGCCGCGTGCTGTTCCGTAGCCCCCCTTAACTCCTTAGAGCTAATAAAGGAGAGCGCCGGGGGACAAAATCCTAACCCCCTGGCGCTAAATGGAAGAGATATATACCTACCCTGAGACAAAGGATTGGCCGAGGTTGGCTCGGGCCACGAGATCACAGGCCGTGGGAACCCGTCAAGAGAGGGTTTGTCTCTGAGACCAAAAAAAGTGATTATATCTATCTTTGGTGTTATTGAATGTCAGAATTAACAATAACAAGAAATGAAACTGGAATTGTTTTTATTTGTATAGTTAGGTGTTTATAATTTGTGAAATACATCTTGCTCAAGCATAAAAATGGCGTATAAGTAATTTGAATTGATTTACTCTATTTGCATATTTGTGAGAATATTGTTTACAGAATCCGAATGTATGGTTACGAAACGGATTTATTATATAGGTTTTGCAATGCAAAACATTTTGAAGATGTAACTGATGTAGAAAAATGGCAATTTAACTAACTATATATAACTAACTATATTATTATAAAGTTCAAACTTATAAACTAAATGAATTATGGTCGAAATTCGACCCTTGAGTTTTATTTTATTAGTTTGTATTGTTGTACAAAAGCTATATTTACAAAATACGTGTTATTTGTGTAGTATGTGTAGCTTTATAATATTTTAAACAGAAAACATTGGACTTTCATGATCAAATTTTTTAAGTAATCGTATTTTTTCTAAATCTTGGTAACATAATTACTAGTTAAGTTGTTTTCGCGTGCTTTCTGAGTTTAATTCATAATTGCGGGGCCTGTGATGAAGATAAGGCACAAAGCTGTGTTTTTAGGATCCAAGTTTTAATTCGCTCGGAGTAATTGTTGGCAGTAGCTGCATCTCGGGTGTAAGATAAAGAAAACAAACAAGGTCTTTTTTATTTTCTCGTGAAAGCCTTCTTGACGAGGGTCGCTCGGTGTTATTCAGCATCGAAATGAAATGAGGGATAAAAACTAAATTAAATGCTAATTGGGAGACTCGACGGGAGATGGGAGAGGATCCGATCGCTTCGTTTGGATGCGCAACGACATTGAGCAATAAGGTGTAATGATGCGCGGGATAAAACCAATTATTTATTTATGGCACGGTCGGTAATGATTTCGATATTCCCTTTATTTCAAATTCTCTTATTTAAAAAATTAACAAGTATTAAACCTCACAAGTATCGTTAGTTATTTCGAGAGTATTTCTAGTTCTAGTTTGTTAAGACTAGACTAGTTTGTTAAGGCATTAGGGTTCAAAATTAATGATAGAAATGTGTAATAAATAGTTTTTTTTATTGCTGTAGAACAGCAGACTGACTAACGGCCCATTTAGGATGTAGCAGTTACCATCGCCTATGGGTGTTTGCAACGCCAGTGGCATCGCGAACACGCTGCTGTCCCATAAGGGTACAGGAACTTGGGTCACTAATGCCAGAACATAACACAAAGTTATTATGGCAGCATACTTAAGATCAAATGTGGTCACTATCCAGACGGGCTTGGGGTCCGACCACGTAGCAAGGGTGAGTGAGTTGTTTTGTCGCCTTATACGACAGGCCGACCTCGGCCGTAGAAATCAGTATTCTTTCTCTGCCCCTGCACGGATAAAATTGTATCCGTAAAATATAGCACATATAACGATGGCCTATCTGAGTTCTAAGTTTGCTTTATCAAGGGCATTGTACATGCATGGTACAATTTTGGAAAAATATAATAAGGCACAATAATTCAAGAGTAAAACAGAGAGATCGACTAGAAACTTATTCCTCAATGTAAGCGAAAAATAATTTTCATAAAAAATATTTCATCTATGCGTCTTTCTATTTGTTATTTTTTTATTTTAGATTTCAGTGCGTGGTGCAGTGAACCAAAATAAAGCTCAATTTGTTAGTTTTATTTGAAAAATTAAGTTTTATAAATATTTTAACTTTACTGAATTTTACTAGCTATAGCAAAATCTTTTAACCTGAAAACTTTGCGAAAAATTACACGATGTTCGATGAGTTTAAAAAATTAATCAAGGTACGTTTATAAATGCAGTTGGAATAACTAGTTAATGTAGGTATACGTTACTCGATCACATAGTATTACAGAACTTAATACGACGAAATTTGTCTAAAGAAAGACTTAGGCTCATATAATCATAAAAAAATTACACTAACAAATTCCAAGCGAACGAAATCATGGTTAACACGTTGTTATTAATATATAACGCGTTGAAAATTATTATTATCATCTTCAATTTTGTAAAGAGGTTAAAACGAATGTCTAGTTTATACACACTTAATAAAATAAGTAAATGAATAAAGTCAGTAGGGTCGGAGTACGAGGCTGCCTTCCATCCATGTAATAGCGGGTAGCTCAGAAAAGTTTTTCCCGTTTATTGGGTCGTTAGGATATAATTTCATCTCGTGTTTATGATGCTATAAAAAGTTTGCAGTGCTGATACAACCACTGTCAATTATCCGTGCTTGTGTCGCTCGCGGATCTTTGATTTCGAATGTCGGTTTAACATTTTTATGAACTGTTAATCAATATTTTAAACATCTTTCAGTAATTTTACCTGTATTGAATAGTATACAGAAATGATTGTTATCTTTTTATTATTTAGATTTAGTTTTCATTTAATTCCTATATACTAATTTATTATATACTAGTTGATCCGGCAAACGTTTTTCTGCCATATGAATTTAAAAAAAGAAAGTAGCCTAGTCCTTCTCCAAGGTCCCACCTACGACTATACCGAAATTCGTCAAAATTGGTGGCTTAGGCGTGAAAGCGTAACAAACTCACTCTTGTATTTATAATATTATAGTTAAGATAGTTAGGATGGTATTTAATAGGAACTTATTTAGGATAGATAATTAAAAAAAATAACGTTTTTCTTTTTTGTAGACTTTAAAAGATCAGTTGAAAACTATTGGTTGACTGCCTTTTAAAACATTGGTCCAATAACCTATGGCAAGATTAAATTAAGATACCTTATAAACATACGATTTTTCGATACGTCCACAATTTGACGACGAAAAATCATCAATATTTTGTTTTGTCTCTATTGCAAATGTGTAGTTTGAATCCGATAGAGATATAAAACTGTATTCAAACTGTAATAATATTCAAACTTGTTAAACTATGGCCACCCCTAGTAAGCATAATTTGTCATATAAAGTTATTTCTAAATAGAGAAATTATTTAAGGTATGGGGAGATCATTTGTGATACGTGACGTCAGAGGTAGATGACATAATGGCATATGAGCCGACCGCTTCTTGGTTACAGACAATCCACCGCTCAGGAAGGTTGCCATGATTGATGATCGACTAATACTCATTGTCATTACCTAAATCTTACATTATATGGAATATTTGAGACTATATTGCATTTTAAAATAGCTTTAGATGGGGGCCTAAGAAGACGTATTTTATAAACGATGCTTTTTAATGAAATAAAATAATGTGTGCATACTTAAAAAAATAATTAAATAAATGTATAGGCTTATTAGTCCCATCGACTAGGATGAGAACAATACCTTTTTGCAAGAAAAAAAGTGTCAAATGAACACCATTGTATGAACGCCCATAATTTTTTTTGTCCTAACGCAATACTTAGCAGTGAACCTTAAGTTCCAAAGTGAAAGCTTTGGATGATATTGGGATGAAATGCTTGTAAGACGAAGATTTGACACATCAACTTTTTAGCTTAATTCATAAAACGTCGCTTTATACATATAAATCTCTTACCACCACCAACGTCTCAGCTAAGGACTATTTTAACATTTATGATTCTTCTTCTTCTTCCTGTCATTATCCCACATTATATGGGTCGGCACAATATATTACATGTTGTAATAGTTATGACTTCGAATGAACTAGCCGCCTGCCTGACCTTAACCCCTGTTTGGGAAAAAATCTGTCATTCTTTAAATTTAAATTATTTTTCTTGTTTCACATTGAAATATTTCATTGTCAACCATTTAATATATCCTTAAGCGACACTTTTATTGGTTTCTTTTTGAGTAAACAACATCCAAGTTTCGATTTGGGTGTGCAGGGTGCACTATTGCCGGGTCGCCGACTTTTACGGGGTCCGTGCACAATTCACATTCGACAACTACTACGTCCCGAGGGCTTCTAAATAGGTATATCGCAGTGCCGAACGTCTTCAAATGCTCTTGGTCCTGTACTCTGCTGCGCTTGAATGCAGACACAGGCAGCTTGCGCACAATGCGACCATCTTCATACATTTTGGTGGTGGCTCACAGCAATCTTCCTCTTGGCAAGTTAGAGGCCTTGAAACTCGCGGTTTCTTTTCACAACAATACATAACCTTCGGTGAAGGACATCGTGGTAAGCAGGGATAGCACATAGGTAGATCTTCACAGCACGTTTTTGGACAAAGGGTCACTAACATCGGACATACTGCAAATTGCTCGCAGTCTTCATTTAGATTTTACTTCTTTTCCTTTTATAAACTTTATATCATAAAGTTTACAAAAGGAAAATATATCATATATCATTTATGATTCAATTTTAATTTATTTAAAAAAACAACTAATAAAAGGATACCTTACAAATATAAATGTTATATGCTCAAAAGTTACGACATTTATGTAATAACAACATCAAAAAACAATTTATTACAGTATCAACACAGTTTTGTTTAGTTCGTATTGTTGTGATTTGAAAATTGGTTATGAACAAAATTGTTAAATAGAAAATTCGTCTAAAACAGGTTGGTTGGTTCGTATAAATTAATTTCGCTCTGACCCGTGTTTTAATATTCAGAGCACTCTCAAAGTTCGCTATAACTGGGAGCGGTTATACTCGAATTTATTAATTTTAGCAGAGTTTCTTCCTTCTCAGATTCGATGGATTACTAACATGTCATTAGTTCCGAAAGAACTATATTTAAAATGTAATTAATTAATGTCAGCTACAAGTGAACGATTACTTTTTAACAAGTTTAGCATCGTTTAGTGTTATAATAGTTCGATAATCACTTTGTTTTGTTGTTTGATGATTAGTATTATGACAGACGTTATTTAGAATCCAATTGAAGATCGTCTAATAGTCGGAGAGCTCGCGAAGAATTTGGGAAAATTCAAAAATAAATCATGAATTTCCAGAAGGTCCTTTCGGCAAAATGAAATTGCGAAAAAATGTAATTTCGTCAATTGGCGAAAGCAGGCCTGCAAGTGTGGTATACAGTTTGCAGTTATTTTGCTACTGCGCAGCAACATTTGCAAAAAAAAAACAAAAAATGTATTTTCAGCAACTAGACTTTTTTATCTTTTAATATAGTTTTCAGAGAATTAAAAAAATTCCCCAACTTTTTTTTAGGTTATAAAATATTACCTTGGGACTTTTTTTATTCTTTTAAAACTAATTCAAAAGTTAAAAAAATTTAGTTGCCAAAAATACATTTTTTTTGTAACTGTTGATGCACAGAAGCAAAACAACCGCAAACTGTATACCAGACTTGCTGGCCTGGTTTTGCCAATTGACGAAATTCTATTTTTTCGCAATTTCGTTTTGCCGAAAGGACCTTCCCGAAATTTGTCGCGAGTGCTTGGACCATAAATTGTTTACAAAGATAGTGAAGCTTGAAAAATAGTTCCATTTGTAGAGAGCAGGTGTTTTTCGCAATCCCATCATCAGCGGGTATTCATTGTACGGATATAAATCTTCATTGGAATAGAAGATTACTGTATTGCTTACTTTATTTATTAAAACCCCAATTAGAGTAGCGCTCTCCCTTCAATAATAATAATTGTTGAAAACTATTCATCGTCGACTGAGAAAGGCCCGGGACGCAAGGTCGGCCGCGGCCCGTACCGGGATTGCTCGTTTGTGTCAAATAAATCCACCACAATACAATACATAGTAGATAGGCGTAATTTGTAACATTTATTAAGTTAGTGTTGGCAGACGTCGTTAGTAAATTATGTTTATCCGACAGGACGCAGCTGTAGACTGGCGGCACTTAATCCCCTCCCACGGTGTTGCGAACTTGGGAGAATACTGTGTCAAAGGGAAATGTGAATAATGATTGTGGCTTATGGCGTCACCCAATGTTCACACACGAGCTCAGCGCTATCCAAATGAGCATTAGTTGCCAATATCCTTGTTTAATTATTCGCGATTTACTATTATTTGTTATTTAATTATGATGATCGATGCTATTGTTTGCTTCCGCCTCTATATTGTGGGCTCTTTCTCTGTTATTGTAACGTCTGTTTATTTTTTCGTAAATAGTGGCGGCAATACGCCGGCCCAAATAAAACCGGAAGCATTCTTATAATACTCCTCCCACAATGAAGTTAATGTACCAGACATTGGCTTCGAGCGTTTTTATTGCTGTTTATGATGCGCAATATTTTTAAATAGGAGGAAATTTTTATTTCGCCGTCGGAAACAAAATTATGTTGTTAATATCGCCGGAATTACGTCACTATTAACGTATGAACGTTAATAGTGACGTAATTCCGGCGATATTAGAAAGTACTACATATAAATCTATTTGTTAGATTGTTTGAATAAAAAAAAAGGAAAGTAAATATTACGAAATCTCTACGAAAGTTTCTTTAGATGTATCAATCAATACGTAAAGTTAGAATTGTTTCTGTGGGGCTATATTTGAAGTTTTCAATTTAATCGTGTATTTGCAAATGATTTTCGTCTTTACGACATCGATTAAATGTCGTTCTTGAATTACGGGCCTTTAAATCATACTTAATGGTGAATACGCATATTCTCGTACGAAATTTATTGGAAGATAGTAGAATATATATCAAAAATTTACTATTAGAGTTAATGGCTCAGGATTTACGATAGTTTTTTGGGGTACGAAGATTTGTTTTTATCTACCTGTATATTTATGGAGGTCTTAAAAATGCACTCATATAGTACACTTATTTGTATGTTATTTAACAACATAATAATTCTTGAGAATATTAAAATGTCTTTTCTTATTACCATAGTGGCACATATATTTTTTGTTCTACTAGGTCACATTATATTATTACAGGTCTTTTATTAAAGAGTATGCATAAAACAATAGTCAATGATATTTGATTTTACAGAATAAGTAAATTATGTCATAATTATTGCATTTATTAAATCATCCCTTTTTCGTCGAACGAACAAATTGAAGCTTAATTAAAAATGTCGTTATGCCCAAAAGCTGTGGTTCCATTATAACTAATTAAGTTTTAAAAAGAATTCATCCCCTAGGATGTAGACTTAAATCCATGAGTTTAATAATTTATTAATAATATAAAGTTTTTATACAAAAATAATGAATGTATGCTGTGTAATTAAGTACGGATCTCTACATAGAAAACAGCAAGGAAATAGCAATTTTCCTCACAAGTAATTCGTTTCCAACACGCCATTTTTCCATTATCTAATATCAATATTGTTTCGTCTTCATCGCTCATAAATGAACTATACTAATGATAGTATTGCATGAACCATACAAAAAATAGTTTTAGTGTGTGGTAAGTATCTACATGTCGTATTTTGTAACTTTACCACAAAAAGATAGTTTGGAGAAACATCGCACGAAATCATGCTATGTAACATGCGTGTGCTACATAGCATGATTTCGTTTACGGAACTTTGGCTTTAAACTATTATTAAACCATTTGATGTATTAACAAAAAACCAGCATACATACAGCATACATAGGTCCAATTTAGGACCTTGAAACTCGGCTCTTGGCGTCGCTGTATTGGTGGCGTTAGGGGGCTGTTGCACGGGGTTCTCGTCCTATAATAGCTCGTGAAATAGAGGTAAAACGGGTGGAGCTCCGGGGAGGTCTCACGGCAGTTTGGAAGGAAAGACCGCAACCCAGTGCAGGCCAAAACATCATCTCAGCGGTGCGGCACGCCCTGCAAGATTAAATTGACAGGCGTCACGGCACTCTGTCGTTTCACGTAACAGAGGTACTCTCGGGACACGACTGCTTCGGGCGGTACCTGTGTCGCATCGCTCAAAAAGAGCAAACAACGAAACGGCGCTCCACACATTCCAAGTGACCCCGCATGGTCATTGGAGCGCTGAAATTTCGTCGCCACCATTGATCTTAACCTCTCGCTCACGGCCATCATCCTAGTTATTATCATCCTTGGTTGGGAGCCATGTTGGTTGGGACGCCGTCATCTCCTTCTGCGAGACAGTTATGTCTGCAAAGGAGATGGTGGAGAGGGAGAGAGAGCGTGCTAAGCTCCCTTCCCGCTTACGCAGGGCCACTCGTTGCCGGAGATTAGCGACGACAAGTTAGTCATCGTTCGCGGGCGCGGCCACCAGGGAAAGGATCGCAGCCTGCACACACATGGTCGAGAGAGAGGCGCGCGTAAGTATCCCACGTACCCAGCTGACCCCTGCATGAGAAAGAAGCTGCCAGGGCTCGACAACCCCCCCCTATCTTTGAAAAAGCCCGCGAAAGCGGGCCGGCGCCAGTCGGGATCACGGCCTGACTAATCCGTCGCGTTCTGCGGCTTCGGCACTATGGGCGTTTGAAGGAACACCGGGGTAGTTTTAGTGGGTATACCAGTGACGTACGTTCTCCAGATTATAGAAGGGGACGCACGGGCAACGCCCACGGGGAGTCTCACACTACCCCGCCACTCATTCCCACGCGGCGGGGTGTACATCATGCATTTCCCCCTCCCAAAAAAAGATCCAATTTAGGACGAGTAATTCTATTGTATATATTATGTCTCTGTTGTGGGTAGTTTTTATCTCATTATTGGTTAGCTGGCTGCGCCAGTCGAATAAACGGGCTCATTTTAACCGGTTCTTCTAATGTTCGCGATATCATTTAAACCTTTAACAGCCTGTTTTTGCAATAACATTATTGTCCTAAATAAATAATTTCTATCTTTCTTAAATATATAAGCGTAGTAATATTTTCAAGCATTAGGCTGCTAAATTGTAAAATAAAAAGATTGGCATATTTCACATAAAAACCAGAATATTTTTCTATTTTCAATGCTATTTGACCTCGAACCCTCTAGCGAAAAGCTTAATGGTGGTCTTTGTGAACTATATTCGAGAAAATGCAGCCAAAATTTGTGCTATGATGCCATGGGTGTTTTTATAAATAATAAAAAATATTTTACGAATGTAAGGAAATAAAACTGTAATAAATTAAGAGAAATTATTACGTGCACATTCAAATATACGAATTTTCTAGCTGTGAACAATTTAAAGCTGTATTCATGTGTGCACTACGTATTCGTAGCAGTCGTAGTAGAAAATTTTAAATTGCGCTACGTCGTAGCAAGCAGAAACTAGTTAGAGTTTTAGTTTTTAATGATAAATACAACTTGGCTTTCACATGAAGGCTATTTTAGTAATAAACATTGTTTAATTGTGGGTTAAAAAAATTAAAAATGGGTTAAAAATTGTGGTTATTGCCACTGGTTCTGTAATATATACATATATGAGACGAAAGTAAGCTTGAGAATACTTGAGAGCATACAATCTCACGAAATGTGTCAATGTTTGACGTCTTTGAAGACCATTTACTGTTGTGCTGTGTGCAAAATTAAGATTATTATTATAATTGGTTCCAAACATTATATTCGCTGTATATGCCGAATCATATTGTTAAAACTGGTTAGGCAAATTCTGTGTGCAGGGGCGGAGTACTGATACTGACTGACTAGCGGCCTGTCGTAAAAGGTGTCATAACAAACCTAGCTAGGTATGGCTCCAAGCCCGGCTGGGTGACAACTGTCCTTGGTTTCTTAATGCTGCCATAATAACTTTGCGTCTAGTATAATTGACCAAGGTTCTAGTTCCCAAACGTGAAGTGTGTCAGCGGTGGTCTTGGCGTTGCAAATATACATAAGCATCGGTAACTGCTATTAAGTGAGCCGTCAGCCTGGTTACCATTCCACAGCAATAAAATAGGCAATAAACTGTTGTATGGATCATGCAGTAGTTGCGAGCACATTTAACTGTAATCGCTGGCCATTTGAAAGTTCAGTACAAAGTTTCAGCTCATTGTTTTTGTGAGCCAAGCCACATCCACTGCTAATGTAGGCATGTACATATACAAATATGTATATAGTTAACAGGAAATTTGCCAACAAGGATCATATTATGTGGACTTCACGACTACTACGATATAATAGACGACACATAAAAACTATTGCCTTAGAATTTTACAGTTAAAAGGTTATTACCGGTAGAAATTGTCAGTATGTGAAAATAAAAAATATAATCAGGCAATCATGTTACATAGTGAGAAATATTTGGTTATAACAATAATATATAATACAATTTAATGTACTATCGGTTATTCCCGCATGAAGATAATCTGATATGAATATATGCAGACAATATTCCCCAAAGATTGACGCAATGTAGCATGTGCCCGATTACGTAATAATATCTGCGATAGTTGGCCAAACTTCTGCATTTGACAGGTTATCTAGTTAATAACAATGTCCATGTTATTGCATATTTTGCCTTAATAAAACTTTCATAATGAAACAGGCAGAAACATAACTGCTGATTAATTTTATCTAATTTTTCATATTATTTCGTTACCTTACAAAGCACTTTTGATCAATCTTATCAAGCTTTTTCAGGTTGCGACGGCAAATATGGATATCGAAGTATGTTATTGTCACAGCAACTTCAGAGTGACTTTTTACGTAGTTGTCCTTGGTTGACCCTTACATTTAATCACCAAAAAAGTACAAGGATAAAGATGGCTTCCTTTATATAACAAAATAATACGCGTCCCTTTCACTTCCTTAAATACATATGTCATATTGCAAATTTCTATATCAATAAAATTGTTTTGGTCTCAAAGTTTATTGAATCTGTCGGCATAGACAGAAGAATCACCTAAGCTTTACATCGCTTTACATGTATTGACATAAAAGCTTTGATAAACCTGTATAAAATAAATAACGGAATAAACATAATATTCTATGCTCCATTGTATTTAAAGGTCAGAATGTTTGTGATATTTGATCCCTTGTAAACCTACACTTTCCTTGTGGCTAAAATAGGTTTCCATTAAAAAGCTCTTAGTATTAATTTTGTGATCAAATTTGAGGTTATTTGAAGTCATTCTAAAAATATATTATGTGGCATATAATACTTAATAATTAGATTTCAATATAGCTGAGTGGCTTTCCTGCCGCAAAAAATAAACCTTCTTTTTATTAACGTTAATAACTAATTTCTTAAACTAATGTAAGTATATGTACCTAAGCAATTTTGAGTCGATGCCAGTGCCCTCACGTGTGTGCCCATTCGGGTTGCTGTCTCGCTGACATTAACTTCGTAAACGCTCGGCATTTTCCGGCAAAGGGGCAGGTGATTTTCCTGTATATATTTACTAATATTTTTCATAGCTTTAATTTTTTATTGCTGTGGAACGGCAAACACGCTGGCGGCCCATTTAATAGTAAGCAGTTACTGTCGCCTATGGGTGTTTTCAGTACTATGGGCACCGCGAACACGATACTGTTCCATAAGGGTACAAGAACCTGAGTCACTAATTCCGGAATACAACACAAGGTTATTATGGCAGTATACTTATAGACCAAGGGTGGTTGCCATCCAGATACGCCTGGGGCCCTACCACGTAGCTAGGATTGTTTTCTTGCCTTTTACAACAGGCCTAGCTACCCGGCTTCAGAGGTCTTACTCTTACTAGTGGTCGACCAGGGGTCGAAATACGAACATCAACCATCCATTTAATTTTTAAGTTTGAAGTTTATTAGGGTTTTTTGTTAAAGGGAAAGCCTCTATGTATAATCCAAGGTTTCATCATAGCTAGTCAGTTAACTTGCCATTTTTCTACATCAGTTTGAACAATATCACTGTAAATATTTTGCATTGCAAAACTCTTCTTCTTGTTCTTCTTGCCCTTATCCCAAACTACCTGGGGTCGCCAAAACATGTTCTCTCCTTCCACTCTGCTTTATTAGCAGTCATCTGAACATTCACACCTTTTTTAACCATATCATCTTTTATACAATCCATCCATCTTTTCTTTGGTCTCCCTCTCATCTTGTATCCATCTACTCTCATTTCTAGCATCCTCCTTCTTACATGACGCTTCTCTCTTCGCATTATGACTATAGCAGCCCAATCTTTTCAGTTTCTCAATCACTGGCGCTACTTTCAAACTTACCCTAATATACTCATATCTAATTTTATCCATTTTTGTAACTCCACTCATCGATCTCAACATTTCCATCTCTGCTGCATGAAATAACTTTTCGTCTTTCCTCTTTGTGGCCCAGCACTCTGATCCATACAATATGACAGGTTTTATAACGAACTTATAAATTATTTTCTTTATGTTTGAGCAAGATATGTTTCCCAAATTATAAATAACTATGTATTCAAATAAAAACAATTTCAAAGTTTCAATCCTTGTTATTGTCAGTTTTGACATTCTATAAGAACAAAGAGAATATAATCACTTAAGCCTATAGACAATTAATGTTGATTTATTAAACATATATTATTAATAATTGTGTAATTTTATGATTTACGTAGTATTATTATTTAATTTTTAATGTATTTCTAATGGATTTTAGGCAAAAAATTAGGTTTCTGCACTTCTCCTCAATGTAAACTTTAACTGTGCCAAATTTCATACTTCTCTGTCTACGCAATTTTCGGAAAGAGGTTTTCGCTTCACGTATTAATGTATAGATTCCACCCCTGTACGGAGAAAAAGGTAAATCAAGACAGTGATCGAAACAGTCATGATAGAGACAGTTAATGTTACATAAATATTAAAAAGATGTAAATTAGAACAGCTCTTAGCAACAGGGTTTACCCCTGATATAAATCTTAAAAACAATTTGTAATTATAAATGAAATTTGTTATTTTTGCTTCCACAGCAATCATAATATTTTGAGTACTGTCAGTTTCAGAAAACATGACGTTTTACGTGGACTGAATTTTTGTAAACTTAATTCTTTATTTATTTTCTTATTATGTTGAACATACTGCTAAGTTATTACATTTTCTGGATACGGTATGAGGTATTAAGAACAAAATGGTTGTTTTTTCCGCGTTTAATTTAAATTGCTTCAAAAGAGAAGGGGCTTTTTGGCTGTTGTCAAAACCGAAAGTTCTGGTTGCCTTTTTGTATTGATGCTCTTTTGCGACAATTTCTTTTTAACCGACTTCAAAAAAGGAGGAGGTTATCAATTTGTATGTATTTTTTTATGTTTGTCACCTCAAAACTTTCGACTGGGTGAACCGATTTTGATCATTTTTTTTATATGAAAGCTGGTGCTTGGCGTGTGGTTCCATTTTACTTTGGTCCAGTTCTGACAAATGCATCCATGAGAAAACCATATTAGTCTTAAATTTGCATTAAGTATGTGCGCGACAAATGGACGAATAACAATATCACGCAAACCGATTTCGAAGATACATTTTTTACTGGAAAGGATGTACTTCAAAGGTAGTTTGATGAGAGTTTGGTTAGATTCTGATTATGGGATCCATGATAAAGTAACGGAACTCTTCAATTCTTAGGAGCAAATTAACGATACTCGGCTGAATCTTTTATAGGCTACCGGGATATTTGAGTCACCTACCGTAACGTCGCTATGGTCAAGTAATTTTCGTAGTCGAATATGATGATCAATGGAACTCGTCAATGGCTTACAGTAAGGGTGCGATCTGTGGCAGAATTTCTTATTGTCTGTAATCAAATTGTAATGCGCGTACGTTCGTTGCTGCATTGCAACATGACGCAAACGTTCTAATTACATTACTTAAGGTGGATTATGTGTGAAACGGTGGTAGCCGAGTGGGTGGTAGAAACTTTTGCGTATTATAGATGAGCTTTATTACCATATAAAAGACTGGTGGTAGCGGAATGGCAAAGTAACCGACCTGCAACGCATGAGGTTGCGGGTTCGATTCCGGGTGAGGGGATACCGATTTAAAAAAATCTGAGTCGGTGGACGTGTTGCTCCTCCGTCTCTTTAGATAGACGTTCCTGGATTAATCCGAGACGGTGGGCACGTTGCTCCTCTATCTCATTAGTTAGACGATCGTGGATTAAGCCGAGACGATGGGCACATTGCTCCTCCGTTTCTTTGGATAGACGATCGTGTAACACGCTGAGTCGGATAGATGTTTCTCCCTGACTTCGTTTGTTTCATTTAAACGGCGCTGTCTCATATAAGCAGCAAATTTAGTAGGTCTACCCATATTCACACAAATTAGTTAGTGTAAGTACTTCAGATTCACTAAAAATAAAAAAATATACAAAAATTTTAACAAAAAGAAAAACCGCCTTCAAAGAAAAAAAAACTGTTCCAGAATAAATTAATATGCACTAAAAAGTAAAAAAATAATTGCATATTCTTCTATAACTTAATAATCAACTTACTTTTTCTTATATTACGATAATATAATGTAGTTTCCGTAAGCTCGGGCGTAGGCGATAGGAGAACAGCGGGGTTTTTTAGTGGGTAGTCGGATGGCCGAACATCTTTCCCGGAGTCCCACATATCCCTCGGTCCCCCCGGGCCGAGGAACCCGTTAAGACAGGGTTATTCCCCGAGACCAAAAAAAAATATAATGTAGTTACAATTATTGTTATTTTTGTAGTCGGTGTCAGCCAAGGAAACACTAAAATATACCTAGCAATAATAATATACAAGCACATCTCACCTATAACTATGTATGTAGTTACAAATCTACCTTGTCTGACACTTGGCTGTTACCGGTAAAGTGGATGGCAGGAGGCCGAGGGGTCGCAGCCCGGTGAGATGGTCTGACCAAATCCGCTCAGCGCTGAACACCAAGCTGTATGATGCACTCCACCACGCCTAGGACAGGCACAGGAGGAGGAGCATTATAAAAGAGAAACTGGTTTCTCATAAGGGGAATCAAGACCCTCAGTAATGAGGTACACGACTCGAGGGGGAGGATTCACGGTTGACGTCACAAGATAATTGCTTTTATTATTATATATTGAAGTCAAAATATCATATCAAATAAATCTCAGTTTCTAAGATACCCAGAACACTACCAAAAATTATTAACAAAATAATAACATAGGTATATCATTGTTATTATTTATAATTGTCCTACACTTAGTCTCGTCCTCGTTGTCAGAAAATGGATTTCGGCTGAATTTATTAATTACCTTTAAACCACATTGCTTAAGGTGTTTAGGAAGTATAACTGGTATGCAATTAGAGAGCCAATAAATATAGCCAGTATATAAAAATAAGAGAGAAAAAGAGATTAATTATTTAAAATTAAGTAATAATTTTTTTATTGTATTTGTAACGGAAACGTTTAGTCGGATTATAAGAATAGTTTAGAAGATTGAAGATCTTAAAAATTACTATAATTCTTAAAGTACAATTACAAATTATTACACAAAATATTTTTATGACGGCAAAAACATGACACAAAATGGAACAGGAGTAAATAATATAGTTCTTAATTTATGTATAGAATAGAATAGAATATTTTTATTTAGGACACATATTATTATACAAAATACATAAATGTTAAATTTTGACATAAAATAAAATAGTTGATGAAGTCCTAAATGGGTCCTAGCTCAGCATATGCTGGTTTTGTATAAAACCAACGCTGGTCTTCCGCTAGACCCACGGAGTGACATTTATACCATAAATATAACAATAGTAATATGACCACACATTATATTAATTGACAAAGTCAACACATCCGCCTTTATCGTAGACATAGTTGTACCGAACAATTAGAGAATTACATTACTATAAATCTGTAAAAATCGTATCTCTTCCGTAATTTGCAAAAATCAGTTAGAAATATATGCAGATTAGTCCGATTCTTTTATCGTCTAATAGCGAAAATACATACTAAATTTCTACTTAAAATAATTAAATACAATGTTCACTTGGCTTAGGCCCTTGGATATCAATGAAGCGGTTAAAAACAGACAATTTCACGATTACATATATACTTAAATGTAGTGAGAACATGATATGCGTTACTGTTGTAGGGACAGTATTAAATAACTAAATAACAATAATATAGAAACACAGTTAACTGAAAGATTACAAAAATTCCTAAAGTGCACTTGTATCCAACACAAGATCTGCCTGCCCACGCTGATGGTCATACAGGAATGCTTTTAATTTTACCCTGAAGCTGTGCATTGAATGTTGGCTTCTTATAGGTGGCGGTATATTGTTCCAGCATTTGGTTGCTGAATACCTAAAGCTCCCCCTAAAGGTGGCTGTATGATGATGCTGAGTCACTAGCTGTATTGCACATTGACGAGGGCAAGCAGATCTTTTGTTACCCGCCCATGATAGCTTATTGAATAAATATGATGGAGTTTCATTTTTGATCACACCAAAAAGCAAGCATGCTAAATGAAGTTTCCGACGATGCTTCATTTTAAGCATAGAACAACTATTAAGAAATGGGGTTACATGACCTCTAAATGGGATTTCGAAGCAGTACCGAGCACAAGCATTTTGAACCCTCTGAACAAGTCTCTGAGTTCTGTTAAGGAGCCGGGGACCAGTAACAATATCCGCATAATTTAATTGGGATAAAACAAGCGCCTCTACTAGTTGGATTCTCAGACTTTGGTTTAGATAAGGCCTTATCTTATAAAGAATTTTTAGCTTATAAAAACAAGATCTCACTGAAAGGGCTACATGTTTTTCGAACCTAAGGCCACTGTCCATATAAAGACCCAAGTTGCGCACCTCATAGACTCTTTCAATAGGATCATGGTTGACCAAGACCTGCACAGTGGGGTTCAAACTGTCAAGTTGGTATTTATTACCAAAAATAAGGTACTTAGTTTTATTAGAATTAAGTAATAAACTATTCTGTTCTGACCACAAGGCTATTCTAGATAGATCATCATTTAGCTTTTTGATGGTATTGTCTACCTCAGATGGCCGACAAGATATATAAACTTGGGTATCGTCTGCGTATATGTGAACCTTACAGTGCTTGATGATATTTACTATGTCTGCGAAATATTCAGTGATTACCTACACCTTATAGCCTAAGATCCGGCTGCAAAATCTCTACGTTCACCGCGTAGTTAATTAAATTCCCTTTTTTACATACATTTATGATTAGGAGAATACATTGATAACAGGGAGCCAGTTAACAAGTGGCCGCAAGTAATTTTAATTAAATTAATGTTAATAAATTTTCCAAAAAAAAATCGTTCACTTATTTTTTAAATAAAATCATCCACACCCTCCTCCTCCTCGCGTCGGTTTCCTCAGTGCTGAGGGTCGTGATCATCTCGACGGAGTACTTTGGTGCGTATTATTTGCCGCCATCTGCCCCTATCGGAAGCAGAGTGTAAAGCGTCGTGGACAGTAGTTTCCAGGTCAGTGCGAATCTGATCGGTCCATCGCATGGGGCTCCTTCCTCTTGGTCTTCTTGGTCCTCTTGGTTTTCATCCACATCATAGCAATGTATATAAAGAATTCGAAAATCGATGGGTGCCGTTGCACACTCAGCTGAAACTACTTTGCAGCCAGGTGTAAACAGGTAATATTTTGCCGTATTTATACGTTCATGACGTAAATGCATGTTTTTTATATTAAATTAAAACTAATTTTTTTAAATATATCGCTGCCTATGAACAAATGGCCGAAAATTAGGGTTGCTAGCTGTTAAACACTCGTGGTATTCGAGATAAAGTGAAAGAGTGACTCTCCCGTCAATTTATACATTTGAAGTAGCTATGTTCATTTATGATAATTAGCATAAATTTCCGCGTATGTGTGATATTTTTACACGAAATATGCGTGATAATGATAGACTATGGGCACCGGCACGTAAAACATCATTGTTACGTAAAAGCATCATAACCATGGCCCTAGAAATATATAATAAAATTCCAAAAAAATATAAAATCGCTAAATATGAATGCATTTAAATATCAATTAAAAAGTTCTTAGTGAACAAATGTTAGTGTAATGTAAAAGACTATTTAAACGACCGAGCAGAAGAACACAATAAACAGTAAAAAATTATTTGTAAATTAATAATAATCATAAAATGTGTGATAACATATATTATAATAATAATATATTAGAATCGGATTCAATGAGACATATTAAAAATCTTAATTGACATTATCATATAATTAATTTTGTTTTTTGCAGCAAGCTTATCGAATTTGAATTTTATTTTTTATTGTTTACTATAGGGAAGTAGTAGTCATTTCAATTGTTTTGTATGCCGTTTGTGGCATAACATGTCTTGTTTGCAACTTGTTGTTGCAAAATCTCAATGTGTAATTTAAAAAAAATGTTTGGTTATTGTACCTATTGTGAACTTGTAACATAACATCTTAAAGCAAATAAATATATCTTATTTTCGCCTTTACTTAGATAGACGATAGTAAACAAATTACTTCAATATGTTTTCATAGTCTGTAAATGATGTTAGTAGTTTATAAATCTATATTTCAATGGTCAATTTTTACCTGGAATAATTCTATTAGCGAGGCACTCGTATATACTACTACAGTTAGAGGCGAGTGGAAAAATATTATGGATTTTTCAACGATGAACGTTTTTGTCATTCCGTTCAATACGGGACCGTGTATCGAAGTTGTTCAGTTTTTCACCCCTCTTTTTATATAAAAAGTTGAATTGAATGAGGAGATTTGTATTTTTTTTTTACAATTCATTAATTTTTTACTAAGCTTTGTGTAACATTGTGCGTGTTAAAAACATTTTGATTTATTTTAAAATGACCTATTTCGGGTTGATTTCAAATTACGGACAGTCCATTCAATGGTAATGCTTTTTCTACTAGATCACATATATGATATATGTGGCTCTGTGAGCTCACTTGTACTATAATAACATTCTTTAAAGTACGTGAACGTCATAAAATAATAACAAATTTAGATATTATGAATATAAATTCAGCCATTAACATAAGTTAATGGCTGAAACTAGGCTTATCTTGTTCTGGCTACAAGAAAAGTGACAGATTACACAATTTTTTCCTCTCTACCTGAGGTTACAAAGCCTTCCTATATCGATTCAAACTCCACCTGAATCGTGGTGTTCCGGACTAGTTCACACTCAACATTTGTTATCTATGGCCGAGTCAAAATTCTGGTGCATGGTTTTATTAAGCAGGCACTACTTTATTCGCTTCTAGTCATACTAGACATTTTTCTTTTGTCTATAGTTCTATTTATTACTAGTGGTATCCTATATTGACTTACAAAATACCTACCAATTTTTAAAAAATATTAAGTTAAAATTTATAATGTTTTTCGACGAGTTTGCTATTTCCATCTTGAAAGTTGCATTGGCAAAAATAGAATGCTTTCATGCAAAAAGCGGTATCGAAGTGTTGGCACCTGTTCTTGAGTGGCGTGACCGCGGACGACGCCCGAGCTCCGCAGTTCCCACAACTCGCCTTTACTACCCGACAGCTGTACCAAAATATATTCAGCTTTAAATAAAATATTGTAATTCATATTGGCACAAACTTGTGTTAGGCAAAACATATAACCAATGGGAAAACATCCATACCATTTGAACCAAGGTAAATTTAGGTACATGTTAATACTTTTTCCTTTTTTTACAGGTAATGCCTTTTCTACTAGATCACATATATGATATATGTGGCTCTGTGAGTTCACTTGTATAATACTATAATAACATTCTTTAAAGTACGTGAACGTCATAAAATAATAACAAATTTTATCAATAATATTGCACAGTAAATGCAATACAATAAATACTCTAAATTGTAACATTGTACTCTAAAATGTAATTTTATTTGTGTAATTATAAATACGACAAATGCTACTTAATTTTTCTTGAGGAAAAGTTTACGCTGACAGGTACTTCAACCCACGTTCAATTACTAGGAAAACAAACTGCACTTGATCTCAATCAAATTATTGCGTATCGTTATATATAATTGTGTTTTGATGAATTTGCCGTGTAGTCCTGGCCTAAGAGTAAAAGTGTCTCTTTATTAAAGGTGTTGGAAAAGGAAAATCAAAAAGTTTTACGTATTGCAGTCTAAAGACCAGAAAAAAGGGACAGATCATCATCATCATATTAGCGTTGAATAACGGTTGCAACCCAAACTCTCGCTTCGGCGCTCGGAGTCCTTTTTCCGACTATTTCTTCTCCACTTCGCACGATCTTCGGCATCCCTGGCGGTCAGTCCATTGGCATGCATATCAAAACCTATAAGAACCTTACGACGTCAAACCAGTGCTTTTTGGGTCTACCCCTTCTGCCGAGACCCGGCGGAGGCGGTATGGCCAGACATTTGTTCCCCACGTAAATAGCCGATTATTGTAAAACGTGGCCATACCAGCGAAGGCGACACTCCTGCAATTTATCCGCAATGTCACGGACAGGCGAAGGCTGATGAAGGCTGCCACAAATGCGAGAGTTCCTAACGCAGTCCTTCCACGTTACTCCATACATCCACCGCAGCATATTCATCTCCGTGACTCGCGGTGCCTGCTTGTGTTGCTCCAGCACCGGCCACGCTTCACATCCGTATAAAAGGGCAGGTCTAATGATGGTTTTATAGACCTGTCCCTTTAATTTAACCGGTATTTTGGGGTTACAAATGACACCAGTCACCTCACGCCATTTGGTCCATGCAGCAGCAACGCGTGCCTTAACGTCGCAATCAATGTCACCAGATGTATGAAATACGATCTGTAATCACCTGTTCCGTGCGCTTGATCGTATCGCATCCTATGCGCACGGGTGTGGGATCTGTGGAGTTGCAGGCCAAGTACTCGGTCTTCGCCACATTGAGCTTCTGACCGCCATTCTCAAGCGATTCCTTCCACGTCCCACCAACCTACCCCTGTCTGAATCTGCCAGCGCGATATCATCAGCATACACGAGCAACCACGGGGGCTGCTCATGTGAGTTTCTGAAGCTTTCTGACAGTACGTCTAATACCACGCTGAACAGAAACGGACTAAGGACGGATCCCTGGTGTACTCCGACAGTGATGGGGGAAGGATTTTGTGTCACCAACAGCGGTCTGAACCACGGAATTGGAATCGCGGTATATCTTTCGGATGATGTCAATATATGCCTCTGGAAACCTTTTGGATCGCAATGCCCTTCAGATTATCGCGCGAGGAATACAGTCAGGAATACGCCTTCTGCAAGTCAAGAAACAGGAAATGTAGAGTCGTATTCATTATCCTGTATTTCTCCGCGACAATCCTTAATACAAAAACAGGGTCCATTGTTCCATGACTAGGGCGAAACCCATATTGACATTCTGAGACAGCACACTCCTGTCGAATCCGAGAGTCTTCAACCCTTTTGAACAGCTTCATGGTGTGAGACATGACTTTAATACCACGGTAGTTACCGCACTCCTGCACCGACCCTTTGCCTTTGAAGACTGGGGTAGTGATACTCAGCCTCCATTGGTTCGGAATCATACCGGTGAGGAGTATTTGGTTAAAAAGGTGGGTTAAGATGCCCACACCACGAGAGCCCATCGTCTTCCAAGGTTCGATGGGGACTCCATCGGTACCGACAGCTTTCCGATTCTCGATGCGGCGTAGACAACTCTGGACCTCTGCAGGCGTTACCAGTGGCACTAGTCCTTGATTCGGAGGAAGGTTTGGCGGCTGCACCTCTTTGAGCTGCCTGTTCAGCGGTTCGTGGAAATACGAGCGCCATCTCTCCTTCACTGCGAGGTCCTTGCATAACAGGTTACCCACAGAATCGTTTACACAGCAGCACTTGGAAATGTCCTGTGCCACTTTGACCCTGGAGCACGCCAACTTATAGATGAGCTTCTACCTCTCAGATGATTCCAAATGATCGTAAAGTGGTTGTAAGTGGTCTCGTCTGGCTCTGACAAGTGGCGCACTTTGCTACCCGGTATGCATTGCGATCTTCAGGAGATCTGGACGCTTGCCACTTCTTAGAGAGGGCTTTCGCTCTAGTCTCCCTCTGGACTGTGTCGTTCCATCACCATGTCTCTTTGTCACATTTGCGACCACCCTCAGACACCTCAAGCTCCTCCTTCGCAGACCCAAGGATAGCCGACTGAATCTTGTCAAAGTAAGCCTGAACTGGTTCGCCCATACCACCGGCGCACTTGTCACCGACGGCTAAGGCGAACTCCTGGGACGTGACGTCATCAAGCAGCCACCACCTGATTCGGCGCTGAACGCGCTCGGCATGCGTGTCCTTAGGCTTAGCGCAGAGGTCCATGCAGTTGGATCACCTTGCAGTTGGCCACTTTGCTGATGTGGTGTCTCCTATTGAGTAGGAAGTTGATTTAGGTAGCATTCCTCCCGCCCTTATAGGTGATAAGATGCTCGGTCTCTTTTTGAAATACGTGTTCACGATGGCAAGGTCGGCAGCCGTACACGTTTAGAGGATGTCCTCCTCTTCCGAGTTGCGGCTACCGTACCGTACCGTACCCAAATCCACCGTGAACACGCTCAAACTCCCCATATCCCTCACCCACATGACCATTCAGATCGCCCCCAAAACGATCCACTGTGATAATGGGATTCCACGGAGCACTTCTCCGAGTAGATTCCAAAACGCTATTTTATCGGCGTCGTCACAACCGACCTGTGGCGCATATGCATTTATCAAGTGGGTAACTACCCCACCGATAAGCACCCTAATGACCATAAGCCGGTCGCTATGACGTTTCACTTCCAAAATGTCGTTCTGGAACTCCTCCGAGAGCAATATGGCAACCCCATTTTCCCCACCAGGTGCACCTGTGTAGATCAGCTTGGAGCTATAGAACAAACACAGATATTAAAACTATTTATAATACCGCTATACACAATAATTTGAAGTATTACGGAAGCAATTGCCAAATAATGAAATACTTTCGTTACAGTAATGCATGTCAGCGGCTTAAGCTCAAGACAACTAGAAATAGCATTACGAAAATAAATGATGATACAAAAACCGTCGACGTTATCGTTTTCAATCTGCTATATCTATGATTGTACTGTATCAATCGTTTAGAAGCGGCCCGTCTCAACTCTGACCTATAAATCGTAGAGGATATAAAAATAATTGGAAATTGACATGAGTCTGGATATTTTTGTCGGTAATAAAACGAGAACTTTAGTTTTCAAGTCTGCCCACTTTATTGTACAATGTATGTATCATATCAGACAAGGAAAAACTTTATTCATACAATAGGAGATACATAACATATTATAATTACATATATACATAACTTGCATTCTAGCTAGATGTTACAAAGCTAATAAGTTATGTTTAGTAAGCACGTTACAAATCAATCGCTGTTCATTTCAAAAACTATTTTTTCATGATCAACATAATTATCATCATATCTACAATATAATTTCAAATTTACAGTTTTATTTACATAAATTTGAAAAACATTCTAATACAAAATATTGAAGCTTTGCGTAAGCGTTTTTGATCAATGTCTACATCACATAACATTTTTTTTGTTGGAAATACAGTAATGATATAAATATACAGTTATGATATACTGTAGTGGGAAAATACCTTTGTTAAAATCTTTTTAAAAAGATATAACTGTATGATAATAGGACGGAGTAAGTAATGTAGTTCGGTTAAAGGTCGCCATGTCGTATACATTCATTTGAAGGCACAAATTGCTGGTGGGGGCTTTGTTAACGAGCGGGTAAAATGGGCACTACAGCCACGTTAATGAGAACATAATAGGTGCTCCGCGGAACAGTGAACACCGTGATCTGGTGTGCTGGCACTCTCCTCTACCGAAACTTCTATTAGCATATAACTGATACTCGTGGAAGTGAATTTTGATTCAATAATACAATACACATACATTTTTTATCGTATCCTAACTCTATTATATACATGTAATTGTCTTATATAAATGTCTTATTACTTGCATTAAAGATATAATTTGTTTTGGTTTTAATATATATCTATACAAAAAAATAAAATTGGAGTGTCTGTTTGTAATATTAAAATAACCGCTTATTACTAAGTGCATTCGGACGTATACACGGTACATATACCAAAACAACATTTTTTACAATTTTAGTCTGTCTGTTTGTTCCGGCTAATCTCTGAAATGGCTGCATCGATTTTGACGGGACTTTCACTGGTAGATAGCTGATGTAACAAGAAGTAACTTAACCAATTTTTTTTAGAAAAAAAAATAGTTTTCGTTAAAAATGATAAGTTTCGGAAATTTTATTTTCCAATTTAAGTTGACCTCAGATTTATATCATCAATCATATGAAATAGGCTTTAGCTTAGGCTGGACAGTATGTTCGAACACACATTCGACAACACTGACTGTTTGCATATTTCATTTATTTATATTTTAGAGTTTATAGGGTTTGTAATCCAAAATAAACCATAAGATTTATCCAAAAAATGCTGCCCAAATTCACTATTCCATGCGGACGGAGTCGCGGGCACAGCTAGTATTATATATAAAATAAAAACATACAATCCCTGAAAAAGTAGTCTAGATATTCAATTAATTCAATTAGAAAACATTTAAAAGAACTTAATATATTTTCGTATAAATACCAATTTATAAAGTTCCAGTTATAAGTTTTTCAATTAGAGTTATCAAAACTTTATTACTCTTCATTGGACTATAAATATTAGTAAATATATTTTATTTAAATAATTATGAATCCATTCAAATGTTTATGATAAGATACCTATATTGCAGCTAATATTTACACGGGGCCATTACCCAGAATATTAGTGGTAACAGATAGTGTAATTTCCAGAGTTGAACGTTACGTACGATGGTTGTTATCTTTTGATATACACTGTACTTTATATTTGGCCATTATATTATTATGCTGGTAGTAGTAAAATAAGTTAAGAATTCTCGTGAGATTTTACTAAAAAAAATATTGCACATATTATTAAATATACAACAAAGTTATTTCTAGCGTTGTTGAACTTTGTTGATCAGTCGCTCTTGCAAAAAAGTATAAAGATTAAAATAAATAAAGAGATTTATACCGTCTGTTTTCTATGCTGCATAAGTCTTATGAAAGAGCTTGTGTGTCTTATGCTAGAAAACATATGATTCTATGATTACAATCCAAATCGGACCGCACTAGCTGTCCGCTAGCGTTAGTTGTAGCAAAGTTTATCATTTAGGCGAAGAAGATGATTTACCATATAAATTTCAGTAAACTCTGCTCCCAGCGTCACCAGTGAAAATTCGGTCAAAATTCAACTGTTGAGACATTGACAGAAATAAGTAGGAACAACAATATCTATATGTTTGGTTGTCTGTCGAGGTGTCATCGAGGAACTGTATAAAATATGATCATATGGCCTACAACAGCCTATGTTAATAAACTCAGTGTATTTCTTAATTAAATGTAAATATTATCTTTTAAAGATTTTTTAAAAATGAGAACTAGTATTGCATTGTTACAAGTGATTAAAATATATACCGATATAAAAAATGTAGTGTAACGTTAGAACCTATAGACTCGATCACTAATACCACTTGAGCTCATTATACCTATAAAGACAATACAACAAATGTTATGAATGAAAATTGGTATGTACCTTGTCTTATGCCATATGTAATATATCAAGGGATTACTTACAATACATAGCATTGGAAAAGTATTTGCGTTTCAGCGTTTGGCTGCGGTTTGCAATAATAGTATTTTATTGCCTTTCTCATAAATCACAATATCTCATTGTAACACGGTTTGTGTTCCGTGGCCTTGGTTCCACAAATTTGTTAAACCTACCTGAACACGTAAATTCAACGTTCCTGTTCGGAAATTTTTAGTGTTGTGTTCTTTGTGTGATTTATATTTGGAATTAAGTTATATATTACAAAATACCTTTTTTCACTGCAAGTATAATTAGGTGGTCTTGTAAAACTATACTTACAGTAACCTGAGTCCGTATTTTCGGAATTTTAAAGGTGTTTTGCAACTAAAACGCTAATATATCGAACTCATATGTCAAACTGAGATGCAAGGGAGAGTTGGACGCGACGGGGAAAGCGCACACGGCACGGACGTTTTTCGCCAACCAAGCCATCGAGAAGCCGTATACACTGTGGCCTCATGAAACCAAAATCCAAAATGTCAACGATTATAACGCGGATAAATGAGTTTCTTTACGTAATAACATAACGACATTTTTTAAAATAAAGTTTACAATGTTTCAAACGTTTTAACTCATTACATTGATGAATTTTGGCTCCCTAGCTTACACTTGGTATCTCAATGTGCACTTTAGGTTATGGCGTTGGCAATCTTTTCTGGAAAATTACGTTATTTTTGATGTGTAAGATGTAAAAGCCCGGAAGGTGTTCGTAATATCATACCTTTTAAAATTACATCATTGAATATTTGATTGCTCTCTTTATTCTTGGTAAGCGAGAGCTTTGATCTTTTATATAAGAAAATATTATAGTATCGTTTTTATTCAAAATGGCAGCCGTTGCTTAAAAACTAACGGTTGAACAGTCTCTCTATCGAGGAATGAATAAATATCGTCCAAAAAGTATTTAACTACAAGCAAAATTTTTTGTCCATGTTACCGTAGTGGATTTTGTCATATGCAGTTATCAGGTGTTTATTCATCCCAATATTTTAACACATTTATCTTTTCTTTTCATATTTTAAAGTATTTTTATAAGCTCCTATTAGATGTTAGATAAACAATGTTTTAGATTAACTAAAATCTAAGTGTATGTGAGCTATAAAACGAGTTTGTGATATTGAGTGATCAATAGAAGGTGTGTTTAATATATAAGGTTCTGTCCAAATATAATGCCTAGTTATGTGGAAATTTTTTTGATTTGATTTGACATCTTTATTACGATATGGTATATTATTTTGGGGTAATTCAACAGATAAAGATATTGTATTTAAGTCACAAAAAAGATGTAAGTATAAGGTCCATATTTAATCTAAAGCAAATTGAAAGTTGTATTTTCCTTACTTTCCTAAAATAAATGCTTTTACTCTACCATGTATATATATTTATGAAGTAATAATGTTTGTAAGAAATAATATGCATCTATTTAATAAATTTATGATGAATCGCCATCAAAAAAAAATTGTTGCCCACCTAGTAATACGACCTACCTGAACAAAATTAATATGTTACTATTTATTTTCTAATAATTTAAAGCATAAAAATACGTTTATAAATATTGTACGCCTTAAAAAGGCAAACTGTTGATACAAAATGTACTTACCAACATCATAATGTACACAGTCCTAACAATAAATAAATAAATAAAATAGCTTGGGCTAGCCCAAGCTAGATGGCGCCATCTAGATGGCGAAGTTATGTTTTATTAAAAATAAGAGAAAGGAATACAAAATAGAAAGAAAGGAACAGCGGTTGACAGACTCAATTAGGAGTAATTTATTAGTATGCAACATTTATAGATGAATAAGACGAAATTTTACGATTCATATAATCATTTCCCTAAACCGTGTTTGGTTCAGTCATATTAACCTTAGGTTATCTTTTATGGGATAAGAATTCAACCTAAAGTATCCTTGTCAATAAAAATTTTGTTATACGTACGTTTTAAAGTTGGGGCTTTAATTTTAAATTAGTTCCAATACACTCACTAAACTTGACCACATATTGATAAATATTTTAAAGCGGGTCGGATTGATAAGACAAAGGGACAAATTTGGGTTAATTAAATTCCAATGTCGGGCTTTCTGTGATCAAAATCTCGAAGAGCTTGTCAAGGTTTCTTGAACAAAATAAAGCCTTATCACGACTGTAGTTGGCTGGAGTCGGTCGTCCGCCCGCCTCGGCCTCACACCTCGCGTTGAAGATTAATGCCCGACTAATGAATCAGCTACCGTGACAAATCAGCCCCCAGTAATGGATAAAGCCTTCCTGATTTTGCAGCCAACCTAAATTAGACAGCTGATACATTTTTGATGATACACTTAATATACTTGTTTGATACGAAATCGTGTTTATTAACTATAATATAATATTATATTTCGTCTTATTTTTTTAGCTGTTCTTGTTTTACAGTTGTTGACGCTTACCTTACTTTTAAGGTTTGCAATATACTATTATTTAAATCCTTATTTTAAATAGTAATTTAAAAACTTCATACTGAGAGTAGTGTACTGATCAAAGGGCTCAGAACTTGAATATGTTTTATTATACAATGTAATTTATACGTATATATGTTAAAAATGTGTTTCTTTTTAATTCTTGAATTTCTTGACTTTTAAACATTGATAATTCATATTTAATATCTTTGCATATATACATTATATTATACATATAGCAAAACTATTTTAGGAAAGCATACGATATCCGATTAAATAGAAACTAATATTCCAGGTATCACTTCCATTATTGATGGTAAAGTGGCAAAACATGTACATTGTGTTCATGTTTGTACCTTCGTACAGTGAAATATTTAATTTGACATTTTACAACTTTGGCAAAAATATATTTAAATCTACTATAAACTAATCTGAGCTAATCTATAAATGTGTTTTAATATATTATTACCTTAGCTTACAAATATAATCCAATATGTTTAGAATATTGAATAAAGTACTAGAACTGAATAGGCACATAGCTCTAGAAGTAATTTGTTAACGTCATAACCATTTTTGGTAAATGGGCTGGAAACATATAAGTTTATGTTCTAAAAATACGTTTTCTCGTGTTCATATGTAGACGAAAGTAGGTGAAATGGGTTGTGTGTAACGTTATATAGGCCAACTATGTAGTTATTAGAGTTCAAAGTGGGTAAGTAATACTTAACTCGGGAAATAGGCAACCTCCGTGACGTACTGGCGTTCATGTACGTCGGGACTCCTACTAGGGTCATGGGTTTGATTTATAATTTTATCAACATCATCATCTTAGCGTAAAATCCTGTATAAACTTTCACTTCAATGCTTGGGGTCCGTTTTCTGATTTTGTCTTTTTCACTTCACACTGTCTTCAGCATCCCTGAAAGTGAGTTCATTATATCACGTATTATATTACTTTTTAGGACATCAAATTAGAATTTTTTGAGTCTAATCAGATCCGCCCTACAACATTGAATAGAGACGAGCTTTTTTTTCAATTATTGTAGGACAGCAGACAAGCTGACGGTCCACTTAGCATTTAGCAGTTACTATCTATCGCCTATGGGTGTTTGCAATGCCAGTGGCATCGCGAACCTCTATCCGTGGTTATTTTCTTTGAACAACCAAAGCGTGATATCTAGTCAGTGACAAAAGCTGTTGCCGCTGTGTTGGCTTTGATGTCATGAAGCGGCATAACCTCTGGCTAACGCGTGAATTTGTCCACTACTGTGAGACAGTACTTATAATCATGTGACGTTGGCAATGGTCCGATGAGGTCTACATGTACATGAACAAATGCATGTACCGGAGATCGAGTATATCGTGTTACTTTAGAGCGCTGGCACGAGAGACAGGTACCCAATTGCTGCAGTCCTTCTTGACGTTCGGCCATACATATTTCTACGTCATAAGTTTTATAGTAGCTTTTATACTAGGATGACGGATATCCGTGGATACTGTTGATGAAGCCTTGTCGATGAAACTGAGGTGTCAGGTACAGTTGCGGTGACGGGCTAGACACGTCGCAATACAAGTTCTCTGACTCAGAAATTTTTACTTTCTGGAGGTCTAGGGAGGAGCTGTTCTGAAGAAGCTGTCGAAGTTCCTGGTTTTCGTTTTGTGACGATGCCAAAGCATGCTATCTAGCTCGCTTGTGATAGCATCTGTGCGAGAAAACATCGGCCACAACGTTGTCCTCTCCTGAAATGTGTCGCACATCTGTTGTGAATTGAGACACAAAATCAAAGTAACGTAACTGTCGAGGAAAACAATTTTCGGATGACTTCTTGAATGCTGAGACTATTGGCTTATGATCAGTGAAGACAGTGAACATCCTATCTTCAAGCATGTGCCTGAAATGCTTCACTGCTTCATATATAGCCAATAACTCGCAATCGAAAAGGCTGTATTTCCTTTATGAGGTGTTCAACTTATTCGAAAAGAATCCCAAAGGCTGCAAACCATCATTTGTTTTCTGTTGCAAATGCAGCGCCGATTGCTTTATCGGAGGCGTCCGTACAGAGTGTTAAAGCTGATGATGAGTCGGGATGAGCTAGCAATGTCGCGCCGGCTAAACTCGTTTTGCAAGCTTCGAACGCTTTCAGCAGTTCCGTTGACCAGCTGATAGGTGTGCGAGGTTTCAGGTTTTTACCTGACACAAGTTCGTGTAGTGGAGCTTGGATTTTCACAGCTTTAGATACAAATCGTCTGTAGAAATTAATCATACCTAAAAATCTCCGTAGCTCTTTGACGGTCTTCGGCTTTGAGAACTTCTGGATCGCCTCCACCTTCTCGGAAAGTGGTCTAATGCCCTATCATCATCATCTTAGCGTTGAATCCCGGTTGCAGCCCAAATTCTCGTTTCGGCGCCCGGGGCTTTCTGACTTTTTCTTCACCACTTCGCACGATGATGATACTCTATACCCAAGAAAATTTACCTGTGGTTCGTCGAATACGTATTTGGATGCGTTCACTACTACGCCGTGGTCTTGCAGGCGCTGGTAGACTTGCTTCAGGTGTTCCAGATGCATCGTCTCGTTCGGATTGACTACTTAAATGTCATCGCTATATGGATAACAAAAGTCAATACCTCTAAATATTTCATCCATAAATCTTTGGAATGTCTGAGCCGCGTTGCGGAGTCCGAAACTCATAAACGGGAACTCAAACATCTCAAATGGAGTCGTTATCGCTGTCTTTGGTACGTCTGCTGGATTCACATGAATTTGGTAGAAAACTTTTGAAATACGGTCCGTTACAACGTCATGTGACACCATTTTCACAGACTGTTTCACTCGTTTCTTTTTCATTTCTTCACTTTTACGGACTTACTGCTGAAACGTTGATGGTACCAGTAGTGCCTCTAGCCTGCACTTGGGCGGCTTTGGGATCGTTAACGGCAGCGTAGAGATCGCGCTCGAGGTCTCGAGTGCGAACGGGTAACGGCTGCCAACTCGGCCGTCTGCTGCGCCAGCACGTCGATGCGGCGTGAGATGTGCTCCATGTCACTCGATGAAAATATGGCTGCCGGTGTAACTTTTGCCGTAGACACTGCCGAAATATTACTCTCCGGCTGGAGAGCAATCTCGTGAATATTGTCCATGATCATCATCATCTCAGCGATGAATCCCGAATGCAGCCCAAACTCTCGCTTCGGCGCCCGGGGTCCGCTTTCCGACTTTTTCTTCTCCACTTCGCACGGTCTTCAGCATCCCTGGTAGTGAGACCATTGGCACGCATATCACCCTTTACGACGTCAAGCCAGCACTTTTTGGGTCTACCCCTCCTGCCGGGGCCCGGCGGAAGCGGCATGGCCAAACATTTGTTTCCCACGTAAGCATCCGGTTGCCGTAAAACGTGGCCATACCATCGGAGCCGACACTCCTGCAATTTATCCGCAATGTCACGGACATGAAGGCTGCCGCGAATGCGGGAGTTCCTAACGCGGTCCTTCCGCGTCACTCCACACATCCACCGCAGCATATTCATCTCCGTGACACGCAGCTCTTGCTTGTGTCGCTCTAACACCGGCCACGCTTCACAGCCGTATAAAAGGACAGGCCTAATGATGGTCTTATAAACCTGTCCCTTCAACTTTACCGGCATCTTGGGGTCACAAATGACACCAGTTACCTCACGCCATTTGGCCCACGCGGCAGCAATGCGTGCCTTGACGTCACAATCGATGTCACCGGATGCATGAAACACAGATCCCAGGTATTTCACAAGGTCCGTGCGCTCGACCGTCTTGCCGTCTATGCGTACGGGTGTGGGATCTGTGGAGTTACAGGCCAAGTACTCGGTCTTAGCCACATTGAGCTTCAGACCACCGTTCTCAAGCGACTCTTTCCACGCCTTCACACGTCGCACCAGCCTACCCCTGTCCGAATCTGCCAGCGCGATATCATCAGCATACATGAGCAACCACGGGGGCTGCTCATGTGAGTTTCTGATGCTGTCTGACAATACGTCTAATACCACGCTAAACAGAAACGGACTAAGGACGGATCCTTGGTGCACACCGACGGTGATGGGGAAAGGTTTGGTGTCGCCAACAGCGGTTCGAACTACGGAATCGGAGTCACGGTACATGTCTCGGATGATGTCAACATAGGCCTCTGGAATCCCTTTGGACCGCAATGCCCACCAGATTATCGCGCGAGGAATACAGCCGAAGGCCTTCTGCAAGTCGAGAAACAGGCAATGCAGAGGCGTATTCTTCGCCCTGTATTTCTCCGCGACAGTCCTTAGGGCAAAAACAGGGTCCATTGTCCCGTGACCAGGGCGAAACCCATATTGACAATCCGAGACAGTGCACTCCTGTCGAATCCGAGAGTCGATAACCCTTTCGAAGAGCTTCATGGTGTGGGACATGACTCCTCGGTAACTACCGCACTCCTGCACCGACCCCTTGCCTTTGAAGACTGGAGTAATGATACTCAGTCTCCATTGGCTCGGGATCGTACCGGTGAGGAGTGTCCGGTTGAAAAGGTCTGTTAAGATGCCCACACCACGAGAGCCCATCGCCTTCCAGGCTTCGATGGGGACTCCATCGGATCCAACAGCTTTCCGATTCTTCATGCGGCGAAGACAATTCTGGACTTCTGCAGGCGTTATCAGTGGCACTAGTCCTTGATTCGGAGGAAGATCAGGCGGCTGCACCTCTTTGTGCTGCGTGTTCAGCAGCTCGTGGAAATACGAGCGCCATCTCTCCTTCACCGCGAGGTCCTCGCATAGCAGGTTGCCCACAGGGTCTTTTACACAGCGGCACTTGGAAATGTCCTGTGCCGCTTTGACCCTGGAGCGCGCCAACTTATAGATGAGCTTCTGCCCCTCAGACGATTCCAACTTATCGTAAAGTGGTTGTAAGTGGTCTCGCCTGGCTCTGGCAACAGCTCTCTTAGTGGCGCGCTTTGCTACCCGGTATGCGTCGCGGTCTTCAGGAGATCTGGACGCTTGCCACTTCTTAAAGAGGGCTTTCTTCGCTCTAGTCTCCCTCTGGACTGTGTCGTTCCACCACCATGTCTCCTTGTCACACTTGCGACCACCCTTAGACACCCCAAGCACCTTCTTCGCCGACCCAAGGATAGCCGCCTGAATCTTGTCCCAGTAAGCCTGAACTGGTTCGCCCATACCACCGGTGCATTTGTCACCGACGGCTAAGGCGAACTCCTGGGACGTGACTTCATCAAGCAGCCACCACCTGATTCGGCGCTGAACGCGCTCGGTATACGTGTCTTTAGGCTTAGCGCAGAGGTCCATGACAAGAAGGCGATGTTGTGCAGTGAGACTCTTACCGGGTATGACCTTGCAGTTGGCCACTTTGCTGATGTGGTGTCTCCTAGTGAGTAGGAAGTCGATTTGGGTAGCATTCCTCCCGCTCCTGTAGGTGATGAGATGCTCGGGTCTCTTTTTGAAATACGTGTTCACGATGGCAAGGTCGGCCGCCGCACACGCATTGAGGATGTCCTCCCCTTCTGCGTTGCGGCCACCGTACCCAAATCCACCGTGAACACGCTCGAATTCCCCACATTCATCACCCACATGACCGTTCAGATCACCCCCCAAAACGATCCCCTGTGATAATGGGATTCCACGGAGCACTTCTCCGAGTAGATTCCAAAACGCTATTTTATCGGCGTCGTCACAACCGGCCTGTGGCGCATAGGCACTTATCAAGTGGGTAACTACCCCATCGATAAGCACCCTAACGACCATAAGTCGGTCGCTATGACGTTTCACATCTAAAATGTCGTTCTGGAACTCCTCCGAGAGCACTATGGCAACCCCATTCTCCCCACCAGGTGCACCTGTGTAGATCAGCTTGTAGCCATTACCAATGAACCGGGATCTGCTGGCCTTCCACCGAGTCTCCTGCAGGAACGCCACGGCCACCCTCCGCCTGGAGAGCACATCGGCCAACTCTCTCGCGCGTCCGGTTAACGTGCCTATGTTCCATGTTGCGAAGCGGATCTTTCGAGATATTTGGGCTGCGTGAGATGGGGCTAGCGTCGTTAGCCGTGCCCGCCCATGACACGGCGCCCTAGCCCTTAGCCGATCTCGTAATCTTGTTCTCTCCATGTTGATTTGGCAACTTTGGCTTTTACGGGGGCGACTGCCGTCTGACCCCCCAACCCCAAAAGGAAAGCCGTCGTCAGAGCCTCGTCCGTTATTCAGCAGGGTGCGCCGACTTGCAGGTGAGGTTGACTTGGGCCCCGAAGATGTTGGTAGGGCCCCTTACACCCCACGAATATTGTCCACGATGTGAGTAACTAAATCTAACGGTAGGTCGACTTAAGCTGCTATAATCTCTTGGATATAGTTAGGTATTCGGCTTGTCCAAAGCGAAAAGATAAAATCGTCAGAAACATCTGCTCCTACCAGATTTCTAAGGTTTCGTAAGAACTGGGACGGCTTTCTGTCCCCTAACTCTTTGTGGATGAGGAGCTGTCTCACTCGTTGTTTTTGCAAAGCCAGTCGCGATATTAATTCGGTCTTGATTATATTATATTTACAATTCGCGGGTGGATTGGTAATAATGTCTTTGATTTCACACACGTATTTAAAATCCAAATTCGCGACTACATGGTAAAACTGTGTGGCTTCGGAAGTAATATTCGATAACGTGAACTAACTCTCTAGCTACAAAAACCAAAATGCCGGTTTGTTACGCCAAAATGGCGGCACCTTAACGCCAACCGTTTTTTTTGGTCTCAGGGAAAAACCTCTCTTGACGGGTTCCCTCGGCCCGGGGGGACCGAGGGATATGTGGGACTCCGGGAAAGATGTTCGACCATCCGACTACCCACTAAAAAACCCCGCTGTTCTCCTATCGCCTACACCTGGGCCCACGGATATTTGGCCTGCCAATTTCGTGGCCCGGGCCGGCGCCGGCCCGCCCTTTGTTTAAGGCGGGCCCCTTCTAAAGTGTTGGCGCCAGGGGGTCAGAGTTTCGTCCCCCCCGGCGCTCTCCTGTAACAACTCTAGGAGTTGAAGGGGGCCGCGGAACAGCACGCGGTCCTCTCCCTCGCGGAAATAGTGCGGGCGACGGATCCTCCCCCGAGGAGCCGCCCGCAGCCGCTTTCTACGGCAGCCGGCGGTCGCTGCTCGCCCTTCGGCGCCGAGGACGCGGCCTGCGTTGGCGGGAGGGGAGTGCGGTGTCGGACTGCCGATCCCGCTCCACCGCCTCCTTTGCAGACACTACTGCCTTGCAAAAGGAGGCGACGGCCGTCCATCCAGGATCGCCCCCGACCATGGGCAGATCCAGGGCAGGGAGCGACAGGTCCGCGGCCAATTCTGGACGGGACTCGCATCCCCGTCGCGTGCTAGTCAGGCGTGGGTACGACTACCAGACGATACTCCAGAAAAACCAGGGAGTCGTCTGACGTCGTAGCCGGCCCAGCAAGACCAACTTACAGCGAGGATGCGATTCCCGCCCCAGGAACACTCTTTGTGCAGGCGCAACCGAAATAGGCATGGTTTCGACTACCAAATCAGGGCCCGGGGCAAAACCCGGGACCCCAATCAGTATTCGCAACCATCCCACCGGGGACCACGCCACGAACAGAGAGCGAAGTTGGAAAGGATGTAGGAGGTAGACGGGAAGAAAGGTAGGCCTCTGTCGCCTCGGACGGGGAGGGGAGTGAGGCGACGGATGCTCGGGCACCTCGGGTACGCACACCCGTGCACTCCTCGGACAGAGGAGCGCCCCTGAGGGGAAACCTGAACGCCAACAACTCACATCCGTTACGCCGATAATATTCGAATTCATCGCGAACGTTAACGTAAAATTTTATTATTCTATTCTTACTAATTACTGTTCCAAACATCGGAGTCACCATTTAATGTAGGTGATTTATGAGTCTTTACCCAACATTATAAACAATAAAACTAAAGAAGACAGAGATTAAACAAAGAAATTAATAAAAAATGCACTGTATTTTCAAGAATTGAAAATAATAAAATAATAGAGAGTATGGAAACGGATAGAAAGTACTTCACAATAGCATAATATGATCTACGATAAAACTAATGGCGTTTGCGGTTAAATAGTGGGTGCGCAGCCTAACGTTTTGGCATTCGGTTGATTCGGTTAACGACTGCTATGGCGAGCGATTTCAAATGAGCTCCTCCGCAGAGGGTGACGTCCACGTCTAACGGTATTTTACCGACCAAATATGATGGCAAGGGGTGTGAACCGATGCGCGCCATATATGTACCTAGTTGTATAATGGCAGTGGTTTTGGTTGGCGCCACTTCCCGTCGAATGAGATCAGTCTGAGGTGGTTTCTTGGTGGGTGTACAACACCCTTCGCCGTATAGAGAAGGTGCGGGCAATACCTGCTAAGAGTCACACACAAACTTGTTGCGACTCTGTGCGGCAGGCTTGTATGTGACTATTTGTACCTCAAGAATAAAAACAATTTTATATGCATAAAATTATCAGGAATATGATAGATATTGTACATCAACCGTGTAGTGTAACAGATATACAAGTATATATGTATGTAAAGGTCGTTGTCGGTCAGAGAGTTCATTTGCATTCCGTTACGAAGCCTTTGCAGGATTAGTAAAGGCGGTAAAGTCGTGATCATATTCATGAGAAAGTAATTAAATTATTTATTATATTATGAACTAGTATAAATATGACTAAATACCTTTAATCCAGGTTATTATTCGCTTTTTAATTATATAATGTAGCAAAACCTGCTTTTCGTATCTTAGAAAAGATTCGACGAGAATAATTACTTACAATATTTTGGAAACAGTAGAATAACGAGGCTAACTCCAATGCAGATAAAGTTATACTAAAAATCATTCGAGGATAAAATACGCAAGGCGTAATAGTCGTTCGAGCTAGGCGTTTGCAACGTAGAAAGACGGAAATTGAATTCTAGAGACTTGACAAAGTAATATATTATGACAACATTTTCACTACAATATGCTAACATGTGATAGCATAATGCATGATAAGCACAACTCGTGGTATGCAAATTTTCACTGGATTTGTTAGTGTTTGTATTTGGAATGTACTCGTAAACTCATTAAATCGCAATCTCATTTGTTGTCAATTTGCGCAAGGAATACAAAAAGTACAATTTACTTTACAGGTAAACTAACAAGGAGTTAGGGACGCGTTTTGAATCCAACGAAAGGCTATAGAGCAACTGATGACTATCTGACCCTACATAATTATGATAACATTCAGGATTCAGAAATGCAAATTAAGTTTCCGTCCGGGCCGCGGCGAAACGCTGTTTGATTATTAATTTTATTCAGTGAGCTCTTTTTACTAAGGTATCACCTTTCATTTGATATTGATGAGCCGAGCTCAGACAAAAATATTTGAAAATGAAATTGCTTCAAAAGGAAACGAAATCTTAAGTATTTTTGTTCTCTTATTATTTTACTCATCATACAAATAATGTTCTTTGTATGATGTAAATAATGAAATATTATTCCTTATTTTCGAAATTAATAAAAATATTTCAAAAATCACTTATAAAAATATATGTTGTGTTTTCTTAACGAGTTGAATTGGAAATTATTAGGATGCAAACGCGATGTCATTTCTTAACTGAGTCGGGTTGATAGCTCCCTGAAAGTTGAAATAAAAGGGTTGAAATATATAAGAGTATATTGTATTATTTTTTATTTTTGTGATTGAGTAGCTAATATCTACATATACATTTGGCTTGTTGCTACATATACATCTGGCAAGCTTTGCTTTTAAACAAATATCAGCGACCAATCACCGTTTTATAGAAAATATTCAACTTATGCTAACAATTATTCTAGCTAATAGCTTACTAGCGTTTAGTTAGTATTAGTTAGGCTAATGTTGACAACGAAGAAAGGTTTAGAATAGAATCTTTGACTACAGCTTCTGTTGACGCCAAAATCTACATGAAATCATCATTAGCGTGAAACAAGTTGCGAATTCTAGAGTTGAAAGAAGAAAACTTCATAAGGGTACAGGAACTTGGGTCACTAATGCCGGAACACAACACAAGTTTATTATGGCGGCATACTTAAGACCAAAGGTGGTCGCCATCCAGATGGGCTTGAGGCCCTACCACGTAGCTAGGGTGGGTTGCTTTGTCGCCTTTTATGACAGGCCGACCCCGACCGCAGAGGTCGGTATTCTTTCTCCACCCCTATACGGATAAAAAGGTCTTATGGTCCCCTAGTTATTTCGCGCAGATTAGTGATGCCAAGAGGGTGAGTAACGCTGACAAGTGCTTATAAACTCGTTGGCAACTTCAAGGGTTTTCCTGGATATCTAAAGGATTTTCTCAGAAGAAATAGGTTATTTTCTTATGAAAAAATTGCAAATATTATGTCAGAAATAGTCCCCAATAGAAATATAAAATATCAACGCTATATTGTGCAAACGGGACGAGTCACTGAACAACAATTTCGAAATGGTTTACCCTGTCGATTTGAACGAGATCTGAATTAACGAGGCATGAAAGTATTCACCTAAGCCTTGGGTTTTCCATTACCCAAATTTACATGCATTACTCAACGCAGAAACAACAATATTTCATGTGATAATTCTGTTATTGTTACCTTGATTACTTGACAGTACGATTTTGAATAAGTATTTTATAACTTGATTATTAAAATAAAAAAAAAAACATCTACATAAAGTCTTGGCTTCCAATAGAATATTGCGGGAGCTTTAGCCAATATTCTTAATTGAGGGTCTTATATAGTCTCTCTGACTGTTTTTAATTTCATAGGCAGCAAATGCTTAAACATCTATAAATCCTGGAAAACCCAGATTTCGCCACATCTACTTCCTTGTGCCTCATTGAATCCAAAAGAACTTGCAGTTATTTAATCCTGTTCGATATTCACTGGTAGATTTCACGTGTCAAATGAAATATTTGAATTCATATAACCGGTTATATATGTTATATACATGTAGAAGGTTTTTCACTTACTCGGACTATTGGATATAAGTGATCAAAATGTTCATGTGGTACGTGTTTGTATACCCAGTGTATAAACATGCTAGAATTATTTTTATTAATTTAATTAAATGGTCACATGAATTGTTAACATTGTCATTGCTAATTCTCTTCTGATATTACATATGCGTGTTTGAATAAACCTTGATTTACGCCTTGCAAGGTACGCTCTGGACTAGGCACCTAGACGATAATGTGTTATACGCCGTATGTCTGGATTAGTCTTAAATGAACCATGTAATGCTATTAGCTGTGTTGCGTTTTCTCAAGCAGAGCTTATTTTATTAATCTTGAAAGAAGTGAGCAAAGAACTTAAATGAAGGTCGGCTCACCCGAAAGTTTTGTCATGTAACAATATAATTAGCCCCCGGGACTTCGGTCGAATTGTAACAAATTCTTTATCTCGCCTCACCGTTTTCACTCACTCCAATTTATATTCTTCGACATAAGAGCTTTAACGAACTGTGATCAAACAATGATTTGCTTGTTCGTAAAATGAACGCTGACTTTATAATAAGCTTTCGAAATCACAACATTGAAATTAAATTTGTTTCAGAACATTTACGAGTACACGGTATTCCGACATATAAAGTTCGCTGTTTTATTTTCTGTGTGTAATTATTCACTCGAATATAAGCAATGCTAATTTTAACTTAATGTACGGCCATTTTAAAGTAGGATTTATTGTTTTGTAATATTCCGGGAAAGAATATCAATGTCAGTCTTTACTCAAAATTTGTGTTTCATATTTGTGTGTAATTATATTTTTAATGAGCTTTCAGGAGATGGGAAGTAAGTCGTAATATTCTTTCGGCAGCATATAGTATATTAATAAAACTTCAGTTGTTGTAAACCACAAAAGCAACGTACAATAAACGCGTTATGATCATTCGAGATACCGATGAAAATGCGTCATATTTAATACATATGTAGGCATGTTTGATGCATTCTGTCGCCATTTATACATAACTTTCTTTGAGTAGTGTAAAAGGTGAGCAATGGATCTTTTTCCAGTTCACAGACAGCAATTGTTCGTTTTTTACTGTCTCGGTTGGGAAGTCAGACGGCAATTGGTTTAAAAACGTATATGTTTCATATATTGTATTACTTTTTGATTAAGAAGAAAGAAAGAAAGGAATCGATATATAATTGTAGGATACAAATCCGCAGATATTTAATATTTTAATGTAATTTAAGTTAGTTGTTTATACGTTGAGAAACTAATTTAAGATTAATCCTGTAGTTAGAAGTAGTAAACAGTCGTTGCCTAAGTTGCTTAGATTGTTAGTAATAGTGGCCTCAACGCATGTTTATTTCAGAGATTGCGAGGGTGTAACTTGAAACTGTTTGCTGGTTTTGAGGGGTGGGCACAAACACCGTCTCTCGCGTACATACTACAACCTAACGAGCCATCTCTGGCTTATCGGGGAATTTCGTGTTTTGGATGAGAGACGTTGAAATTGTGTCAATAAAACTTTACGGACGCGGAAACTGAACAATATTTACTTTTAATATCCTTCGTAATAATAGAAAGAGAACAGTTGACAGTAAGATTGGTAAGCTCCGTGGGAGGGAGTTATAAGTTTTGAGTCGCTGCGAGGCAGCCGCCATGTTGGCAAAGCCATTGACTTGTAAGTACAAGAGGAGCCATTGCTAAAAAAACTTGTTTAGCGAAAATCGATTAATAAAATTGAAAATAAATAAATATCTTCAGTTTTGTTTGATTTGAAGACTATCTAGAGTATCTGTAAATGACGCGGCTGGCTCAGTTGCAAATGGCAGTAACAAAATATTTATAACAACAACCCATAAAGGAATGGACAGTATATCGCCACACTTGTCTAAGGCGGATTGGAGGGTTACACATACAGGTAATCTTGGTATGCAGATTTCCGCATGATGTTTTCCTTTACAGTAGGTGTATACAGTTGCCGTATGGCAACTAACCTATAATATGCACATTAGGCTAGAAAACTGCCTAAGCATGCCATCGTAAGATTTGACTCCAGGATCTCTAGATTGGTCTCTATATCATTGAACTACTACGTATCATTGTGACAAAATATTTTTATAATGCAAAAACCCTGCGTTTACCTGCGTGCCTTATGCAGAGATTTGTCATACGAATATATAATAATAATCTTTTTATTTCAAATCATTCATATAATTCATGTATATATATCATGTATACTAAAGAAATTTTCCTAAGACTCATTTGTTCGTATAACGGCAGTGTATATACTGGTAATGCGTGGAACGCCGAGTGCTAAAGCGCTTTGCAACACGGTATCTGCTCGAGTACGTATATCTCAATGGATACAACGCGGCTGAATACACACGCCATTATTGTGTGTGAACGTACGATTCAAACTGAACGCTTTCCTTACACAGCGGAAAGTTTTCATTCAACTAAATATACACATGACTGGCCCGTTTGTGAGTCCAACTTTACGTTTGTCATGACAAAGTTTTCATAGCCGTGCTGAATAGGCTAGTTATTTTTAAATAAAGTGAACATGAGCTCCACAAAGTTTTGGTTTTGTTAGATAAGGGAATAAATTGTTAAAGTAATTATTATTAAATTAAACACTTATTGTTTATACTACCTAAAATTAAATTTGAGGTGACTGAGAGAGAAAGACAGAGATTGGAGGGTGTTGGCTGAAAGATAAATAGAACCAAAACTGAACATCTATTTTTTGATTTAGGTGGAATTTCCGACTTCACACCAATTTACCTTAGGAGGCGTAGCCCTGAAAACTTACTCAAATTTTCGGTACCTCGGCTGAGATGTGAAAAACAGAGTGAATGCAGGATGGCTGATATGACGACCGGTCTCAGGAACAATTTGCGGACATATAAGACCGTAACAAGACCTATCATATTGTATAGATCAGAATGCTGGAACACAAAGAGGAACGATGAAAGGTTATGCCATGCCATGCAACAGAGATGCGAATGTTAAGATGGATGAGTGGAGTTACAAAAATGGATAAAATTAGAAATGAATATATCAGGGGAAGTTTGAAAATTGTGCCAGTGATTGAGAAGCTGAAAAAAAGAAAAAGGCTAGCCTGTTATGGCCATATAATGCGAAGAGAGGAGCGTCATGTAACAAGAAGGATGCTAGAAACGAGAGTGGATGGGTACAAGAGGACAGGTAGACCAAAGAAAAGATGGATGGATTGTGTAAAAAATGATATGGTTAAAAAAGGTGTTAATGTTCAGATGACGGCTAATAGAGGAGATTGGAAGGAGAGAACATGTTGTGCCGACCCCACATAGTTTGGGATAAGGGTAGGTAATAGAAAATCTATATATATTCAGAGATTTTTATAAGAAGATGTGTGTGAGCAAGATATGAGATAACTGTCTCGTAGATCACTACATGGTAGGGCCCCAAGCCTATCTGGATGACAGCCATTTTGGTCTATAAGTATGCCACCATAATAATCTTGTGTTGTGTTCCAGCATTCGTGACCTAGTTTCCTGTACTCCTATTGGAAGGCAGTGTGTTCACGGTGCCTCTAGGAAGGAGAGAACATGTAGTTCCGATCCCACATAGTTTGGGATAAGGGCAGGAAGAAGAAGAAATATAATTTGATACAATTAGTCAAATTTATAAAATAAATAATACAATATCTGATAGTTGTATCATAAATAAATCCAGTAGTACAGCACAGTTTGGTATGCGAACAGAAATTTATTTGAAAAAGATGTTACATAAAATATGCTAACATTTCAATTGGAATATGAATGAAACCCAACGCATTGTGTAAAAAGTTACAATAAACATGACGATTGTACGGAAAATATATGGATGTCTCGCAATTGTGATATTTCGGGAGGTGATCACATTACAACACACAATGGGTAGCTATTTCTCTTGATAATCCTCAACGACGAATTCCATATTTCACCAGCGAATAAGTACCGTATTATCTCGTGTCAGACAGGTGTCGCTCGTGTCAGTCATCTAAATTCATCTCTGTGCCAGCAGGTGCACGCATACGACATCCCTAATCCGGTCCTGACGTCCTGGTACGCCTTCACTGAATTATGTACACCTTCTGCTATCACCGAGATCGTTGAAGAGTTATATTCACGTATTTTGAAATTTATACCGTTTGTTTATATGATTTGTATATTGGTACGAATAGAATGGATTTGTTTTTTGTTATTTGACATTTGTTGATAATAAAAATAGGTACAAAGCTGAAATCCATTTATAATTAATTATTTATTGATGACACGTGTTTAATTAATATTCAATTAGTACAAATTGTTTACCAGTGCCTTTCATGTAACACGCACATTTGGAATTTAACGATAGGGATATTGTCATGGGAATTGTAGATGTATTAATAACAAATTATATACCTACTAATAGTCATGTATAAACCTATATGTTTAGATAATAATAAAGTCAAATATACAACTGAACACAGCATAGTTCCAAAGTCAATATTTTTTTATATCTTTCAATTTTATTAACTAATACTTTAATGTTCTTATTTTATAGGCTTTTGTTTAATTTTTATTTTTGTAATACACATATTTTAATAGTCATCATCATCATTTCAGCCGGGAGACGCCCACTGCTGGACAAAGGCCTCCCCCAAAGATCTCCACGATGATCGGTCCTGCGCTGCCCTCATCCAACCTATTCCGGCGATCTTGACCAGATCATCGGTCCATCTTGTGGGGGGCCTACCAACATTGCGTCTTCCGGTACGCGGTCGCCATTCGAGGTCTTTTCTGCCCCAACGGCCATCAGTCCTTCGAGCTATGTGCCCAGCCCACTGCCACTTCAGTTTTGCAATCATCCGGGCTATGTCGGTTACTTTGGTTCTCTTGCGAATCTCCTCATTTCTGATTCGATCTCGCAGAGAAACTCCGAGCATAGCCCTCTCCATTGCCCTCTGAGCGACCATGAGCTTTCTCATAAGGCCCATAGTTAGCGACCACGTCTGCGTTCCGTATGTCATCATGTATGTATTTTAATAGTATTTTTATGTTAAGCGAAGCTCTTTGGGTGGAATAATTTAAGATTTACAGAGTATGAAATTTCTGGAAAATCTAAGTTTTGACGTAGCATTGACTGCGATATGAATATTGTAGTACTCGCTTAACAGGATTTTTATTAGCTAATACATTTTACCAATCAGAGTGTGTGGAGTAACGCGGAAGGACCGCGTTAGGAACTCTCACATTCGCGGCAGCCTTCATGTCCGTGACATTGCGGATAAATTGCAAGAGTGTCGCCTTCGCTGGTATGGCCACATTTTACAGCAACCGGCTACTTATGTGGGGTACAAATGTCTAGTCATACCGCCACCACCGGCCAAAAAGTGCTGGCTTGACATCGTAGGGGTTGATATGCATGCCAATAGACTGACGAATATCGTACGAAGTGGAGAAGAAAAAGTCGGAAAGCGGACCCCGGGCACCGAAACGGAAATTTAGGTTGCAACCAGGATACGACGCTTAGATGACGATGATGATGGACATTTTACAAATCAGAAATTTAGCCGCGTGGTTCCGGTTGATGGATAAAATGGGGGGATTATTTCACTTTTAAGATTTAATAAAAGACAACAAATTATATACTGTATCTGAGTGCTTATGTATAATTAGTATTTATTTACAAAAGAAAAGTATTGAAGTAATATATCAGTATCCTAGCCTAGATATCGTTGTGTTAATGGTTACTGTTATTATTTACTCCTTCTTCTCACAGGCATAAAAGGTTCGTTAGTAATGGTCAAAATCACCTCGAGCTCCGAGATGAAATATACAGATCAAATCGGGATGAACTGCATGTAAGAAGAAGCAATTACTTAGATTAGAGTGTACGAAAATCAATCAATAAAGAAAATCAATGTTTTCAATTAAATTGAGCTTTAAAATTACATTTATATAATTCAGAAGTATTCTGGACTATAATATTTCAATACAATATATCATTCATTTAATGAAAAGTGGAAAAAACAAAAGGCAATAAAATAAATCGGTCCTTTTGTATTACCCATCAAATACCACTCGGCAACAATGGGTACTTCCTGATGAATTATCAATTTTCTCTTTGTCACACGCCAAACAAAAACTCGTAGTGATCGTACCTGGGGAGCGTGTTATCTTGGCAGAGACGTATGACCATTATTTGTTCATGTGGTTGATATGGGACACTTTTATCTGTGCGTGTGTTCGATGAGAGGCAATGGTAGCACTTGAATCCAGTTTACTCTAAGAAAACAATTGTTTGCAGGCATGTAATAATTTGTCAAGTGAAGTATTTTTATACAGATTCAAAAATGAATTTATTTTCTATTCTCTAATGCGACAAAATATCATACTAATACAATAATTGTTAAAGTACCTCTGTGTGTTACATTTTCATTCTTAAACCGCTGAATCGATTTTGGTGGATTTCGGTATAGAGGTAGATTGGACCTTGGGTAAGTAGATAGGCTACTTTTTGTGGCGAAAATAAAATTTGAAGGGTAGTGAAATAAGGGTGAACTTAATCCAGTTCTGTATTTTTTATTTATATGGCAGACTGCCGGGTCATATAGATTTTTACTAAGATTAAGACTAACTAGATTTAAGATTTTTAATGTCAGTTTTGAAACAAAATAAGATAGAATAAAAACATTTAATCTACTAAAATGGTCAAGTAACAAAAATACTTTGACCCAAGGTATATTTAATATTAAAAATATTAAATAAATTTTACAAGAATAGAATGAAAAATAAAGACGGTAAGTCTTTGTTTTGAGCATAAATAAGTTACTTGATCAACTTAGAATATATTCTCTTGTCGGCTCTTTTCACAATAATTTAACGCGTACACTAAAATAATTCAGTCAATATTTCAATTTCAATAATAATGTTTCAACTATTGAAGATATATTCTCTTGTGTTAATAATAATGATCATATTATAACGAGTACATGAACTGCGTAGAAATGTTTGTTACCAGAATATCAGAAGCTCACTCTTTTGATTTCACGGAAATTTATTATAACGGATTCCGTTCTCCGCATAGGGTATATAAGACTTATGAATCTTCTCCTAGCCTATCTCCTCCAGTTTATGCTTAGACCACTGGACAACAAACATATGCTAGTTTCATACCATGGCATACCTAGGTAAGCGCCAGCCTGCCGTCAGAGTGAGCCTAGGGCTAGAGTACTATATGTACTCTATTCTTTAATTTAAGGCAACTGACAAGCTAATTTATTTGGTTTCTTTTTTAAGCCGAATATTTACGGGCCGTGAAACTCTGGTCGGAAGAATATTCAAGTATAATATATTTTTAATTCAGCAACCCAAACTGGGTTTACGAAAACAACAAGCTTCTACTAATTTTGACCTAATTGTGAGCTATATATTCCAGATCGTGGACCCCTTCCCTTCGATATCTTCCGGTGAATGTGATGAATTTTTATTTTAATGTAAACATACCTCCGATTATTATGCACAAGGTAGAGGCAAAATAGCGTGGGTTGTTAGTACTCGTAGTATTAGTTACGATATCTCTTAATTTTACTTGAAATCGTGGGATGTTCAAAAATGATTTTCCAAGAAATGAAAAAAGATGGCGAACACTCGCTCTTCCTATCCTATTCTAGCGATTAATATTTCAACTAAATACATGATACACAATTTAGGTATTTGTGTTTAAGCGTCATCTATTTTGTCATGTATATCATTTAACCACACGAAATAGATGTGCGATTATATTATACCGACTTATGATTCCATGAAATCCTAACTAATATTATAAGTAAATGCGAAAGTGAGTATGTTTGTTTGTTATACTTTCACGCCTAAGCCGCTTAATCAATTTTCATGAATTTTGATATAGTTATAGATTGGACCTTGGAGAAACACATAGGCTACTTTTCTTTTTAAATTCATATGACAGAACAACGGTTGCCGGGCAACTATTCTATACTACTACTATAAAGAGGAAAGATTTGATTGTTTGTTTATTTGTTTGTTTGTTTGTTTGTTTGTTTGCTTTGAATAGGCTTCGAAACTACTGACCCGATTTAAAAAATTCTATCATTGTTGGGAAGCTACACTATCCCCGGGTGACATAGGCTATATTATATTTTCAAAAAAATTAGGGATCCTTACTAAAACTCCAATAATGTAACCCAAAGTGTAAAAAAATTACCTAAAATATTATTTAAATCGCGTGCGTTGCGAAAACTATTGATGATAGAATAAAATAATGTACTACAACTTTGCAGAACACATCATTATTTACAAAAAGTGTCGCGACAGCATATGTCTAACTATTATAGTTATGCCACAATAAGTGTTCTTTTATTTTAAAAAATTAATTGAAATGCCGCCCCTAGAAAAGGCTCTTTATTTGGATCTTGGTATTAATCCTTATCAAAATAAATTACTTCATATTCAAAACTGTTTCAATACCTTTATGTAACTTTTTGAATTATTGAATTCGGATATTCCATTCGAAAGATATCACGAGTTTAAAAATGTAAGTATTAGAAAAATGTTGCGTGGTAGCCGCTCACCCTGTTCGGCTAGCTAGGCAGCACCTTATGCAATGTAGGCGTGCGTCACCGGGGTTTTTACAAAAATTAGAATACTTATTAAAAAATAACGAAAAATAAATAAAAAGTAATAACAAAAAAAAATCATTAAAATAAAAGCTCATAGAAATAATAATATTCAAACTTTCTTTATAATTTTATTTTTTTAGTAACCTGACGCAAATAGAAGGGTTTGCCCTCAGGGGCGCTCCTCTGTCCGAGGAGTGCACGGGTGTGCGTACCCGAGGTGCCCGAGCATCCGTCGCTTCACTCTCCTCTCCGTTCGAGGCGACAGAGTCCTACCTTTCTTTCCGTCTACCTCTTACATCCTTTCCAACTTAGCTCTCTGTTCGTGGCGTGGTCCCCGGTGGGATGGTTGCGAATACTGATTGGGGTCCCGGGTTCTATCCTGGGACCTGATTTGGTAGTCGAAACCATGCCTATTTCGACTGCGCCTGCACAGAGTGTTCCCGGGGCGGGAATTGCATCCTCGCTGTCGGTTGGTCTTGCTGGGCCGGCTACGACGTCAGGCGACTCTGCTTTTTCTGGAGTGTCGTCTGGTAGTCGTACCCACGCCTGACTAGCACGCGACGGGGATGCGAGTCCCGTCCGGAATTGGTCGCGGACCTGTCACTCCCGGCCCTGGTTCTGTCCATGGTCGGGGGCGATCCTGGATGGACGGCCGTCGCCTCCTTTTGCGAGGCAGTAGTGTCTGCAAGGGAGGCGGCGGAACGGGAGCGAGAGTCCGCCACCGCACTCCCCTCCCGCCAACGTAGGCCGCGTCGTCGGCGCCGGAGAGCGGGCAACGATCTCCGGCCGACGTAGAAAACGGCCGCGGGCGGCCCCTCGGGGTAGGATCCGCCGCCCGCACTATTGCCGCGAGGGAGAAGGCCGCGTGCTGTTCCACAGCCCCCCTCAACTCCTAGAGTTGTTACAAGAGAGCGCCGGGGGGACGAAACCCTGATCCCCTGGCGCCAGCACTTTAGACGGGGCCCGCTTTAAGACAAAGCGTGGGCCGGCGCCGGCCCGGGCCACGAGATCGGCAGGCCATATATCCGTGGGCCCGGGCGTAGACGATAGGAGAACAGCGGGGTTTTTTAGTGGGTCGAACATCTTTTCCGGAGTCCCTTATATCCCTCGGTCCCCCCGGGCCGGGATAACCCGTCAAGAGAGGTTTTTCCCCGAGACCGAAAAAAAATAGAAGGGTTTAATTTTTAATTTTTTGTTAAATACCCGTGCGAAGCTGGGACGGGCTGCTAGTATGATATAATTTTAATACAAATATTTTATCTGGAGTGATATTATGAATGAATGAAAGTAATAAGAGCAATGATTGCAGATATTCTCACAGAGAAAAATGCTTTATATTCAATGAATAGTACAGATGGAATCTTTCACACGATTCAATAAGGGCTGATGTTACATTGATATTTTTGTATATCGTTGTTTCGGACTATTTCATTAGCCGCCTACGCACTCTAATAAGAACTGATTTTTTTCTATTTAGTTCATACAATATTGGATTTTGTGTACATATAATTAATTCATTTAGGTACTTAATGTATGCCATCTAGCGGGTCTGGACCCGCCAGATGGCATAACTGAGATAACTGGCATAGTGTGGGCCATAACCAGTTATGGCCCACACTATCACCCATCAACATACTTTAATACAAAAAATGACTAAATTGACACTCATACCATACGTGTATGAAGATCAAAATATTTTATAATAAAACCTCAGATTCACCATAAAACCTAGGTAGGATCTACCAATCCCCACTGGTAAATTATACGAGCACTTAAAGCATATGACAAATTGCTATATGATTCGTTTCATTACATGCTTTTTATTAACTTGACATGTATTAAACGGAATTTTTGAACTTGATTTTTACCAACTTTGAGCAATAAAAAAATTCAAAATTTTGCACACTTGGCAAGACCTGATGTCAATATACAAATTTAATAATTTTGTCCCATAAACTTTATCAGGATCATCAGGAACAACGATTTCTTTTCCTTCTGTCGAAATACCATCTGGCGTTAAATAATAATAACTCTGCCAGAAGATATCATTAAATTATAAAAAACATTTACTGATTGGGAATTGACAACAAATAAATTATATTTTATACTTAATCAAATTAAAAAGTAAAAAATAAATTATAGTTAAAAAAAAACAACAACTAAAAAACACGCTTTTTTAATTAATCAAACTAAAAAGTAATAAAATAAATTGTTTTTTTTACTGCACCAAACATTATAAGGGTGAAACTTAGATACTACAAACTTATATAAAATGACTAAAAGTAGATACAATAATTGATTCCACTTGCTCCAGAACTAGATCTAACTCTATCTCTGGAGCAAGTTTCCTTTTCCATTTTTAATTAACTAATTCTGCAAAAACGAATATTATATATTTTACATGTGAGTGATTATGCGTGAGAAAGGGAGCTATTGTGCGCGTGTGTATGTGTATGTTTGAGCGTGCGTGAGTGTGTTTTTAAGTGTGTATATGCGCGTGTGCGTATGTGTAGGTGTGGATTTTTCTAGTTAGGATAAATATCTATTAACAATATGAATAACATTTTCTGTGTCGGTATAGTCCATTTTTAATACCCATGATTTTAATTTATTTATAATTTTAAATTTATTCAATGTTGCTATGTGAATTTCTTTATCAACTTTGCTATATAAATATGAGCTGAATACTGTGTATTGTTTACTAGCAAATTATGTTCTAGTTATAAGTGTATTATAGGGTCTGAGTCTCCTTCTACTCGATATATCTAATTTAAATAAGGTATTAGGTACTTAGTAGCACACTGAAGCTGCTTTTAAGAAAGAACTAATATTTGTCTAAGAGACAGAACTTGACTTAACCGGTATAATAGCGAGGTTGGATATAAAAAAATAAATTATAGTTTAGGTAAAAGACACGCTTTTTACAATAAATTGTAAATGAAAATAAAAATTCTTCACATAAGAATAAATTTACTGACGAGAAAATTAATGTCCCTGTTCTAAATTGCGTTACATACAGGTCCAGTTAATATAAAGCGTGTTGGCGCCAACACTTTAGAAGAGGCCCGCCTTGAGACAAAGGGCGGGCCGTCGTCGGCCCGGGCCATGAGATCGGCAGGCCATATATCCGTGGGCCCGGGCGTAGGTGATAGGTGAACAGCGGGGTTTTTAGTGGGTAGTCGGATGGCCGAACACCTTTCCTGGAGTCCCACATATCCCTCGGTCCCCCCGGGCCGGGGAATCCCGTGAAGAGAGGGTTTTTCCCCGAAACCAAAAATATAAAGCGTTTAAAAAAGCAAAAAGCCAACATCACGCGGTGTTCCCAGGTCACCCATCCAAGTACTGACCGTTTTTTTTGGTCTCGGGGAATAACCTCTCTTGACGGGTTCCCCCGGCTCGGGGGAACCGAGGGATATGTGGGACTCCGGGAAAGATGTTCGACCATCCGACTACCCACTAAAAAACCCCGCTGTTCTCCTATCGCCTACGCCCGGGCCCACGGATATATAGCCTGCCGATCTCGTGGCCTGGGCCGGCGCCGGCCCTCCCTTTGTCTTAAGGCGGGCCCCTTCTAAATTGTTGGCGCCGGGGGTCAAGATTTCGTCCCCCGGCGCTCTCCTGGATCAACAGTTGAGGGGGGCTGCAGAACAGCACGTGGCCTTCTCCCTCGCGGCAATAGTGCTGGCTGCGGGTCCTCCCCCAAGGGGACGCCCGCGGCCGCTTTTTACGGCGGCCGGAGGTCGTTACTGGTCCTCCGGCGCTGCCGGCGTGGCCTACGTTGGCGGGAGGGGAGTGTGATGGTCAACTCCCGCTCCCGCTCTGCCGGCTCCTTTGCGGACATGACTGCATCGCAGAAGGAGGCGACAGCCGTCCATCCAGGATCGCCCCCGACCATGGACAGAACCAGGGCCGGGTGCGACAGGTCCGCGCCGATTTGGGCGACGAGGGCGCGGCGCTCCTCGCGCCATTCAGGGCACACGGCGACAGTGTGGCCCACCGTGTCCTCCTCGTCGCCCGCGCCACAATGGTGGCACCCCGACGTCATCTCTCGCCCTATGCGACACAGGTACCTCCCGCAGCAACCGTGCCCCGAGAGGACCTGCGTCAGGCGGAAGGTCAGGGCGCTGTGGCGCCTTTCCAACCATTCAGCCAGGACGGGCCTCACCACTTCGATGGTGGCGAGACCCGCGCTGGGGTGCGCGAGGCGCTCCTTCCACTCCACCATGAGTACTTCGTAGCGCAGCCCCGCCCGCTTTACCCAAGTATTGACCGTTTTTTTTTTGGTCGTACTGACCGTTTTTTTTTGGTGTCGGGGAAAAACCTCTCTTGACGGGTTCCCCCGGCCCGGGGGGACCGAGGGATATGTGGGACTCGGGGATTTTTCCGACTACCCACTAAAAAACCCCGCTGTTCTCCTATCGCCTACGCCCGGGCCCACGGATATATGGCCTGCCGATCTCGTGGTCCGGGCCGGCGCCGGCCCGCCCTTTGTCTTGAGGCGGGCCCCTTCTAAAGTGTTGGCGCCAGGGGGTCAGGGTTTCGTCCCCCCGGCGCTCTCCTAACAACTCTAGGAGTTGAGGGGGGGCCGCGGAACAGCACGCAGCCCTCACCCTCGCGGTAATAGTGCGGGCGGCGGGTCCTCCCCCGAGGGGCCGCCCGCGGCCGCTTTTTACGGCGGCCGGAGGTCGTTACTGGCCCTCCGGCGCCGCCGGCGTGGCCTGCGTTGGCGGGAGGGGAGTGTGGTGGTTGACTCCCGCTCCCGCTCCGCCGCCTCCTTTGCGGACATGACTGCCTCGCAGAAGGAGGCGACGGCCGTCCATCCAGGATCGCCCCCGACCTTGGACAGAACCAGGGCCGGGAGCGACAGGTCCACGCTGATTTGGGCGACGAGGGCGCGGCGCTCCTCGCGCCACGCAGGGCACACGGCGACAGTGTGGTTCACCGTGTCCTCCTCGTCGCCCGCGCCACAGTGGTGGCACCCGTGCCCAACGCTGCTTAACTTCTGGTTCTACATATATTTAGACGAAGACATGTATCGGAGCTTGAAAAACAAGTTTTTTTTTTATTGCTGTAGGACACCAGATAGGCTGACGGCCCGCCTCGAATTTAGCAGTTACCGTCGCCTATGGGTGTTTGCAACGCCAGTGGCATCGCGAACACGCTGCTGTCTCATAAGAGTACAGGAACTTGGGTCACTAATGCCGGAACACAACACAAGGTTATTATGGCGGCATACTTAAGACCAAAGGTGGTCGCCATCCAGACGGGCTTGAGGCCCTACCACGTAGCGAGGGTGGGTGGTTATGTCGCCTTTTACGACAGGCCGACCCCAGCCGCAGAGGTTAGTATTCTTTCTTCGCCCCTGTACGGACAGGGAATGAAATTCAATATGAAAATTATGAGGTGATTTATGAAAATCTGTCAAATAAAAAGCAATGAATTTAGTTTTGTCGATGTTTAAAGTTAAGATGTTTTTATTAAGCTATCCAGTGATAACTCTAAAAACATGTTCAGCTCGAGATTTCATCTTACTCCACGTGATTCCAGAGATAACTAAAGCAGTGTCGTCTGCATAGCAAAATATTTGCCAGTGAAGTATTTGCAGTTGACGAAAGTCGTTTAAATAGATTTTAAACAAAATTAGACCCAAAACGCTTCCGTGAGGCACTTCATAATTAAGCATCAATTATTCACTGATATAATTTTAAATTTTTACCTTTTGAATTCTGTTAGAAAGATAACTTTGACATAATTCATAATAGGAACCTCTTATACTGATGATCTCTAATTTTTTTTAAAGTAAGGGTATTGATACGGTATCAAATGTTTTAGATAGGTCTAGAAACATTGTGATACACTTATCTCCTTTATCTAGTTTAAGACCGATTGTTTTAGACAAACTAATTACTGCATCCTCTGCGGAGAGCCCTGTTTGAAAACCGAATTGATTATTTGCAATAAAATTGAATTTAGTTAAATAATTTTGTTTATTGATTACCTTCTCCAAGATCATTGATAATGAAGATAGAATGGAAATTGGTCTGAAATTGTGTTCTCTCAAATACTTTCCAGGTTAGGTTTTGTAAAGAAATAGATTCCTCTGAACTATTTTACAGGTCTAACAAGGTTCAATTATCATGAAAATATTAAATCGCTACCAAGATATCTGAAAATAAAGCCTATTTTTAATATTTCTGACCGATTTAATAGACCGTTCAATATAAATAAGAACAAGAAATCAACTTCATCATAACAAATAGCAGGGTATATAAAGCGGGTATAGACAATATTGTACAATGTTTTCTAGATTGTTGTAGATAGTTTCCGGATATTGTATGGTACCCTCGTGTCGTTCGATTGGAAGCGGCTTTTGAGCCCGAAAAAATTGGGGAAAGGTAAGATAAAAAATGTAGCGAAATATTCATTTGAAATCATCTTGTTTTAATATTTTCATTTAACCTGGTAAATAATTAGAGTAACACAACTGGAAAAGTCTGTACAAGTAATATACACACTGGCGTAAGCTTTTGCGTCCTTAATAAAGTACATGAGCTATAGAAGGGTTGCTGACAAGCATGTTTAACTTGCGAAATTATTTTAACTAAAACTGAACTTTGCTTGCGGAAGATTCCATCTTATGGGATACCTAGAGTCTTTAGTTATCTAAGTGTAATGACTCTTGGGCAAGCACCTGGCAGGAAAGCCGGAAAGCTAAACGGCGCAGTATTAGGGTCATTCTTAACAGTAATGGACTCCAGTATCAAATCCATTCATGTTGATGTGTCCTAGTGATGTGTGTTATCATCGACGCTATTCATTCCGCATATCAATTATATGTTATCCATAGATGACATTCACTGCTATGTAGTTGAAAGCCCTAGCGATGCACAGTATATCATCCGTTTAGACTAACCTTCAACAGTTTTGGAAATAAAGCAGGTCAGACATGTTCTGAAGTGGAGAGCTAACTCGAGGACTGGAGCACCTACCTGTCAATTCCAATCCCTTAGACTTAATCTAACGGCGTGCAGTTCTTCTTATCGACGACACACTTGGCCATCGGAGAGCCTTTGCCTATTCTACCTTCTGTACAACGGAGAATGTTCTGAGGTGCTGTTTAGAATGGTGTTTTTATCGTCTTTCTACCACCGCACTGCCCGCTATTGGCTGGGTGTTCTTCCCCATTTTTTTGACCCTCTTTCTTTATTTAGGAAACGGTTCTAGAAAATGTTTATGTTGCTTACTCTGATTTGGATTGAACATTCATCTTAGATTTTCCCATCGCAGTAGGATATGAGTTTTTTCAAAATACTCTTTTTATACAATTTAACATAAGATTAAACTTAAAATAAACATTCTAATGTTAACTTTGCCAAGAAGGTCTTAGAAAATTATATTTACATATCCTTTCTTCCTCTTTGGGGTGTGAGACTTGACGAGTACCTATCTATAGGGTGTTTGTTGGGCGTTGGGGGCCCCTGGCTAAGGCTGCTTTTCGAGTGCTTCCACCAAATGGGCCTAAACCAATACTGTAATGACGTTTACCACTCACCGCAAAAGATTTTCATGTCTTTATGTTCTTATTAGAATTGACTGGAAGGAAATTAATAGTCGATGTGTTATATTTATAATATCTATAAATACTCATTACTAAGCATTTTTTGGGATAAAATACTAAATACTATTAAAAAATATAGAAGTTTCATAAAAATGAAAGAATTATATTGTAATCAAAAGATTACAATATAATTCTTTTGGCCGATTGTTTTCGTTAAGCTTTGCACATAATGATCTTACTTTTTGAAGAAAACCTCTTTTGGTTCAGTGTAAAATACATTTGTACTAATATTAACCCATGATAATTTTTTAAATCAGAAGATCAGCTTTAAATTTTTTTTAAATCAGAAGAACTCCAGCAAAAAATCTATGAATTTAAGTCTGCGTTTGTGAAATATAATGATTGGTTGAGAGATTTTTACAAAAGAAATTCTTAATCATTATTCAAAACTACGTAAACTAGTTGTGGTTTAATATTATAATATTGAAACTAAAGTTGTATGCTTCAAATCTGATTTCAAATACAATGCTGGTCAGCTGGATTTAGCAAATTTAAATTTTAAAGCTTAATGTCACTATTGATATATAATATTTTCCTTCTTCTTCTACCTACAATTTAATTTACAGTTCACACTTCAAAACCCAAACGGTGTCCTTTTGTGGTCTGTGAACTAACAAAAGGTAATTACATAATCCATTAGTTGTGGTTTTCTACTCCTCAAGTAAATGATAAGGTAATTAATATTATATTAATGTAATAGTAGGTAGTTTGGTATTAGACATCTCAGACATGATCTTTCTTTATTCTAGATATTGTCGAATTAACTTTGGAGATGTCCTTTTCGATTTATAACACAAGCGTAATTGTTAAGTGATATTATCTTCAATTATTATCACTTTACTTATAACTTATGTCTGTTAGCCTCATCACGGTTTTGAGCTCCAGACTAACGAAAGCAAACCGTTGCAAGAGGTGTCTACAGGATTATTTCGTATGGGCATTTACGAAACGGCACTGTTAGGTTTTTCCATTGATTACGAGGAAAAGTCGGCGGAAACCCATCTTTAGAAACAACATTTAGTTATTCATATTAAAAATGTTTTCATATGCCATGAAAAAGGCCTTGTGAAAAATCAGCGTTTGTCGGGCTTTTATGGGAATATTTATAGTATTTATTTATAGTATACGTACGCTGTCTCGTGTGTGTGTGTGTATGGTTGTGAGGATGTTGCTGTCACTGTCAAGACACGAAAGCTACGGGCAATTGTGGGGAACATATAGATTTACATCGAATAATATACGTGGACTTGGTCAAGAAAGTGAGGCACCCATAGAAATACTATAATATGTAAGAAGAAAAAAGTATATAATGAACTTCGCTTTCATCTTTACAGGGTATTTTATTGTAGATTAAATGGAGCCTAGTTTAACAATCTAGAGATGCAGTTATTCCATACCATATACGGTATAATATCCTTCTATAATCTTTTAATTTATAGATGCTTACTAATTAAATTTCTAAAGCTATCTAATTACTAAATTCTGGAATGAGCTTCCGGCTGAGATTTTCTCAGCGCAGTACGATATGGGGTTCTTTAAAAAAGGCGTTATAAAATTTCTTCGAGGCCGACAGTCGTCCATAGGCGACGGTGACCATCTGCCAGGCTGGGCCGTCTGCCTGTCTGCTGAACTCTAGCTATAAAAAATATTTAAAACAAGCGATAATTTTGTTCAGCGGATCATTAATATCCCAATGTATTCAAAATTCGATCAAGAATTAATAGAGTAGTACAAATCATCTTTAACTTGGACATCATTTTCAGCGTCTAATATGATTATTATCTGATCTTTGACCCTCAAAGAAAAAGATTGTACTGGCCTCGCTTTTTTCAATAAAGTCAGATAAAATTGTCAGAAACTTTAAAATTTATTTAAACCCTATAGGGTTATAATATACTCACATACGGCTCTGAGTGGCAATCAAATTTTTGTCGATGCTTGCTGCTAGCAGGTGAAATACTAATTAGGCGACTACTAGAACTCTGACCTTGATGGTTGCCCTGTGTATTTGGAGTGGGTAGTCCAGTATCGTTAAGATATAAAAATGTTTCTAAATGTCTTGGTGAGATTCCTTAGACAAAATCTCTTTCAATATAGTATTGGCACAGATAACACTATGAAAAGAATGGATTACGCAAGATGAGTTTGCCAGTTAAGTAGTTAGATATTTTCCTCGGGAACAATACGAGAATTATAAGAAAAACGAAAGTCATCAGTTGTTCATTTCGTTTTGTTTCCGCACCATCAGTTTTAAGTGGAAGAAAGGGAAGCTATCTAGGGAGAATGTTGGTTTGATTTGATTTTGTTATCGTATATATTACACGGGTTTTAACTATGTACGTTTTTATACTGGAATCTCTGAGTTTTATAATATTTCCTGAGTGTACTATAAAGTCAGAATAATAGTAAATGTATATAATAGGCTTTTACTGCACGAGAAAATATTGAGAGGAAATCTGAACTGATCTTAACTAGGAAAGGCTTGAGGCTAACAGTAACACGAATATTAAAGGGACAACGCCATCATTACTACCTTATATGTTCTACGATTGTATAACTTCTTAATGTAATTGATTCAATTATTTAAATTAATTACCTTGAAGTGATTTTAACATAGATACATATAATCACGCCTCTTTCCCGTAGGGGTAGGCAGAGACCACTTCTTTCCACTTGCTACGATCCTTACATACTTGTTTCGCTTCGTCCACTTTCATTATTCCCTTCATACATGCCCTTCGGTTTAGGGTACTCTTGACCTGGCCTTTTTTCAAGACGTCCCTGATCTGGTCTCGAAACGTCCGCCTAGGTCTACCCCTTCCAACACTTCCAATTACACTCGCCTTATACACTTTTTTCGTCAATCGTTCTTCATTCATTCTCTCAACATGGCCAAATCATCTCAGATTTTAACGTATAAATAAATTAAATAATTAACCTATTTTTGTGTTTAAGGTCGACCAATTTGTATATCTTAATTAAATATAAAAAATATGATATTTATTACATTTAATATAAAACCAGTTATTCAGGCTATAATTAAAATATAATCTAATTAAAAATATGTATGTTCTGGTTATGTTGTCTGTTATGTTCTGGTCTTCTATTGTAGATTACAGATAGAAAAATGTTAATTTTTTCCTCCTGCTTTTAATATCTAACCAATTCATCATTTCAGCAAAATGGTCTAATAAAATAATATACTTTCATTTTGAAATCCTGCAGTAATGTCGTAAAATTCAGTTGTCAGGGGGAAACATTAAGAAAATTGCAAGAAACCCTTGAAGGCAATAAGCAATAGAATTCGTTTTCAGCGAGCACGGACAATTACCTACTGGCTCTGAGACGATCGTTCTTTCAATTCACATTTATTTATTAGAAGCACAGCGATTACTTATTTGACTTGTTATTCTGTAACTTTTTCTCATTTAATGTTGATTTACTATGTGTTTCAATAACTTAACTATGGGCTTTTTAATTAATTACAGTAGAGATTTAGGACGAAACAAATAAAATGTTATATGAATTTGTTAGTCCTGTAGTAGCTAGTGTATTTGCATCCTAAGGGTTAGAACCAGAGGTCCGTTTTTGAGTCGAGAGCAAAACTAAAGTGCGTCATTAGTTATTTATGACAATTACTTTTTATGTTGATTTCTGTAACTTTTTTGGATATCTGTTTTTTTTTTTCGAAGACGATCACCGCTTAATCCGTCGACTTTATAAAGGACTCGCAATAATAATAACTTATAGGTCATTATTCTACAATACTGATAATTATACGCCCATGTCACTGGTTTTTTTGAATAAGAATCATAGATACTCTCGATGACTTAAATAATATATACGAGTATATAGTATTTCTTCTTTGTATTACCGTAAGAATAGTTTTGCGATATACAGGGTGACTTTGACAAACCCGTTCAAATTCACACAGAAGAATCTTTAGTAAAAGTTATAAGAAACATGTATTTTAGTTTTGTATCACATAGTACAAAAATGTTGAGTAATCAGCATCACAAAGTCATTTAAAGAACTCGCAATTCACATAATACGGCGCTAGAGTGTCAATGACCTCTCCATCTGACCTAGTAAAAGGCCGAGGACGGCGGCATTGCACTGGGCGAGCGAATACGCACTACTCATTTACGTGGGAGAGACAGGTAATAACAGGTTAACGTACGAAGGTTGCACCATAGCACTATTCTGTACGATTGAATTAATGATCATATATGAAATATTTTATGGTGAAAATTTGACATACAATTTTTTTTGCAAAAATGTGTTCTTTAAATGATGTTTAGTGCGTAAAAAAAATTTGGACGGTTTTGTCAAAGTCACCCTGTATACATAATCATTATAATATAATTAAATAATTTTAATAACTAGTGTTTGGAGGATCTTTGTTTTACAGGATTAGTCGGCTTCTTTATTATGTCTTATTGTTATGTAAAAGATTCTTAGATACGTCAAAATTTAGATTAAAAGTAAACTATCGATAAATTTTGTGATGTTTGAAAAGTCTGACGGAAATTACTTTAGAGAGAAACTGCATGTAATGTGATTGGTAATCAATTTTAAACGACATTCTGATAAAAATTGCCTTATTACTTTTAAAAATCGAAGTTTTTAATCAGACTGGAGCTAATCACATCACACACTATTTTCAAGTGAAAAGGTGGGAAACGATTAGGGTCTCCAGTGAAAAACATTTCGAAATCGAAGTATCTTTATCATCTGAAAATATGCTTGAGATCATGCTCAGTAATGAAAAGAACTGAAAACGCATATAGTGCATGCTAATCACAACAATAAAGACCAAAAATCTAGAGGAAAGGGCAAGAAGACAACAAGTGAATTCCTGTCCTTGTTTATAGCGATGTAATGCCGAGAAGTGTAGAATGAAAACACGAGAAAAGCTTAGGTTATTACTTAAATTTTATGTACATTAATAGGATAATGTAAGAAAAGGTTATTTATTAATAAAACCAAAAAAATTCAAAAATAAACTGTTTCAAAATTATATTAATTATTTCCTAATGTAGATTCTTTATAAAGAAAAAAAAAACAACTGTATTTTATTGTAATAAAGACTCAATTCAAATAGATCTAGCGCTGTGGGTCAGAGTGAGAAAGGAGGAGCCTGCCTACCGCTGCCGTATGCGTGAGAGAAAGGGAAGCCAGACAGACTGGCGCCGTAACGAAGCGGTTTATTTCCCATAAGAAGTTATTTAGAAAGACAGGTGCTAATGAGATATAAGATACATCTACCACCTACAAACTAGCAAGTATGCATACCGTTAAAGTGTATAGTAACATTAATTTTAGAGACCCATTTAGTTTCTCAGCAAATAAGAAATGTCTAGCTAACCTGAGATCTTGATATAATAAAAACTGTAAATACAGCTAGTACTGAGAAAATGTGTGTAATATGAGTATTAAATTGAATGAGAGTCGTTTCTGTCTAGTTAGATACCTTTGTTGCTGATTCCGAGAGCGTATGTGGAATGTAATTGAAGCGTTCCAGCCGAGTTCCAACTCCTTTGGGACTTTGTTGCCCGTACACGCGTGTCTCTCATAATAGTATACCTACGAATTCCAAAGCTCCAATATTAGTACGAATCCTTGAGTACATCATCAAATGTCGAGCTCTGGCACTTGAGATCATGCTTAGTTTCTGTGATTTACGAAAACGGCTTTTCAACAGTAACTTTGTTAACTTTGTGATGATATAGAATGAAGATAGAATTGTTCTCTACTTGTCTGTGAATTTTGTAATTTTGCCCCTTATAATCTTTAGGTGTGATCATCATAATCTTGATTTTAGTGTCAAAAGACTTTGTAGCCATACATATTACATCTTTTACGACATCCAGCCAGTACTTACTGAGTCTACCTCTCGTGCTAGGATCCGACGGAAGTAGCAGTGACAGAGGAAGTGACGTAATTAGCCACTATCCATGAAATATTTGGAATGAACTTCCGGGTAAGGTTTTCTCATAGCAGTACGATGTGGAGTTTTTCAAAAATGACTTATAGAATTTCTTAGAGGCCGGGAGCAGGTTGGCAATGCCTGTGGTGCTGCAAACGTCCATAGGCGACGTTGATCCTTTGCTATTGGATGGGCCGTGTGCCTGTCTGCTGCACTCCAGATAAAGAAAAATATGGCTATACTGCTGAACGCGACTCTCCAATAACTTGTCCGTAATGTCACGGACATGAAATTTGCCCTGAATATGGGAGCTTTAACAACAAATCGAACCTTTATTCTAGTTATCATATTATATAGTTAAATTTTAGGCATATAATTCCTTAGTACAATTGAGCTTTAGATTAATAAATAATAAAAATAAACTTGGAAATGAGCGGTCTATGACCGTTACGTTAAACAATGCCCAAGGCACCCATACAAAATTCCATGCGTACCGAATGTTAATGAAATATGTAGAATCGTAAACACGTAGATTATTGTATATGTGAGGTTTTTTAAGGAGCTATTGCTCAGTGAAACTACTGAATGTTCAAGAACGGATAGAAAATACAACACCTTTTGCCGCCTTCATACAAATAAACCATGCCTAAGAAAAAGGTACTATAGCTCAGATGATATTCAATATAATAATAATATTGCGTGTGTTTTTATGGTTGTGTGTCAGAAATAAGATCAAAAGTGTCAATAGTTAACGATCTGATAAATCTATTTAAATAAAAAACCATGCAAATATGTACAAGTTTTTGAATACTTATTTGTAGAATACGTCAAGCATTATCAAGTTAAATTCTGTTTGATTTACATTTAACAGTCTTCGTTTTGTTTATCGTCACTTTAAGGGACCTAATTGGAGATCAGCACAGCAAGTAACACCTTGCTGAATTAGGCACATTTTTAGAGCTAAGGTATAAAGACAAGGAAAAAGAGCATATTGATTTATAGTTCTGAGCTCATATATAATAAATGGTTGTGTTTTCTTCTCCCTCCAAACGATTTGGTATAGAGTTCCAATTAAACAAAACGAAATTATATAAATTCCGCTTCAGTGACCGCGTTTTGCTTTCCTACTTTGGCATACTTTAAATACTCAAATACAGTGATGCATTCCAACAATAAAACAAATTCCAGTGCATTAACATTAACCAAAATAGCGGCCAAATCGATACGACAGCGTCAAAGCCAGAGCGGAAATTAAACGTACTCATTGCTAACGTTTTGATTTATTTCCATTGCACCACTAATTTATGCTTATTTTATTAATATTTAATTTATGACTATTGCTAAATTGCATTCAAAAACTTGTTTAAATTCCTCGTTGTATTTGTTTCATTTATTTGATAAAATAATCTTTTGTTTGTTTGATTAAATTGATTACCAAGCTACAAATGTCCACGGTTGTCCACGGCGCGTCCACGACACGCACTAAGCATTAACTTTCAGTACTGAATCAGTTAATTGGATCCACTTTCTGGAAAATACCTTTCGTATCACTCCACGGAACAGGCAACCTAATTAAATAAATAAATACTCTGTGACAATTCATACCGCGCCATCTAATCCCAAACTAAGTAGCAGAACACTTGTGTTATAGGTACTAGACAATTGATATATTACTTATATACTTTTTTTTGTAAGTAAATACATATTATACATAAATACCCAGACGCGAGACGGGAATAGAACCCGTGACCGCCGCAAGAGTACCGAAGTGCGTTATTCGTTACGCCACAGAGGTCGTCAAATAGAATTGGATCATTTGTATTTAGTCATAAATTTAATAAAATACAAAAAAAGAAGAATTTCCTTCCGATGATTTTGCAGTGTTTCTTAAATGCGAATTTTTACTATAAGTAGCTGTACTATTTCTTTAGAAGACAGTCTCCTGCGCAAGCTGAAAACCTATATCGCGAAGCTTTTTCACAAACATCCAATTGACGGATATGTAGGTGTCCGTCAATCACATACTAAACACAAACCAGAACAAACTACTTCTTCTCCCTCCTGCCCTTATCCCACATTATATGGGGTCAGCACAACATGTTACATGTTGTAATAGTTGTGGCTTAGTTTTTACAACTGGCCGCCTACCTGACGTTAACCCCTTTTTGGGGAAAAATCTGTCATCCTTTTTATTTAAATTATTTGTATCAGACAAATATTTTGTTCTTTATGAGGATCGTAACCACAGACACCCGGATACCCGACCACATGTGTAGATACTGAGTCATTCATGTTGTCTGATTTTCGGTAAATAGAATCTTCATTGCCTGGGATAATAAAATAACAGAATGTTTTGTAAAAATATTTACTTTGTCTATATTTACATTAGATATATATAATGAAATTCATGGTGATCTTATTGAAAAGAAATCTAGACATCGTTATATGTGTCGTATTTTTACAATATCTATCTATATTATTTTCGTGTCTGACATATTTACATGTTTGCTTCTAAGTAGAAATAATGTACTCGAAATACAATATACTCGATTATATTGTAAATTTAAGGACTACATGAAATTTTATTTACTTCTATTCACGCTCACGTTACTACTCAATTTTGTGTATAAAACTGTATCATCTACAAACTCGTTAGATATAGAAAAATGTTGTGTTATCAAAGACTTAAAATAACTTCTATTTATCACCTGATAAGGAGGGTCCAAATAGCAAATACTAGAACGTATACAAAGTCCGTGTAGTTCGGTTGGGCATCACTGGAGAGGGCACTAGCGTGGCACTCGGCTTCATCTGTACGGATCTGTAAGAGAGGCACTCTCCTACCAAGTGTGTCCTTGCATGTGGCACTACGCACGGCGTGACGCAGTTCCGCGCTTGCCTCGTTCTCTTGTAGCCAGCGCCGCAACCACGCGCCCAGCCATGCCAACTCGCATTCACAACGTAGAGGATTTCCAGTTAATATGAGACCTCCTAAAATAACACACTGTTTAATTTTCTAATATATAATCCAAATACTTCCGTAGAATATTATTAGCATGTTTTGCATATATTTTGTGATTTCTTGGTCAAGAAAAGGCATCAATTATAAAAGCAAGTTAAAGTTTACTCTGAGATTATACTCAATAGCCAACGGACTTTGGATGCTATTGGGATTGATATTATTTATGATGATGAAAAGTTTAGAAGTTCGTACAAATAGATTAAATAAAATATTATAAAAAAATATATTATAAAACCTTGATGTTATTAAAAAAAAGCACTGTATTGTCTTCTTAATTTGTTGCAAATGACAAAATTGGCTAAACCATATTTTTTTTATACAAGAATTTTATATCATATGCTTTTCTACGACACCTTTTTCTTAGTCCGTTTAAGAAATAAATCTAAACTTGGCAAAATTTAATTATATATAGTATGTTATTATAATATAGTTATAGGGGTGATTAAAGTCTAACCTTGATCTCGAAATAATATTGTTGCGTAATAGGTGCATAACTGATAGGTGAAATTAACTTAAACTGCTTCTTAATGTACTCGTATTTATTACTAAAAAAATACAAACCTGATAAAAGTTTTGTTGCAACATGACTCCAGCTAGTAAAGTTTGGATAAAGTATAGCTGGATTGAGTGTTGTAAGTTGATTGAAACTCAAATCAATACCCAATTGCGGTATTTGTCCCAGGTGCCGCATAAAAGCAGAAGGTAACTTCTTCAGAGACGTTTTGGTCACCTTGATAAACATCTCTTGGCAAGCTGCAAAAGGCTCGAACGCATCGTCTGATATTCTCTGTAGGTTTGTCCCAGTTATTTCGAGGTAACGTAAGTTCCTTGCATCAATTCCATGTAATTGACTATCCATTGCGTCATCCGTCCAATCAATGATTAGTTTGTACAAGGAGGGGATGGAGGAGGTGATATTGGCGATTTGGAATGTAGAATGATTTATAATGGACCAAGATTGAACATACAGCGAGCGTAAAGACGTTAGGGGACGGAAAGAATCTTGGTCAATTATGTCTAAATATTTGAGTCCATTTAAATTTAAATGGGATAAATTACTTAACGACTTGAAACTATTTGGCGTGATTCTTACGATAGGGTTGTATGAAACATCCAGTAAATTTAAATTAGTTAAATGCGACCACATTTTTGGCACTAAAGAGGTAATACGATTATAACTAAGGTCTAGATGGCGTAAGTTCACGATTCGTTTAACATCAGTCTCCTTAAAACTGTTAATATAATTCGAAGACAAATTAAGTGTGGTTAAGTTCATCAAAGGAAGATAAGGCACTGATTTTAAACCTACATTTGCAAGATTTAAATGCCTTAAATTGGGAAGATTGTGAAACAATTCTTTGAAGTTTGCCTTCACGGAGTTAGAGCTTAAGTCCAGTTGACGTAGCATACCTAAACTAGAGAACGTGTTGTCTGAAAGTACTGTTAACAAATTGTGACCCACATTTAAGCTCGATAAAAACTGTGTATTACGGAATATATTACTGTCTAAATATTCGATACGATTATGCGATAAGTCGAGATATCGAAGTGTGAACCCAATCTGCGAAAGAGCCGTGACAGGGAATATTGATATTTCATTATAACTCAAATCCAAATGTTCTATTATTGTATTCTTAAATACATCACGTGGCAATAATTTGAGGTTATTGCGGTCTAATTTTAAATACCTTAATTTATTTAAATTGAAAAATTGTTCTACGGACAATTGAGAGATAATATTAAAAGAAAGATCTAATATTTGTAAAGATACCAAGTCGCCGAAAGCTTTTCTTTTGACGATATTAATATTATTATGATGCAAATCTAATATGTTTAAGTAAACAGCTTCTCCGAATGCTTCATTAGATATAAAATTTAATTTATTGTGAGATAAAATGATTTGTCTAATAGTGTTTTCTACCGAATGAAATAAATTGCTTGGCACTTCGACAAGCTCATTATATGACCCGTCAAATATACTAACACTCATTATAACATTATTACCCTCAATGTATCGAATATGGTTTCTACTTATGTTTAACGTAAATGTTATATCTATACCAGAAACATTTAAAAATGAGTTTAACGATAAATATGTTAAGTTATTTCCCTGGAGTTCCAATATTTCCAATTTAGTTAAATTAACGAAAGTTTCAGCTTCTATCGAGTCGATTATATTCTCCGCTATAGATAAATATCTTAAGTTACGTAAGTTTGTGAAACTGTGCTTAGTTAAGTTGTTGATTCTGTTGTAAGATAAATCTAAGTTTGCCAACTCGAACATATGGGTAAACGTTCCACTGCTTATTGAACTTATAAAATTATATGCTATTCTTAAATTATTTAAAGATATCGATTCATTATAACCATCAATTGATATAGTGATAATTCTATTATAATCTAAATTTAAATATTTTAAATTTGTAAATGCTGCTATATCAGATAGTTTAAGAATATGAAAATCGTTATTATCAAACGTAAGCCAACTCAAATTATCCAACCCATCCTCCATTTCAAAAGGAAAATGCCCACTAAAGAGAGTCGACGATGACTCTAACACGTGTAGGGAGCCGGTCACGTTTGAGAAAGATTGTGGATGCACGTAGTACAAGTCGTTAAAACTTAGATTTATCTCTTTTACGGACATACTGGCTGGGAAAACATTTTTGTAAATCTGCGCAATTCTGTTGCCTTTTAAGTTTATAGTTCCCAACGAAGTCGACCAGTCTAGGAATTCATTTGGCAACAAATTAGATATCCTGTTGTAGCTTAAGTCGAGATAACGGATGGCGCCGGGTTCGAGTGTTTGAAGTACAGAGGGTAGTGAAGTTAAAAAGTTGCCGGCCAGGGAGAGCGTCTGGATCCGGGTGGGCAGCGGGGGTGCCTCCTCGAGCCGGTTGTAAGCTAGAGACAAATGACGCAGGCGCCCGACCTGAGCCAAGCTGTCGGGTAACTGGAACAATTTGTTGTGTTCCACTTCCAAGTGTTCCAGGGAGTTTTTCAACGATAGAAATAAATCCCGACTAATAGAATTTATTTTATTGTACGATATCGATAGTCGTTCGACACGATTGTTGGCGAACACTGATTTTGAAATAGATTGTAATTCATTAAAATCAAGGATAATTTGTCTAATTTGTACTTTACGTAACACAATAATATCCGTTAAATCTTTTAATTTATTATTACTAAAGTCTAGTTTTTCCATCTTTTTCGTTTTATTATCGGGGCAGTCGGCGTCAACCTCCAAAGTAATTAAATTATGTCGCAAATGCACAGATTGTAATCTGGGTAAATTAAAAATTAATTCACACGAGAGTTCGTGTATAAAATTATTAGATAATTTGAGAAGGGTGAGCGAAGGTGGGAAGGCATCTGGGCTAATCGTGCGGAGGTGGTTGCCCTCAAGGTCCAGCTGCAGGAGGCGGGATAGGGATGACAAGGACTGTGATTTTAGATCTGTTATTTGATTGTTACTCAGAGATAAACTTGTCAATGTGTCGGCCAGATGGTTCCATTCTATCTCAGTTCCCACCCGTGCGATGTAGTTGCTGCAAAGGATTTTGAAATTTAATAAATTAATTAAGTCTTATCTATTAAATAAACAGCTAATTCAAAATTTATGCTTACTTTTGTAGATTTAACCAGTTTAAAACTTTTAAACTCTTTAAGCCTTGTTGCGGTATTTCGGTAAATTCGTTGTAACTTAGATCTAATGATGCTAGTGTTTGAGCCATGGAGCTGCGGAATGTATTAAAAATCAGTTCATACAATTAATAACTTGCATTGTATATTTAAGAGCATACACATGTATTTACCTGAACGCGTAAACCTCGATGTGATGTAATTTGTTATATACTAAAACTAACGTTTGTAATTGTAACCCATCTAGAGCGCTTTCTGGCAATATTTCTATATTGGACAAGCTAATATCTAAATGTTGTAACTCTGTATGAGGCCATTCTGGAACAAGTTAAAAAATTAAGAAAAATAATCTATAATCTTTCAATTAAAATTCATAAACATATTAGCTAAGTCAAGAAGAGTTTTGAAAACTCGGGAATAAGGAATCTGTTCGCATGGAACTCGTTTTGTAGAACCTCATAACCAACAGCGCAATTGGACGACGCTGTTAGATCTTTGTAGATTCAGAGCGAGTTCTACTGTTAAAAGCTAGCTCGTAGTAAAACAAATGGACAGCTAATAACAATAAAAACGTCTCATGCGAGAAGATGCTATTTAGTTGATTACAACGATGTTCCATGTTTTTAGCGATTTAGATGTAGAAGATTACAATTACTCCTCATTTTGCAAGTTTCTTTATTTTTTTTCAAGTCTATTACGATTTCGACGCCTTTTACCTTATACTAGTGTTCATAATAACTGATATCGTATTACTTTAAAGCGAAATTTGTTAGCATAGTTCAAAAATATTAACTAAACCTAAAGCAATTCGAAATTGTCTGCTATAATGAAAAAATATTATTTATTTACCTGGAAACCTGTGAAGCGGTACAGCGATGCACGACATATGGGTGGCACTGCAAGAGCAAAGTGGGCTACCGGAGCAGGGCTCAAGCCGCTGTGGCGCCAGCGCACCCACCAGGAGGCATGCCAACAGTGCGGCGCGCTGCACTGCCCACACCCACCACGCATCGCCAAACACCATCACTAAACAATAATTTATTAACAATATACAAATACATAATGTTCAGCATTTTCAGTCTGGTACAAAATAAAAAAAAATACTTCTATCTAGTATGAGAGAAAAGGGAAAATCATTTATTCGGGATAATAGTTGTTTGCTTCTTTTTCTTACGGGAATTTCATCCTAGTTGTATACGAAGCTATTATTGCGATTAGAGGTTCGCTGTTGATTTTTGTTTCAGGGCTCAGCTTCAGTACGACTATTTGCGCTGGTATCTGAATAGGGTCACAAGTAAACAAATGAAAAGGTAAAAGGCTAAAGGTAACTAAAGATAAGTTTCACGGTGGCAACTACCATCTGACAACAAAACTGTATACTGACCTTTCTGTCTGTGATGCATAATGATGCTATTTATCACCTAAAATTACTTTTTTTTAAAGTAATAGACAAGCTTTATTTTTATTTCAGTCCGGCAATCTTAGGATGAACTTGGGAAACTAATATTCACAGAATATGTACATATAAAAAAGAAGCAGAGACTAATTAGTTACAAACAAATCCATTAGAATAGAAATAAAATTTAAAGAGTGCTTGTAAAATAATTGTATCAAACAGAATTTTCCAAACCGGTATACTGTTAAATTAATTAGCTTTAAAAATGGCACCCGTAGTAGCGTCTACCGTTCGATTTATCCTGTCCGAAAAATTATTGTGCCTGGTCATATATCCACGTTAAAATTTTTAGTGGAACTTATTACGTTATTAGTTAATTATTTCTTAAATTATTTAAATTTTATCGCTAGGAAAGATATTTTTTCCTTTAAAGTATACTTTACAGATTATTATTTTTAATACTTCGAGCGAATTTTCGAACGAAGCTCTTAACCGAAACTTATTATTTGACACATTATATAATATTAGGGAGTGGACCGGAATCAGCAGCGCAGAACAACTATTCCGGATGGCTCAAGACAGGGAGAAGTTTTTAGAGCTAACGGCCAACCTCCAGTAACGGAGTGGCACTTTCAGAAGAATATTTAAATTTCTATTTCGATTTCTTGAGCAGAAAATTTGCATGAAATGCATTAATTATTAACTAAAATGTTAATGAATTGTACCCACACAGAGACGAATGAAAGTCGGCTTTGGAAATTTTATAATAAAACGTGGCAACCCCATCAAGTTCATGTTTGTTCAATTCACATTGACAAGGAATTTTGCCGTGGATCGTAAAAAGTATAACTAAAAGGTCCAAAACTTATATTAAAACTTGAAGAGAGTATATAGTATATTTAAAGACAAATTCCGTTATCCGTGCAAAGGCGGAGAAAGAATACTGACCTCTGCGGCCAAGGTCGGTCTGTCCTACAGCAATAAAAAAAGATTAGTCGTTGAAGTTCAATTTTTTAATATTAACCTTACTACATAAAATACAACGCATTTTTAATTTACAATTGATTTGTACTATCTTATTGATTTACATAGTTATAACTATTATAATAAATTTAAACCATAAACATTTAAAACAGTTTTTACTAATACTCATCTTTCAATGAGACAAGCCTGAAAGGTTTCCGACATGTTTCATCAATTATATCATCATCAAACTTATACGTGAACAGGTCTAGGAAAATGGTTTAATGAAAACAGCAAAAGCGCACTTTCAACCCGCTTCAATAATTGAATTTTTAAGAGATTGTATTAAAGCCCCAGGAGTGGAAAGTAACGAACGAGATTCATTAGTGTACGCCTGTTTAACTAGTGTTCTGTATGCATACATTTATTTTTACGTCATAAATCCTTTAAATCTTTAAGCCGACATATTCCAGGTTAAGCCCTCCGTAACAGTTTTCGTGATGGACATATTGTTACAACGGTCACGTATAAACGCTGAATGAAAACAACGTGTGGAAATCTACACATTGAACAACTTGCCACGTAGCAATCTGGGCTGCACGGACAGGGTATTATTGGTTGGAATTAAAAATATACTATATCTTCAAGGAGAATTTTATAAGATTTCTCATTATATGTTATACAGCAATAAATTTTAATTTATGGTCACTAAACGTAGCAAATTTTATGGAAGCTTTTTACAATTCCATTTTATTCCGTTATATATATTCGTATATTCCTTTTCCAGAACGATAATTTATAAATATCCCGTGTACATGCTGCTTTTTTACATTCCTAGTTTTAGATGTGCAATAATGGGTTCATTCATCATAAGTTCATGCACACAGTATAATTCTATATGACGTGATAATTATTTATACACAGTAAGTCATTATAGTTTTTTTATTGCTGTAGGACAGCAGGCAGGCTGATGGCCCGCTTAGAATTTAGCAGTTACCGTCACCTATGGGTGTCTGCAACGCCAGTGGCATCGCGAATACGCTGCTGTCGCATAAGGGTCCTACTGGGTCACTAATGCTGGAATACAACACAAGATTATTATGGCGGCATACTTAAGACCAAAGGTGGTCGCCATCCAGACGGCCTTGGGGCCCTACCACGTAGCTAGGGTGGGTTGTTTTGTCGCCTTTTACGACAGGCCGATCCCGGCCGTAGAGGTTAATATTCTTTCTCCGCCTCTGCACGGATAAAAATTAACAAGAAAAATTTAGTGGTAAGGAAAACTGAGAAAATAATAACAGCTTGTATTTCATTAACAATTTTTAAAATAGGTAACTGTTACTTCTTTATATGTAACAGTTGACCTTATGTATTTATTTTTCTTTAACATGCTGTGTTCTAAGTTACTAAATATACAGGTATTTAATTATTGAGATATTGCAAGAATAAGTAGGTATCTTATGCTTTAATAGCATTCGAGACAATTGAGTGACTACTACTTCCATAAGTAAGATAAAATTAGGTCGATATCCAATAAACTTTACTACTTGAAAATAACAATAGATATAAATTATATCTAATAAAAAACAGTGAAAGACTTTATATTAAATAAACATTTTATAAAATTGAATATGCTTATTTTTTTAAATACATCAATGTCACGTATAAAAAAAACATTTTAGTTTTATCAATCTTGATTTGCAAATTATTTTAACCAGCCAAGTGAATTAACTAGTCAGAAATTTAAACACATCTACTAAAATATAATACGACCGAAATTAAAATATTGATAATGTATAAATAATAATCAATTAAACTATTGTTCAGCAAAAGTCAAACTAAAAGTATATTCTTACAAGATCAACTGCGGCAATAAAATACCAATTCTTCCAGAAAAACACAACAAAAGCAAAGTTTCCTCTGTTTCCCTACAGTTAATCATCTTCCATGAAAACAAAAGACACATTTAAGTTTCTTTTAAAAGTTGATTGGATTTTGAGGAGTTAAAGTTATTTATGAACCAAATGACTTTTAGACAAGAATTTTATTTTTACAACAATTTAATTTGAGATTATATTAATTGCAAATTAATACTTTATTGCTGAAGAGTTTATGACTTTATTAAATTAAAACTTAACTTGATTACTTTACTGTAATATTATCCAAGTCTATGGGAATAATAACGATTACATCCAAAGCTTGTAATTTGGGGCCCAGGGTCGCGACTGTAGAATGTGGTTAGAGGATAAGACTTTTTCAAAACGACACGAGAAAAGAGATGGAATGTGTGCTTGCTAAGAGCAAGGCTCATTCGGTTTCCACTCTACTCTCCTACTGAAACGAGAAATTGGTCAGTATCCTTTTTTCACTGTCTATAAAGTGACAAAAGGAGTAAATATATATTAATTGCCTTCAGTAGTACACAAATCCCTATTGATGAGATACCCCTTTTTCTATTTATGGTCGGAACTACAAGCATATTAAAACAAAATTTATTATTTTTTATTAATATTTTAATTTAATATTGTATGTATAAGTGTATCCGTCAAAATTATCAAAATTCTAGTGGAAATTTATTTATTATGATATAAAATTTACAAAAGAAAATGAAGTAAAATCTAAATAAAAATGGCGTGCAAATCCTGAAGACTGCGAGCAATTTGCAGTATGTCCGATGTTAGTGGCCCCTTGTCCAACAACGTGCTGTGAAAATCCACCTATGTACTACCCCTGCTTGCCACGATGCCATGTGCTTCATAGACTATACGAAAGCGTTTGATTGTGTTCGATGTGATTGTTTGTGGAATATCCTGTATGAAATGGGCGTACCTCAACACCTTGTGTCACTAATAGCTAACTTATATCAAAATGGTGTCTTTTTTTTTTGGTCTCGGGGAAAAATCTCTCTTGACGGGTTCCCCCGGCCCGGGGGGACCGAGGGATATGTGGGACTCCAGGAAAGATATTCAACCATCCGACTACCCACTAAAAACCCCGTTGTTCTCCTATCGCCTACGCCCGGGCCCACGGATATTTGGCCTGCCGATCTCATGGCCCGGGCCGGCGCTGGCCCGCCCTTTGTCTTAAGGCCCTTCTAAAGTGTTGGCGCCAGGGGGTCAGGGTTTCGTCCCCACGGTGCTCTCCTGTAACAACTCTAGGAGTTGAGGGGGGCCGCGGAACACCATGCAGCCCTCTCCCTCGCGGCAATAGTGCGGGCGGTGGATCCTCTCCCGAGGGGCCGCCCGCGGCCGCTTTCTACGGCGGCCGGAGGTTGCTGCTCGCCCTCAGCCCCAGGCCTGGGTACGACTACCAGACGACACTCCAGAAAAACCAGGGAGTCGCCTGACGTCGCAGCCGGCCCAGCAAGACCAACCGACAGCAAGGATGCGACTCCCGCCCCGGGAACACTCTCTGTGCAGGCGCAGTCGAAATAGGCATGGTTTCGACTACCAAATCAGGGCCTAGGGCAGAACCCGGGACCCCCAATCAGTATTCGCAACCATCCCACCGGAGACCACACCACGAATAGAGAGCTAAGTTGTAAAGGATGTAGGAGGTAGACGGGAAGAAAGGTAGGACTCTGTCGCCTCGGACGGAGAGGGAAGTGAGGCGACGGATGCTCGGGCACCTCGAGTACGCACACCCGTGCACTCCTCGGACAGATGAGCGCCCCTGAGGGGAGAAATTGTGAGTCTATGGTAAGGGTGAATGAAGTCATTTCAGGATCTTTCAAGCCAGGAAAGGGAGTAAGACAGGGATGCATTCTTTTTCCCATTCTTTTTAACTTATATGGTGAATTATAATGAAGAAAGCCTTAGAAAATTGGGAGGGGGGCATCTCGATCAGAGGCATAAAAATCAATAACATGAGATATGCGGACTACACCACACTTTTCGCATCATCGGAAAAAGAACTTGCTGACTGGTTTCGCAGAATGGGACTCTATTAATAAGTCCTAAGCGAAAATAATGGTTGTGAACAGATCCGGCCAACTATCTAGAACTAGAGAACCTCGGATCCCTATTGACTGAACAAGGAGGAAGTATATTAGAGATCGAAAGAAGAACACAAATGGCCAAAGCTGCAATGACCATGCATATGAAAAAATCAAAAGGTCTCCAACGTGACCGAAATGACAGTGAAACAGTCCGAACATTTGTATTATAATTTTTGTTCTAGGAGGCACAATCATAGACAGTTAGGACACCAGAGCGTAAGAAGATAAATGCACTAAAAATGTAGTGTTGGAAACGACACCCGCATACCTTGGACTGCCAAAAGAACAAATAAATCTATTCTGGACCAGCTTCCCATTAAAGCCAGACTCTCAATCTGTTATCGGAAGATTTTTGGATACTTTAGTTATATTGCCCGACAAGTTGGAAGGAAAGCGACCCCGTGGCCAATCACCTAGCCGCTGATGTGACTAAGGGCGGTTAGCCCTCACTGGACTCCTAATAGCAACCAATATTCGAGAAGCCGAGAACCGGACGAAGTGGAAACAGCTTAGTAGATAGACCATGGTTGATTTTCAAGGACACGACCTTCAGCAATGAAGAATTCGACCATTAAGAAGAAGGACAATTTACGCAACTCCAACATTAAGTAAAAACAAAGTATCTGTGTTATGGGTACTAGACAAATGATATACTACTTCTATGATTTGTTTAGTACATCCATTTGTAAATAAATTTATATTATACATAAACACCTCAACTCGGCACCGAAACCTCTATGATTTTCATATTCTATTTATTGTCTGATGTCCGGAAGTAGACAATGCCCCTGTAGTACAGTGTTTTTATTACTATGGTAGTACATTACAACCATTGAAAAAGAATAACTTGCAAGTTGCAAGAGTCGACAAAAAACTTGTTACTGAAAACTCAACTATGCCTTAAAATCCGCAAAATTTAGTTTTAATGATGGACAATTGATATAAAAGAACAGTTTATTATATAAGGTTAAGGTTAAGATTTCTTCATTTAAGACTCGTATTATACTTATTTAATACATTTAATTTTTGGTTGCCATTTTTCAAAATGAAATTAAATTTTGGAAAAGAGCCAATAGTCTAGTTAGAGCTGCCCAGACTGCAGTTAAGGTGGATTTAAAATCAGATTATCCGATACTTCTGTCGCTGTTTTGCATTTTTGTTCAATCTAGTCATATCTAGATTAGGGGTATGAAGAATAAGTGAGTTGGAAATGGACTAAAAATGAATTACTAATACGGATGTGACATAATTTTAGTAAAGTATTAATGATAATAGATAAGAACTAACATCAATCCAAAACTATTAAGAAATCTTAGTTTCATCAAAAATGTTTTTAATTTCTTCTTTATGTAAAGTGCAATAATGCGTTTGTTTGCAATCTAAAAGATAAATCAGTGTTTTTTGTTGCCAAATAATTTGTAAAAATTAATAAAACTAATAAAAAAATGTTTATTTCCACTACTTAAATTGTTTCACAAATAAGCCTTAAACTAAGACATTTCTGTATTAAATCATAAACTAGGCTGAGCCTGTAACATAGGTGTTAGTTCCCCCAAAAGTCTTTAATTAAATTGACATTTGACATAATTGTTTTGGTAGCACGTAGACAACAGGGAATAAAAAGTTTGCACTTGTAATGTGCAGACTTAGGTCTTTTCTTGTGCATTATTTTATATATACATTTTTATATATTGTTGCCACATGCCACTATATTCCAGTAAAGCATCCTTTTCCTGGTATCATTCCCCCCTCCCTCGTTAATCTCGCCTCTTGTGTGCATGCGCGCACGCAGCCAACTAGCCGAGTCTGTTTGAAAAATTAAAATTCAATGGCTGCCTGAGCATTGACGTGGAACAACGCGCGCCTGCTGTAAAATAAAAAACGTTGAAAACCACATACAACTCAGCTGCCGAGTGTTCTCCGTGTATGCACTAACCGGTAGCGGAACCACCAAGGCCGAGTCCTAGACAGTTCCTGCCACAGCTCCAATAGCGGTAAGTGCTTCATTTTGTCCTTGCTGGGTTCGTGGGGATTTACAGGACGGCGTCGAGTGAGCCGGAGTCAGGGTTGCTTCAGCGTTGTGGCCATTCCTAACCATTTATAAAATTGGTCCATTCATGTTCGGACTTGAACCTGCATATGTTCATCCCCGCAAACGAATTTTCAACTGAAAACAGTTTAATCGTGTCCAAATTGTCAATCACCAGGTTATTCAAATTGGTTCGACGGTCAACCATTATTTAGGTTAAATCCAAATTTCTACCAAATCTTATTATCTTTTAAATCGCTATTTAAATACCTTGCAAGACCCATATTTTAATTCACATTTTAAAATTGTATATTTTACGAAGGTATTAACTACATAAATTTTACGATTACACCGTGCCGAATAATTTCGGGCAAAATTCGTCACCCGGGAACTAGTTAGACGTTGCATGCTGCGCTGTTCTCCGGTTTTCTAAATGCCGTTTAGAGCGGATTTATTATTTTTGTGCTCGGAAATATTAATTGTTCGATTTTTAAAATATTACATATTATTTAATTTTGCTATTATAACTAGATACCCACTTTAGAATATTTAAATATGAATAATTTTTTATAGTCGTATAATTTTTTTTTTACTATTTAAGGCGACTTTATTTTTACTTTAATTTTTTGTATTATAATTCAATAATTAGTAAGAGTATTATTTAAAAAGGTCGTTGCTTGATTTGCATCATTAATTTGATATATTGCAATAAAATCAATAGTATTTATTGAATTATATAAAGTTGAAAAATTTATTTTACTAGTATATATGGAACTCAACATTTCATTAGGTAATAACTTTAAGGAAAGCATCACAGTATAGTGATATGTTAAAGTGGTGTGAGAGACCAGACAGGTCACATTATGTTTTGTTTTAACAATCCAATGGTCCAAACAAGTAAGTGTATGAGTTGGCTTGGTATGGGCTGGTAGCAACCCATGAGAATCAAGGAGATTTAGATATTCATATGATCGTTTGTCTAAAGTTGAAGGTGCAATGTTAATATTTAAGTCTCCAGTTAACAAGATATAGTTGAATCTTTTAAACTCATAAGCAAGCGTTCTAAAGTTTCAAGAAATTTAGAAATATAAACCACACTTGGAGAAGGGTATATTGCAAGAACAACAGTGTTATTATTTATTTTAATTAAAAGACAATTTGCATCCTCTATTTGGGGCTCTGTAATAATATAAGGATGTGCTGATTTACAAAAAACCACAACACCTTCATTTTGGGTCTTGTTTAATTTAATTGATTCACTGTTGTAACCCTTCAGAGAATACACAAATGGGTTTTTGGATAACCAACATTCTGTTAAAATTATAATATCCCAGTCAACTTTAGACATAGACAAGAGGATCTGGAATCCATCAAAGTTACGGTTCAGACTTCTTATATTTTGTGTAATGAATTTCAAATTGTTAACATTAGAATTTAGCAGTGTATTACACTTTTCTATAGGGCAAGTTATACAGTTAGCTAAGCTCAGATCATCCAAATCATCATCTATATTGAAATCGAATGTTGACTTTTAAAGAATAGTATGATAATCTGATATAAATTAAGTGACACTGGTATTATTGGTATTAGTGGTATTAAAGAAGTAAAATCATAAAAGTAAGTTAGTAATTTCGCATCATGTATGTAAAGTAATGTATAATGTGTAAATTATATCATATATTTATATATATATATATATTATATATATATATATATATATATATATATATATATATATATATATATATATATATATATATATATATATATATATATATATATATATATATATATATATATATATATATATATATATATACCTAGTCAGGTCATAAGTATTGTCACACAGTAAAAACTTTTCTTTTAGAATGCTGGCCACAAAAAAGTTTATTGAATTCGAATTTCGAATTGTTCATGAATATAAAAATGTATACTTTTAGAATTTTACTCATTTTTAAATATGGAGTGGACGCTTAAAGAAGACCGTTGTTGCCGATGGGAGAGCAGTGGACTGTATGGTTGAATTTAGGCGGGAAGGGTGTCAATAAAACGACGTTTCATGATCAGCAGGCGGATGCGGGCCGGCGGCGGTCCCAGAGGGGGGTTTTTCCTGTCGGCGAGTACGACCTGTTTTGCCTATGAGTGCTACCGACCTGTATGACCGACCTGTTCTGACGAATACCTTACTGTATGACCGAGTACGACCTGTTCTCACTGTATAACCGAGTACGACCTGTTCTTCCCTACCAGTGTCCTGACGAGTGCCCGACGAATGCCCTTTTTCCCCATTTCGACCCGCTTTTTATTCTTGTTATCCCCACTCTGTTACCGCGCCTGACCGACCTCACCCCCTTAACTTTATTTTCCTTATATAATATACTTATCGCTATTTACATAAATTATTCGTATTTCATTATATTGCTCCCTTCCAGCAGCCTATCCTCTCAATAGTATCTGTAAACACCGAACTATATTAATGGCTTTTCGCCGCGCGTAATTCTCTCCCTACCTCGCCCCGCACCGCCGTCATATAAAAGGCGCGCGGACGAGGGGGGCCTTATTCATTTACACCCGCATTGTCGTGGAGCACACACCTACCTGCAATTTTGCATATTCGCGGGAGCGTGCGCCCCGGTTGAACTACCCGGACCTTACCTGACCCATAATAATGCCAGGGATAGGTCCGGGACTTACTGCTGGGAGGGAACAACTATTACAAAGTAATTAAGTCTAATAAAATCTATCCATTATATCTTCTAAGGGACGTGCCAGCCATAATATTCCCCTACGCACCCATAATATTGTACATAGGTCTAACACGTCCCCGAATAAAACACATAAAAAATACATAGTTTATTCTACAACATTATGTAAACAGCAATAATTTACTTAATTCTAAATATTTACACGTTTGGTTGTCGATTCGGTATTGCCGCCGCATAGCTAATACGGTCGTCGATGCGGTATTGCCGTCGCCCAGCTCACACCTTTATGTTTGTTTACGTTCGTCGTGAACAACCGTGTTGCAGTTATTGCGTTGCTTCGCTGCAGTTACGCGCCAATTCAAATTTTTAACATACTGAAAAATTTGAATCTAACCAAAAGATTCGTTTATCGTACCATCAAACGATACAATGAAGACTCTAGTGTAGATGACAGGTCAAGAAGTGGTCGCCCTCGGTCTGTTAGGACTCCAGCAGTGATAAAAGCTGTGAAGGCACGAATTCAAAGAAATCCCAAACGTAAGCAGAAACTGTTGGCCCTTCAGATGGGGTAAAGCAGAACCACGGTGAAAAGGGTGTTAAATGAAGACTTAGGGCTTCGGGCATATCGAAGAAAAACAGGACATCGTTTGAATGCTCGTCTAATGGACCTGAGACTGAAGAGATGCCGCGCTTTGTTGAAGCGGTACGCGGGAAAAAAATATCGGGAAATTCTTTTTTCGGATGATAAAATGTTTAACGTAGAAGAGAGCTACAACAAACAAAATGATAAGGTGTACGCACACAGTAGTGAAGAAGCGAGCAACCGTATTCCGCGTGTCCAACGAGGTCATTTTCCATCTTCGCTCATGGTATGGTTGGGAGTTTCTTATTGGGGCTTAACAGAGGTACATTTTTGTGAGAAAGGTGTAAAAACGAATGCTGTTGTGTATCAAAATACAGTCCTGACGAACCTTGTGGAACCTGTTTCTCATACCATGTTCAATAACAGGCACTGGGTATTCCAACAAGATTCGGCGCCAGCTCATAGAGCGAAGAACACACAAGACTGGCTGGCGGCGCGTGAAATCGACTTCATCCGGCACGAAGACTGGCCCTCCTCCAGTCCAGATTTGAATCCGTTAGATTACAAGATATGGCAACACTTGGAGGAAAAGGCATGCTCAAAGCCTCATCCCAATTTGGAGTCACTCAAGACATCCTTGATTAAGGCAGCCGCCGATATTGACATGGACCTCGTTCGTGCTGCGATAGACGACTGGCCGCGCAGATTGAAGGCCTGTATTCAAAATCACGGAGGTCATTTTGAATAAACTTTAATGTCATAAGAATCTATGTTTTGTTAAGTTCATTTTGGTATAAGAATGGTTACATAATGAATAAACTTGTTACAATTATTTTACATTAAACATGTGACAGAATTTATGACCTGACTAAGTATATACATATATATATATATATATATATATATATATATATATATATATATATATATATATATATATATATATATATATATATATATAGAAAGAAAGAAAGAAAGAAAGAAATATTTTATATATATATATATATATATATATATATATATATATATATATATATATATATATATATATATACCATCACAACCGACAGCACTATCTGTTTTTAGATTCATAATGGTAGATTATATTTCCATTTTAGAAGTTTCCAGCATAACCATAGAAATAGCGGGAGAGCCAGTATGTTCACAGTAATCTCTTAGATTATACTGCTTGGTATCTTATCCGCTAGATTCTTGGCGATGTTAGCAAAATATTTATTAATTGTCTATAGGGACATTTTAAGTAAGTATTTTTACAATAAGTTTTTAATTATTCTTTTTCAAAAGTTTGTTTTACACGTTTTAATAAGTTGTTACAAATATTCTTGTATCTTTGGTAAGTTAAGTTTAACATTATAGTTTTTGGCTTTTTTACACTTTAAATTTTTTTTTTAAATTTATTTATCAAATTCACAGTTATTACATTGGCTTAATAAAATAATAGCACAAAAAACCACTAAGGTTTGTACAATGCCATCGAAACTTAAGTCTACGCACGTTCAAATGACTGAGTAAATTTAGATTACAATTTCTCTAAAAAGTATTTTTTAAGTGAGGCTTTAATATTTTTTTGGGTTATATTATCTCTTATATTTGTTGGTAAATCGTTTAATAATCTTGGAACTAAGTAGGTAGTTGTGCGCTTGCCGTACATATTTTTCGCGCCGCTGGTAGCAAACCGATTTTGAGCAGCGGCCCGAGTATATACAGCGTGCTTCATTTTAGTTTGTATTTTTTTATTAAAAAAGTTTTCCTTGAGTATCATTTTTTTAAATTGAATTTCTAGAGGTAAAATCTTGCAGTGTTTAAAAAGACTGCTTTCATCATCTGCAAATTTATGTTTGATATTTAGAGAAACAATATTTTTTAATATTTTATGTTGCAGTCTATGTATTTTATTCATGTAAGACTTAAAGGTGCGACCATAACTCGTTAATCCATACTGGATATATGATTCACCTAATGCATAATAAAGCATTAATTTAGTTTTAAAGGGTAAACGTTTTTTTAATATTGTCATATTTGCTAAGAACTGTCTTAGTTTATTACATACATATTCTATATGACTTTCCCAGTTCAGTTTATTGTCGAAAGTAAGGCCAAGATAAGTATGAGTATTGACTACTTCGATTTCTGGGCAATTACAAGTAGGGCGCGCTGTATGGATACAATCATGTACGTGTGCAACTATGTTTTTAAAAGTGCAGCATTTTTTATAAGGTGATTTAATGACAAGTAACTTGGTTTTATTTGAATTTAACACCAGACCAGCATCATGACACCATTTAGTTAAAGTATCAAAGTCAGACTGTAAAAGGTCACAAGTTATTTGTAAATTGTTCCCTGAAATAACTAAACAAGTGTCGTCAGCAAATTGATAACAGCTTGAGTTTTTTATGCACTTATGCATGTCATTAACGAAGACCAAAAAGTGGAGAGGCCCCATTACTGAACCCTGGGCTGTGCCTACTTTCGTTGGCATGGAATCACTAAAGGAACTATTTACTTTAACTTTAAATTGACGATTAGTTAGGTAATTCTGACACAGATTTAGTAATTTACCTTGAATACCACACAATTCAAGTTTCTTAATAAGTCTTTGGTGGTCTAGGGTGTCAAAGGCGCGCGAGAAGTCTATGAACAAAGCTAAAACAATTTGTGATTTATTTAAATATGAGTTAATATCGTCGGTAAATTTTGATAAAAGACTATATGTACCTTTACCAGCTTGAAAACCAAACTGATTATAATATATTATATTATTTTTGTTAAAAAATTCTTGCATTTGCCCACATATATATTTTTCCATTATTTTATCTATAGATGAGAGCAAAGTGATAGGACGATAGTTGAGATAATCATCACGTTTCCCTTTTTTAAAAATTGGTCTAACACAGCCTATTTTCAAATCGTCAGGATAAATTCCTGACTCAAACGAACGATTAATGAGATTAGCAATGGCTGTAGATATTTCTTTACCAATACTCTTGATGTCACAAACTCTAATATTGTCCAGACCAGGGGCTTTCTGAGGTTTTAATTTTTTTATAATTTCATATATTTTATCAGAAGACGCTTTTTTAAAATACATGATTGAATCAGGGTTATTACAAGATACATTCGAATCAAACAATTTAACTTTGCAGTTAGGAATTATGTCTTTTACAGCCTTGTCAAAACCCGAAGCAAAATTGTCAGCTATATCTTTTTCTGTGATTCCTTGTCTATTAAATGCTTTAAGTATAGCTTCATCAATGGACAGAGCTACTCTTCCCATCATTTGATTAACTAGCCCGTATATTTTTTTTGTATTACTAAAATTATTTTTTATTTGTTGCATGTAGTATTTATTACGTTTGTATTCTAAAATTTTATGTATTTTATTCCGCAATTTATTATATTCTAACCTTAAACTTGGGTCATATGAGTTATTTTTCCACCTACGATATATCTTATCACGCTTTTTACATAGTTGGTTAATGTTTTCATCTATCCAAGCTACTTTCAATCGTTGATTTTTCTTGTTAAGTAAAAATGTTTTAGCTGTCGTCGCACCTTTAATTGCATGATTGAAAGAATTATTAATAAAATTAAGTATATCATTTGGAGAACTCATATCATTAGTAATGGACCATTTTATGTTTAATAATTCATTACTCAGTAAATCGTGATTAATAATATTTTTTGAAACACGCTGTATATGTGCAGGCGGAGCATCGTTAATGCAAACAAACAAAATAGCACGGTGGTCGGCTAGTACGACATCCAACACTGCTGAGTAAGGATGTAGTGTGGGGAACCGAGCAAAAATATGATCAATACATGATTTTGTGACTAAGTTGTTTCTGGGTTCAATTCTTGTATAATCAGATATTCCACACATTAATCCGTGCTCACTAAGCGTGTCTAGATATGACGTTTTGAATAATGAATCTTGTTTTAGGTCAATATTCATATCCCCAATTAGGAGAACATTTTGTTTTGAATCTAAAGTAGTGATAAATTTACTTAGTTCTTGGACAAAAATAATTTTATTTGTTGACGGCGGTCTATAAATTGCACTCAAAACCGTTTCCTGCATTTTTTCGACTAATTTAATGCTTAGTGTCAAATTTTCAAAAGTTTTGGTTTTGTTTTCAACAAAGGTGCACTTTAAATGATTTTTTATGTAAATCACAATACCGCCTCCCCGTTTCTTCTTTCTTAGTTGTGAATGCATGTTATAGCCCGGTATATGAAACAAATTAACAATATCATCGGTTATACCTGCCTCAGATAGAATAATAACATCTGCATACATTAAGTCACGGTTATTAATACATCATAATAAATCATGCGTTATCCACGATTTTAGATAAAGATAACGTTTGGGAAATTTGATTTTATTTTCATTTGCCTTTTAGGATTGTGAAAAATTAAGTGACACCTACTTTTATTTACAGCCGTGACCATATAGGATAATGTCTAAGTCTTGTGTAACTTATATGGCTTATTTTTGATTAACTCTATTGGTATCAGCCGAATAATAAATTTCTAATATAATACAATATAAGTGTTTTTATTATCCAAAGCTTTTAAAATGTATCCAGTAAATTATATCACGATAGAAAAAATACGTTCTTATTCTTTTGTCAGCATAATATTTTTGTGTCAAAATATAATTTCCATAAACAAAACACCCTAAATTAAATTTCTTTGGTTGCAATTTCATTTTACCCAATAATTGAGGCATTAGGCTCTGGGGGCTTCTATTTAAAAAAGTTGAAGTAAACGAAGTAAAAAAGGAATTAAAAGATGAAAGAGTCGGCAATGAAGTACTCACAGTGAAAAAGTGAGAAATTATTTTAAGGCATTTGAAGCGGTAATAAGTGGCAAAAAAGTTTTTGCGGAGATTCTGAAGTTAAATGATAATCTGGGAAATTTTCAAGTGCGGTAATCGGATTAGCCGTCACCTTAAGTGTATTTGCAAAATCCCTAAATTATTCACCATGAAACGTCTTATCGTCCATCATTTTGTCACTTCATATGAAGTCGATATTTTTCGTGAGATTTCTTCGAATACGAAGTTTTATTTTATTGGTATTTTTTATATCTGTTATTATTAATAGCAATACATTTACTATAGTAAGTTCGTTCACTGTAGTAGGTTATATTGCTAAAAATGTAAGCTACAAACTCAAAAATAATTTTTTACTACAGAGGTGTTCTAAATACATAAAAGATTTCGAAATCCTAGAAATATACCAGTATTTTCATAATTCGGATGTTATACTTAATGCTGTGTAATTAACATCAAAAAAAATTTCGGAGCATATTAAAAAAAATTAAATAGTCTCATCATCTACTTTATGATACATTTGACGTCAGCTACGAGTAAACCGTCAGATCGGATACCTTAAAAATATTTTCTAGTTCTGATTGTCTATGTTGCATCAAATTCAAAAGACTACACATACATACACATATACTTTAGTTTAGAACTCTGCAAAGTCAATTTATAAACAAGTTTATAATAGTCTAACAATTGTATCAGATTGAAATAATTTGGATTTGATAGTTGCGTAAATGTGTCAAAAATGTTCATCACTAATAACAGTACTTATAACTTAAGTCAAATTAAATAAAATAATTATTTGTTAAGCCGTGGAAACTCTTTCTAGTTTGCTGTATCTCGTCTTATATTATTTTATGATTCTATACAGTCAAGCTTTTTCAAGTTCAAGTTTAAGTAAAATACATAAACATATTTTATATTTGAATGAATACTTTTACTTTACCAGAAAAGTAAGCATATTAAGTTGACTCCACTAAGTAAATCTAAATAATTGTGTTCAAATGGGGTTAAAGTAAAAAAAAATGGTTTTGAATTTGGTTTGTATAGTTTGAATTTGTACTAAATCTTCTGATTGTAAATAAGCAATACTGACGCACGGCTCAATTTTGACAACTTTTAACTAGCTGTGTCAAGTTATCCCATTTTCTATTTATTATTCTTGTTTTCTTTTTATCTATCGTTTGCATTGGAATTGCACAAATTTTCTTTCGGAGAAATTTAATGGTGTGACATTAAAGTTGATAGCTTCGTAGCTGTTAATAGAATGGGCTTAATGGATCGATTATCATGTGATTAAAGTTTCTGCAAAACGAAAGACTTCTGTTTGGATCCTTAATTTTGTTTTGGATTTATTACATCTGGTATTTTTTGTTTTATATACACAAATTAAAACACACACATTATTGTGTGAGATTATAGAATTGTACAAACAAAGTATTAAAAATATAATTTCGTGGAATCACCGCCAAGTATTCTTATTATCTAAAATATCGTTTCGATATTCTACCACAATAACAAAATCATCACGGTCATTTTTTTTTATCTAAGTGTTTAATATTGGTTGCAACAAAATTTCGCTTCGAAACCTTAGTCCGCTACGACAAAACTATTAACTGATATTGGCACTTTTAAATTCAAGTGATTTAATTTCGCAAATATCTTTCAATACCAAATATACTGCGCGTAGATGACATTCCACTAATCTTTTTGCACTTGAAGTTCACAAAAACAACATCTCATACTTTAATCCCTTGGTTAGAATGGCACGTCATTATAATGAGTTGGCAAGTAACAATACTAATCTTGATATATTTGAGAATAGTTTTTTAAATATTGTAAATTAGTAAAACATATTCTCAAATAATTAATAATTATCAGTTCTTCTCTTTCGTTGCGCTCTTGTCAGAGCGGTCGTGGTCATCATTTTTCAGTCACACGCCTGACAATCCGTCTCCATTCCTCCCGGACAGTTGCTTTTCGGGAGCACACGTGTACTGGGACGTCCACTGCAGCCTTTACTAGGTCCGTCCATCTCATAGGCGATCTGCCGCGAGGTCTTGTTCCTTCTATTTTCCCTTGGACAACCAGGCGTTCGATGGAGACATCGTCACGCCTAGTCACGTGACCAAAGAAAGTGAGAATTCGAGCCTGTACGATGGAAGATAGACGCTGCTTAATGCCGAGTTCTTCTAGAATGGACTTGTTGGTCCGGAATTGATTCCAGGACACTCTCAACATTCTTCTCCAGCACCACATCTCGAGAACGTCTATTTTCTTCTTCTCACTTTCTCGCAGGGTCCACGTCTCCGAAGCATATAGGAAAATGGAGAATACCAGTGCTCTAACTAGCCGGGTCTTAGTGGCTTTCGTTATTTTACGATTTCTCCATATTTTTTGCAGCTTATCCATAGCTGATCTGGATATCGCCATGCGCCGTTTGATTTCGTCTATACAGCCTCCGTTGTTCGAGATCAACGCTCCTAAATAGACATATGATTGCACCACTTCACAGTTCGTGTGTGATTTGTGTCAATTCGGGCGAGTTGTTGTTAATTCGGTCAACAATCATAACTTTAGTCTTGCTGCGATTGATCTTGAGGCCGAATTCAAGACTTATGGATTCCATCTTTTGGAGAAGTTCTTCCATATGGCAGATACTAGTAGCGAAGAGGGTGGTATCATCCGCATAACGCAAGTTGGAGATTTTCAAACCTCCAATTGCTGTTCCATCAGTCCAGTTCTCAAGAGTACGTCTCATTATCATTTCTGTGTAGATGTTGAACAGAATCGGGGAAATAATGCACCCTTGCCGAACTCCGGCACTAGGATGAAAATTAGCCGAAAGTTTATCGTCTGTCTTTACTGATGCAGTACCACCTTCGTATAAACGTCGGAGCAAATGAACAAGATGTTTTGGTGTGCCCATGTCCAGTAGATTCCTCCAAAGTACAGCCCATTTGACAGAGTCAAACGCCTTCGAGAAATCCACGAAACAGATATATACCGCTTTGTTGAACTCACGATATTTCTCAATAATTTGGCGCACAATAAGTATTTGCTCCCTGGTACCTTTGCCCTTGACGAAGCCTGCTTGCTCAGGTGCAATCTCTTTGGATAAGTAGGACTTGAGACTACCAGTTACTGATACATTAGATTTAATTAGATAGTAACTTACATATGTGTGTGAATGTGTGTGCGCGCACCTGTGTGTGTGTGTGTGTGTCGGCGCATGCGTGTTATGTGAGTATCTATATATACACAGGGTTTTTAGGCATCTGTTTAGTTGTTATAATTTTTCTGTATGCACCTGCTTTGAATTGCAATCCAGATTGTTATGTTAAATACCTAGTCAGGTCATAAGTATTGTCACACAGTAAAAACTTTTCTTTTAGAATGCTGGCCACAAAAAAGTTTATTGAATTCGAATTTCGAATTGTTCATGAAAATAAAAATGTATACTTTTAGAATTTTACTCATTTTTAAATATGGAGTGAACGCTTAAAGAAGACCGTGTTGCAGTTATTGCGTTGCATCGTTGCGGTTACGCGCCAATTCAAATTTTTAACATACTGAAAAATTTGAATATAACCAAAAGATTCGTTTATCGTACCATCAAACGATACAATGAAGACTCTAGTGTAGATGACAGGTCAAGAAGTGATCGTCCTCGGTCTGTTAGGACTCCAGCAGTGATAAAAGCTGTGAAGGCACGAATTCAAAGAAATCCCAAACGTAAGCAGAAACTGTTGGCCCTTCAGATGGGGTTAAGCAGAACCACGGTGAAAAGGGTGTTAAATGAAGACTTAGGGCTTCGGGCATATCGAAGAAAAACAGGACATCGTTTGAATGCTCGTCTAATGGACCTGAGACTGAAGAGATGCCGCGCTTTGTTGAAGTGGTACGCGGGAAAAAAATATCGGGAAATTCTTTTTTCGGATGAAAAAATGTTTACCGTAGAAGAGAGCTACAACAAACAAAATGATAAGGTGTACGCACACAGTAGTGAAGAAGCGAGCAACCGTATTCCGCGTGTCCAACGAGGTCATTTTCCATCCTCGCTCATGGTATGGTTGGGAGTTTCTTATTGGGGCTTAACAGAGGTACATTTTTGTGAGAAAGGTGTAAAAACGAATGCTGTTGTGTATCAAAATACAGTCCTGACGAACCTTGTGGAACCTGTTTCTCATACCATGTTCAATAACAGGCACTGGGTATTCCAACAAGATTCGGCGCCAGCTCATAGAGCGAAGAGCACACAAGACTGGCTGGCGGCGCGTGAAATCGACTTCATCCGGCACGAAGACTGGCCCTCCTCCAGTCCAGATTTGAATCCGTTAGATTACAAGATATGGCAACACTTGGAGGAAAAGGCGTGCTCAAAGCCTCATCCCAATTTGGAGTCACTCAAGACATCCTTGATTAAGGCAGCCGCCGATATTGACATGGACCTCGTTCGTGCTGCGATAGACGACTGGCCGCGCAGATTGAAGGCTTGTATTCAAAATCACGGAGGTCATTTTGAATAAACTTTAATGTCATAAGAATCTATGTTTTGTTAAGTTCATTTTGGTATATGAATGGTTACATAATGAATAAACTTGTTACAATTATTTTACATTAAACATGTGACAGAATTTATGACCTGACTAGGTATTTAAACTTATGATTTCTTTGGTTGTAATTTGTTTTAAAACTTTGGTTGTAAGTTGTTTTACAATTTTAAAAAATTGTAATGCTAATTCTATATATAAGAATGTTTAGCCATCTCTTTATCCATACTAATATTATAAATGTGAAAGTAAGTAACTCTGTCCACTTGTCTGTCTGTTACGTTTCCCACCTAAACCGCTGAACCAATTTTGATGAATTTCGGTATAGAGATAGATTGGACCTTGGAGAAGGAGAAAGACTACTTTTTGTCACAAAAATGTTTATTTTTCAATTTATATGGCAGAACAACGTTTGCCAGGTCAGCTTGTAAAATATAAATAAGAATGAGACAAATTATGTTAAACTTCGCTATTCTTTTAATTTTACCCGCTGCCAGCATTACAAAGGATAACCTTTCTCAAATACATATAAATCTATTTGAGTAAAAGTATTATTTATTTTATGGTTCAATCATACACACTTCTTATACAAAAACAGAACAGACAACGCCGTATACATAATATTCCACATATATCCAAACTGACCCAGAAATACAGAATTGAGTAAATACTCGAAAGGTTTCCGATGTCAAATTTAACCAAAATAAATCTAAGACTTTAAAAGGGGTCATTTTACTTGTATGAAAAAATATATGAATCAAAAATATAACAGTTACTCAAAGTTAGATTTGTAATATTATCAAATTTTGTTTTAACAGAATATTAGTTTTATTATCTATACTACTATTATAAAGATGAAAGATTTGATTGTTTGTTTGTTTGTTTGCTTTGAATAGGCTCCGAAACTACTGACCCGATTTAAAAAATTCTTTCATTGTTGGGAAGCTACACTATCCCCGGGTGACATAGGCTATATTATATTTTCAAAAAAATTAGGGATCCTTACTAAAACTCCAATAATGTAACCCAAAGTGTAAAAAAATTACCTAAAATATTATTTAAATCGCGTGCGTTGCGAAAACTATTGATGATAGAATAAAATAATGTACTACAACTTTGCAGAACACATCATTATTTACAAAAAGTGTCGCGACAGCATATGTCTAACTATTATAGTTATGCCACAATAAGTGTTCTTTTATTTTAAAAATTTAATTGAAATGCCGCCCCTAGAAAAGACTCTTTATTTGGATCTTGGTATTAATCCTTATCAAAATAAATTACATCATATTCAAAACTGTTTCAATACCTTTATATAACTTTTTGAAATATTCAATTCGGATATTCCATTCGAAAGATATCACGAGTTTAAAAATGTAAGTATTAGAAAAATGTTGCGTGGTAGCCGCTCACCCTGTTCGGCTAGCTAAGCAGCACCTTATGCAATGTAGGCGTGCGTCACTGGGGTTTTTACAAAAATTAGAATACTTATTAAAAAATAACGAAAAATAAATAAAAAGTAATAACAAAAAAAAAAATCATTAAAATAAAAGCTCATAGAAATAATAATATTCAAACTTTCTTTATAATTTTATTTTTTTAGTAACCTGACGCAAATAGAAGGGTTTGCCCTCCAGGCGCTCCTCTGTCCGAGGAGTGCACGGGTGTGCGTACCCGAGGTGCCCGAGCATCCGTCGCTTCACTCCCCTCTCCGTTCGAGGCGACAGAGTCCTACCTTTCTTTCCGTCTACCTCTTACATCCTTTCCAACTTAGCTCTCTGTTCGTGGCGTGGTCCCCGGTGGGATGGTTGCGGGGTCCCGGGTTCTACCCTGGGACCTGATTTGGTAGTCGAAACCATGCCTATTTCGACTGCGCCTGCACAGAGTGTTCCCGGGGCGGGAATTGCATCCTCGCTGTCGGTTGGTCTTGCTGGGCCGGCTACGACGTCAGGCGACTCTGCTTTTTCTGGAGTGTCGTCTGGTAGTCGTACCCACGCCTGACTAGCACGCGACGGGGATGCGAGTCCCGTCCGGAATTGGCCGCGGACCTGTCACTCCCGGCCCTGGTTCTGTCCATGGTCGGGGGCGATCCTGGATGGACGGCCGTCGCCTCCTTTTGCGAGGCAGTAGTGTCTGCAAGGGAGGCGGCGGAACGGGAGCGGGAGTCCGCCACCGCACTCCCCTCCCGCCAACGTAGGCCGCGTCATCGGCGCCGGAGGGCGGGCAACGATCTCCGGCCGACGTAGAAAACGGCCGCGGGCGGCCCCTCGGGGGAGGATTCGCCGCCCGCACTAATGCCGCGAGGGAAAAGGCCGCGTGCTGTTCCACAGCCTCCCTCAACTCCTAGAGTTGTTACAAGAGAGCGCCGGGAGGACGAAACCCTGACCCCCTGGCGCCAGCACTTTAGAAGGGGCCCACTTTAAGACAAAGCGTGGGCCGGCGCCGGCCCGGGCCACGAGATCGGCAGGCCATATATCCGTGGGCCCGGGCGTAGACGATAGGAGAACAGCGGGGTTTTTTAGTGGGTCGAACATCTTTTCCGGAGTCCCTTATATCCCTCGGTCCCCCCGGGCCGGGATAACCCGTCAAGAGAGGTTTTTCCCCGAGACCGAAAAAAAATAGAAGGGTTTAATTTTTAATTTTTTGTTAAATACCCGTGCGAAGCTGGGACGGGCTGCTAGTACTTTATAATTAGTATCCAACTGAAAGTTCGGTTTCGGTTTCGGCCGAGTTTCGACCAAAAATCAAGTTTCGGCGGCAGTTTCGGTTTCGGCTAAAATTGGCCGAAACTTTTGCCGAAACCGAAACTGATTTCGGAAGTAGCAACACAACTTAATCAGTGCCTTATCGCCCGACGCAAGACTCAGTCTTACCTGTCGGCCATTATTACAACGCAATGCTGACATATACAGTTATTGGAACAGCAGTCAATGAAGTGAGTGTGAAGTGCAGTTTTAAAATACTTTTTAGCTCCACCTATCAGTGTCCCGAGTGAACAGCTGTTCAGTGCTGCTGGCCAAATATAATCGGATCGTGACAATAATTTACTTGGCGGAAACGTAGACAAACTGCTTCTCTTGGCGTACAATATAAGACTTTTTAATTATGAATATTAATAATACGAAAAACCAAAAAAGTAACCCTAAATATAAGATATTTAGAAGTTTTTTTTATTTGATTTTATAACTGTTTTCAATTTAAGTGTTTACTGTAGTTTAGTAGCGAGTTACTACATTTACTACACTAAATAAATGTAAGTATGACTGTCCTACTAATTGTGATCTAGGTATCTTTGTTAATTATAAATGTGCGATTTGATTATCTTTGTTGAGACTGGAACTAAGATACTAAAAAATACTCAACGTTAGTAAGAATAATAGTTTTAGTAATTATTATTTTTACATAAGAGGTATACGTATCTAAAACAGATTGATGATTCTTCTAAGTACAAATACAAACCAAAGTATTAATTAATAAGATTTCAAAATACCAATACTTAGTATTTAATGAAACAGTAACAGTTAGTGATTTGATTATTGATAACTGATAAACATTTTGCTATGAGAACTTAATTTGAATAATAATAAAAATATTATTAATATTTTTTTATATTATATTAAATATATAAATAATGGGTAAAATGCACCAAATTTCAGTATTTTAAGGAATTTTATACTTGACCACGTGTGTTTCGGTTTCGGCTGAAACTGAACCCACGGCCGAATATTCGGTTTCGGTTCCAGTTTCGGCCGGAAAACCAGTTTCGGTCGGACACTATTTATAATATAATCTAGGTTATAATATTTTTTTCTTCTTATTCTGTACACTGAAATTTTGGGGTGAGGTTTAATATACTTCCAAACTGCTTGAAAATTGTTAATTAGTAGAAAATAATCAATTAAGTATATAATAATTGTAAGAGTTTTTATGTATAGTTCTAATATAAAAAGAATAAAGAATGAATTGTAATTGACAAGGAATGACATTCAGAGATATAAATATGGTCGCACTCGGCTAATAATTTTATTATCATATTATTATACATTATTATACTATAAAGTAGCAAAGTCGTTTTTATTGCTTTCACTGCGTGCCTCCTTCTTCACACCTTTTAATAATAATTACCATATTAACATGCTCTTATTAAAAAAAACTAAATGTATCCCCATTTGCCAAAAATTTTAATTTTGTCACCATTTTTATATTCACACATACGAACACATAATTAAAAGCAGTCGCTTTTATTATTAATTATTATTTAGCGATCATTCAATGAATACACCGCAAAGATCTTTTGCTCGTCACATGGATGTTTAAGAAGATAAATAATATTACCTACATTAAGTAGTTTATTATAAGTGTAATTTATTTTTTCTGAGTTGTCTAGAAGAGATCGCTTTTAGAGATAAGACTGCACTTTGTGTAATCAATTATATGTTTTATTTTTTATGATTGTATTTTTATTTCTATGTACAATAAAAAGTTATTTATCTATCTATTACTTTCCCGTCGCTAAATTTCACTAACCAAGTTGAAAATTAATGGGAAATCTCATACAAATATTATTTTTTTTATCCCATATAATTTTTATAATAAATCTTCTCAATTTGAAATGAGTTTGGTTCGAGGATGTTTTAGTTAAAATTTATTTTTTCAATTTTAATGTACCATAACTTTAAAAAAGATCAATTTTGTAATGATTTCTGAGTGTCTTGTATGTATCAAATATATCCTTAATGAGTGTTGTATATATGTATCAAATAAATAAAAAACCCCAAAAAACAACACCTGCTTTTTAATTTAAATCCTTTAAATAGCTATTTGTTTCTAGTGATGAAATACCGCCTTCAGGTTTTAGTTAGTTCCTACTAGCAGTATTCGGAATAGATATACCATAATTGGGTATATCTACTAAATTTGAACGCAATAGCAGCGTCAAAGAGCAGGAATTCTTTTTTCAATCTGAAGAAATTGCAGGTAATCAAAAAAAATTTAAGAGTCTGTCCGGTTTTTATTAAAGAAAGCCATAACTTAATCGATAAAATTTTACAAGAGCTGTAATATCACATACTAAATGTGTTTTGACTAAACGGACACATGGTAAAGGATCATTGGATGCGATTTTCATTAGATACTCGTATAGCTAAGAACCATATCTCTTAACAGTTAGTCAACAAAAAATTGTCGAAGTTGATCTAAATTGAGAAAACTTAACTAAAAACTTACTTTGAAATCTATAAAATCTCTGACATATACGCAGATACTATAATGTACATGTCCTATATGTAATATACAATTATATGCCCTAAAGTTATAAAAGTCATCGTATTTCGTAATAGTTCGAAAACTACTGAACAATATAAGTTGGTGCTTATTTTTTATGGACTAGAAAGAAGGCATAAATATTAAGAGGGTTCTGAAAGTGAATGAGTTTGCTCATTGCTCGGTACTCGGTAATAACGAAATTATAACAAGCTGAATCTTAAAAAATATGCTAGAATTGAATAGTTATGTGATAATGAGCAAAATACATTAAATTATTAATTCATACAAATTAATTACACAGGTATATGTAGTATATCAAATCAACCACATACATCAATGCATAAATGCGTATAGGATTTGGATATATATGAAATAGTTCACCCTACATAAATTTGAAATTTGTTTATTTCTTTCTTTTACTACACAGCCTAAACTTAGCCTAGTCTACCTTTTTTAAATTTATATGATTGGGCGATTTATACGTTGCCAAAGTTGAAGTGAAATGTGTTTTAAAGCCTTTTCTTTCGGGGTTTAAATTTTTGGCATAAAATTCTTTTAAAATACAACTAACTCTAAGTATATTCCAAATATTTATATTTTTACTTAAAATTAAAAAGTAAATTCGTGTAATATTCACCAAAGAAAGGAGAGAAAGGGAAGGTAAAGCTTAATAATAATAATAATCACTGAATAATAAAGGGCGGTACGACTCATTACAAATGAATTCTAAATGGACGAGATTAAAAAATTGTTAAGTTAAAAATAGGTAATTATAAAATACTTACGAATAGTTAAATAGTCAATCACATCTCAAAAATAGTCACAAATGGTTAAACCCACTCTTCTTTCGCTACTGAAACTTGCACAATTTTTTGTCTCATTATAAAGTTTTAATGTGTTCATGACACCTGAGTTTCTAAAATAAATTTAGGTAACATTTTTATTTCGTACTAGTAGAAATTCAGAAGGGTTGTGCAGTAGGGTAGACGCAACTAACCTCAACCGCGCTCGACTTCGCACTGGGCTCGGTGCTCGAGGCGGCGACGGTGGGCGGTGTGACCAACGTTCGGCTTCGTACTTCAGTTTACACCTTTCAGGTATCCCAATTATAAGGGTTTTCATAAAAAATTCAGTTAAAAATTTGAGAGTTTAATATATTTTGTCGAAAAATTAATTTGACATATTTAATGTACGGTTATTTTCCATCTCATAGTAGTAAAAGTAGTAGCTATACCCATAAGTGGTGTCAATGAGACATAATGTCAATAGTTGGTGTACTGTTTGTCAATCGATAAGAAATGATGATTAGTAAGTTCAATCGGATTAGTGAAAGTTTCTAGACTTGATAAATCTAGTCTTAATTTGGTAAGTTTTTGTATATTGTTGAGATTGGGATGAAGCAGAAGAGCAGAAGAACTTCTATAATCTATTAACTATTATGGACTGATATTAAGGTATTGAAACTAAAAATTTCAATATAAATAGTGTACTAGAAAGTGAATAATTATCTAGTCTTATGTAAAAAAGTGTACTCGTATAGGTTTATTTTCATTCTTTTACCAAATACTATTCTATCTGTGCAGGGGCGGAGAAAGAATACTAACCTCTGCGGCCGGGTTCGGCCTGTCGTAAAAGGCGACAAAACAATCCACCCTAGCTACGTGGCAGGGCCTCAAGCCCATCGGGATGGCGACCACCTTTGGTCTTAAGTATGCCGCCATAATAACCTTGTGTTGTTCCGGCATTAGTAACCCAAGTTCCTATACCCTTATAGGACAGCAGCGTGTTTGCAATGCCACTAGCGTTGCAAACACCCATAAGCGACGGTAACTGCTAAATTCTAAACGGGCTATCAGTCTGTCTGCTATCCAACAGTAATAAAAAAAAATACTAAAACAGTACCAACTAACATCGAAGTTCATGAAATGGACCCAATCTAGCCTTTTCTAAACTGTCGAGTGTTCTAAATGACTAAGGGTTATTTCATGTTTATTTTATTGTATTTTTTTGTAAATATTGAGATGGTACTACATACAGATAAGATACATTCGACATCTAATTACAAACATTATCAGTTGGTACAAAAAATCTTTATCTAAAATATAAAATTCTCGTGTCACAGTTTTCGTTGCCATACTCCCCCGAAACGGCTTGACCGATTTTGATGAAATTTTTTGTGCTTATCCGGTATCTACGAGAATCGGCCAACATCTATTTTTCATCCCCCTAAATGTTAGGGGTAGTCCACCCCTAATTTTTTTTTTAATTTTTTGACATTTTATTATTTATATGGCAGAACAACGTTTGCCAGGTCAGCTAGTAATAAATAAAAGTATAATTAATGCATAGTTTTGAATCAATAAGTTTTATAAATGTGATTTACATTTGGCAGGTGTTTCATAATTCTACGAGTACTTTGATATCATAATGACAAAATAAGGATGTTTGGTTATTTTTATGTGTGTATGCAAAGTTTGTATTTTAGAATCAAGGATCCAACGATTACGGTCATTGGACAATAGCGTGTTTTTTGCAAAATGCATCTTGGTGCAACTTTCTTTTCTTGACCAAGAAGGCACAACTGATTTTAATAGGACCAACAGCCACCTGACCCAATTCCTAAAGGAGGTGTGACTTTCCTTTCGTGTCTGCATAAAATGGTGAGCGATGGGTATATGCTATAGCTGTATTTTTATTTCGGCCAAGGTCACGTCCAAAAGTGTATAGTTTATACATATGATCGTATAATGGCATAAGATGTGTGTATGTATAGCTTGAATAAACGTTTACTGTACTTTTATTTGTATTAAATATTTATTTTATATTAATACAATTTAATTCAAATCCACTATGATGTGCATAATGCTTAAACAATTGATCCACGACCAAGAGATTGTGAGTACGAATTCTGGTTGGACGATCGAGCAACGTGAACCACTTACAGTTCACCTGGAGGAGTAAAAAGGATTCTTGGTATTGTTTTATACACACATCAAAAAGGTCTAAGCAACATGTACTAATTTAAATTTTAGAATGGTGGATGAGCCGCTGTATGGATGAACTTCCTGAATGCACCTGAACCTTTCCAGTACTTCCGGGCCGACGGTACACTCGCACGCTTCTTGTATCAGGCCTAAACCCGAATCGCGACTCATCGGAAAACATAATTGTATCCCATTGTTCCTGGGTCCATGTTCTGCGTTCTCTACACCATTCATTTCGACGAGCGCGATTCCCGTGACGTATCGGTGGGCACCTAATTGGGCGTCCAGCTCGTAGGCCGTACTCATGCAGTCGATTTCACACAGTTTGGGGACTTACATCAACACCACTTGAATTTTGTAGCCTCAAACTTATCTCTCGAACGGTTAACATCGGCTGGCGTCTTGCAGTCAGCTGTATGTACCGGTCTTGCCGAGTGGTTGTACTCCTTTTACGGCCTGGATGTTGTTCAGCGGGTTCCCTTGTATTATTGTAGCGCTGCCAAAGACGACAAATAACACTTCTATGAATGCCAAAATGCCGAGATACCTGAGACTGATTACTTCCCACTTGCAACATCCCTACAGCTCTTTGCATTTCATTTGACGTCAAATGACGTCACTCCATGACGTAAAGAATATCTAACAATTCAGTTTTGTCGCTAACTTTATTTAAATGGTTGGTAAAATTATAAAATCAAAACTAAACGTAGCAATAAAAACGCACTTAAACTCAAACAAATTCCGTTTCATTTAATTTTATGAAAAAAAAAACAAATTATAATCGATTTTTTTTTTACAACCAGCCAGTATGTCATCAATAACAAAAAAGTTTACATACCTACGCACTTTGAGTGAGTTAGAAATTAATTAGCATAAATGGTAAATTTTTAATATCATGCATGTTGCTTACACTTTTTTGATGTGTATATTTTTCAATATAATAACGATTATTAAAAAAGGTCATTAGGACATATAAAGGACAGGTCAGCTATACGCGTTGCAAGTTTGCAACAAGTTTATGAGGTGCATAAGCACTCAATGGATTTGTTATTGAGTAATTTTGAGGCAGTGTTTTTCTTCGGAGGGCTTTCTGTTACTTGGGTTCCCAATAAAGGTCTGTACCAGGATACCATAATTTTTTAGATAAAATGCGTCGTATATATTTATAAAAATGATATATAAACATGTGCTATGATAATAATTAATTAATAATCAATTCATGTTCGAGTAAAAGTGTAAACGAGGCAGAAAAGCTTGGTGCTGCTACAAAAGTATAATAAATTTTTTATAGAATAAAATAATGTAATAGTAGCGATGTAGCATTATTACTGCATACATATCGGATATCTAAGTCAACAGAATAGCTGATAGACACTAGTAACGAAATATATGTAGATTTTCGTAATAAAAATTGCAATAAATGACGTGTAAACCTTTACATAAGTCGCCGAGGCCACCCTTAGACGTCAATCCTTAATTCGATAACGTTCACAGTGGACTTAATTCGATACAATTGGATGAATTGTATTTCTTGAGTCGGTTTTAGTCGTTACCATTTTTCTTTGCTAGATTTTGCGTAAGATTAATAAATATAAAATAGGTCACGACTTGCGGGGGTCGGCCTGTCGTAAGAGGCGACCAAACAACCCACCCTAGCTACGTGGTAGGGCCTCAAGCCCGTCTGGATGGCGACCAACTTTGGTCTTAAGTATGCCACCATAATAACTCTGTGTTGTGTTCCGGCATTAGTGACCCAAGTTCCGATACCCATAGGAGACAGCAGCGTGTTCGCGATGCCACTGGCGTTGCAAACATCTATAGGCGACGGTAACTGCTAAATTCTAAGCGGGCCGTCAGCCTGTCTGCTGTCCTACAGCATTAAAAAAAATAACTATCAATTATATCCATAAAGATACTTAAGTGATTAAATTTCTAGAGTCTGCTAATAAGATTTTACTGTAATAAAATTACACTTGACGCCTACATTTGAAATGATAAATTTCAGTTTGCTAATATATATTTAATGTAAACATAAATAATATTTTATAGATTAGTAAACCGATATCTAAATAAACAAATAATATAATAACTTAAAAAATGCATAAATTATTTGTTTTATTAACCATACCATAACACGTTTTTAAATTGTACATTTCTAGGTAGATTTAATAAATCATTTATCGTTAAAGTAATTAACTAGTCCCATTCCCACAAAGTGCTTGTTTTTTTTTTTATTATGAAAGTAAACGTGCTTAATTTATCACAAATATTATTTGAGTTAGAGCACAGAAAACAAATCGACTGTACCTGTTATATCGTTGTATTATTTTACTTTTATAGGCATAACATAATACTCGTAAAATCGCTGAAGAGGCTTAAGCGTAGTCTCTCGTTATAGGCTAAAATCTTTACTAGGGTTCCATATTATATTGTTGTTTATTATTATGATAGACTTTATTGTGTACTACATAAATTATTAAAATGAATTGTCATTATGACAATAAAAATAAATTAACTTACCGAATTTGTTGTTATATTGTTTGTAACAGTAGATGAAAAGTTACAAAAATTTATTGATTCGAAGCAAAACTAGTATATAATGTAAATAATTTAAAACATAACATGCACATATGGATACTATACTGTTCCTTTGATATTTTACTGACTCGGTTATGTTTTGGTTTATCCCTCGCCGTTGTATATCTGTATATCGTCCATACTTACCCCTTGCTTTCGTGTCTTGACAGTCACAAATTCACACTATACATAAAGACACGAGACAGCGTTGGTATGGTGTACGAGTATATACATACCATAGATTAAATCGCATACACTACAGGTGCGCTGTATAGTTATCTTGTTGAGTTTACATTTGTGACTAAATGTTTATAATAATAATTGTATTTATTTAAAAGCTCTTGTCATCTTTTTCATATACATACATGATGTTAATATGCAAGCAATATGGATTGAATTTTGTGAATGATCACAAATTAGGCTCACTGCGTATATTTTAGATCGACTATAACAGTATCGAAGTGGAACGCAATCGTAATTAAATGCTGCAGCTCAATTTTTCGGTGTTTATGGTTCTTTTTATTACTTTTTTGTTTTAATTCTGACTGTGCAATAATTTTAGCACTTAAAAAGCACTATGTAAATCTAACTATCCAATAGGTTTATTATATTTTAGAAGTCAATATATGTAGGACCACAATGAAAACGCGACCTTTAAATTGACAACAGAACCTTTTTCACCACTGTATGTTTTAGGAGCCACCAAATGTTTTGTTATAAATAGAAACATCAAAAGATATTTTAGTATTTTATTGTACAGAAAAATAATAACTTTTTATTGTATCTCTTATTTTTTGAGACATTATTTAATTTTTAAATATTTTATTTAAAACAGAATGTTTGAAGAAATTATTATCAACATTTTAAACACTTTTAGATTATATTATTTCTCCTTTAAAATTCACAGTAGACAGAAAAACGTAATAAATTAATAAACAATGTTATGCATAATAATAATGACGTATTTTTTAAGCATTTTATTCCAGTTGTATCGAAGCTTTTGTTGAATATTGTTACAGAAAAAAATAGAATATGTAGATTCTGTGTATAAATGAGCTAGCAAAAGGAGTAGTCCTTTTGTCGCTTTTTGCAGCACCCCAAGAACATCTTACGGTGGTTTATTGTTCCCTATGCTAATTGTCTGGCCAAACTTCGTAAACCAATCGTTGTCCATTGCTGGACGAAGGCCACAAGGTATCTTTCCAATTCAGCCCTGAAACCTAGCGCAGGTCACCTGTCCATCGAGTTTCAATCTTACGCTTTCCAAGACACCGACCTTCTACTACAGGACTTGTTTGCTCCAGAGGCAATCGTTTTCCTTCGACAGACATGGTTGACCCTAGTAGACCCTCTAATTTGCATATAATCCAAGTTAAAGCGACTTAAATTAAAAATTACATGTTTATATATTTATATTAAAATAGGTATGCTTTATTTCCTTAATTATTGTGTCCAATTCAGCATATGAGTAAATTTAGGATATAATTAATATGTATATTTGCTTAAGCTTTCCCATTAAAGCAATTAAAACTAGGTCTTACGAATTAAAGTGTGCATTCGTTTTCACTATCTGACTAATGGAGCCAGAACGTGAATAATGAATGCAGTACAAAGCTGTAAAACATATTTATGATAAAACTATTAATAAGAATTAAGATTGATTCATGTACAATGGGTTTGGATGGACAATTTCCGGGACGGGCTTTATGATACTTTTATAATAATTTACTGTGGCCATTTTTCATACAATTTATGCAAATCTTATTCTATAGAGACAGAGCACAAAAACCTCCCAAGGAAAGCCCTATTTGAGCACTCACGTGCTTACTAAGTGCTTCAAATATTTTTTATTTGCGTTTCTGAAAGGATAATTCTGATATGTCGATAGAGATATGGATTTTTTTGCAACATTGAACGTTGAAATATTTGAATTGAACTGAAGAATTATGATATTACTGCACTAATCGAAAACATATGTTGTAGGACTCTTTTATTAACATATTTTCAATTATAAGACTTAGGAATGGTCGATTCACTGTGCTCTACTAACTAGTATAAATATTATCTGTGAATTGAAACCTGTTAGGGAAACCGAGGTGGTGGGTGCGTGAATGCGTCTAGACGATATTGTGTCATAGAACGGAGGGGTTGTTTCAACACCCATTTACTCGCGTAAACAATAATTTATTCATTCTTATAGTGAAAATGACAAATTATGTTGTTTAAGAACAGATATTTTTGTAAAGCGCAAGTTTGTTTGGATAAAGATGTGGAGAAGTAGTGGGCATAGAGCGGTCTAGAAGGGTACTAAATGTGGTTCTAATTATTTTTACCGCTTTTTACTTAGTGCTTTTTTCTATCTGTGCAGGGGCGGAGAAAGAATACTAACCACTGCGGCCGGGGTTGGCCTGTCGTAAAAGCCGACAAAACAACCCACCCTAGCTACGTGGTAGGGCCTCAAGCCCATCTGGATGGCGACCACCTTTGGTCTTAAGTATGCCGCCATAATAACCTTGTGTTGTGTTCCGGCATTAGTGACCCAAATTCCTGTACCCTTATGGGACAGCAGCGTGTTTGCGATGCCACTGGCGTTGCAAACAGCCATAGACGACGGTAACCGCTAAATTCTAAGCGGGCCGTCAGCCTGTCTGCTGTCCTAAAGCAATAAAAAAAGTGCATTCGGATGTATACACGGTACATATACCAATGCAACATTTTATATAATTTTTGTCTGTCTGTCTGTCTGTTTGTTTCGGCTAATCTCTGAAATGGCTGCACCGATTTTGACGGGACTTTCATTGGCAGATAGCTGATATAACAAGGAGTAACTTAGGCTATTTTTGGACCCTGGCGTCAACGCTTTAGAAGAGGCCTGCCCGCCTTGGGAAAGGGCGGGCCGGCGCCAGACCGGGCCACGAGATCGGCAGGACACATTTCCGTGGGCCCGGGCGTGGGCGACATAACAGCGGGGTTTTTTAGTGGGTAGTCGGATGGCCGAACATATTTCCCGGAGTCCCACATATCCCTCGGTCCCCCCGAGTCGGGAGAACCCGTCAAGAGAGCGTTATTCCCCGAGCCCAAAAATAAACATACCTTTATAAAATAACATCAAAGATGTTTCTCTTTGTCCACGAGTTTCAACGTGCATGTAGGTAGTTTTGGATAAATTAGCTTTAAGATTATTTTTGGGTAACCAGTATAGAACTGACCCAATTGTTTTATTTATTTCGAGTTCTAAATCATTTATGTCTTCACTAGACATTATAATTGAAATGTCATCAGCAAATAAGTTATATTTATGTCATGTAATATCAGGAAGATCATTTATATAAATCAAAATAAAAATGGACCTACTACACTGCCTTGGGGAACCCCAAATTTGTGTTCCAGGAACAAATATTTCTCTTTACTTACTTGTGATTTCATATTAATTGTTGTAACATCTACACATTGTTGGCGATTTTAAAGTAACTTTTGATCTAATTTAGTGTTTGATCTCTTCTGTAATTATCTAACTTCTGAACTAATAGTTCATGAGATACAAAACTGAACGCTTAAGCTATATCAAAAAAGATTACAATTGTTGGAATATTTAGACACCAGGGTGGTTGCTAGTCAGATCTGCTTGGAGAACTACCACCTAGCAAAATTGAAAATATTATTATAAAATGTAATCCTTTCCTCCATTCGAGTTTCTACTAAATGAACTGTGCTCACGATATTATGTGTTTTCTTTTAGTTAAAATTTAGTTTTTATAACGAATCAATCATGATGGTAAAGCAATATATGTCTACTATTTCTCTTGAAGTATAACTAAATTAAAATGTTTCATCTTTATTAGGTATTTGTTTTATTTTTTTTCTTTTATTTGTAACGCAAAATTCTATTTTGACTACTTAACGTAGAATACTTGCATAGCCTATATACACAGGTTTTATTCGCTTTTCATTTTACGAAGTTTGATTAGTAATCCTTCAAGAATCCTAACTAATATTATATGCGAAAGTGAGTTTGTTTGTTACGCTTTCACGCTGAACCAATTTTGATGAATTTCAGTATGGTCATAGATTGGACCTTGGAGAAGGATATAGATAGTACTTTTTAAAAAATTCATATTGCAGAACATAGTATGCTGGGTTAACTAGTATTGAATAAATTTTCATTTAAAAATAATGTTAACACAAAAATTGTAGTCAAAAAGATTATGTTTAACTTACTAAACGTGAATTGATTTTTAACAATTTGTCGATCAAACGTATTGTAAAATATTTAAATGAAAAGTTTAATTGAACAATTCACTTAAGCCTTGGACGGATCGTTGTGAACTTCGTTGTATCTGATTTAGTTGCAACTTTTTACTAAACCGCAAACATATTCCGCTTCACAAGTTTAGATAAAAAGCTTATATACGGTGGGTTGTGTTGGGCGGCGAGGCGAGATAGTAGAGCACCTTCAAATAAAGTGCACATAATTGTCAAGGTGAGTGGTGCGCTGTACAGTCGCAATTATTTACCAGCGAGACATAGGGGAATGAAGAGGTCTTGAGGCGACGCCAAGTGCTCGCCGGCCGTATTAAGAACTCAACCCACTTGTATATATTCATAAGCTTTTATATAAAGGTAGTTGCCTATACAAATTCTCATACGCCTTTGACGGACTGTCATGTGCTATTAAGTTGTGGCTTTATATAATTAAAATTTAAATATATTTTTAATGTGACCTCTATTTTTGTGATTTTGACAATATTAAGACTCTGAAAGGTTATACGAATCAGAGTGCTAAGCCACATAAGAAGAAGATAACAAATAAGAAGATTAAAACATGAAAAACTGATAAGCGACCAGATTTTTAATATTATTATTTTTAAAAGACAGAACATTTTGCATAATAATAGAATAATTAGATTTTTTATGAGCATTGAACTCACACACTTGATGTTACTAGAGATAATATAATATAATGATAGATATTTCTGTATACGATTCCCAGCAATTTTAGAAAATGTCAAAATAGATTCCGCTTTGTAAACAAACAAATCCAACTTGACTTACCTGAACAATTTCGAGAGAACTGTTTGTGCTAAGGAAACCCCGTCATTAGTCACTTAATAACTTCCGAAAATGTTGAACTAGTCTAATGTTACTCGTGTAATAGTAGATTTTAATTAAAGGTTACATAATTACTACTTTCTAGCCTTACTACACAATCATTGTGTAATTATGCGTAAATAAAGAACATATTAGTTAGCTTTAGTGTAAATAAATAAATCATCATTAATTATAATAACTACTTACGAATTATGTATGTGTGTTATCTTGCTGAGGTTTGGGAACAGTTCATGTTAATGCAAAGTAGACACAATGACACGACATAATGTCCGCGACAGTCTAGCATACTTGTGACTTTTTGCAGTTATCTGATTTGTCGTGTATAATATGTACGTTGGGTTAATGAGTTTATCATATAATCAATTGTTATTTAATACCTTTAAAGGAATAATTTTTTAATATTTATTTAAAGTAGCCAACTTTTAATCTTTTAATTAACCAGGTTTAACTTTGCGTCATTTATCTAGATTTTACAGTCCTATCAATCAACGGTTAGAGTTTGTCGAAATGGCTGTGGATGTCATGAGATTGATTTTTACCGAATTCGGGTGTTTGTACATAACATTTATTTACAAAAAAAAAATATAAGTAGTATATTAACTGTCACACATAAAATAAACGCACTTAGGAGCTACATATCACTGTTGGATTTATTTCAGTGTTCAGAAAAAAAACTACAACCACTTTAAATGTAGTGTAGTTTTAAAATTAATTTAAGTATATTCAGTGTGTTAATATAATATATCCTTTATTTATTATTAAACTCTTAATCTCAGTATATATTTGTTTGTTTATCATCATTCAAGATGTTAATTTCAATTTTACCTTTGTTGTTGGTGCATATTCTTAAAACTTCTAGGGCTGAAAAGTGACTCGACCTTCAACTCTGAAAAGTAAATCCAAATGATACCGATTCCTTCAATATAGCGGGATTGTTGGTGTAATTAAAAAAATAAAAATAAAAGGTCTCTTAAACTTACGAAGTGAACTAAAAACAGAAATATTATCTCAAATTATTTTGCAATATCTGAGTTTCGCATAAAATATGAAGACGAGGAATATAGAAGTATAATGAAACCCAAATTTTCAGTCTAAAAGCATTCTTTAATAATAATAAAAGGCATATTCAAGATAGTAAGTAGGTTTCTCCTCAAGGTCAAAAGTTTCTCAATTGCATATCGCTTTTATTTAAATAAAATCTAAAATTATAAATTACTCTGACTGAAATTTCTGCTAAAACATTATTTTTAATTTTTAAAATAAGCGCGATTTTGGGATATTTGCCTCAATAAAATAAATAAGGACAATATATCTTTAAAAATAGTTTAATAAGCACTTCTATTATGTACTTATAGAATATACTCGCTGTTTGTAACTGTTTTAGTACGACACTGTTAGGAGAACAGTGTAGTAATGTAATTATCGTAATTGATTAATCTATTGAAATATACTTTGTTAATAAAAGGTTACTTTTGTCATTCGTATATCATTTATCTATATCTATACAAATAAATAAAATTGGAGGGTCTGTTTGTAATATTAAAATAACCGCTTTTTACTAAGTGCATTCGGACATCAAAGGGCTAACGCACAGCCGATGTCTAAGAAATTATATAACGCCTTTGAAAACCCCATATCGTACTGCGACGAGTAAATCTTATCCGGAAGTTCATTCCAAATCCGGAGAGCATGCAAAATGAACGTTCTTGAGAAGCGTCTTGTACAAAAGAAAAGAGGCTCCAAGAAATGGGGATAAACGCCCAACCAATGGCGGGCAGAGCGGTGGTAGGAAGACGACGAAGGCACTATTCTCAACAGTTCCTCAGAAAACTTCCCGTTGTACAAATGGTGGTAGAATATGCAAAGAGACGCAATGTCAATCCGAAGATTAAGTGTGCCTAGACTATTTGTGAGTATAGGATCTTTGATAAAACGAACTGCGCGCCGTTGGATGTGATGAAAGATTAAATCCAAATTAACTTAATCTTTTTTACTAGGAGTATGGAACATAGCAGTCACCAATTTTAAAATTAAAATATATTGCGCCTTTTATTCTGGAAAAAGATATTCAACGACTAAATGAACTCGTACTATTTTAGTCGTGTTACAGGAATTAACGTGGGACCCGGATTCAAGAGTATCAATTTGAGATGCTACTGGAATTGATCTTTTAAATATAGATGCATATATTAATAGTTATTTAATAAATATTAATCACATATAGCACAAAAATTTACTTCAAGAGTAGTTCCATTGACCTAGCTAATTGTTTAAACATGGTTCAATGGTTATCATCACAATGCTAGCGTTAAATTCCGGTTTCAACCCAAACATCCGCTTCAGTGCTTAGGCGTCTGCTTTCTGACTTTTTTGTCTCCCCTTCATACGTTTTTCGACCCCTGACTTCGACTGATAGTATATTAGTACGCATATCACCCTAACAGAACGCAACGGGACTAGTCATGTTTATAATATAAACAGTCTAGTCATGTTTATAATATAATTTATGATATAAACATAACATATCACCCTTTACCAAGCTAAGCCAGTTTTTTTAGGTCTACTTCTCCTACTGAAATCAAACTATGGTTCAAGGGTGTTTTTGAATAAAAATTTAAAAGCAAATTTAACGTATTTCTCATCAGGTAACCTACGCAAGGCTTGACGTCGTAAAGGGTGATATGCGTGCCAATGGGCTCACTACCAGTGATGCAAGATCGCGCGAAGTGGAGTAGAAAAAATCGGAAAGCGGACCCCGGGCACCGAAACGAAAGTTTGGGTGGTGGGTTGCAACCGGGATATAACGCTGGGATGATGATGATGATGGAACCTACGCAAAAGTAAAATAAGTATTTAATTACAGTATTAATAGAGTATACTCGTATAAATGCAAAACTCTATTTCCATCAAACCCTGTTGAAAATATCTCCATGACGTAACAGTGACTGAAACTCTGTCTGTACGTGCAACAATGGTTTAAAATAAACAATGTTCTCGAGGTGTTTTGTCGGAGTCTAATGAGAGAACGGGGTCAAGCGGCGCGGCACAGCGCGGTATTGAACTCGATTCTTATTCACTAACAAAATTAAACACAAAATACCACCTTGTGTGAGTTTTGCAGCATATTTATAAATAATTTTCTCTTTGACATATATTAGAGTTAGATAACTTATAATGATTTATTTAAATTTTTAAAAGAAAATCTATTAAAAATTGTTAATTAGTTGAGAAACATAGCCATAAAATGAGCTATTTAAAATAATAAAAATGATCTTAAACTAATCGGATTACCTTCCTAGAACTAGCTTCCAAAATATCTGAAAACATCCCAATGGTCATCATATAAGCTTTTTTCTGTTACGTCGTTTTTGACAATTCAGAATAACTATTTTGATGATAACTGTTAGTAAAGGTTAGTAAGAAAAAAGACATTAGTGTCATATTTTCTAACAATCAAGTTATCCTTCTAGGCATTTGATGAATTTCAAAGTTACTGATACTCTAAAATGTAGAGCCAATTATTAAGTAACAGAGAAGATATTTTAAAACGTCAATTGTCTAGCGAATCGAGATGTGGCAGCGGCGTGACAGCGTGCCTCGTTGACGCTGTCGACGGAGCAGTCGGTTTCAAAATAACGCGCAGCGGGCGTTCTATATTTGAAGTGTCTCGCTACTTGAATAATTTATAAGTCAGCCTCCTCTCGAAGTGCATTGCATTTCAGCAGCAAAGCTCGTATGAAAGCGGCATAAGTTTATGCTCAACTGTAACTATTGTGTGACTTCCTTTGATACTACTAAAACATAAATACAGGTTAAAAACATAAATAAGTTTATATTGTTCTCATTCTAGACTTGCTTCTACAAATCACACTTACCTTTATATAGCTAGTGTAAAAGACGAGGTTCTGGCGAAAGGATTATTGTGGAGTCAAAACCGCCGTCAATACGTCAAGATGAGCCTAGGAAAAAACTGGTTCGCAAAGCCGCTCGTAGCAATCTTGGCGGTGCTTACTTATTGTGGGCGTAGCAAAGTGACATAATTGCCAAAATTTTACAGAAAATGGACGTGTGCAAGACCTGATTGCACAAACACATTTCCACCATTCCACATTTCAGGAAATATATCAACACATTTTAATGTAATCTGGCATTGCATTGCTAAATCCATTTGGCGCTGCATGCTGTCAATCCTTTACTATGGATTCTAAACTACAATCGATATAATAAAATGATAAGTAGCCTAAAAATCTGCATAAATTTGGCTTACAATAAGAACATACGATATATAGATACATATTTTAAAATATATACACAATTTTACTTTTCATTTCGAGGTTGCGGTGCTTTAAAAGAAGTTTGAAAAATTAAAAAAGATCTATTTTACCTACTTTCACCGAGTATGACCGAAAACTGGAAATCCACCTCATATGTAAAAGATTGAGGTACATTAGCAATGAAAAGCTTAGTAGAAAAATAGTAGAAATATGAAGATAGGTAATTGTTTATAATAGATGACAAACCTAATTAAACATATTAATTGTTAAATTAATTATTGTGCTTACACACCCTACAGAAGCTTAATTACCCTTTATTACGTCTTTTCAACGTAAAAGTCAGAGACTAGAAAATGATAGTGATTTTATTAAGAGAACACGTGCGTATGTATATAATTAGTCCTTTGCGTGACGATTGTAATTACCACTTGATGGATACAACATATGCCACCAACAGTTTACTAAAATTGTCGAATTACGACGTTTATGTTGTACATTTTACACTTACCCGATCATAATCAAGTTGTTTTCTGAATAATATACCTAATTTATTTCAAACATACGTTTAAAATATTCATTGAGTAATATTTTTCATGAAATAGCGCTATTGTATATAAAATGCTGTTGTGCTACACTGCTACGACGCTACGGCGTAGATTGCCTACGCTGGCGATGTAGGAACTAAAACGCGAATAAAATTGCATTTATTTGAATTTTATTTTATTCCATGCAATCGCCAGGATGAAATAGATAACATATACGCGATTCGCAAAAGGTATTTACCGATTTAAAGAAAAAGTAACAAATATATCCCAATTTATAGTTTTTTTGTAACCAGTTTTTGGTTTTTATTATGAGATGTTTTCAATCGAACTTTCATGATTTTTAATACTATAATGTTATTTAAGCTTAACACCTAAAAATTTTTGAAGACTTTTATTGAAGAAATTGAACATAAAAAGTTATTGTATTGAAAGTAATAGCATGATAAATACGAGCGTTCCAAATGCGTAATTCTATTATATATATATATATATATATATATATATATATATATATATATATATATATATATATATATATATATATATATATATATATATATATATATATATATAATATATATATATATATATATATATATATATATATATATATATATATATATATATATATATATATATAAACGTATATATATTATTTATTAGGAATTTTGTAACATTACAATGATTTAATAAGCATTTTGGCTGTGAAGTCTTTCGCGCTTCTCCGCCTTTATTCCTTACTATGAATAAACATAAGTCATTGTATAATTTTACCATCATATTTTGGAAAGATGCGATAAGAAAAGGCCGGTAAGAGTAAATTTGTATAGATAACATATTATGATAGTAATTCTATTTATTAAATTATTTTTATAGAAAATATAAAAATAAATAAATCTGTTTTGGGCCACAGTAAAACTTAAAAAAGTATAATGGTATTATGACCTGTAGAAATAAAACGTTTTGGGCTGGTTCCAAAATACATGTACTGTAGAGTAAATAAAAAAAAAAACAGTTTCTTTGAATTTGCTCTACGGAAAATCGAGATCAAATCATCAAAGACCGTAGCCAATCCTACCACTAGGGTATGCTCTAATCATAGCTGCATTTCAAAAGAAAATAAAACATTTTATATAATAAATAAATATACTGACACAATTCACACAGCACCATCTAGTCTCAAAGCATAGGAATAGTGTTATGCGTAATAGACAACTGACTCAGATGCGGGACGAGTACCAAACCCACGATCTCTACAGGTTTTGTAACGTAGGCTAGCCGTTGGAAAGTCTTTTATTTTTTTTTATAGAATAGTTTTTATTGCTGTAGGACAGCAGACAGGCTGACGGTCCGCTTAGAATTTTGCAGTTACCGTCGTCTATGGATGTTTGCAACGTCAGGGGCATCGCGAACACGCTGCTGTCCCATATACAGGAACTTGGATCACTAATGCCGGAACACAACACAGAGTTATTATGGTGGCATACTTAAGACCAAAGGTGATCGCCATACAGACGCACTTGGGGTCCTACCACGTAGCTAGGGTGGGATGTTTTGTCGCGTTTTCCGACAGGCCGATCCCGGCCGCAGAGGTTGGTATTCTTTCTTCGCCCCTGCACGGATACGTGAAGTCATTTCCAAGGTCGTCAATTAACGGTTATAATTATGTTATATTACCGTTAGAAATTTGAGCTCTTTACTCATTTGGGTAAACTTTAAAAACGCGCTTTCGGATTTATATTTATTTTGTATTCTTTTTTATGATGTTCCACTAGTAAATGTTGACTGATTAATCTGACAAAAAAACGTAGTAAATGAAGATAGCGATATCAATCTTAAGGACGATTTTTGTAATTGGAGACCTCACGTCCAAGTTTTTTCGTTTCCACCTTTCAACTTAAAAGTTCCAAAACTTTTAACTAATTAAATTAATATTCGTATCCGTTGATTAAGAAGCTGAGGAATGCTTTTAGACTCAATGTGGCCGCGAATTCTAACGAACAAGTTATAGTACAATTTGGGAAAATCTTACTTTTGATCAAAATTTTAAATAGCCAAAGCGAGCTTAGGATAATTAGAAAACTTTCGAACAGTTTAATTAAAAGAAATTCTCATAACATACCTTATCTATCTTCTAATGTTTTTGTATAGCAAATTTGTAAATGTAGAAAAGAGTTCTTTTGAAACGAAAATGAAATATTTTATGTAATATTCTGTGTAATAGTAATATATCGCTAAGTTTGTTCGAGAGTCTGAAAGGATTCAAGATTGCAGTGTCGGCTATATTCTCACAAATTCATAAAATTAGGAGTTCTGGATAAGGGCCGAAATTTTAGTTCTTATTTGTAACCAAACACCGTAATCAAACATTAGCACATATATGATATAGTTTAAATAGTATGTTACTGTGAAGTTTCATAACATCTCCCGAGATGGGCTCTTGACATATTATTATTTATTGTATGCACTCTACTCGTACACGTTAGAACTCTACATGTATACTTAGCAATAGGATTTTGTATTTTTTATGATCTTTAACCTAGAAAGTGTTAGTGTATCTATAGATGATAAAATAAAGGTTCAATGGGCAATATAATAGCAATATTTTAAAGTGTCTTTAAAATAATTGACAGTTTTATGTCAAATTTGATTTTAACTTTAATATGTTAAAGTTTTAAATATATTAAAGATGCTTATTTTGAGCCTTCAGCTGTGAAACAAATTAGGTCTATTCTAATTCTTTATTTATTATATACTCTCAAACAATTTTAAGCTATCGTATTGCAGAAAATAAATTGATTAATATTAATGAAATTTCACTGACAATATTATTTCGTTACTCGTATCAAGTGCCTCAAAGTTTCCTTTGTTCTTGCTTTTACGCCAAATCACTACAATGTATATTTCTTGACAACATTATTATGGCTTAGAAAATTATTGTTTATGCTTCTATTAATAAAATGTTATTATTTTGCGCTTTAAATTTAAGGAACTTAAATTTACAGTTTTACACCAGGAGTTCGTTGAAATCTCATTGTTCATAATTTAAAAAACTTAAGCTATTATAAAAAAACATAAAATGGATGAAATTAGTGAGGATCTTGTATAAGTGCCAAGTGAACTTGGAGTTAGGGGGCGACAGACGTGAAACACTTCTGGTTATTGCACATTAGAGGCGGCCTTAGGAGCAGCGCGTTAACGTGGCCATTGCAAACTTCCACTGGGAGTCGGGAATATACAGCCAGAGCTTCTGAGCCTGTATTTAACAGCTTAATTAGCCGTAAATTGCATCTTAAATTTGCCTTTTCTTCGAGAATTGAATTCTGAATGTCTAATTTGGTAGAACAAAAGGGGAACTTTATCGCTATTTATGTGTCAATCTTTATTGTTCTGAAACCGGGAATAGGCATTCTCGCCAAACACTGTCGATAGACAGTCAAGGCAATCTTATTTGAGTGTTAATTAAAGACGTAATCGTCTTATTCTTTTCTGGGAATGAAATTTCTAAACGTATAAAGAAGAAATGTATAAATTTAATCTCTAAGTATAAAATATTGAATTAGGTAATAAATTACCTTTAAACTTATTCCTAAAATAAGCGCGTTTGTTGACTCTCATTAAACATCTTGACGTTGTTGTTAATAAGTAGACCAAAACTAATTTATTAATTTGTTTCCTTGTCGGGTAATCAAAGGTAATCAAATTTTGGCATCTTCCTTATAAAATTATTTAACGATATTGCCTGCCATCTACCTACATTAATTTTTATTTATAGAATATTAAAATATTATCTTTTAACCGTGTGATCATAACCAAAATTGACCCTCGATCACTTATTAAGTCATAAAAGACAATAAATAGACTTCGCTTCGTTTTTTTATTGCTGAGGAATAGCAAACAGGCTGACATCGCACTTAATAGTAACAGTTAAGTCGCCTATGGATGTTTGCGACGCTAGGTGCTTTGCGAGCACGCTGCTATCCCATAGGGGTACAGGAGCTTGGGACCCTAATGCTGAAACACAACCCAATGTTATTATGGCGGCATACTTATAGGCTAAGAGTGGTTACCATCCAGACGGGCTTGGGGCCCTACCACCTAGCTAGTACCAACTGACCCGTTAGGGTCAGTATTCTTACTCCGCCCCTGCACGGAAAACACACACAGTAATTGAATTGATCTGCTTGATTTTTCTTTCAGGTTTGAGCTTCTGAATTAAGTGTAAGATTCTGATGAAACAGAGATTAGAAGCTTGTAAGCAGAGTACAATCTTATATTTTAGTTCTTTATGTCTGTACAGGGACCCTATTTCCTCTTAAATCAATTTTCTTTACTCAAAGTGTAGCTTCTTGTAGTGTAACTTCAGAAAATTATATTATATTTCATATATTAGTGTATAAAAGTTACTAAAGATAGAACAAAGAGGAGAAGAAGATTGTTCTAGGAAACACTGTATACTTGTATTCTATCTCATTCTCTCATTGACTTTTTTATGAATATGTTTGTTTCTTTTGTGTCATTTTTTCGTTTCAATGAATTTTCAAATCACAACTATGCTAAAGAAGTTTCACTTCAAAAATAAATATATTTAATTTCCAACCGTTCAACACTTGATATCTGAGAAGAAAAATCAACGTCAGACTAATAACCTTTCACATAATATGTTATATTATAATGTAAATACTTTCGAATTTCTGGTACGGAAGTTACGTAAAAACAAGTTTTTAACGTTTTACCCCTAATTTAATGGGATCAAGTGCTCCTTTAATTAAATGAACACAAATTTGTGTTCAAAAGTATCATTAAAATATAATTTTAGCTATATTATTACAATTCGTTTTGTAATTTTTATTGGTTTAGTGATATCAGTTATGTAAGAGTTTCCGCAACTATTGCCAACCAAAGTAATATCTTAATAAAGTTGTTATTACTGATCAATAAAATTATTAGTATTTAACTGTTTAATTTAATTTATCGTATAAAAACAAGTATTGCACATTTTCCCATTTGTAAATTAGTATCAATATTGTGATATATAGGATAACCAAGTAATGTTTTGATTAAATATTGTATCAAATATTGTGGTAGACGTTATTGGTACTACAATTCGTTCCTATTATATTACAATACAAATAAATATAATAATTTATGCCGGCTTGTTTTAAGTATTAAAAGTGTTACGATATAGTTTACTGTAATATTATAATATTTTATCTTTTTATTACAGTATTTTATTTTTCAGTATCAAACTAAAAAATTATGGATTTTAATTATCAAACTAACAAATATAAAACATATTCTTATTGAGCTTGAACTGCATTATTAGAAAGTTCTTCTTAGTGTATATTATGGTCTTCTAAATGTGTATATTTCTTTTCTTTCTTTGAGAGCCACTCATGTAAAGATTTCCACTATAGAGTCGCATAATCTATCTATTCTTGTTTTAAGTGCCTCTCACCATATCACCAACAATGGTTGGTACCATTACTCCTTAACTTTATACTTAGATCCTCCAACTTGTTACCAAACTGTCAATATCTAGTTGATGCATTTTCCTATACAACATGGGATACTTATTTTACCCTCTTACAACGTATCTCAACTCCTCATTATTAATGGCATTAATAAAAAGTGCCTTTTATAAAACTTTTCCAGCTTAAAGAAGGAATCCCAGAATATTCCTACTCCTAAAAAAGCCAATCCAAAAACACTAAATGAATACAGACTCTAATGTTTGTGTGAATCCTTTTTCATTCTGGTGCAATAACACTGCAAGAGTATATCAGGGTGACGTTTAGGATCCTTTACCTTTCATTTCTTTTATTATCATAATTCCATTACTTACAATATTCACAGTTCCCACAGCTTTTACGCAGATGATCTCCAGATTTGCACTCATTCTCTTACCGGGGAGTTAACTTAGAGGTCAATATTATCAACAAAGATTTAAAATCTGTTTTCGACTTGAACAAAGTACACATAACCTTTTTTTTTTGGTCTCGGGGAAAAACCTCTCTTGACGGGTTCCCCCGGCCCGGGGGGACCGAGGGATATGTGGGACTCCGGGGAAGATGTTCAGTCATCCGACTACCCACTAAAAACCCTGCTGTTCTCCTATCGCCTACGCCCGGGCCTACGGATATGTAACCTGCCGATCTCGTGGCCCAGGCCGGCGCCGGCCCGCCCTTTGTCTCAAGGCGGGCCTCTTCTAAAGTATTGGCGCCAGGGGGTCCGGGTTTCGTCCCCCCGGCGCTCTCCTGTATTGTGGGAGTTGAGAGGGGCCCCGGAACAGCACGTGGCCCTCTGCCTCGCGGCAATAGTGCGGGCGGCGGATCTTCCCCCGAAGGACTGCCCGCGGCCGCTTTCTACGGTGGTCGGAGGTCATAAAGTACACATAACCTTGGAGTAAGCCCAGTTAAGATCCAAACTATTGTGACAAGAATACTTCTGCGCAATGATTAATCCTCACTCTCCAGTATTAAATTTGAGGATATTATTATTCCTCTAAGTAATATTATAATGGACTTAGGTTAACATCAATAATTCATTATTTTGGGTTCAAGTATCCAGGAAGTTAGTAGGAAATTGTTTGAGTCCTCGGATACCCTGAGACGACTTCGAAACTTCCTGCCTCGAGCCATTAAAATTTCGCTTTCTCAATCCCAAATTTTCTTTGATTATGATGAGATGTCAGTTGTCATTAATCTTACTGTTACATATAATACATGCTGTTCTATACGACTCTTTACGATCTGACAACTCCATATATCTCATATAACGTTTTATGTTTTTTAAATACAGCTTTCTCAAACATTTTTTTATTGTTGTAGGACAGAAAACAGACTGATGACCCACTAAGAATTAAGCAGTTATCGCCGCCTATGGGTGTTTGCAACGTCAGTGGCATCGCGAACACGCTGCTGTCACATAAGGGCACAAGAAGTTGGATCACTAATGCCGGAATACAACACAAAGTTGTTATGGCGGCATAGTTTAGATCAAAGGTGGTCGCCATCCAGACGGGCATGGGGCCCTGCCTAGGGTGGGTTGTTTTATCGCCTTTCACGACAGGTGGACCCTGGCCGAAGAGGTCAGTATTTTTTCTCAGCCCCTGCACGGATAAAACTTTACTAACATACACTTAATTTTAATTTTATATTTTAATGTTATCAACAATATATTATTTTTAATATTTTGTATATCTATTATTATATACTTTTCTATAGTATTATACCAGTAGACTATAGAATAAGATTAAACTTCAAAAAAATATTATATTATTTCCATTCAAACGTTGTCTGGAAGAGTATGTTCCAATTTGTGTTTTTAATTAAATATTTGTTTACGCAATCCAATAAAGAATATTCTATTTTATCTATTTTATTTTAATATAATATTATAGAATATTCTTATAATAGAGTTAAGTTATCAAATAGAACTTAATTTCAGTTAAAAATTCAGTCTCTAACTGTATTAAGATAAAGTCTCTTACTGTACTAATAAACATTTTATTAATAGAAACTAAAACAAAATACAATTTTGAAGCGTACAAACATGTTATTTTACAATTACCGTAAAATCGCTACAGAGCTGTCGATATTTAAAATTATAACCACCACCAATTTCCACGTCAAAGAACGTTACAACGTAAACAAAACACAAAGGAAATTGTTTTTCGTCTAACAAAAAGAAAGTAAAACGCTTGAAAGTTGAGAGTTAATTTATTTCGAAGTTGTTTGCTAGTAATTTGTTGTGGCCGCGTCCTCGGGGAAGACCGCCAGCATACTGTTGTTACACAAACTTTTTCGTGTTCCAAAATTTGACTCCGCTACTTGTGAACTTGCGTCGAGTGGGTGCTTTTAGTGTTCTTTAAAACTAGGTAAGGTCGTCCTCACCCCCTTGCCACCTATTTAAGCTTCATTACCACTTCATCTGGCTAAGTGTTAGATCGCATCTCAAACTTTATCCAAGCTCGGATAGCTAATTGTTTTATGAATATTTTATACTGCTTATACGATTTTATTGTAAAACTTAAGAATTGGAAACGGATCTTTACTAATGTTAACAAACAGAGTTAATGGAACTTGTAACCACTAACGCCTCTAAGTCGTAATCTGTAGCGTCCAAGTTTAAGGTCATCGTATGAAACAGTTGGAAAGCTGTTTGAGCTGACTTCGGATCCAGCCAGGAAATGGTACAAGCTTTTTACACTCTTTATATTAATTTGACCTGTATCTATGTAATGGAGTTTTGGGCTCGATTTTTACCCACTTTGAACGATCAAAAAAAAAATTTTGCACACTTATCAAGAGATGATGCCAATATACAAATTTAATAACTTTGTCCCATAGACTTTATCAGGATCATCAGAATTAACGCTTTCTTTTCCTTCTGTAGAAACACCATCTGGCGTTAAATAATAATAAAACTGCCAGAAGATGGCGTTAAATTAATAAAAACCTTTACCGATTAGGAATTGACAAAAAATAAATAATATTTTAAATTATAGTTAAAAAAACCAAAAACATACTTATATAATTAACTAAACTAAAAAGTAAAAAATAATCATTAATATAAGAATAAAATTACTGACGAGAAAATTAAAGATGAAATGTAGAGTTAGTTTGAAAATATCGTACAAAGCACCCCACGATTTTTAGTGACATTAATTTTCTCGTCAGTAAGTTTATTCTTAATTAAGAATTATATTTTACATTTTAGTTTGATTAATTTTTAATCGTATATTTCACACTGGTAGCAAGAGAGTATTTCTTTTGATTCTGGCATACGTGGGAAACAAATACTGTTCGAGTATAATGACAAGCCGCTGTCGTTGGAATAGGAAAAGAGGGTGGACTGGAGAAGAACTGATTTTACGTCGTAAGGGGTTGTATGAATGCTTTTAGCATTTGCAAAAAGCATGCTTTTATAATTTGTTGTCATATGAAGTCAAGTAGACTTCATGTGATAACAAATGTAACTCACAACAAATTCATGTGTGATTGTGATGTGACATGATGTGAACAACAAATTCATGTGACTTCATACAAGTTATTCAAATATATATTTTTAGACTAGATATAAAATGTATTCTGTTTATATAGTGCACATGTTGGTAGTGTAAAGAGGAAACTCTATTACTAAGTTTATAATCAATAAACTATAATTTTTAGTTTCTATTAGAACGACAAATTTACAATAAAGATCCAAAATCTGTGATCAAATAAAATCTTATGTCAGCATCAATACTATGGTTAAACCTTTATATTTCCATATCATACGTACTATATGCGTTATTTATACATCGTATTTCGTACAAATGACTATAGAATTTTCAAGAAAAATTCCGATATAATAGGTATCACAAAATGTGCGTATCATAAATGATTCATCATAAGCTTGTCAAAATAACAGCCCGAGTAAAACAATATCATTTGTAATTTCCCTACGACGCGTTCCCATCATCGGCGCGAAATTTATTTAAAAATATATATATGTATATAACATGTTCCCCATTTACCGGTTCAGCTCACCGTGAGGGCTTGTCGCCGGAGCGATTTAACTCATAATTCGATTTCGTGATAGGTATATGTCGAAGGTATTAAATTTGTCAGTCGTCCGATGCCTTCCCCTTATAAGAAACTACATCTACTATAACGTATAGGTAGGCCATTATTTTGTATTATTCCTATTAAGGCAGTTTTTGTATTAAAGAGTATCATTATTATATAATTTTTTGGGTGTAAGGGGCATGCACCTGGTGGGGAGAATGGGGTTGCCATAGTGCTGTCGGAGGAGTTCCAGAATGACATTTTGGAAGTGAAACGTCATAATGACCGGTTTATGGTCGTTAGGGTGCTTATTGATGGGGTAGTTACCCACTTGATAAGTACCTACGCGCCACAGGTCGGTTGAGACAATACCGATAATATAGCGTTTTGGAATCTACTCGGAGAAGTGCTCCGTGGGATCCCATTATTACAGGGAAATCGTGTTGGGGGGTGATCTAAACGGTCATGTGGGTGAGAAATTTAGGGAACTTAAGCGTGTTCACGGTGGATTTGGGTACGGTAGCCGCAACGCGGAAGAAGAGGACATTCTCAATACATGTGCGGCTTCCGAGATCCGAGCATCTTATCACCTACAAGAGCGGGAGGAATGCTACACAAATTGACTTCCTACGCACTAGGAGATACCACATCAGCAAAGTGGCCAACTGCAAGGTCATACCCGGTGAGAGTCTCACTGCACAACATCGTCTTCTTGTCATGGACCTCTGCGCTAAGCCTAAAGACACGCATGCCGAGCGCTTAGCGCCAAATCAGGTGGTGGCTGCTTGATGAAGTCACGTCCTAGGAGTTCGCCTTAGCTGTCGGTGACAAGTGTGCCAGTTGTATGGGCGAACCAGTTCAGGCTTATTGGGACAAGATTCAGGCGGCTATCCTTACGTCGGCGAAGGAGGAGGTGCTTGGGGTGTCTAAGGGTGGTTGCAAGTGTGACAAAGAGACATGGTGGTGGAACGACACAGTCCAGAGGGAGACTAGAGCAAAGAAAGCCCTCTTTAAGAAGTGGTAAGCGTCCAGATCTCCTGAAGATAACGATGCATACCGGGTGACAAAGCGTGCTACTAAGAAAGCTGCTGCCAGAGCTAGACGAGACCATTTACAACCACTTTACGATAGGTTGGAATCGTCTGAGGGGCAGAAGCTCATCTATAAGTTGGCCTAGAAGGCGATGGGCTCTCGTGATATGATGCCCCACCATAACCGACCTTTTTAACCGGACACTCCTCACCGATACGATCCCGAGGCAATGGAGACTGAGTATCATTACTCCAGTCTTAACAGGCAAGAGGTCGGTGCAGGAGTACGGATTACAGTACTGCACCGGTACTCGGTTATTAAACCAAGGTATAAAATCCATTTCCCACACTATGAAGCTCTTCGAAAGGGTTATCGACTCTCGGATTCGACAGGAGTGCACTGCACGTTAAGGCACACATTGCTGTCGCGTGGGCCAAATGGCGTGAGGTGACTGGTGTCGTCTGTGACCCTAAAATACCGGTTAAATTGAAGGGACAAGTCTATAATACCATCATTAGGCCTGTCCTTTTATACGGATGTGAAACGTGTGGCCGGTGCTGGAGCGATACAAACAGGCACTGCGAGTCACGGAGATGAATATGTTGCGGTGGATGTGTGGAATAACGCGGACCGCGTTAGTAACTCTTGTATTCGCGGCAGCCTTCATGTCCGTGAGATTACGGATTGCAGCAGGAGTGTCGCCTTTGCTGGTATGGCCACCTTTTATGGCAAAAAAAGCATGTAAAGGCTCTATTATTGATAGCGCTAATATGCCCAAGACACAAACATAAATAATCACCCAAACACATAACATCCGTTGTCGTCGGGGGTTAAAAAGAAACAGAAGATTTACTCAAAATAAGTGAGTCATTTATTTGCAGCCGTAGGCGTTTATGCTGATAAATATGACAAATAAAGGAAAACAAAATGTCCACAAGAGAAATTATAACAGTTACCTTATATTATTCCCCTGCGCACTGGGTTTCATTTAATTTTTTGATAGTTTAATGTTTCTAAATTCCGATTCCTAATGTATACTTATAATTAAATACTCTATTAGGTAAATTTGTGTACTTATGCTATTCTCTAAGAACTAAGTCGAATCAGTTAATAATAAATATTGTAATATATATTATATCGGGTAACATTTGGCACAATTATGAAATAGTAAATTTAGTATTAAGTACTTTTATTACACTCGTGGCTTAAGATGTGAAATTTAAGACACAAGTCAACTAAATGCTACTTTTTGCACCTGCTGAACTATATTAAATATTTAATTACAGATGGACACGAAAGCCAAAAATGTTCTACAATTAATTTATTAATAGATTTAGGATTCATCCAAAGCCAAACAACTACATCTGATAACGTTCTGACCATTCTTAATTTAATCAACAAATGTTACGAAATATTTCAAACACTAAACTGCGCAATATGTTTAAAAAGTATATAAATTAATTTACAGTACAGCTCATCATTTGTCTTTCAAGCCACAAAACCACTTATTTTACATTTAGTCCATAAACTACATTGTAGTTCATTACTCTCCACGACCGGGACAGTGTTTTGTCAGCAAGAAGTGATAGGTATTTATGAATAATGTGACAATCACCCCATAGCGTGAGAGGTGAAGTGGGGGCGGCAATGCCGTGGCCTCCGCTCCCCTCGTAAATATTCAGGGTCCAACAGACGACGTTCCGCGATACATCAAAGTCGCGTCGACTCTCATGCGCGATCTAACTAGTATTTTGCATTGTGTATCTCCGCTTCCCGGATATTTCTGCTGTGTTTAATTTTCAACCGAACAGATTACAAATTAAGTTTGTTGAACAAATGTGTGGCGGATATTAGTCTTATTTTACAACTATATTGTAAACCTACCTTAATGTGGAAATATATAATTATTAACAGGATCAAATGATTAATTCGCTGTAATTAAATTTGACCAAAAAAAAAAGAATTTTTGAGGCATTCGTAACTGCTGATTTATATATAAGCTAATAAGAAATTAAGAACGTGTTTGTTGCATATAATGATTTCACGTCGGTTTTTCTTATCTGTCGATATAAAAATCTACCTTTTAACCAATCTAAAGTTAAAGCCGTAAACTACGTGTGTATTAACTTTGTTTCATACCTATTTTTTGGCGATAAAAAAATCTAATAATGTAAATTTTCATATTTGTAATATTACCTCTTAATACAATTGAAATTCAAGTAATATTCCAAAATAAAAAAAGTAACTAATAAGAGATATAATTATATCATATCAAGTCTTGGTAATTGGTAATAGATTGTGCAATTATCAAATAAATCACTATTTTTTAAGGTTTTTCTGTATTAATGACTAACTACTAGATGAGGTAAAGGAAAAAACACGCGGACATAGAAAGTAAAAAGAAAAATATTATATTGCATAAATATATATGTCAAATTCATGTGCGACTTGATGATCGATCATCGAATGGAAAAACAAAAGTTAAGAGTTGTGTATGTATATCAAATTTAATGAGTTATAATATCAATATTGATTTCACGAAAGTAAGATGATTTCTGCAGACTGTTGATGTGCTCAGTGGTGATAACTTTAGATGGATTCAATCAAATCAATTAAATGTAGCTGTAAATTGGGCAGTTCCACTTGAGTGATATTGAGTAATGGTGGCCGTGTCGATATTGATGGGTGAAACTCGAGCGCGCTACGTATCTCATCGCTGACGTGTTAATTTGTCAAAACCCGTTGTCATAAAAAAAGTTAGGTTTTTAACCTGGGGCTGACACATCCATCAATTGGCTAAAAGTATATCGTGCCTAGTTAGAATCACGGAGAATACTTAATTTATTACCTTAAATATATTTATTTGAGGATAAACTGTTACTGTCTTAGAAAAAACGTATGAAAAACGGAGACCATTACCATAGTCGACGTCTGGGTGCCGTGCGTCCTTTACAGGCACTCTGCCTGCTAGACTTGACACAGCTGTTCCTGGCGCCTTTCGATCTTCAAGGGTGTGGGTTTTCCGCTTTGCGACACCCTAGAGCAGAAATGGGATGCGTACGCCTGCAGAAGCCATAGAGTATAACCATGATCTAGCATTGTTAGAAAAACCTTGATGTCGTAGAAACAACTAGAATCCTATGAATGAGGCCAAGTAAGGATAATCGAGATAAATTATATCCATAATCATAGAGGATAATATGCTTTTGGTAACCAAATTGGAAAACATTTAAGATCCTAAGACAAAAAGAGAATGTATAGCAATTCGAATGTATGCTGCAATTTAGCACTTTATGAGCGAAACCGATATACTGGAAGTACTAAACGCTCATCGTCTTCACTGGTTCAGACATACGGAATAAATGAAAAATAACTGCGGAAAAGGAAAAGCCCTTACTTAGGAAAACTGGTGGATAGGAGCTTGAATATAAGTCAACCAAGCAATATCCAGGTAATTCGCGGGAAATTGTGCAGTAGAAGAAAGGTGTACTTATTTTCGTTTCGTAAACTTAAACGCTTTTTGTATTGCAAAGCATTCAAAGCATCAATTGACTAAATGTGTTATTCGTGTTTGTGAACAGGGTACGATAAAGTGTTAAATAAATTTTATGACCAAACAAGAATTTGTGTTCTCTTAAGTAGTCGGAAAGCTAAAGATAACAGGTCACGTACGCACGTCTGTCATTACTCTAGCCTCTTACATTTTATTACGTCCCATTACCTGGGATTAGGTCGGCGTGCATCGCGCGGATTCTGTTTCATGTCGCCAACTCCGGCACTAATGTCGCCCGCTACTCATAACAGTATGGCGGATGTAATTTTAAAATATGTAGCTTTGTAATCTACGTTTGTGACATTGTGCAATTACGAAGCTTACTTTAATTTATTATCTCGTTTCCTTATCTATTATTTGCACCAGACAGGACTAAACTTGTTTATTTATTAGATTTTAATATATTCTGTTTATTAAAACATTAATGTTTCAATTAAAATGTTGTTTGAATGAATTCAGTGTAGGAACAATACACCCACATACACATTGTAAGAGTAGGTGAAGTAATTCGTTGGCAATGTGAGCTATAGTGATTTCATAATCAAGTTCGGACTGAAATATAATTTCTCGTTCTGCACTAATGAATCTGTATTTTGTTTCATCTGCCGCGCGCCGGTAAAACATAAAACACACACCGTAAAATCAACATTTATATGGCTTTCGTCCGGTGAGGCTTACTGCCTTAGTTGAAAATTTGCGTCAATTAATAATTTGCCGTAAGATGATATAACTAGGGATCACCACGAGTAGGATTTAATTCTGAAATTATATCACGGATCAATTCAATAAATGGATTGTACTACCAAATAGTACAATGAATTTATAGTGTAATTTGGCTACCATGTACTAGAAAAAGCATTACGGATTTTTTTTATTACTGTAGGAGAGCAGACAGGCTAACGGCCCGCTTACAATTTAGCAGTTACCGTCGCCTATGGTTTTTTGCAATGCCAGTGGCAACGCAAACACGCTACTGTCCCATAAGAGTACAGGGACTTGGGTCGCTAATGCCAGCCGGAACACAACACAAAGTTATTTGTCGCCATATACGAGAGGCCAACTCCGGCCGCACAGGTTAGTATTCTTTCTCCGCCCCTGCACGGATCCTCAAATGTCGCTTTATGATTTTTCAGGTTAAATAAAAATATATAATATATATAATTTAAAAATATATGTATTTTAATCAATATAATAATATGTAATATATATATTTTAAACCAACTAGAAGAAAGATTTACGGATTATGAAACTATTAAGTTTTTTTATTGCTGTAGGACAGCAGACAGGCTGACGGCCCGCTTAGAATTTAGCAGTTACCATCGCCTATGGGTGTTTACAACGCCAATGGCATCGCGAACACGCTGCTGTCCCATAAGGGTACAGAAACTTGGGTCACTAATGTTGGAACACAACACAAGGTTATTATGGCGACATACTTAAGACCAAAGGTGGTCGCCTTCCAGACGGGCTTGAGGCCCTACCACGTAGCTATGGTGGGTTGTTTTGTCACCTTTTACCGCAGAGGTTAGTATTCTTTCTCCGCGCCTGTACGGATAAAAAAAGTTTTTCATAACAATAAACATAAAAAATAGTAAAGTTAGTGTTTCTCATAATTTATTTTGAACTTGGAGCGTTGATGTAAGGAATGTTTGCCTTACTGAAATATTGTAAATAAAGCAGAAGTCATGACACATGTAGTCTGGTGTGGTCGTACTCTAAATATTTTATTTACCGCCGCGTCGCCAAGACAAGTTTGTATGTGATACATATGTAGGTATTGTCCGTACATGCGACATTTTGTTTTGTCAAAGAGTCTTCGAAATAAATTGTGGGATTACGTGTTGTGGAGAGCTTTTCGATGTATCACAAGCACGTATCCAATAGAACCGACACAGACATTTTGCGTGAGGCTATTTTCTCGCCTCTAAAGCCTCATAAATTCTTTTCTAATATAAATTATAATTGTCAACTCGTACTTTTTCCAGATATTTGACGTGCACTTTACCGGACCTTTCCTTGGTGTTGTTTTAAAGCTGGTATAAGGAGTGCCACTAAGATCTTGGTGATCTAAGAGACCTAAATTAACTTACCTACCAATTGGTGCTCCCTGTTAAAACCGGTAAAAGTACTACGCAAGGTTTTCCGCAGTTGGAGGTTCAGTCAAGCTCCAGTTCAGGCATAGTTAGCACTTTATAAGCCATTTAATGGAATTTATTTCAACGTTTTCTTGTGATGGATATTTCAGATTTTGTCTAGTGATTCTTGCTTTTGTGGAGAAATGTAAATGAAAAAAATGTAATTAATGGTACCAACACAAGCGCTGATCGATTCCACCTTGTGACTTAATAGAGTGGATCGTAAGCTCGAAAATGTAAGCATTAAATAGAACTGGTGTTATACTTTTGCTTGTAAAGTTAGATTAGGTTATCAGACTTTCCGAATTTCTATACTTATTTGTGCTAGAAAAAATGTCAAGGAAGAGCAACAAAACAAAAAGGCGCCCAGAAATTTCGACCTATACTTAATAATGTGTTCCAGGCAAAAGACAAGAACGCTTTAAAGGAGAAGAAATACTACTATAATAAATTCTTGCATCTTAAACATCTCGATGTAAGGTTATAAAGATATTTTATATCACCACACGTACCTTGATACCCATTGACAAATACATTACATCAGTAATAACAAATTTTACACGCTATTTTATGACATAAAAGAGTTAAATTTTCACGTTGAATCAATAAATTAAAATATACAAATGAAACGTGCCAACACTCAATTTGATTTCAATGTCTGAAATACAAAAATATAATGTTTTATGCCTGTCTGATCCGCTTCCCCAAATAATTTCACAAGAAACATTTCTGTTAAAAGCTTTCAAATCTGATCACTGCCCACGTTACGATTTCACCCAAATTTAAGATGTGTTTGTGTTTTCTTGGGAACTGTGTGTGACTTTGAGTTGAAGCTAAGTGTGATATTATTCATAATCTTAATAATGCCTAAATTTTTGAAGTGAAAACTTCTTTGGCATCGTTGTGATCTGAAACTCGATGAAACGGAAAAGTCACAGTAAAAAAAGAGACACCTACTTACATCTTTGTATGTACATACACACACACATGTTCTTTTTTAATTTATTTTATTAATTAACGTAGAACGTTCATGCTGCGTACTCTCATGATCTGGAATGAGCTTCCGGTTGAGGTTTTCTCAGCGCGGTACGATATGAGGTTCTTCAGAAAAGGCGTTATAAAATTTCTTCGAGGCCGGAAGCGCGTTGGTATTGCTTCTGGTGCTGCAAACGTCCATAGGCGACGGTGACCACCTGCCAGGGTGGGCCGTCTGCCTGTCTGCTGAACTCTAGCTATAAAAAAATATTAGTTAATACCATTTCACATTGCAGGTCGTCTGTTATTCCCTTAACATTGCAGGGGCAGATTAGGGTTGATAACGTGAGTGAACCACTAGAGGCCAATTTAGGCATCTTTTCTTGTAGTTGGTAGTCGATGACTTTTGTTAGCATTATTGACTTTGTAGATTGATATGCGACTTTCATACTTTATCTCATTTGTTTTCCTCTTATAAGATAACCTGTAGTCATGGTGGTTCCGAGCTTGCCGTAGACCTCCACGGTGCTTACGAATTTGGAGTTCAATAGGAAATCCTCAAAATTTTGGCATTTCCTGCTTTAGTAAAATTATAATTTAAAACTATTTATTTGGTACATTAATTAACCAGATTAATAATAGAACTGTATTCTGTAAAAGGAAAATATCTAGTCGATCCAGTTTGGCCATTCTAACATCACGCGCGCATAAGACATACTATTAGATATTATAAAAAAAAAGATTATTGAGAAAAAATTCTTTAATTTACATATTTCAAATTAAAATTCATGAAAACATTAAATTATTTTCAATAATATATAAGAAATACACCGTGCATTACACTAACTGAAAGCTTTTAAGATGTCTTGTTCCATTGCTACACAAAAATAAAAAACATTGAATTAACATAGGTACTTTTAAGTCCTTAGGAGAAAAAGAACTTGACTAAAAAGCTATAAACCATCACATTACTATCAGTAAAGTGAAAACAAAATAAATTTACTTTTATTCAGAGATTTTAAGTTACATTCTAGATTCTAAATTTCTTTCAAAGAACTTTATTTTACCGAACGCAGAAAATATTACATTTATTGAAACGTAGAGAATGTATACTAATTATATTTTTATTTTATTATTATTAGCCTGTCTAAAATTATTTGCATAGTTTTATTGAAATTGTAAATGAAAATATTCGAAGCCGAGTTACATTGTTTGTTATGAAATAATGTTTCAATTTTCTTTTATAAAACTAATGTACACACAAATATACTCGTAGCAGTAATTTAGTTGGTCTTATTGGCTTGACTAATAAGAGAGCCTATTTCATACACTATCAAATACTTTCAAAGACCATAATTGTATGACTCTTTCCGTTTGCTTAAAAGCAGCAAAGGAAGGAAAGCGCTATTTATTTCTCGTGTTGTTCTAGTAAATTAAAACAGACATATTTTCATCAATTTAATTGTGCTATTATTTAGTCAAAATATAGATACAATTACACTTGTATTTGCACTGTATGTAATCTGTATTAAATATTCGTTAATACATCTCAAAGAACTTCCATAGTTGAATTTACTTTAAAATTTAGTAAAAAAGTGATGAAATATTGAAAGATGTTTGTTAATCCTACAGACTTTACTTATTAAAACATGAATATTCTAGAGACTGTGAGATGGTATATACAAATTAGCTCGGAGCTGGGGGATCGTGGATATCTGTGGCAAGACATCGAGTCAAACACGCGGTTGTGGAGCTAATAATACATTAGAGCTATCTTGGAGGCAAACCTTTGAATATTAACGCTCAAGGCCCCCACTCAACATAGACTCCTCGAAAAAAGCTTTTTATTTGTAGATAACGAGATCGTGCACCGCCACTACTGTATAATGAGATTTCTTATGCCTCCCTAATGAAATCCATGTTGTTATTTAGCACGCTCTTGTATATAATATCGACATGATGTAACTTGGAAATAACAAGTTTATTTTTAATTTTAAGCCCAACAGGCTATTTTCCTTTTGAAATTTAAAGCGATTCGATTCAGTTTTCAAAAGTTCCCTATTTAAAAGTCTGATAATGGCCGTATGATCCCGGCTAACGAGAAAAATTTAATCTTTCTATATCGTCGTAGAACATCGTAAGAAGGCGAGTAATGGAACACTCCTTCTGCTTCTAAAGAGATACACAACAAATTATTTCGGAGTTGAAGTTAACTGTCAGGTGGCAATCGTCCCTATAAAAAATATTGTATAATAAATGTAATTTGTGGTTGTTTTTTTTTACATAGAATAGAAGAGAAATATTAATGTTTTAATTATCGATTATTAAACTTCGTGTTTCTTTGTACTGAAATGATGACGTAATGTGACGCCATACCGTATTGTCAATAAACGGACATTGCTGTATTTTTCAAAATTTGAATATTCATGTGCCAATGTTTAAGCTCCCGTTCAATAAATTATGCGATACAATTTTGATACACCCACATTTGGATATTTTGGTTTTATAAAGATAAACAATATTTAAAATGAAAAAAAAAACCGAGAATTTGATTTTTATCAAATAAATAAACGCTAGGAGCCAACCAACTCGTTTGAGGTCCAAGTTCCTCTTTTTAGTTTCTGGATCTTAGCAATAGACACAGTCCTATTCGTACCTACATGGTCATAGCGTGGCTTCCATGTAAACTGAAAATTCCCTTTATTTTACCTTGAACCTTAAACTCTAGGCTTTGGCACGAGGGTGGGCGAGGATTCGCATATAAGACGATGATTATAGTCACCTCTTCTGCTCGGAACGCGACATAGTGTGGACGTGTGAAAGTGTCTTCTTACTCCTGCCATTATATCACATTATATGGGGTTGGCATAACATGTTCTCTTCTTCCAATCTCCTCTGTTAGCCGTCATACTAACATTCACACCCTTTTTTGTCATATCAACTTTTACGCAATCCATCCATCTTTTTTTTGCTCTACGTCTACTCCTGTTTCTGTCTACTTTAATTTCTAACATTTTCCTTGTTATATGGCATTCTTACTGCGCATCACATGGCCAAACCACGCTAGTCTATTACTTTTAAGTTTTTCAATAACTGGCGCTACTTTCACACTTCCTCTAAAATTAGAAATGAGTATATCATTTCAAATTTTATCCATTCTCGTAACTCCACATAACCATCTCAACATTCTCATTTCCGCAGCATGTGACACTCTTTCGTCTCTCCCCTTTGTGGCCCAGTATTCCAATCCATACAATACGACAGGCTTATTAAGGATTTATAAATGTTACGTTTGAGTTTAAGTCATACTCTTGGGTCACAAATTTTTCCTGAGACCTGTCGCTATTTCATCCATCCTGGATTCACTCTGGTGGTTACATCTCAGCCTATCTCGCCGTCGTTCTGGATTAATGATCCGCGGTACCGGAAGTTGGAAACAGACACGCCTCCTAACGTAATTGGAGTAAAGGCGAAAATTCCACCATAGTCACAAAATAGATGTTCAGTTTTAGTTCTACTTATCTCAACCTAACACTTTGCGATCTCTTTTGCCATTTAGCTAATCTGATCTGAACCTCGTGACCATTTTCTCCAACCAGCACAATGTCATCGGTAAAGAGCATACACCAAGGTGCATCAAGGAGTAGCATCTACCACCAGGAGAAACAGATAAGGGCTAAGAGCCAATCCTTGGTGTAATCCCACCGCAACAATGAACTTATCTGTGACGTCAGCAATGGACCGGACGTACTTGCCCTATCATACATAACACAAATAATATGCAAGTACTTCACAGGCACTCCTTTCGTTGTCATGGCCCACCACAAAACCTTTCTAGAAATCTGGTCATAATATGCCTTTTCGAGGTCAACTTTCATGAAGTTTCTTATGTGCACGTCTGTATTTCTCGCACAGTTGACGAAGTGTGAATATGACATCCGTTGTCCCCCGTCTAGGCATGAAACCAAATTGGTTCTCACCTATTTTGGTCTCCTCTCGTAGTCGCCTTGCAATTACTTTCTTCCAAATTTTCATGCTCTGCGACATGAGCTTTATTTATTTATTCTTCTATAATTGTTACGGGAACTATCGTACTATTGCACCATTCATCGGGGATCGCCTCGTCTTGCAACAGCTTATTGAAGAACAAAGGTAGCCACTTACATCCATCTGCTGTGAAAAACTTCCATACTTCCATAGGTATTTCGTCCGGTCCTACATATGCATTATAAATATATTAAATTAGTTAAAATAAGCATTACGCATACTACTGTTTAAATGACACACGACATACACATTACACATACATGCATACCTTACTCTTTGGTCGAACTGTAGGTTAATTTTGTAATAAGATAATATATATAGGTATTTAAATTTGTGATATTCATTAGTAAATACTTAAAAATTAATTAATAAATAATAATATTATACAATTATTAATAATGTATATTTAATAAATAAACAATAATTGTCTATAGGATTAAGTGATTATATTCTCTTTGGTCTTATTGAATGTCAAAATTGCCAATAACAAGGAATGAAACTAAGAAATTTTTATTTTGTATACTTATTTATAACTTGTGAAATACATCTTGCTTAAATATAAAGGGAATGGTGTATTAGTAATCTGAATTAATTTACTCTTGCCTATTTGTGAATATAGTGTTTACAAAATGCGAATATATGGTTACGACACGGATTTACAATGCAGTGCAAAGCATTTTGAAGTTTTACAGTAACGCTGTTCAAACTGACGTTGAAAAATTCCAAATTAACTGAGTAGCTACGAAACATTATAAAAATATAGCCTTTGACAAAAGAACCTTAATATAGTTTAAACAAAAAATTAAATAAATTATGATTGAATTTCGACCACTAGGTAATCGCTAGCCAATATAAAGGGCTGTAGCTTTCAGGGATTTTTTTCCAAGATATGCAACAAAATTTTGGGTGGAGACTGAAAAAAAATTATGGTTGAAAATCACAAAAACACATAGAATTTTTCCTCAGTGATTTTCTTTATAGCGGTTCTCGGTTTCCAAGATACAACCGGGATAAGACGCTTCTAAGCAAACGAAGACACAAAACAAGTGAATTAGTTTTTTTTTGCTTTCAGTGAAAACGTAACTCACCGAAAAACATGAATATTTCAGCACCTATTGCGATCGTTATTAAAACTTGTCCCCGATTCGGGGTTTTAATTTTTCGTTAAACTTTTGCAATAATTCTTGCTGGTGGTGGACGCAAAACGAAATTTGCATATTCAGCAGTAAAATTTACGTCACAAACAATGCCCTATTACGGTACAATGGAAATGTCTTTACATTGTTGCGGCGACAGCGGTGGGTTCGCGCCGATTCACGCGCACATCACTGCATGCCCTCAAAGGGCGACCTCTGAGCTGATTTACAGCGAGTACCGAGAACCTGTGGCTGGTCCTGTATAAATGAAAATTATACACGGACCCGCGCCATGGGGGCGCGACCTTTCCCTCGTAAAGTAACTAATTTATGAACTCGTGATACTTCAGCGGAGGTGCCTGCGCTCCGCTCTTGAAATTTTAAACAAGTCCGCTCCTCTGCACCTCCTGAATTTTTGACGCAGCCTTACACATCTTGCTCTTCCACAGAATCAATGGTCTCTACTCACATGTTTGACGTTTTTGACAAAGCTCATTAGTATTATATTTCGAGTTAAGACGTTAATAAATTCTAAGTATTAATAAAAAATAATAATTAGCTCTTTCATATTTATTTCTTATATAATTAGTTTTTCTTATTTAAAATGTATTCTTTCTAGTATTAAAACATCATTACAATTTTTCGTCATCTTTGTACTTCTAGCTCAGCGTCTACTTGAATTTAGTCACAGGCCAATACTTTTTGCACTGGGAAACTTTTGTTCGCAACGATTATTCGTTTTTTGGAGGCATGAAAATAATAGGAATATAGAAAATGTGATAATTAACTAACTGAAATGAAAGGTTTGATTTGAAAATTAACTTTTTTTAACTTTTAAGCCATAACTTAATATGTTGTATCTATTATTCCGTTCAAATATTAGATATACCTTGAAATATATTCAAATTATTAAAAAAAAAACTCTATTACACTATTTAGTTTATTCATAAAACAGACAATTACTTATTATCTAAGTATTGCAATTTAATAAGTAGACAATGTGACCATGTGGCACTGAGGATGATTTATAATTTAAGCGCATTTACCTGTGTAACATGTACACATCATTATAATGCGTGCTAGTTCGCATACATATTGAGCCTGACCCGGAATTTTGATTAAGCGCAAACTAGATTATGCTAAGGGTAAATTGAGACCGTTTCTTAAACTACTAAACAGTTAATAGTGTTTGCCTCAAACTTGGAAGTTACTTATTTGCTCACCAACATTGGCTATGAGAGTTATAGCGGTACTTAGCTACACGTACCTTAACATAATTCCGAGACCGACCTTAAGCTATGCAAATCAGGGTACAAATCCCTGTACACTGCACGGCTTGTATCTTGACACGTATTTTGTAAAGCTACAGATAATACGTTTTATCTTGTTTTATTTAATGAGAAGACTAGGGTTCTTAATTAACTAGAGTGAAGGAGTCTAGATATTTTTGGATAATATATTTAATTCCGCCAAGCAATGAAAGAAAGAAAGAAAAATATTTTATTCAAGACATTTTACATTATTACTATAATACAAATAGTATGTATGCCTTGAATTGGACCTGACACAGCATAATTGCTCGTTGATTAAAACCAGCGCTGGTCTTCCGACAGGCCTGTTGAGCAGCATCACGGACAGAGACACAAAACTAAAATATAGACTTAAAGTTGAATTCATTCACGCGTTGTAAGAAGACCAGTTGAATTTTACTGAAAAAAACACAATGAACTCTTTCCCTGATCTCAAATTTTGGTGGTATCAAGAGGTTTTTCATAGAATCCCAATTATGCATTTCTACTTTTTTTTTCTAGTAAAATAACAACGTACATGTGTAAATTTGTATCCATTTAAAATCGCGTTTAACTTTGTTTGTTCATTCATTATTTTAATCAAATTAAAACGGACATAGTAAGCATAGTGTTGTGTCGACCTATAGCACTATACTACTACTATAAATTAAGTTGATTTTTACTTTAGCAGACGACGTTCTGAGCAAAGACTCTCTATAAAGGCAAGGCATAACAAGAAAGCGGAATTTCCGTAAACTGAATATTTATAGGTCGGTGGTCGTCGCAACAACTTACAAACCTATCTGTCCGCCCTAAAAGCGCCACCGAGACTTGCGTCAAAACGTTTTTGCATAATTTATTTACTAAAATATGCTGCTATTTATGGAAAATAACCTCACTGAGACTTTGTAAGCTTTATTTTCAAATCTTCTAAATTCTAGCTTTGTGGTACAAAAAATAAGAATAAAGCCGCCCTTCGTCTTCCAAACACCAAAACTGATAATTATTTTTATTGCCAAAGCCATAAATCAAGACAAGTACTAATTATTTGCAAGGAGAAACATTAATATATTTATATTTTATGTATAGTAATAATTTCAATTTAACGTCTCCAATGAAATGATTTGATAATGCTGATGCATGCTGGGAATTAATCCAAGACAGGAAAATAAAACATCAAGAAAGAATAATGAAACTAGAACCGATTTAAATCTCCTTTTATGCTCCATTTGGTTCCTTGTTTCTGGGTTTGGAGGCTAGACAACAACAATCCATATCCATATTATCCATTTTTATGTTTCTTTGCACTTAGAAAGAAAATTTCAGAGAGAGGCAGCGATACAAAAAGGTTCTATGACAATTCTGCGGACTCTGAGTTTTAATGTGCAACCTTCAGATGATCCGAATTTAAATGCGTAACTTAGTAGAGGGAGATACATTTCATTAGCAAAATATTATAAATTGGAAGCCATTTTTCGTAACATATTTCATAAGTGGAAATACGTAAGCTACTTGTCATACCAGCACGGTTGTACGGTATGGTGGTGTTATGTATACTATCTTTTTTTGGATACCGGGATTGTGCGGGTAGTTAAAAAGTAAACACCTATTATCATTTGCTCTGTTTAATTAATTTATTTATTTATTAACTCATTTTAATCATTCATAATAATTTAAATTCATAACATGATTCTATAGTGTAGTCTAATATAGATGCAATAACATCCAAGGCAATAGGTAGTGACAGTATCAAACATGATGCTTCTCATCCTCAATCTCATTGCCCCATCATCACCCACATGTGCATTTCTTGTCTGACCATAATTACATATGCTTTAGGTATAGGACGGCGAGTACAGCCGAAACTATACGAAGAAGAAACCCAAGAAATACGAATTGGGATCTATACAAGAGGGACCTAAAAGTAAATCTAGGAAGCCCTAGAGGTAAGCTCAATTCCGTACTAGATATAGAATTCGAAGCTAACAGGATTAAGAAGGCCATATTAGGCGCATGGGAGGATAACTGCCCAGTGAAAAAGGCTTTTTGCAAAAAGGAACCTTGGTGGTCCCCTGAGCTGGCGAAATTACGCCGGGAAACACGACAGGCCTTCAACTATGCAAAAGCTAGAAAAGACTTTTCTGACTACTCTAGCATATTGATGAGGTACAGTACGGCGATACGCAAGGCTAAAAGAACAACTTGGCGAAAGCAATGCACTTCTATCGAAGCGTTACCAGACGGAATGAGGCTGTGCAAAGCAATGTCCATGACAAAGGCAAACCCACTAGCGTCCGTAAAAGATGTCAATGGGGAGTCTGCGGAAACTGGAAAGGACACTCTTAGCGTGATGTTTAGGACTCACTTTCCAGGGTGTGAATTGCGCAACGACAACGAAGAGAAACGAGAACGAGCTCACAAGGCATACGACCGAAAATGACTGGCTCACGGCAAAGAAAGTGGTAGATGAAAACAGACTAAAATGGGCAATAGCGGGCTTTTAACCCTTCAAATCTCCCGGCCCAGACACCATCTACCCTATATTGCTGCAAGAAGGTCTACAGAGCCTGCATAGCCTTTGGTTATGTACCCAAAGCTTGGAGAGCGGTCAGGGTTACCTTCATACCAAAAGCTGAAAAACCCTCTTATGAAGACGCTAAGGCTTACAGGCCCATTAGTCTATCATCTTTTCTGTTGAAAACTCTGGAGAAACTGGTAGACAGGCATCTTAGGGAGGGGCGATTGAAGAAATTCCCTCTACATAGGTTACAATATGCGTATAACCCTGGCAAATCAACATAAACGGCTTTACACTACGTTGTAAGCCGAGTTAAGGCTGCACTAGAAGGACAGGAAGTATGTGTAGGGGCCTTCCTCGATATAGAGGGAGCCTTTGACAAAACAACATTCGAGTCTATTCGCAATTCTGCAAAGGAACATGGTGTCAGTGACATTATATGCAATTGGATTGACTATATGCTACAGAGCAGACTAGTCATATCGGAACTAATGGGAGACAAACTTAGCGCAAAAACAACACGCGGCTGCCCTCAAGGCGGAGTATTGTCGCCATTATTATAGTGTCTGGTAGTAGACTCACTACTAACCAAACTCAACACCGGACCTTTTTACACGGTATGTTATGCTGACGACATAGCTATAATGGTCAATGGTAAATTTCCGAACATAGTCTCTGGATTATTACAAAAGGCTCTGAAGATAACAGAGAAATGGTGCATGGAGAACCACCTCTCCATTAATCCAAATAAAGCAGTTATAGTACCATTTACATGGAGAAGGACACTAGCAAGTCTAGGGAATCCCCCCCTTAATGGAACCAAACTGCCGTGGTCCACCGATGAAAAATATCTAGGCATAACCCTCGATAAGGAACTCAGGTGGAAGACTCATGTGGAAAAGACAATGGCCAAGGCTCTGAGAGTATTTGGCATGTGTCGCTCCACTTACGGCAAAACCTGGGGGCTAAAACCCAAAGTGATACGATGGTTTTATCAGATAATACCCATCATCACGTATGGCAGCGTAGTATGGTGGCCCAGAATAAAACTTACTACGTGCAAAGAGACACTCAAAAGGTTACAAAGAACGGTGTGTCTTGGTATCACTGGTGCTTTTAGAACAACACCTACGGCAGCTATGGAGAGATATTTTAACATTCCTTCTCTGCACATTATAGTTGAACTGAGCCAAGGAGGGCACTATATCGCCTTGCTGTAGCTGGCCTTATGGGACGCCACCAAGCCAAAAACCAACCATACAAAATTCGATGGAAATGAGGACCTGGATCGGATAACACATATGATATCCGATAAAATACAAACCAGGTTTATATTTGAAAGGCTTTTCAGGGTCCAAATTCCAACAATAATGGAATGGACAAAGGGACCAGATCCACCGGAACATAATAGCCTGGTATGGTACACTGATGGATCCAAAATGGAATCAGGTACAGGGACGGAAGTATACGCGAAAGACTACAAATGTAGTAAAAGTTGGGAAAAATGGCAAGTGTATTCCAGGCTGAAACATATGCCATAATAACCAGTGCTCAGGAGAACATAGATAGAGGCAACAAAGGCAAATCTATATATATTCTCAGTAACAGTCAAGCTGCAATCAAGGCTTCGCCTCCTTCAAAGTTGACTCCAGACTTGTCCTGGATGCCATTCAAACCTTAAATGGGCTTGGAAGGCATAACAGGGTAAGATTAATGTGGGTCCCGGGACACGAAGGAATTCATGGCAATGAAATGGCAGATGAACTGGCAAGAGAGGGCTCAACTAATGATTTTATGGGTCCAGAACCATGTGTAGGCATTCCGACGAGCCTCGTGAAAGCCACATTCAGGGATTTTGTAGACCACAGTCAACAACAACACTGGCTGACTAGAATCGGTCTGGGACACTCCAAAACATTTTTGGGATCCACGTACAAAGCACGAGGATCCATCTGGAACATGAGCAGGGGGCAAATACGCTACTTGCTTGGAGCCTTTACTGGGCACTTTGGAACCAATGACATGCTCATGAAGATGGGTCTAACCGCGACCATGACGCAACCATGTGCAGGTTGTGTGGGGAACATACAAAACGCATGGAACACCTATTGTGTACATGCAATGCATTAGCCAGGAGGCGAATGAATCTTTTGGGAAGACTACAGGCTCCTATCTCCATATCTCATTGTTAGGCTCATGAAGCAAATCTTCAATGAGATTGGAGAGGAGTGATTGCTATCTAGGGGAACACAAAAGATCCCATGGGGTCGAAGTGTCCGAGATATTTCTCGGCCCCGAAATAAAATAAGATAAGATCATCACCCACATTTTCAATTCATCTGTGTCCTCCAACAGCTTTCCTCGTGTCTGGAAAAAAGCTCAGATAATACCAATTCCTAAAACATCTTATTTCAACACTCACAGCGAATATAGACCTATGTCTATTTTTCCGTTTCTTTTTAAAGTTCTCGAGAGACTTGTACATAACCAACTAAACGACTTTATAGATACTAATGGTATCCTTAACTCCCTACAATCCGGATTTCGTACAGGATATAGGACTGTCACTATCTTATTTAAAATAAATCAGGATATAAGATTTGCAATGGATAGCAGTGAAATAACCTTATTTCCGCTGCTGGACTTCTGCAACGCCTTTAATACTATCGACCACGATATATTGCTAGTTATGCTTCGCTCTCTTAACATATCTCTAGCGGTAGTTGATTGGTTTCAAAGTTACTTGTTTGATCGACTGCAGCGTGTTCACATGGAGGAAACTTTCACCTTCTGATGTAATGTCACTGCTGCTGTGCCTCAGGGTGGCGTATTGGCCCTTTATTTTTCGCTCTATTTATTAATTCTATCATCTTGAAGCTTCATAGCTCCTACCACCTTTATGCAGATGACCTCCAAATTTATATTCTAGCCCCAATTGGAAAGTTAAAAGAAATTATTGTAAGTACCAACCAAGGTGTTCAACAAATAGTTGACTAGAGTAAATAACATGGACTTAAAAAAGTCCTTCAAAAATACAATTCATTGTCATAGGTAGTCCCAGAATGTTTCAGTGGATTGATTCGATTTCTTTACCGGATATTCAATGTAATGGTTAGGTGGATAGAGTTTAGAACTTAGGTATTACATTCGATAATGTAATACCTACCTTTATCTTGGAATCCTCATCTCCAATAATTAAGTTAAAAAAATCCTATCCGCTGCTTCTGTGAAAAGAATCCACACCTTGCTTCCTCATGCCACTAAAATTGCATTTGTCCTGTCCTTAATTTTACCTATCTTAGACTACGCTAACGCCTAACGCCATTTGTATAATGTACCGTTATACATATTATATATATTAATAATATATGTGAGTTTTTGTACAATAAATAATAAATAAATATCTTAGAGGAGCCATGGCTTCAAAGCCTATATAGGAAAAAAATTATTAAAAATAAAATAGCTTTCCTGGTATGGATGAACTACTACATTAATCGTATGTTTTTTGAAGATCTGTATGATCTAACTCAATTAGTGCAGGGACCGCGGACCATATAAGAGACCGTAAGCTTTTTTATTGCAATTAGCCGTTTGCCAGACTACCCCAGACTATCAGTGATTTAGTTCAATGAAACATGTACTGTAATTTGCAAAGCTCCTAAATCGTGACCGTGGTTATCCTTAGCGAAATGAGAATAACTTCTGAGGGTAACGTACACATGTATTAAATCCTGGGTGAGCTCACCCCGCCAACCCTCTTTGCAACTCGCGCAGCTGCCCAAATCCGCACCCATGGCGGCCGCGCTTATGCCACAAAACTTGCAGAAAACCCACTAGAAATGATAAACAGAACATTGTTCTAAAACTATCTCCAAAATTTTTTTGTTTTTATTTATAAATATAACATTATCTTAATTTTTGGCATACGTTGAGAGTGCTACACTCTGATGATGATTTTTGACCATTTTTCTCCATGCTCAGATAATGTGATAGTTAAGAATTATGTTACTTTAAAGTCATGCTATGGCTAATGAGTTTTTCATGATGGTATGCTACTCTTATACTTAGATATATGACCATGGATGGTATGTTTATCCTTAAAGCTTTGACAGTACCTAAATCATTAATCCGATTGTTATACTACTTTTGTATTTTGTTCTGAGCACGCCTACCGAAAATATATATCTATAATATATATATATATATATATATATATATATATATATATATATATATATATATATATATATATATATATATATATATATATATATATATATATATATATATATATATATATATATATATATATATATATATATATATATATATATATATATATATATTATATGAAGATATTACAAAATAATTTTTACATTCCAGCTACAGTTAATAATTAATATTTTATGTCATCCACGTCTTTTATTCCGTGAATTGCGTCTTTCAGTGTTTTGTGTTGACACCCACGCGTCCCGTGCAAATTATTCACAAAGTACGCGTATAAAGCACGCCTAACTGACCCGTGGGTACTGTTTAAATATTACGTAAAACACAATAAAACTGATAAACTCCGCTGGTAACTGGAATGCTTACAATGCAGTATAATTCCATATTTTTCAAAATATATTTAATTGAAATAAAAATAATGCTTGTAATTATATTTAAGTAAAATAATTAAAAAGAAATAATAAGGTTAGCCCATAATTTCGATAGTAATATGCGACAAATGAAGCTTAGAAGAGTGCCGAAGTTTATTCATGTGAATATACTTAATAGCGTAAAGGCTCCGAAAATGGAACCGGGAGAAAACACTTAGCGAAAGGAGTAAAGAAAACCGTGAGTAAAAAATTGAGTTACTTAGTTGTCTTCATTTTTGATGTATCTAATAATAATTATTCAAACTTTTTACAATAATTGTTAAAATAAATAGTCATTTACGACTCCCTAAACAGGACCTTAGAGCAATAAATAAAGAACTCTCTTTACTTAAAATACTTTATAAAATATTTTAAGATCTCAAATAATGCGCTAGCGGTGTGAGTTATTAATCCGCAATTTAACGGCCATCAAATTATACCTACGTATTTCATGGAGAATATTTTTATGAATTTTTTAATACCCGCTCATACACGCGACCTGTTCGCATAAATCAAGTACTTCCGAGCGCCCTTTGAATTTCCGCGCGCCGATGATATACCGCGTCTGTGACAATGCCAGCCTTCGCCATTTATACACCAATATTCCTTGTCACGGAAACTGACACTAATTGAATTGGGAAAGTGGTAAGTTGATGCCTTCGTTTTTGTTTAGACTTACTGTGAGGAGGTTCTGTTTACAATAAAATATCTTTCGTCATAAATCCTAAATGTAAGATGCACATAATTATTTATTACATAATCTTACAGTGACAGTTGTAACTTTTGGCTCTTTGATCGCGGATATATAAGCATAAAGTTATTTATTATTTTTATTTAGTTCTATAATTATGAATTTCTATATCTGGAAATGAAAGTTATAGAACTTTCTCTGCTACTAAATTTTGTTACTTCGTATTTTCACCTTTCGTGGTTGCGTATGTAAATTACAGTCTTTTTTGTGTCAAATTAAGCCATAATCAGCGTTTTTCTTGAGCCTTCTTAATTTTGACTAGTGACTATACCGGCTACCGGGCTTCAAATTCTTTAGATCTTACGTTTGTACTAGGTAATTACTGAAACAATGCATTCGAATGAAAATAAATACATTCTTTATGTTCACTATTGCGTTTGTATGCGTGGTTCTGTCATGACACGATGCACATTGAGGAGAACGCACGCTCCATCAGTACCTCTATTATCTCACTCATTTGGAACATTGAGTTTAATGTTCGATGCATGATTTTTTTACTGCTGAGAAACAGTAGACAGGCTGACGGCCCACTCAACAGTAAGCAGTTACCGTCGCCTATCGATTTTTGCCCATAGGGGTACAGAACACGAATGCCGGAACACAACACGAGGTTAATAGCGGCAAACTTATAGACCTATGATGATTGCCATCCAGATCGGCTTGTGGCCCTACCACGTAGCTAGGGTTGTCTGGTCGCTTTTTAAGACTGGCTGAACCAGGTCGCAGAGGTTAATATGCTTACTCCGCCCTTGCCTACCTAAGTATGACTTAATTATAAAATATTGTGAGATTTTATAACATAGCCAAGTGGCTTCTATTAGTTTATATATATATATATATATATATATATATATATATATATATATATATATATATATATATATATTTAATAATAATAATAAAAGCCATTTAATCCAAATCTTTCGATGCTTATTCCTATATTACAATGTTTGTTAGTAAGTTAATTAAATTTAAAAAGGTTACTTATAATTAATGTTAGTATTATTTATGAGATTTGGATCCCTGTTTGGGTAAAGGCCTCCTCCATCCTTTTCCATAACTCCCTGTCTTTGCCTGACTTTATCCAGTCGTTTCCTGCGACGTGTATTATGTCATCAGCCCACCGTCTTAATTGTCGACCAACGCTCCTTTTTCCCATTGGTCCTTTCCATCGTGTGGCTTCAATGGCTTAAAAAATATATATATATATATATATATATATATATATATATATATATATATATATATATATATATAAATATGCTATATTTAGATAGATAGATAACTCTTTATTGTATACTCAATTTATCTAAAAACATAGAAGTTCTTACAACTAATACACAATAGGCGGCCTTATCGCTTAAAGCGATCTCTTCCAGGCAACCTTTTAAATAAAAAGTTAATTTATTTTTATAAGGAGTCTGGTGATGTAGGTGTAGTCCTTTGAGTTGAGTATCCATGCTTATTATTTACTTCTTCTTATACATAATTTGTATTATATACTAAAAATACATAATAATCATTACAATCAACATAAACAAAAATGTTACATCACGACACGTTGTTATTGAGTTTGAAATAGTGAATACGAAGTAACTTCTTAAAACTTGACAGTGATTTAGCTTGCCTAACATCGAGAGGCAAAGCATTCCAAAGTTGTACAGATTGCACTGCAAAAGAATTTTTATAAAAATACGAAGTGTGTGCAGGCGTCTTGAGCTTACGATACGTACTAGTGCGCAAATTCAGGGAAGTAGAAAGGCGCAGGAAATCGAAACACTCCTTAAGGTAATGTGGACTAGTAGGTGAGTATAAAATGTTATAAAGTAGAGTGAGGAGATGAGTATTCCTGCGAAAAGTTATTGGAAGCCACTTGAGTTTTTTACGATAATCAGAGATGTGTTCAAATTTGCGTAATCCAAAAATGAACCTTATACAAAAATTTTGAATACGCTCAAGTTTATTTAACTGTTCTAAGGTTAAATCCAGACAGCATGCTATAGCATATTTAGCTGTAATATAGTTCATAATTCTTCTTTTTACACCGTTGTATCATGGTTGCAACCGACGCGACGCTTTCACTTGAAGCTTTTATTTATTACTGATTTATTCTTTATTGTACACAAACTTACAGATATTATAACATATATTTTAAAATGGTGCATTGTACAAGTGGCGGCCTTAGCTTTTTTTACAATGTACAATGTAAAATACAAACGACTTATCGCTCTTCCAGACGACCTTTTAATGGACAGGACTCAAAAAACTATATGAGAGCTTTTTGTAGAGCGTTTAATTTTCTACAAATACGAGAAAATATATCTTTAATGCACAGTTGGTAGAGAGATATGATTTTTTTTCTAATATAGTAGAAAAAATGGAAATCTGCAAAATGGAGCACCTTCCTATTAAAATCAAGAGCTCATATTTGGAGAGAATTTTCTAGAGGTGTCTAGTAACCTAGTTTTCAGAGCACATAGTAAAAAAAATAGTCGATTTTTTGACCCACCTTAATATTCATAGACTATTTACATATGGCACGTCGACGCTACGCGCGTTATATTACTCTGTGTAAAAATAAATATATTGGGGAAATTTTCTGCGAATAAATTAAGTACGGCATGACGTATTTATGCATAAAATGCCATGAATTCAACAACAAGTGTTGCATTGTAACTGTATTTTTGTGAAAATCTGCCTTTGGGTTGCATTATAAACTTCGGAACTTGAGGGTACAGCAGAATCACATATGAATATAGCCTCTATTTTGTATAATTTTGTGAGTTCCTCCGATAAGAAGGCGGGGGGACTTTACATATCAGCCCGAAAACCCCTGGTGCTCTCCTATCGTCTAGTGTCTGGGCCGACCAACCATTGTCTAACGTTGCCCCGGCCTGACTTAACGTGATATAATTCAATAAATTTATCCTTCATATAACCCGTTCGAATTTGGTTTCTTCAAATTTTCGTTTAATAATGTGTTTTAACATACATACGAGTGTACTTGGAAAATTCTAAAACCTAAATCTCGCGAGATGAGGCTGCTTACGTATATTTGCTCTGCCTCGCTGGCTTTCCTACAGATAGGGAGTCCAGATATATATTTCTGGCAGGTCGCGGCCGACGTGCCGGTACCGGCCGATATTTCGTGCTCCCAGGACGACAATAATTTGTTGGTCCGTCGCGCCACGCTTCGTGTATTGCCGGCGATTTATCTCCTTCAACCGTACACTCTAATCGTACTTGATATGAACGATCATCGTCACGGCCCTTCTGGGGATACGCTATCAAATGATAATGTATTTGTTTTCCTTTTTTTACTATAACAAAACATTAAATTTTTTTTAAAGAAAATCAGCACTTAGTTATTCTAAACTTGCTCATTGTAATAGTAGATCCTAATATCTGAAGTGCATAACTTGGATTATTATCCGGACAATAATAATAATGGTGAGACAAAATGTTAACTATAGAATGGCTGGCCCAATAGATACTTTAACTTATGGACTGGTATCCGCCCAAGGTTTATTAATATTTTTATTTAATAGTATATAATATTAGGGGTTAATGTATGAAACTGCCCATTTGTACTGAAAAATTGAAACTAGTTTTTTTTTCTAAGATGTCTTGCAGTATCTCTGCTGTCATACTCGAGTGGACTTGAATATATTGTTAGAGTCATTTAATCGTAAAAATGGTGCAAACTAAAAGAGTGCTTGGTATTTACACTGGGGGGACTTTTGGTATGCTGAAAAATGAAAAAGGAAGTGTGTGGTATTTATATATATTTTTAAATTAACTAAGAAAAGTTTGGGATATTTTTTTTTCTTTTAACATTTTTATTTAATCAAAATATTTACCCTAATTATTTATAAATATCTGCCATCTAATCAGAAGTTCATTTATGCCTCTTTTATAGAACTTTGGGGATCTAGATTCAACAAACTATGTGAAAGCATTTTGTACTTCCTCCTAGGAAGAAATTTTTTTATCACGTAATAAATTTACCAAAACACGCAAAAAATGGTGGTCCGTTGGAGCAAGGTCTGGCGAGTACGGTGGATGACGTATGGTTTCTAATTGCAGCTCCTATAGAGTTATAACGCTTTCCCGTGCAGTGTGAGGTTTTGCGTTATCATGAAGCAATAAAGCTGAATATGAATTCACAAAGGTTTTATGTCGATTCAAAAAGTATCTATTACTATACAACAGCAATTTCATGTATTAACCCCTATTATTACAGTACTGTACAATTATATCTCTAAATTTACGAATACTTATTTTAAGAAAAAACACATCATACTATTTTTTTATTCTTTCTTTTCTCTCATCATATACCCTGTCCATTTCCATTTTAATTGTTTGTACGTCGTATATGCTTTTTTGAAATATGTTTTTCTCTTTTAGGTTTAATTTTACTCTGTCTCTTCTTTTAATACCTAGTGTGCTTCTCTCTATCCCATTTTTTTATTGCTGTAAGTCAGCAGACAGGCTAACGGCCCGCATAGAATTCAGCAGTTACCGTCGCCTATGGGTATTTGCAACGCCAGTGGCATCACCAACACGCTGCTGTCTCATAAGGGTACAGGAACTTGGGTCACTAATGCTTTGTTGTGAGTTATTATGATGGCATACTTAAGACCACAGGTGGTCGCCATCCAGACGGGCTTACCACGGCCCTACCACGTAGCTAGGTGGGTTTTTTTGTCGCCTTTTACGACAGGCTGATCCCGGCCGCAGAGGTCAGTATTCTTTCTCCGTCCCTGCACGGATAAAACTATATTTTACTTACTTTGATTTTACTGTAAAACTTTTTATACTAACCGTAATTATAATTACGTAATTATAATTATATATAATCAAGAATTTCATTCCAAATCCTTAAATCTAAAGTCCTGTCCAAAGCAGTTATCAAAGAATGCGGATAAAATTGCTGTAGATATTTAACCGAGCGGTGGTAAAATATGTTGTACACCAGCTAATAAAATCTAAATCAAAACACATTTCCCGATTGAAATATGTTATATGGGAGCTTTAAATTTGAACGTATATTGATATGATCCATATTTCTAATGCTCTGTGAAGTAAATCTCAACCTCTGTCCCCTAGACCACGTACAACCAATATTTGAACAGTCATGTACATAAAACTGTTTGGTATACGACTACTGCTATTCCTAAACTGATATTTCGTAGGGCAGTTATCGTTAAATCAATGAGTTATATCCACTACTAGATAAGCACTGGAAACATATTTTACGCTGTTTAGACTTTTTGGAGACCGTGGAACTAGAATTTAGTACGTTATAATAAGGAAGTTCATTGATAAAAAAAAATTATTCGCAGATTGTCTGCCAGCCAAGGGTCCTTACGATTTATCTCCTAGCTTTTTTACTGCTATGAAACAGCAAACAGATCAAATAACTTCTTATTAGTCCTCAGTTGCCATCGCATATCGTTGTTTGTAACGCTAGATGCATCGCCAACATGAAGCCGGCCGCGTAGACATGTTGTGGTCCTTTTTGAAATAACCCATGTCGTACGTTTCCCCATATGGTGGAAAAACTTCAGCTGGAAGCTTATTCCATGTGTTCAGTACGCACAAAAAACAAATCATTCTGGAGAATTTGCGTGTACCATCCTAGAGGTAGTGAGCGGGAGCTCCCAGCAGATGGCGTACAATGCGGTGGGGGAAAGTGGATAAAGGAAATATTTTAAATAATTTCGTAGAATACTCACTTTGTACATATAGTAGAAAACACAGACGCAAGCTTGTAAATTCTTTACAAATCAATTATTTATAAGAAATGTTGTTCGTTGAGTGATTCTACAAATTGCTTCACAGTGTCTGCTCTATTAATTTTTACAGTTATCTCCATGAGTTATGCCGGCAAAGTTTAATTCTTCTTGTTTATAGTCTCTACTGTTTAGAGTTTATATTGCTTGGATCCTTAGTAACCAGTTAATTCAGGGAAATGATAATATTTGTCTTGGTGTCGTATCTTGTAACAACTTTTAAATGCTATTTTACTCTGCTACGTTATTATTATACTTTAAAGTAAATAGCTTTTGTGAAGTCATTATGAAATTGTTCAGTGAAACTCTCATGAAAGAATAATAACTATTTAAATGTACAAAAGCTGTTACTTTTATATAATGATGTAATATGATAAGAAAGTTATATGTTAATATTTTTATTTCCGACAAAAAATCTATGTTTATTCCAGAGGTCCTAGCAAATGATAAGAAACCGCATCTTAAAGGCAGGTAAGGACCATAGTTGTCGTGGCGTATCAGAATTATGAGTATAAATTTATCCTGCGAGCAATATAACACTGAGAGTGGTTTTAGTTCACTGATGCGGTCGTCGCGAGATATTATCATCATCAGGTCAGTAACACAAAAGATCGGTCGCCATAAGACAAAGGTGAGTCCTACATAATCACAACGGCATTCTCTGGATTTCCGACGTAGCTACTGACAATGCTGGAACCGCAGCTTGCTCGGACAAAAAATAGCAGTGAATTAATTAAAAGTAGACAAATGAACATTATCTTCGTTCATTAAGATGTTTATTGTTACTTGTAACACATTACTCAAGTTTCATAATGTCACCTGTACATGTTAAAAAAGTACTAAATTAACATTTACTTGTTTGGTTAAATATAAATAATTCTTCTTACAGGTTTGCAATTTTTTTACTTTATTCTTTTTTTTTTGGGAGGATTAAGGATTTGAGATTTGATTTGAAAACCGTGGGACGTAAACGTGGCCGCATAGCCAACATGTGCCGGTAAAAGTTGTGAGGAACCTGATAATTTGTTATTATCTCAAGGCAAGTAAGCTGCCTAGGATACCAACGCATGTGTTCAATATACAATGTGCGAGTAGTGAGTTCTTCTCTAGAAACATGGTCGTATCTAGAATGTAAGAACTAACACTTTGATGAAGATGCTGTTATTAGAAAATTTGTTAAATAAACTCATTACACCTAATGTTGTAAAATATATTAATGTAGTTACCATTTTCTATTTGTGAATCAAAAAATATTTTATCATCTCTTGAGACACCAAAAAACGCGTCACGTCGTCCTAAACTCTATATCACCATGTATGTAAATACGCTTTCGGAAAATAATTTATGCTCGAAGTACGTTGTTAATACTTGTTTATGGTTTCCCGCAAACAAAAATAGCGAAATTAATAGTGAAAGAGTCCATTATCCTGCATTAAGCACTCAGTGAATGGGACCAAATGGGTCGTCGTCCATCGTTAGTCGTTTATGTCTTCTAATAAAAACATCAGCACCATCCAATATGCTTACTTCGTTAAATTAATTTAGATCTTTACTGTAAGCCAAACTTTATGTGATCATAAAGAACACATTTAACTTGTACGCATCTAACTACTTTTAACTTGATGCCAACTCTAAGTTTATTAAGTTATGTTAAATATTTGAAGGCTCTGTATCCAAGTGAGACAATAGGATCTTAAGTTTCATTTAGTGTTCTTTTGAATTGTATTTTAATCCAGTGATATCCAAAGACTTCATTTCAGAGGTCAGAAAAAACATAGAAACTTTGTTTTCTTTTATTGCTGTGGAACAGCTAACAGGCTGACCGCCAACTATGCGATAGTTACCAGTTACCGTTGCCTATGGACGTTTGCGACGCCAGGGACACTGCTAACCCGCTAGCGTAATGAAATCTGGTCAATTATGACTTTTAACTTAACATCAGGTTATTATGGTGGCATATTCAGAAACCTATGAGAAGAAAACTATGATAAATTGTTTCCTTTGAATTCCTCCAATTTGAATTGTAGATGTAACATTTTGTTTATATTGATTGTAATGATTATATGTATTTTTAGTATATAATACAAATTATGTATATGAAGAAGTAAATAATAAGAATGGATATTCGAACTCAAAACGCTACACCTACATCACCAGACTCCTTATAATAATAAAATATATCTAGATAAAAGGTTGCCTGGAAGAGATCGCTTTAAGCGATAAGGCCGCCTATTGTGTATTAGTTGTAAGAACTTCTATGTTTGTATTCTATGTAGATAAATTGAGTATACAATAAAAAGTTATCTATCTATCTATAAATTAATTCTGCTTCATATGTTTTAGAAGATACTTAAAAATATTATAATGCATGTGCACATACGAAACTATACATAAGTCAACCACTTATACTAATGATATGGAAATGACGTTAAATGGTAAAGGCCACCCATATGATGCGAAAATACATATTCAACTAGTATATCATAATATATTAGCGGCCAACTTATCTATGAGGTTGAGTGAGTTTGTAAGCTCTTTGAAGTGTAGATTAGGTACTGTGTCACTTTAAGCAACCTTCCTTTTCGATACACCTACACCTAAGTATGCTAATTTGAAAGGTGGGTAGAATAGAAAAAGGATTTCACTGTAATATCTAAGTAGGTGACATCTACCTTAATTTCTATGAAGATTCATTCCCAAGGGTTATTTGAAATATTTTTAAGATTTGGCTTTAGTTTATAAGAATTATAATATACACTAGATGCTTTGTCTTGTTTTAGCGTTACTTGCTGGATTGGAGCAATTACGAACGTTAGCCAATACAACTACAAACAAGTCATCAGAGGGTCAACGGCTTTCAAGCATTTCAGTGATATGAAAATGAAAATATTAATTATTAAAGGAATAAGAGAGTTTTCAAATCATTTAAAATTAAACATCTATACCTAGTAGATATTTTCTAATTGTGGTTTATTTGGATTGCAAACAGACTTAAGATGCAATCTTGGTTCACTAATTAAATACATATGATAATAATTTAATACAATACTTATGTATATTTTCACTTAAAGTATTTTCGTAAAATACAAAGTTTTAACGGGGTTCGAGAACCAATCAAAGTTCTCAGTACGGGCGAATTAGGTTATATATACAGACTCTAACATTGCCAGTTTAAAATCAGTTAATATTAAAATGAGTCTTTTTGTTTACAGGCAAAGATGTATCTTAAGTAAATACAGTGTATTGGATTTACTAGAATAATTATTTCTAATGTATATTTATATTGCTACACGACTTATTTATTGATTGCATGAAATCTTAAACTATTATTGTGTCGATACAGACTAAATTAATGAAATAAAAAACAAAATAATCTCCAAACGATATACGTATAAAATGTCTAAATAAAAAGATCTAAATAGTTCTTGAATATATAGTCCGTTTACGAAGTCAGAAGTTTAAAATTAATTTAAATTTTTTTTTGTATATAACATAAAAATAAAATATATATTATATATTAGTGTCTTATTGGATATCATTTTGCATCAAATTTGTGCCTAAATGGCTGGAGATTAAGTAATTGCTCTTGATATTGTATACTTTTCTTAAAATTCATTTATTTTATATTAATTGACCCAGCAAACGTTGTTCTACCTTATGAATTTTTAAAAAAAGTAGCCAATGCCCTTCTCCAAAGTCCAGTATGACTATACCGAAATTCATCAAAATTTAATTGCCAGTTTAGTCGTGAAAGCGTAACAAATAAACAAACTCACTTTCGCATTTATAATATTAGTTAAGACGCTACTCCATTTATCTACGACGGCTAGAAAATAAGTTCCTGCCCTGACACTTAAATGGCATTCTGATCAGCATACATTGACATTATTTATGTGTCAGGTTTCTACTTGATTTCTGAAATGTTATTGTTAACATAAATGTATTAAATTATATTTAGTTTAGATAAATTCATTCACGCTATAAGGAAACCAGTCGTATTCTAATTAAAAGACTAAGAAAGCCTAAGACTTTTTACCTAATATTTGTGAACTAGTAAAATGCGTGATCTATTGCTTGCATTTTACGACTCCCTAGGTAACTAATGAGAGAGATCTGTGCTTATTTGTGGCTGGGTACACACGAGCACGCAACATCGAAAGATACCACGATCATACAAAAAAACGGCTCAAGCGTAGATTTCTAGAATTTTGAATAATAATTTCGAATTTATAACGATAAACATAAATGAAAAAAGGTAATTCAAGGTTTTGCGGTAGAAATATATAAAGCAAAGGTTTTTAAATTCAGATTTAAGTTGATAACCGATAGGTGTCCTAAAAGTTGACTGTTATCAAAATAAGTTATAACATAATTTTAAAGAATTGAAAAAAAAAACAGTTGGATGATGATATGCACTTCCTTGAAAAGATTGTAACCTTTTTTTCTACTCTTCAGTTAAAATTCCTCTTTGCTCTAAACAAAGCGATGCTGAGTCAAGTGGGATAAATAAACAATTTTAATCGATGCTATAATTCAAACGAGTCCAGTTCGGACGGGCTTATACTCGGGTCAACCAAGATAATTTTCATAATAAAACATCCCTTTTCTCAGGCACTTTGCTGTAAATCAAGTTTTCCGGCCACCCTTTCAATTTCCTGACCGCAACACAGTTCTGTTGAAATGAGGTTTTCATTAGACGTTCAAATATTGTACGTACGGCTTTTTATTACTTTTTTGATAGTTACTAAATATTCTATTAGAAATCAAAATTAAAATATATATGTAATTTAATATACTACTTATTTATATTATATTTTTTAGCCAAATCGTATCTCATTTGAAGTCTAACCCACGAGTTTCATTCCTATAAAGGTAGCACTCCTAAAGCGATTTTTATGGGCTGATTTGCATATTTTAACTAAACGGTCATTTGTAAATGGTGAAGGAAATCTTCATGAGGAAATTCGAATGAGACAATGTGTGACCTAATGCTTCCAATGGGACAAGCGTACGAGTACTGCCTCGTCATGCATTAGTTAGTAGAGGGTAGTTAGCAATCTTTGAGAACCAAACAACTATTTTATGTTTATTAGGTTTTCAATAAAATATAGTGTATTTAAGTAAATATATTGCGGTAAAAGTGTTTAATAGAACTACTAAATAACATACAGTCATAGTATAAACGAGAAGTCTAAACATACCAAAATATTCGGTCTTACCTACAGTCATTATTGTGAAATATTTTTGTTTATTTATAATTTACTATTTTGAACTTTTTACAATTACTAAAAAAATAATATTAGTGTAATAATGCCTTCCGTGAGATGTAGTAGTTGTCTAAAATTAATTTCGCACGTTGATGACGTTAAGTGTAATAATTACAAGGAGTTTATATGGAAAAATAAAAATAAATTCTGAAAAAATTTCTTGTATCTTTGTATGGTCGGAAACTTTTCAGACCACCCTGGTATATAATAACATTATCGCTAAAATCGGATTATTTTGTATGAAATTTTAGGTATATATTATATACTAGCTGTGCCCGCGACTCCGTCCTCGTGGAATAGTGACTTTGGGCAGCATTTTTTTGATAAATCTTATGGTTTATTTTAGATTAAAAACCCTATAAACCCTAAAATATAAATAAACCCTATTTCATATAATTGATGATATAAATCAGAGGTTAAATTAGAAATAAAACCTAAAATGTCCAGCCCAAGCTGAACCCTATTTCATATGATTGTTGATATAAATTTGAGGCCACGTTAAATCGGAAAACAAATTTTTCGAAACTTATTATTTTAAAAAAATAGCCTAAGTTACTCCGTGTTACATCAGCTATCTGCCAGTGAAAGTCCCGTCAAAATCGATCCAGCCATTTCAGAGATTAGCCGGAACAAACAGACAGACAAACAGTATAAAAAATTTTGTTTTAGTATAAGTACCGTGTATACATCAAAATGCACTTAGTAAAAAGCGGTTATTTTAATGTTACAAACAGACCCTCCAATTTTATTTATTTGTATAGATTTGTCTTGTATGTGTGTGTATCTCTAATTAATTAACTAACAAAGAAGTGGCTAGCGAATGAACATTTTAATGTTTTTAAATATGTTTTTCCCTTTTAAATTCAGATTACCAAATTTTTGTACTTTTTATTTATTTGTTATAATTGTTTATTTTTTAATAAATTATATATAACTGTATTAAACGAAATTATACTTTAAATAGGTTTATGTGCACTGATTATTCACGGATCTATATAATGAACATCAGTGTATGGTATGTATTTAGTTTTACAATGTGCCTATGTTGTTAGGGTCATAAATTATTTCTCGCTGTTAGGATTGACACTGAAAATCAGTGCTGTGTCGATTTATTTTGAGGCAGCAATTCACTGAGCTGTTGACCTCGTTTGGTGCTAATTATTGCAGTTTAGTATAAATAATGTTTAAATGTTTATAGCAGTAAATCACCAAATAAATACTTTTTCTTTCTTCTTCTCTTTCTTACTGTTCGCTTACTCAGAGAGGAGGGTCATGCAAGGTAGTGGGACATAATGAACTGAACAACTCGAACACTGGCGATGATAATGAAATGGGGTGATATTTTAAATGAGTTACATCGCTTAGTAGTAGTTTAAATTTAAGTAATTTAATAAACTGCTTTGCACGGTGTTTAGTTTTTTATATACTTTAAGAAATAACGAACCCACAGAAACTTGTTTATGAGGCTCACTAAGGTAGCCACCACACCAGCACAATCCTCGTTTTATCTGAAATATATATATCATAAATATACCATTTGTGTAATCTCTACAGAAAAATATTGTATGAAGTCCCTAAGTTATTATGCATAAAAATGCAAAGCATTTAACGAGAAAATTAAGTGTAACTGGGCACGAGTGTTTTTAGACAGCATAATAAGATTTTAAATTTTAAATGTGTTTCGTTGTTCAGTTGGCGGGTAAATTTTGTGAATGTTGGGGCTCAGTGTTATCAAAGGCCATGCAGGCCGTCGTGATCCGTGGGGTTTTCATTATCTTTTTCTATTTTACGCTTTTTAAAAGCGATGCTATCGTAATTTATATTTCGAAATGGTTAGTGCAGTCTGTTTCAAGTTTCTGAACTAACCCTGATCTTTGCCTTGTTGGTCCTAATTTTTCGGTACATAAATAGAATATGTTCATTCTGGTATTACGAACTAAATTTATACAATATTATTGTATGTGTCGGCGCGAAAGCAAAGCACGTCGGTACGAGAATAAAGACCTCTGTTGGCAGAAAATCCGTGCAGGGGCGGAGAAAGAATACTAACCTCTGCGGCCGGGGTCGGCCTGTCGTAAAAGCCGACAAAACAACCCACCCTAGCTACGTGGTAGGGCCTCAAGCCCGTCTGGATGGCGACCATCTTCGGTCTTAAGCATGCCGCCATAATAATCTTGTGTTGTGTTCCGGCATTAGTGACCCAAGTTCCTGTACCCTTATGGGACAGCAGCGTGTTCGCGATGCCACTGGCGTTGCAAACACCCATAGGCGACGGTAACTGCTAAATTCTAAGCGGGCCGTCAGCCTGTCTGCTGTTCTACAGCAATAAAAAAAAAGTCATGTCGGCAGTATAACAAAATCCCTCTATCGGCATTATAGCAAAACATGTCTCTTTGGTAGTTATTGTGAATAAACTATCAACTAGTGATTAAATTTGTGTTTTGCTTCACTCACTATGAATACCAGCGATGTTGTTGAAGATAGTGGTGTCAGACCTGCCGGCAGCACGCATTTAAAAAATATTAATACCGAGCATTTGTCATACGTGTGACCAGGTTTTTTGTAGTACGTGCAAGACTGTTGGCATGAAGACTCTGACAAGCCAGGCACTTTAGCTTGATTGCTGTCCGATTCAGACCTTGTTACTGCTGATTTAAATTTACAGTTATCTGCACAGTGATTTCTCATTTTACAGATAGTACAGCTGGACGTTGATCGCGCAGTTTTAACCATCGTGGATGCTTATTTGGAATTACTGTGTTCATGCTTGAATGAGGTCGCTTTTTGCGGATGAAAGATGCAACCGAAATGAACCCCAGGATTCCCCAATTCTGATGAAGGATGCTCGGTGTTAATATTGTTTTTAAAATGCGTGGTGCCAGCAGGGCTAACGCCACTATCTTCAACCAACATCATTGGTATTCATGGTGAATGAAGCAAAACACAAACTTGGTCACTAGTAGATAGTATATTCATAATAACTACCAGACAGCCGTGTTTATACGATTTTTTGAGGCGCTCACAGGTGACTATTCGTAGCGTCGGTTAGCACTTGACTGACTAGTGTACGGCCAGTAACCCGTATTTAAACAACATTCTGAGGTTCACAAAAATAATGATTCGGATCAATATCAAAGTTACGCTCGGAGTTTTTCCACGTATTTAGGTTAAGAATGAACTAAACAATGTTTATTTAGACATCGTTTGGTGATTGTTATATTAACGTTAACAATTATTACATTTGATATTGGTGCTAACATGTTTTGCTTGATAGCAAAATGCCCTCAGAGGGGTTTTGTTCTGTGCCAACATGTATTTCTGCCAAAAGAGCTGCTTTGTTCTCGTGCCGAGGTGTTTCGATTTCGTGCCGACAGAGGTCTTTATTCTCGTACCGATGTACTTTGCTTTCGCGCCGAAACATTTAATTGTTTAAATATAACTCTTTGTGTGTATGTGTGTATTTTTATAGAAATGGTTTCTAAAATATTCTCTAAAGAGAGAATAATCTAATCTAAACTATTGTCTGAGTCATTAAGAAAATTTATTATTGAGTAGTTTTGTGAATAAATAGAACTTCTTATTTCATTTACGGTATATGATTTACATTATTTTCAGTTTGCATGATCTTTGGCATCTTTTACACTTGTTTGGTATCACTAACACAAAATAATAGATATGGTACACTGAAGTTAGCACAAAATGTAATTTAAAAAATGTTTCACCTTTATGCTAAACAGAGCGACGTGTTTGTAATAAGAGCACACAATTTCACCGTAAGCAACATGGCTGAGGAAAATTGAAAATGAGGGCTCTATATCCAACAAAATGTTTCTCCTGTATTTGTTATTCGTCCTATTTATGATGTTTTCTATGAACTTAAGTTTAATCATGTTTGATATTTAAAATGAAAGCAAAACATGTATATATATATACAAGTATTTTTATTTGCTGGGCTTACTTTGACTCAAAGATTAGAATAAATGCCCTCTAATTATAATTCTAAGTTGTCAGTCAATTTTAGTTACTAGTTTCCAGGTAGACAGACATTAGTCTGATTTTCGTCGATGTGAAAAGCGTATCTCCTTGTGCCAGCCAACAGCGCAACCTCTCTTCTGCTCCAAAGCTTTTGCATCAAATGCTCAAACGTCTAAGGCATCAGACATGTTTTTTGTGAGAATACTGAGAGTTTATATTCAGTCAGTTAAATACTTCGGTAATTCGAATGCAGAAATACCATTTGAAGTCCAGTCTTTTTTCAACCACATTAATAGATGTGGAAGCAATATTTCTTTTTTTACTATAGAAAACAATATCCATACACACATTATTTTGGTAGCATAATTAATATTTATTTATATTTTATATTTATTTATTTTTAGTAAGACTTACAGGCTAATAAAAATTACAATATGTATATATAATCTAACATTCTTAAAAACTATTGCTGATTACAAGTCTTAACATTTAGTTATTAACTACTACTCTACACAGTAAAAAGAAAAGAAAAAATTAATAACGACTTCAATTCAATATTCAACAGTGTCGAAAAAGTATTTACCCATCATTACTTTTAAATCTGTTAACTTTAGTTGTGAATAAATCGATATCAAACTGGGCATCTAATTGATTAAATTCATTTGCACCTCGAATAAAAAAGCTATTTTGTCTATAATTAGTAGGTGCAAATGGCACACTTAACAATTGTCGCTTTCTAAAATTTTTATGCTGTGTACGGAATCCTATATTAGCTAAAAGTTCGGGACAGTCGGATGTTCCATTTGCTATGTTAATAAGTAAACAGACATCACTTACGGATCTTCTGTATTCAAGTGGCAAAAAGTGATAACGTAAGCATCGATCGTGATAGTTTTCAGAATTCTGTTTAGTCTTAAAATCTAAATATCGTAAAAATTTCTTTTGAATACTCTCCAAGCGAGATATATAAATTTGGTAAAATGAAGACCTTGTGAATACGAATCCACATTGATACTATATCGAAATTACTTCTAATTTGTACAAAAATAATATTTTGCTACCAGTATATAGCTAGCACGGTGTTGACAAGTCATTATTTCATAATAAAACTCTGCCCATATTTGTTATAACGAACCTCTACATCGAAAGATTTTATGAATATTACATGTATTATACAATATAATGAGTGGGGCGATTTCTTTTTACATTTTTTCTGGAGGAGGAGAAATGCTCTTACGCGCTAAATTGCAGGTGTATGTGGGACTCGAAAGTGTATCGAAACTAATTGAACTCAGTAAAAAACCTCCCCTAGACTCCTTTCGATCGCTGATTCCCGGGGTGCCGGGAAATGACACGAGCCAACTACCGCCACCCAAACAGCGTTGGCCTGCACTGGGTGCGGGCCTCTTCTATCAGCGTTCAGTATTTTTCTAGTAAGAACTCTATAAAATATTTATATGTATAACAAGCGTTAATCAATGGCCGCATATGGTGTGACTTGAATTCCCGTGCAATACAAAATATTCATCCAATTAATTTAATATATTTTAGAGTCCTACACTTTTAGTAGGGAACTGTATAAAAAATAGTAAAAATGAAATAAGCCATGAAACATTAGTTTTACAAGAAAAAGTCTTTCTCATAATATATATCTTTGTTATTGACTTATTATGGAGGTTCTCTTTAAATGCGGAAATTATTTGAGCCGAACAAGGTATATCTATGCAGTTGATTCTAGTGAACGAAGCTCTTATGCTATAGAGCTCAACTTTTTGATTATTATTGACACATGATATCTGACAAGTGTTAAATTATATTTTCATAACCAAACAGTCTTTTTTAAAAATTAGAGCCAATGTAGAAATTACGGTTCCATTATCGAGCCATTTCCTGTTTAATACACCCAAACTAGCAATGTACAATTATCACTGGTTTAAAATGAATGTAATTTTAAGTGTGAATATGAACCTGAGAGTATTAACAAAGCTTTGAAGAAGAATTCGGCCAAAAAATATCTTACAGCTAAATTCCTTTTATTTTTCGTTTGATTTCTAAAGTTAAAATCTTTAACAGGTTAAACAAAATTACGGTAGATTGAATTTTAAAAAATACGCGTAACATAAGGCAGGCGTAAAAACATCCAACAAAAAGGCTAATTTAATCATCATTTGCAGAAACTGCAGGTTTTATATATCGATATTTACTTTTTTAAGATATATAAGCCAGTGCACAATGTTTTATGTTCTCAGAAACATACATTGACAGTTTTAAAGAATAAAATGATTGTGTATTCATAATAGCAAAATATAATGCCTGAAGATTATACGACAAACTCGTTTTGGCCATACCAACGAAATGGGTACATACATACATACGAGTACGTATACGCATAAAGCTACCTCAACATTTTCCCAGTGATTCATTAGTATCATTAGAAGCAACAAATGGATTAGTGCTGTTAATTCATTATTAAAACTCTTTTTGGGGTTAGAGTTTCAGAGAATTATTGTTAATGTTGATGTAAGTATCTATTTTCTTGGATTTGTAAAAGTAAATAAAAAAGTAACGCAAAAGGCACGCAGTGTCACGCTCAAAATACACATCCAGGTTAAGAGGGATTTCATGTTACCGGGGCGACACGCCCTAAGGAAGGAAAATTGATATGACAGACACTACATCCCAGCTAGGTCTACAAGTTGCCTAACGAGACTTTTCTTAAGATATACCTATTTGATTATAATTATGTATATTTAAGTAAATTAGATGTCTCAGCGCACACTAACTTGAACTACTCGTAGTATCATTATAAACTTGATAAATACTAAACGAACTAAATTATAAATTCTATATACAAATATTATCTATATATCCATCCGTGCAGGGGCCGAGAAAGAATACTGACCTCTACGGCCGGGGTCGGCCTGTCGTAAAAGGCGACAAAACAACCCTAGCTAAGTGGTAGGGCCCCAAGCCCGTCTAGATAGCGACCACCTGTAGTCTTAAGTATGTCGCCATAATAACCTTGTGTTGTGTTTCGGAATTAATGACCAAGTTCCTGTACCCTTATGGGACAGCAGCTTGTTTGCGTTGCCACTGGCGTTGTAAACACCCATAGGCGACGATAACTGCTGAATTCTAAGCGGACCGTCAGGTTGTCTGCTGGCCTACAGCAATAAAAAAAATTAAGATATGACTATAAAAAATACACACGGGAGTGCAAAACTGAAAATTGTCCGATTTGTAACATAAAATGATTCAATGAAGAACCCATAAAACGGGCACAAACAATTGCTGTTATTCTTTATTATTACAGTTCAGGTGTGTTTCCATGATATATGAGCATAACGTATCGTTTTTGTGGTCCCGGCCATGTTTTCCAAATATTTAGGAGCCCGATACCTTATTCATATATACCTATACAATACACTGTTTTGTGTTGTGGAAATATCTTAATTGAATTTAGTGCTAATGTCATCTTCGGCCGATACCCAGTCATCAGAATGGACAACTGAATAGAGGAGCGCGCTGCTTATTGACAGAAATCACACCCCGCAAGTGAGCATGAAATCATTTAAGAGGAACTGGAGAATCTGAATACCATACAAGATCACCGTCTGCCACGGCATCTAATTTACACAGATAGCAAATCGGATATAGGCTGTGCCTATGCATACTGGCTTAATTCAGGATGAGGTCGAGGTGCAGTCTAGGAAAATAAAACTGGGACCATTCTGTACGGTGTTTCAGGTGGAGCTGCTTGTAATGTATAAAGCCACAGAGCCAGAGATCTTTAGCAGCAACTTGCGAGAAGTCGCCGTGCTGAGTGACTCCAAGTCTTCGTTGGATTTGATCTAACGCGCTCCATCCCCAGGTAGCAAGGGCTCGCTGCCTATATTCGCAGGAACATTATGGAATGGAAGGGGCAGGTTGCAAACCCGACTGTTTTGGGTCCGGACTCAAGTCTTCCGTCCTACCAGGCCAACTAACTCGTCAGCTCGTTCATTAATACGAGCTGACGAGTTAGTTGGCCTGGTAGGACAGACAGACATTGATCCAGATTATGTTTTGATGGGTCACGGCGGTTTTGCGGTATGTATATATATATATATATATATATATATATATATATATATATATATATATATATATATATATATATATATATATATATATATATATATATATATATATATATATATATACATAGATTCTTATGACATAGATTCTTATGACATTAAAGTTTATTCAAAATGACCTCCGTGATTTTGAATACAGGCCTTCAAACTGCGCGGCCAGTCGTCTATCGCAGCACGAACGAGGTCCATGTCAATATCGGCGGCTGCCTTAATCAAGGATGTCTTGAGTGACTCCAAATTGGGATGAGGCTTTGAGCACGCCTTTTCCTCCAAGTGTTGCCATATCTTGTAATCTAACGGATTCAAATCTGGACTGGAGGAGGGCCAGTCTTCGTGCCGGATGAAGTCGATTTCACGCGCCGCCAGCCAGTCTTGTGTGCTCTTCGCTCTATGAGCTGGCGCCGAATCTTGTTGGAATACCCAGTGCCTGTTATTGAACATGGTATGAGAAACAGGTTCCACAAGGTTCGTCAGGACTGTATTTTGATACACAACAGCATTCGTTTTTACACCTTTCTCACAAAAATGTACCTCTGTTAAGCCCCAATAAGAAACTCCCAACCATACCATGAGCGAGGATGGAAAATGACCTCGTTGGACACGCGGAATACGGTTGCTCGCTTCTGCACTACTGTGTGCGTACACCTTATCATTTTGTTTGTTGTAGCTCTCTTCTACGGTAAACATTTTTTCATCCGAAAAAAGAATTTCCCGATATTTTTTTCCCGCGTACCGCTTCAACAAAGCGCGGCATCTCTTCAGTCTCAGGTCCATTAGACGAGCATTCAAACGATGTCCTGTTTTTCTTCGATATGCCCGAAGCCCTAAGTCTTCATTTAACACCCTTTTCACCGTGGTTCTGCTTAACCCCATCTGAAGGGCCAACAGTTTCTGCTTACGTTTGGGATTTCTTTGAATTCGTGCCTTCACAGCTTTTATCACTGCTGGAGTCCTAACAGACCGATGGCGACCACTTCTTGACCTGTCATCTACACTAGAGTCTTCATTGTATCGTTTGATGGTACGATAAACGAATCTTTTGGTAATATTCAAATTTTTCAGTATGTTAAAAATTTGAATTGGCGCGTAACCGCAACGATGCAACGCAATAACTGCAACACGGTCTTCTTTAAGCGTCCACTCCATATTTAAAAATGAGTAAAATTCTAAAAGTTATACATTTTTATTTTCATGAACAATTCGAAATTCTAATTCAATAAACTTTTTTGTGGCCAGCATTCTAAAAGAAAAGTTTTTACTGTGTGACAATACTTATGACCTGACTAGGTATATATATATATATATATATATATATATATATATATATATATATATATATATATATATATATATATATATATATATATATATATATATATATATATATATAGTTCTGCGTGTCCATATGATGATGTCAGCGAGGAGTCCGTACAGTACTTTTGTTAGAATATCCTTTGCATAATCGTCTCTGGTATGAACTGGATGCCACTACCGGTATTCATCTCACAGAGACCACTATTACTGAGCTTATTGCCAATAATAAGGCCATACCGTACCTGGACCTGTACAATGCCGAGGTGGCAACATATGCTATGTAGAGAAATAAGACCCGCTGATCGATATCAAAATATGATATACCAACATATACATATATCTATGATAGAGAAGACAGTCCGAGGATGGAATATACGCCATCTTCACTTTAGAAAATAAGTCATCTTCATTACCTTGACGGTGAACTTGAACAGTTGATGGTTCTACACTGAATACAGCGGCTAAATAGTCAACCGCTTACGATCACAATAAACATTTAAGCGGGCGCATATAAAAATAAAAGTGGTATGTAACTGAGCGATTAACCGTCTCGCTGTTAACCGCTAGTGAGTGGTGGACTTAGTTCCATTCTATATTATGTTAGGATTCGTGGCCCTCTGTTCTCTACCAAAAAGTAACAGTTATTCATAAGATTTATTAATTGTTATATGCGTAGATGAATCCTTCATCTGTATTTAAAAAAATATTATCAATAGTTATTCAATGCAAAATTTATTAGGAAATTTGGATAGTCAAATCATTCTTGCTTAATTGCTTTAAGCGATATTACATTGTTCAGTATAGTTACTATAGTTTATTTAGTTTTATTTTCCCTAGGTGATAAGTTGTCAAGCAATAAAGATTTATCTACCTATCTTTTCTTTTGTCTCGGGGAAAAATCCTCTCTTGACTGGTTCCCCCGGCCCGGGGGGACCGAGGGTTATGTGGGTCTCCGGGAAAGATGTTCGGCCATCCGACTACTCACTAAAAAACTCCGCTGTTCTCCTATCGCCTACGCCCGGGCCTACGGATATGTGGCCTGCCGATCTCGTGGCCCGGGCCGGCGCCGGCCCGCCCTTTATCTTAAGGTGGGCGCTAAGGTGTTGGCGCCAGAGGGTCAGGGTTTCATCTCCCCGGCGTTCTCCTGTATTGACTCTAGGAGTAGAGGGGGGTCGACTCTACAACGACTCTACTGTCAACGACTCTAGGAGGTCGTTGCTTGCCCTCCGGAGCCGATGACGTGGCCTACGTTGGCGGGAGGGGAGTGTGGTGGTCGACTAACGCTCCCGCTCCGCCGCCTCCTTTGCGAACATGACTGCCTCGCAAAAGGAGGTGACGGCCGTCCATGCAGGATCATCCCCGACCATGGACAGTACCAGGCCCGGGAGCGACAGGTCCGCGTTGATTTGGGCGACGAGGGCGCGGCGCTCCTCGCGCCACGCAGGGCACACGGCGACAGTGTGGTCCACCGTGTCCTCCTCGTCGCTTGCGCCACAATGGTGGCACCCCGACGTCATCTCCCGCCCTATGCGACACAGGTACCTCCCGAAGCAACCGTGTCCCGAGAGGACCTGCGTCAGGCGGAAGGTCAGGGTGCCGTGGCGCCTTTCCACCCATTCGGCCGGGACGGGCCCCACCGCTTCGATGGTAGCAAGGCCCACGCTGGGGTGCGCGAGGCGCTCCTTCCACTCCACCATAAGCACCTCGTCATGCAATACCGCCCGCTTTACCTCCACTTCGCGAGGCGCGGTCCGAGAGCCACGCTCGGTCGCGTCCCGTTATCTATCTATGTTGATCACTTTTAACCATTACGATCTTGGTGTCCAGGGAATGGAATATATCTCGGTATATTTTAATTTTTATACTTAGCGTCAAAGACTTCTTGATGCAGGACACAAAATTTAAATAAGCAATTCAGGCTGTTAGTTATTTTAAAAACAAAATAATGAACTGAATGATACGGATTTGAGCAAACTACTTGAATATTTACGAGGGAGGCTTAAGAGTAGCTACAACATCACGACTTTAAAAGCAGGGCGCACAAAGCGTGCGTACGTCGCCGTAAGGCGGATTACGTCGGACTATGACACCGGTTTTTATGGCATCTTGCTTATTGCCTTTCGAGCTATGACATCCCCCACTTTTTCACCTTCTGATAATAAAGTAAAAGTGTTGTCACGCAGAACATTATATGCAGCCGTTGCTTACGCATTATTTCATCGCATTTATTGTATTGTTATAGATTTCAGGCCACACCTTAGTCTCGTTACCTGATTCACAAAATGAAGACCAGATCACACACACCAGATCAGATTAGAACCTACTTACAGATTAAATATGTAAATGTGTCGTGAAAAATAGAAGGAATAGGAGTGAGGAGCAGCAGAATACTTGTGTTATGGGTAATTGATATACTGCTTCTATATTTTTATTTTGTATAGAAACGCATACTAAAGATGAACGCCCAGATTCGAGTCGGAAATCCAACTCTTGACCCCCACAGGGGTTCGGACATGCGAGTTGTTGCACCAAGAAAAACGTCAAAGAGTAATAAACGACTAGTTACTTTTTATACACACTAGGAAGCACCGAGCCTGTGATCATTTCCGACCACATATGGCCACATTACATTAATATCAGTGCATAACATTATATTGTTAATGGTAATGGTGTAGTGATTGCATAGGGAGGCCTTCCGTCAGGCGGAAGAGCGTGATGTATAGCGCGAAATCCGATTAATTTACGAAGCCTGTTAGTGGGACAATAGTATTTAAACACATTCCCGTGTCAGCCATCTCTTCCGTCGCCTTGAATCATTTTGCAATTAGTCGAACCGACTTGTAAGCCTCCAAGGGTGATAATTGAAAACTGTATACCATAAAATATTTTGAGCGAACTTTCACGCACCTGTTATTACGGTAATGTACAAAGATAGAACGTTATTGTTCTCAGAATGGAGTGCTAAATGTAAAATTAATTTTTAGGTACTGCTTGGATTATTTGCTTTTTAAGCAGGCAGGTATGAAATACGGATTTTGCTAGTAATGTTTTTAAAGGGCTGAATTACATTCTCTTCTATTTGCCCTCTGCCAAACTCGAATGTATGTTGTCTATACTTACTATTATAAAGAGGAAAGATTTGATTGTTTGTTTGTTTGCATTGAATAGGCTCCGAAACTACTGACCCGATTTAAAAAATTCTTTCAATTTTGAGAAGCTACACTATCCCTGGGTGACATAGGCTATATATTATATTTTCAAAAAATTAGGGATCCTTACTAATACTCCAATAATGTAACCCAAGGTGTAAAAAAATTACCTAAAATATTATTTAAATCGCGTGCGTTGCGAAAACTATTGATGATAGAATAAAATAATGTAATACAACTTTGTAGAACACATCATTATTTACAAAAAGTGTCGCGACAGCATATGTCTAACTATTATAGTTATGCCACAGTAAGTGTTCTTTTATTTTAAAAATTTAATTGAAATGCCGCCCCTAGAAAAGGCTTTTTATTTGTATCTTGGTATTAATCCTTATCAAAATAAATTACTCCATATTCAAAACTGCTTCAATACCTTTATATAACTTTTTGAATTATTCAATTCGGATATTCCATTCGAAATATATCACGAGTTTAAAAATTTAAATATTAGAAAAATGTTGCGTGGTAGCCGCTCACCCTGTTCGGCTAGCTAGGCAGCACCTTATGCAATGTAGGCGTGCGTCACTGGGGTTTTTACAAAAATTAGAAAAAAAAAAAACTTATTAAAAATAACGAAAAATATATAAAAAATAATAACAAAAAAATCATTAAAATAAAAGTTCATAGAAATAATAATATTCAAACTTTCTTTATAATTTTATTTTTTCAGTAGTCTGACGCAAATAGAAGGGTTTATGTGTGTGTATATTATAATTTTAAATATTGAAATTTTTGTTAAATACCCGTGCGAAGCTGGAGCGGGCCGCTAGTTAGTAATAATTTTATTCCTGCAATGGGCGACAACCTATATATAAAAAGAAGATTATCCAAAAGCTCTCAAACTTAATAATTTACAAAAGTTAAGGGCGTCAATCATAAATCAGCATCCAATATTAAAGATATATAAGTAGTACGTATTACAATGCAGGAAAAACGAATTTACTATTTAGAAGCCCTCGTGGCGTAGTTGTCGAATGTGAATTGTGCACGGACCCCGTAAAAGTCGGCGACCCGGCAAAAGTGCCACCCTGCACATCCAAACCGACACTCGGATGCTGTTTACTCAAGAAGAAATCAATAAAAGTATCACTTAAGGATACATTGACAACGATATTTCCTGTCTTACTTTCAATGTGAAACGTGAAAAATAATTTAAAAAAAAGGATGACAGATTTTCCCCAAAGAGGGGTTAGCGTCAGGCAGGCGGCCGGTTAAAAAAACTAAGCCACAACTATTACAACATGTAACATGTTGTGCCGACCCCAATAAGGATAAGGGCAGAAGGAAGAAGAAGAAGTAGTACGTATTTATACCGTATATTACGAATTTATTTTTGGTAAGCAATAAAAAACATCATACTATTCTATTATACATTTTTATCGTTCAATATTACAAGTTCTTATTGGCTAACTTATTGAAGAGACGGCCCAATTTTGATCTTATTCGTGTCCCGATAAAAGGGATCCGACAATCGTGGAAGGTCGTAAAACACTGATTAGTGGAACAACGGAAGTTATGTGATAAATAGTTTGTGATTACGTTCGATTCCAAGGTGTCTAGCTTTTCGCTAATTGGTGAGCTTAATAATAATAGTTATGTTCATTATAAGATACATGTATATTGTGAATATTGGAACTTATATATAGTGGGATTTAGACTTGGATATTTACGAGATATGTCTAAAATGTCAAGTCACTCTTCTTACTAGTATTTACTTAACTAAGTAAATACTAACAGAGCTATAATAGATCAGGTTAGATGAATATGTTATGGATAAAAACCAATGTCAGGATATCCGAAACTGCCAATGGTCGCAAAACCGACGAACGATACGCTATAGAGTAGATGGACTGAATATGTTTAATATTTTGATAACTGTAAAGCCGGCAGACCGACAATACTCTGGTAATCGATGCTTGGATCGGGAAGCGTTTAAAAAACTTCAAGTAATTTAAGCTCTAACATCGCTCGACTGATGAACATAGAATAAATATTAAATTTGATTAGACTAAATACTTTCTTCTTTAGGCTATTTTCTTATACTAATAATTTAGGAAGGTAGCTTATTATTATTTTAATATATTTCCTTTTTTTTTGCGGATATTTTAAGGATTTTTGCGTATAGTCGTATAATAATTTTACCAGACAGAATTTGTGTAACATTGAAAATATATTTAGATATCTATATTTTTTTAGAAGTATGATTATACATATATTATTCATTCTAGTATTATTGGTTTTGAAGTACAAAGAATAAAAATTACATACATTACAACTATGTTGAATTTATAAATAAATAGTAGTCGCCCAGTGATCGAAATTCAACCATGATTCATTTAATCTTTAAGTTTGCACTTTGAAGTTATTTTGTCAAATGCTCTATAATCAAAGGTTTCATCATGGCTACTCTGTTAATTTGCAATTTTTCTACATCAGTTTGAAACTTCAAAATGTTTTGCATTGCTAAATCTATTTTGTATTCATATATTCACATTTTTTAACACTATTCTCACAAATAGGCAAGTGTAAATCAATTCAGACTACTAATACAAATTATTCTTTTAAATCAGTTTGAACAGCATTTTTTTATTGCTGTAGAACAGCAGACAGGCTGACGGCCCGCTTAGAATTTAGCAGTTACCGTCGCCTATGGGTGTTTGCAACGCCAGTGTCATCGCGAACACTCTGCTGTGCCATAAGAGTACAGGAACTTGAAGCATTACTGTAAAACCGCAAAACGTTTTGCATTTTAAATCAAATCAAAATTATTTATCTATACTACTATTATAAAGAGGAAAGATTTGATTGTTTGTTTGTTTGTTTGTTTGTTTGTTTGTTTGTTTGCTTTGAATAGGCTCCGAAACTACTGACCCGATTTAAAAAATTATTTCATTGTTGGGAAGCTACACTATCCCCGGGTGACATAGGCTATATTATATTTTCAAAAAAATTAGGGATCCTTACTAAAACTCCAATAATGTAACCCAAAGTGTAAAAAAATTACCTAAAATATTATTTAAATCGCGTGCGTTGCGAAAACTATTGATGATATAATAAAATAATGTACTACAACTTTGCAGAACACATCATTATCTACAAAAAGTGTCGCGACAGCATATATCTAACTATTATAGTTATGCCACAATAAGTGTTTTTTTATTTTAAAAATTTAATTGAAATGCCGGCCCTAGAAAAGGCTCTTTATTTGGATCTTAATATTAATCCTTATCAAAATAAATTACTTCATATTCAAAACGGCTTCACTACCTTCATATAACTTTTTGATTTATTCAATTCGGATATTCCATTCGAAAGATATCACGAGTTTAAAAATGTAAGTATTAGAAAAATGTTGCGTGGTAGCCGCTCACCCTGTTCGGCTAGCTAGACAGCACCTTATGCAATGTAGGCGTGCGTCACTGGGGTTTTTACAAAAATTAGAATACTTATTAAAAAATAACGAAAAATAAATAAAAAGTAATAACAAAAAAATCGTTAAAATAAAAGCTCATAGAAATAATAATATTCAAATTTTCTTTATAATTTTATTTTTTTAGTAACCTGACGCAAATAGAAGGGTTTGCCCTCAGGGGCGCTCCTCTGTCCGAGGAGTGCACGGGTGTGCGTACCCGAGGTGCCCGAGCATCCGTCGCTTCACTCCCCTCTCCGTTCGAGGCGACAGAGTCCTCCTACCTTTGTTTCCGTCTACCTCTTACACCCTTTCCAACTTAGCTCTCTGTTCGTGGCGTGGTCCCCGGTGGGATGGTTGCGAATACTGATTGGGGTCCCGGGTTCTACCCTGGGACCTGATTTGGTAGTCGAAACCATTCCTATTTCGACTGCGCCTGCACAGAGAGTGTTCCCGGGGCGGGAATAGCATCCTCGCTGTCGGTTGGTCTTGCTGGGCCGGCTACGACGTCAGGCGACTCTGCTTTTTCTGGAGTGTCGTCTGGTAGTCGTACCCACGCCTGACTAGCACGCGACGGGGATGTGAGTCCCGTCCGGAATTGGCCGCGGACCTGTCGCTCCCGGCCCTGGTTCTGTCCATGGTCGGGGGCGATCCTGGATGGACGGCCGCCGCCTCCTTTTGCGAGGCAGTAGTGTCTGCAAGAGAGGCGGCGGAACGGGAGCGAGAGTCCGCCAGCGCACTCCCCTCCCGCCAACGTAGGCCGAGTCGTCGGCGCCGGAGGGCGGGCAACGATCTCCGGCCGCCGTAGAAAGCGGCCGCGGGCGGCCCCTCGGGGGAGGATCCGCCGCCCGCACTATTGCCGCGAGGGAGAAGGCCGCGTGCTGTTCCGCAGCCCTCCTCAACTCCTAGAGTTGTTACAAGAGAGCGCCGGGGGGACGAAACCCTGACCCCTTGGCGCCAGCACTTTAGAAGGGGCCCGCTTTAAGACAAAGCGTGGGCCGGCGCCGGCCCGGGCCACGAGATCGGCAGGCCATATATCCGTGGGCCCGGGCGTAGGCGATAGGAGAACAGCGGGGTTTTTTAGTGGGTAGTCGGATGGTCGAACATCTTTTCCGGAGTCCCTTATATCCCTCGATCCCCCCGGGCCGGGGGAACCCGTCAAGAGAGGTTTTTCCCCGAGACCGAAAAAAATAGAAGGGTTTAATTTTTAATTTTTTGTTAAATACCCGTGCGAAGCTGGGACGGGCTGCTAGTTTCATTATAAAATCTTACAGATCACTTATTGAATGTCAAAATCTACTACTGTTTCTAATACAAAACTCTGGCTGGCTAGAGGAGAAACGGCGAAATAAACTCCCTAGCGAATGTTTTATTTTAGTCTTATTTAATAATATTTGTCTTTTATTGTGTACAACTTTAATTACAATATGAGTTGGTATTATACATAATGAGTTTTTGTATCTGGGTTCAAAGTTTACAAGAGATGTAAAGTGTGAGAGTGATATTAAAAGAAGAGTGAATGCAGGAAACATGGTGAATGGAGCTTTGCACTCCTTTATGAACAGTCGGAAGGTGTCTAACAAGGCTCGTCTGGCTGTGCATGAGGGGGTGTTGGTTCCGACACTCATGTATGGAAGTGAAAGTTGGGTATGGCAGAAGAAACATGAAAGCAGAATAAATGCAGTTGAGATGAGAGCGTTAAGAAGTATGATAGAAGTTAAACTGAGTGACAGGATAAGAAATAGTGAGATAAGGAAACGTTGTGGTCTGAAAGAAGATGTAGTGACAAAAATTGAGAAAGGTATGCTGAGATGGTTTGGCCATGTTAAGAGAATGAATGAAGAACGATTGACGAAAAAAGTGTATAAGGCGGACGTTTCGAGACCAGATCAGGGACGTCTTGAAAAAAGGCCAGGTCAAGAGTACCCTAAACCGAAAGGCATGTATGAAGGGAATAATGAAAGTGGACGCAGCGAAACAAGTATGTAAGGATCGTAGCAAGTGGAAAGAAGTGGTCTCTGCCTACCCCTACGGGAAAGAGGCGTGATTATATGTATGTATGTATGTTTAATTACAAAATGAACATATTGGCAATATAATTGTTTTTATTCCCAGTCTATGTATCATCAATATAATACGTAATGGTGTATTCTTTCCCACACAGACGTTGATTAATAGCTTTTTTAAACCCGTTCGTAGCCATATATTCACATTTTTTAATACTATTCTTACAAATAGGCAAGAAAAAAAAAATTAATTAAATTTATAAATTCAGATTACTAATACATAATTTTCTTTGGGTATTGGATATTGGTTTTAGTATATGACTCCAATGCTTATAATTTTCTTTATGCTTAAGCAAGATGTATTTCATAAATTATAAATAGGAGATTCATTTTTCGTAATTGTTAATTTTGACATAAAATAAGACCGAAGAGAAAAAGATCAGTAAAGCTTATAGACAACTTCTTTTTTTATTTCTGTAGGACAGCAGACAGGCTGACGGCCCGCTTGGAATTCAGCAGTTACCGTCGCCTATGGCTGTTTGCCACGCCAGTGGCATCGCGAACACGCTGCTGTCCCGTAAGGGTGCAGGAACTTGAGTCACTAATATCGGAACACAATACAAAGTTATTATGGCGGTATACTTAAGACCAAAGGTGGTCGCCATCCAGATGAGCTTAAGGCCCTACCACGTAGCTAGGGTGGGTTGTTTTGTCGCCTTTTACGACAGGCCGACCCTGGCCGCAGAGGTCAATATTCTTTCTCCGCCCCTGCACGGATAAAAGTTAATGTTAATAATTTATTAAATATATATATCCTTTATATATTTTATTATTTATTTATTAACTATTAACATATTTTCTAATGTATATATTATGACTAAATATTTCATTGTTATAAAATTAACTAACAATTTGACCAAAGATTTTATCTATGAACAAAAGAGTAAGTAAGGTATGTATGTGTTTGTTGTGTATCATTCGTTAAGTAATGTTTATTTTAATTAATTTAATATATTGCTAATGTATTTTATGCAAAGAAATAGCTTTCTGCACTTCTCTTTCGTATAAACTTTAACTGTGCCAAATTCTATACTTCTCCGTCTGCGCAATTTTCGTAAAAAGGAGTACAAAGTTTTCGCTTCACGTATTAATATATATAAATACCTTTCTAATAACATTTGGTTTACATTAACATTGTATTGTGCAAAGTAAAATAATATACTCGTCATTTATTTAGCCTATTTAGCCATGTGGTTAACAAAGAGAAAGGCCGTACTTATAAAAGCCGTAATATAACAATATAAGATTTTTGTTCTTTGGAACAGACGAGACTGTACAAGTAAAATTAGCCTACATCTATTCATTCATTTCAAGTTAGGGGCACAACAAGTTAGTAATTTAAGTGCAGATATTTCATACGAAGTAAAAACTTCAAATGCCAGATAAAAAAGCCAGGATGAAACGAAGAAGTCTATTAAGTTCTCTTTTTAGACAATGCACAGTTTATTGATGTCAATTGGGGTATGCTTATGTAAGCATACCCCAATGTAATCAGAGAAAGAGAACTTGCTACTTCATTCAAGTGTTGAAGGTTGTATTTGCGAGTGATTGAAATGGGATTGCATTGGGCTGCGGCTGTGGCCAGTGCGAAGTGATTACCCTAATTGTACTTGGCACGACTGTCGTACGAAGGCAAAGTTCGTACGGACTAACATTATGTGGACATTAACTATTTATAGGCATCAAATTGCGTCCCAGATGGTTGGAAGCATAATATAATCGATAAAGTTATAAATAATCAAATTATTAGTTAATAACAAACCCTTGGACCGAAAACCCGTTTATCAGTATTAACCTACAATTTCAGGAGCTTTGACGAGATGATTAATTATTATATCTATTATTGCACTTAATTGATTACCTGCGTAACTCAACGACTAACGCATGTTGGATGGTTGCGGAGTTCACGGGTTTGAGTCCCGTCTCGATTCTGATTGTATATATATAATACGAACTATGTAAAAACAATTCGTTATCTAGTACCGATAACACAAGCGCTCTGCTGCTGTTTGCACTAATTACGGATTTAAACATGTATTTAAAATCAATAAAAAAAATTTTTTATCAAACGTTATTATTAAAATAAACTTTTGTTGTAAGAGTTAGGATAAACACGATAATATTTATTTAAATAAAGAAATAATAATAATAGATTGTTTCTATATTGACAACTCTCCAAAGTTCTGACAACCCGGCTGGTTCAGTATCTACGTACATTTTTACGTTGACGTTGATGGGTTTTTAATCCCCATGGCATCGAAATATTTATATAACCTCCAATTTCCTCTGGTCTATGTATGTTATGTGTCCGTCAATTGTTTGCTCATGAAAAAGCCCTACGATACAAATGTTTAATTCACATACGAGACTCGTACTCCAAAGAGAAAACAATTCGATGGTATCATGTTGGAGGTAAAATAGTAAATAGATTTTCTAATAAAGTTACTTTGAGATGCTCCGATAAAGCGATAACATGATTCTTGTTCCAAAATATAGTGAATCCAATTCGATGAACTAGCAAACAAAGCATTGTACAGGCCACCTAAATGAATTAGTAACAAAGCAGAACCAAAGCGTTTTCCTAACACTATTGTTCACAAAAGCTGAACTTATATTTTTGTTTTAAAATACTTTAACATGATCCGTTGAATGTTCAAAAAATTCTTTTTAGAGGTCTATTCGCTTTAGTGTTACTAAAAGCTAAGTCTGTGACATACGAAGACATACTTGGCTGCAAGGATGTAACTTCATAATTATACGGTGTTAAAAAACTTGCATTATTAACTTTTCAGACAGAAAAGGTATGTGACGCTTGTGACGTGATGTTACATTTAAATATAATTTGCCGCGCTCGTTGTTATTGTGACAAAATCGAACGTTTTGTAGATTGACGGAGCTGCGCGTGACTTCATCTAAATTTAGTCCGAGCACCCTCGTGCTTGCAACCACGTTCATTGTAGCACTCGGGAGCACCACTAAGTCTCGTTGCAATCTTTTTTAAACGTATCCAATACTCTCTTAATTCTATAACATAGTTTTCTTTACCAATTTATAAATTTACGTTTCGGAACCCACATTTTGGGTTCTTTGTTTAGGTTACAAAGTTCCCTTATATGATTTGGAAGTTCGAGTGATGGCCACCTTTATGCATTCGAACTTATACGCTATTGAACGACATGCACACCGACTTGCGACTCATCGGTTCGACTCCTACCGTCGTCTGGTCTTTTACTATAACTGCAACGCCAGGGAAGCACCACACCAAGAAGAGAACGCAACCAGGGCTTTGAACCATACCTTAATAAGGAGCACGTACCTTAATAACCCATCACGATATGGTAATTTTATTTTAACTACGCAACAAAATTAATAATCACAATATTGTATGTTTAATTTCTTAATAGTCCATACCATAAGTTATATTTAATTTAAGATCAATTAAGAAAAATTTGAAAAAGCTCAAAGTTTATAGCGAAAGTCCGGGTATCTATGCATATCATTTTAATTTCACGAACAAACTTCAGAAATACGCTTTACAGAGAATATTTATTCAAAATTATACAACGGTGGTGGTACATAAACGTTATGTAAATTATACGGAATCTGACTATCCATCATTCAGCAGAGGTGGTTTGGCTAATTACCGTGTCGGCACGGTAAAAGCGTTTATGTCTAAAACTACCGAAATTGATGCGAGATGAGATGAATAACCGAACATCAATCAATGTTTCATTCTGATGTCTATGAGGCCTTTAAAATTACCACATCGTGTGGAAGCCGAGATATCATGCATGGTATCATATTTTCCACTTACACTATTATATGAAAATTATTTTTAATTATAACAATTACTAGTCTCTTGGAAAATATCGTAATTTATCAAAAAAGTCATTGACAAGAATTATGAATGAAAAAAAAAGATTACAAGCTTTATTTTAGTCACAAAAGAAAATATTAACAATATTTTTAGAAATATTATGTAACAGGAAATGTTATATTTAATGAGATGTGGGTATAATTATATAAAAATCATTCCACACAATTATTTATTTATCGAATTCCTCATTATAATCTACGTATAAAGCTGCTTAATACAATGTAAGGTGCTGTTTGTTTAACCATATGAATTATTGTTAAATTTTTCATTCAAAATAAGATAAGAACCAACAACTACCGACAGTGTATAACTAACTATAATTTCAAATAATAAAAATAAAATAATATAGCTGTATGCTTTCAGCCAACGAGGAGAAAGGGCTAACTTATATCTTTCGTAGTAAATAGTTACAGGCGGCAAATGTATTGCTTCCTGCTAGTTCAGCGACAGTAAAGAAAATATTTGGTTAAGAAGGGGATATTCGTTTCGTTTCAATACTAAATAGCTTCTTATGGATGGAATAATCACAAGAAAAAGAATCAAATGATAACTTTAAATGTCTTTTGTATTTATGAAATAAAACTTACAATCATAAAATACGTAAGCTAAAATGAAGTAGTATAACAATGTATTCGATTTGACTACATATAAATTGATATAACAATGCGCTTAATGATTCGACAAACAATCGTCCTCGGAGAGCAGAAACAGGCTTTGCTGATTGCAAATTGTGCTTACTGTCGAAATATAAATTGCAAGCGAATTTTCTTCTAAGTTGATTTGCGAAAGATGAATTGACCTTAAGGTGATTACTCGTTGGAAGTTTAAGGGTTTCTTTATCTGAATTTATGGAAAGTAAAATTGGTTAGATGCTTAAGTTTTGTGAAGCTAGTTTTATAGCTACATTTTATAAAAAATATCGAATTTTAGAGCTTCAGGAGTCAAATTTGGAACATCTCAGTGGCAGTAACCTCTCTAATCGCAGAACCTCTTTAACCTGGTATAAACAAGAGAGGCTACAGTCCCGTCCCCGTGGCGTAGAGTGGAATCGCCGTGGCATACTCTTGGTTATCAATACAGTTTATCAAAAATTAAACAAAATCAATATTTAATAAGAAGTATCATCATCTAAGCGCATTATGCATTTCAGAGTGTCTCCTTCTTCACCAAGAACACATACAAAAAGGTAATGTGATAGTTCATATTCTTATTTCTGGCCGATCCACTCGGCCATTGTTGATAATACTTAAAATTCATTTACAATTCATACAATTCAACATCAATGATTGAATTTTCACATATATCTGTATTTTTATCCGTGCAGGGGCGGAGAAAGAATACTAACCTCTGTGGCCGAGGTCGGCCTGTCGTAAAAGGCGACAAAACAACCCACCCTAGCTACGTGGTAGGGCCTCAAGCCCGTTTGGATGGCGACCACCTTTGGTCTTAAGTATGCCGCCATAATAACCTTGTGTTGTGTTCCGGCATTAGTGGCCCAAGTTCCTGTACCCTTATGGGACAGCAGCGTGTTCGCGATGCCACTGGCGTTACATACACCTATAGGCGACGGTAACTGCTAAATCCTAAGCGGGACGTCAGCCTGTCTGCTATTCTACAGCAATTAAAAAATATATATATGAATATCTTACAAATTAGTCCTAAAATGTATTATGTATTTGTGCGTTTGTGAATAAATCTAACTCTAAGCACTGTACCAAAAATAAGTTGATCGTGGCCTGGTATAACCCACAGAGAAATATTACTAAATTCATAAAAAAAGGAGGCGCGGACCGTAATTATTTACGGATTTATTTTCATATAGAATTTGGTCGATTAAAACATTTCTGGTAATGCAGTGTGAATGAGTTGAAATGCAGAAGTAGTATCGTGTAGACCTTTAATATTCATGAGCTCCGGCTTTCAACTAAGTATTTGTTTCAGTGGGTTTAATACTTCAAAAGAAAACTCTGTAATATTAAGACATTAGCAAAGGGCAATGCCCCTCAACTGTAATTTCGCACTAATTATTAAAAACCCGAAATATGTTAATTTATATAAATATTCCAATTTAATATAACTTACATAAATTATCATAATTTAAATGAATATGTACAGTTAATGTATGGAACTTCATAGTAATCCTTTACATTTTAATGGTGTCATCTCATGATGAGTAGCCACATAATAGAAAGAAGAATGAAGAAATATTTTTATTGGTAAAGAAATACAAATATATACAAAAACAATAATTGGGAAAAATAATTATACATCAAAGATAGACAAGTAATGTCTTTCCATCATTGTGAATATCTGCCACTTATTTATTCAATAAGGTCCCACACTCAGCATTATGCCGAGTCGAAATCGATAAAAATCGACTCAACGCTGGTTTCCAGTGCGAACCTTAACATAAATCATAGTCGAACTTATACATACTGTAATGTTAATATATAATATTGTCCAATGACTCAAAATAAAAATTTTATTAAACTGTTTTTGAAGTGAAAACTTCTTTAGCAGCGTTGTGCACTATTTTGTAATGGGTAAAATTTTTTAACTCGCGTCAGGTCACGTTTCCTGATCGTAAGAATTCGTAAGACGTAAAACTGAGTTTTGCTCCAGTAATACCAACCTTGTTAATAATGCCTTGAGGTTTATTTTATAATATTAATTTTAAATGATTGCATTGCATTACTTATACATATCTATTCGAATTGCGACTTTATTACAATGAAATACAGTTGAGTTTTTTTGTAGTGATAACTTCTTTAGGCGCATTGAGAACTTTTTGGGTGAACAATTTTTGATTTGTGAGAAGTGTTAATGACTAATTTAAACTTTAATCCTTGATCATAAACCGAAAATAATAATCTAATAGCTCGACAATTCACAAGTCACTTAGTTTTAACTTCTATCGGCAGTCCCCAAAGACTGCCCCGCATGTTTTTTTTTCATTTCTTTTTTTTAATATAGTGTAGTTTTAAAAATTAATTTAGTTAATTTTCTTGTGTAAATATAATAAACATTAATTAATTATTTTTGATATTTGACAAATAGCAATAATGTCTCCTATTCCAAATAAATCAAATATTTTTTTTCATTTCTTGTCAGTACATTCGCATTATAAAAACATACTATAATAATAAACAATATATAGCATTTATTATATAGGTCAAATATGTAAATAAATTATGGTGAACATATTTGACTTTATGATTAAAAATACATTCAAATTATCCATTAAGAAAAAACATGTATATATAGTAGTATGTACTGATACCTAATATAAATAAAAGCCTTATATTCCTTAACATGAAGTATCTTTCAAGTATTGCGAAAATGTAATTAAGTAAATATTAATAATCAGAAAACTTATTATACTATATATTGTCGAGTATAGCTAAAGCTTCAACTTCAATGTGCTTTTAGCGACAATGCCTGTACATGTCGCTTTCTTATCTTCTAGAAGATACAAAAACGCTGAAACAGTAGTGATAGCATTATGGTTTTACAAGGGCTACTATTTGACCCCTTATTCCAAAAGAATAAACTGAAGAGTAAACCGATAACAGACAATATTTAGTTGCCTTTGCATATATTTTATCTAGAGAGGAGATCGAGATAGCCCTATTCTTTTCATAGTCCTATTCTATACTTAGTCAAAAATATTTTATTACTAGCGGCCCGTCCCGGCTTCGCACGGGTATTTAACAAAAAATTAAAAATTAAACCCTGCTATTTTTTTTCGGTCTCGGGGAAAAACCTCTCTTGACGGGTTCCCCCGGCCCGGGGGGACCAAGGGATATATAAGGGACTCCGGAAAAGATGTTCGACCATCCGACTACCCACTAAAAAACTCCGCTGTTCTCCTATCCCCTACGCCCGGGCCCACGGATATATGGCCTGCCGATCTCGTGGCCCGGGCCGGCGCCGGCCCACGCTTTGTCTTAAAGCGGGCCCCTCCTAAAGTGTTGGCGCCAGGGGGTCAGGGTTTCGTCCCCCCGGCGCTCTCTTGTAACAACTCTAGGAGTTGAGGGGGGCTGCGGAACAGCACGCGGCCTTCTCCCTCGCGGCAATAGTGCGGGCGGCGGATCCTCCCCCGAGGGGCCACCCGCGGCCGCTTTCTACGGCAGCCGGAGATCGTTGCCCGCCCTCCGGTGCCGACGACGCGGCCTACGTTGGCGGGAGGGGAGTGCGGTGGCGGACTCCCGCTCCCGTTCCGCCGCCTCCCTTGCAGACACTACTGCCTCGCAAAAGGAGGCGACGGCCGTCCATCGAGGATCGCCCCCGACCATGGACAGAACCAGGGCCGGGAGTGACAGATCCGCGGCCAATTCCGGACGGGACTCGCATCCCCGTCGTGTGCTAGTCAGGCGTGGGTACGACTACCAGACGACACTCCAGAAAAAGCAGAGTCGCCTGACGTCGTAGTCGGCCCAGCAAGACCAACCGACAGCGAGGATGCAATTCCCGCCCCGGGAACACTCTCTGTGCAGGCGCAGTCGAAATAGGCATGGTTTCGACTACCAAATCAAGTCCCAGGGTAGAACCCGGGACCCCAATCAGTATTCGCAACCATCCCACCGGGGACCACGCCACGAACAGAGAGCTAAGTTGGAAAGGATGTAAGAGGTAGACGGAAAGAAAGGTAGGACTCTGTCGCCTTGAACGGAGAGGGGAGTGAAGCGACGGATGCTCGGGCACCTCGTGCACTCCTCGGACAGAGGAGCGCCCCTGAGGGCAAACCCTTCTATTTGCGTCAGGTTACTAAAAAAATAAAATTATAAAGAAAGTTTGAATATTATTATTTCTATGAGCTTTTATTTTAATGATTTTTTTTGTTATTACTTTTTATTTTTATTTATTTTTCGTTATTTTTAATAAGTATTCTAATTTTTGTAAAAACCCCAGTGACGCACGCCTACATTGCATAAGGTGCTGCCTAGCTAGCCGAACAGGGTGAGCGGCTACCACGCAACGTTTTTCTAATACTTACATTTTTAAACTCGTGATATCTTTCGAATGGAATATCCGAATTGAATAATTCAAAAAGTTATATAAAGGTATTGAAACAGTTTTGAATATGAAGTAATTTATTTTGATAAGGATTAATACCAAGATCCAAATAAAGAGCCTTTTCTAGGGGCGGCATTTCAATTAAATTTTTAAAATAAAAGAACACTTATTGTGGCATAACTATAATAGTTAGACATATGCTGTCGCGACACTTTTTGTAAATAATGATGTGTTCTGCAAAGTTGTAGTACATTATTTTATTCTATCATCAATAGTTTTCGCAACGTACGCGATTTAAATAATATTTTAGGTAATTTTTTTACACTTTGGCTTACATTATTGGAGTTTTAGTAAGGATCCCTAATTTTTTTGAAAATATAATATAGCCTATGTCACCCGGGGATAGTGTAGCTTCCTAACAATGCAAGAATTTTTTAAATCAGGTCAGTAGTTTCGGAGCCTATTCAAAGCAAACAAACAAACAAACAAACAAACAAACAATCAAATCTTTCCTCTTTATAATAGTAAGTATAGATATAGATATTAGTGATTCAGTCATATTTACATAAGAAATCTAATATAAAAAAGGCGCACAAGAGTTTTGCTCGGCTCTTGCGAGAAGTGGACAAGGGCCACGGTATTATGGGCGGGCACGGCTAACGACGTTAGCCCCAACTCACGCAGCCCAAACATCTCGAAAGATTCGCTCCGCAACATGGAACATAGGCACGCTAACCAGACGTCATCGTATTCCTACAAGCTGCCGAACACGCAGCCGAATCAAATCAAGTCCTTGAGGACTAGTGCCACTGAAAACGCCTGCAGAGGTCCAGAATTGTCTTCGCCGCATGAAGAATCGGAAAGCTGTTGGATACGATGGAGTCCCCATGAAGTCTGGAAGGCGAGGCTCTCGTGGTGTGGGCATCTTAACCCATCTTTTCACGCCTACGCCTCTACAATGCCCGTTTCTTGACTTGTAGAAGGCCTTCGACTGTATTCCTCGCGCGATAATCTGGTGGGCATTCCGATCCAAACGTGTTCCAGAGGCCTATATTGACATCATCCAAGACATGTACCGCGATTTCGTGGTTTGCACTGCTGTTGGTGACACAAAATCCTTCCCCATTACTGTCGGAGTACACCAAGTACACAAGTATCCACACATAGTCCATTTCAGTTCAGCGTGGTATTAAACGTATTGTCAGACAGCATCAGAAACTCACATGAGCAGCCCCCGTGGTTGCTCATGTATGCTGTTGATATCGTGCTGGCAGATTCGGACAGGGGTAGGTTGGTGGGACGTATGAAAACGTGGAAGGAATCGCTTGAGAACGGCAGTCTGAAGCTCAATGTGGCGAAGACCGATTACTTGGCCTGAAACTCCACAAATTCCACACCCGTGCGCATAGGCAGCGATACGGTCAAGCGCACGGAACAGGTGGAAGGTGACTGGTGTCATTTGTGACCCCAAAATACCAGTTAAATTGAAAGGACAGGTCTATAAGACCACCATTAGGCCTGTCCTTTTATACGGATGTGAAGCGTGGTCGCTGCTGGAGCGACACAAGTAGGCACTACGAGTCACGGAGATGAATATGCTGCGGTGGATGTGTGGAGTAACGCGAAACGACTGCGTTAGGAACTCTCGCATTTGCGGCAGCCTTCACGCCCGTGATATTGCGAATAAATTGTAGGAGTGTTGCCTTCGCTGGTATGGCCACGTTTTACGGCAACCGTCTAATTACGTGGGGAACAAATGTCTGGCTATTCCGCCTCCGCCGGGCCCCGGCAGGAGGGGTAGATCCAAAAAGTGCTGGCTTGACGTCGTAAGGGTTGATATGCGTGCAAATGGACTGACCACCAGAGATACCGAACATCGAGCGAAGTGGAGAAGAAACTGTTGGAAAGCGGACCCCGGGCTTGGAAGCGAGAGGTTTCAACCGGGATTCAATGTTAGATAATGATGATCTAAATATAAAAAATAGTTATTATATTTAGATAATCAAGCGTATATTCTGCCTTTAATATTACATATATATTGTATATTCGAAGTATAAAAACTTTGCGTTCTGTATCGCTTTGTGTCCTTAAGCTTTGTGGCTTAAAGTAAATAAGATTTTCCCAAGCCATTGTAAATAAACATAAATTGGTATTGCCAAAGTTTTGGGGTAAATATGAGAGCGATTTGTATTATTAACCATCGTCGCCGCCGTCGGTCGTGCCTTATCTCAAAGTTCTTTAAGTAAAAGCACTTAAGACAAAATGGCTTCCGAAACGATACAATAATAACAACAGTCCAAGACGACCCCAGTTAGAGCTGGTTCCTATTGGATAACGAAACCACACGCTAGTCGTAAGAATTAAGCACTGCGCGTAAATGATTATACTTCGCGAGTATTGTAATCCTCTCCGCATTAAATTTCCATCGAGACTTGCTTAATACTTTAATAACTTACTTTCAATTTAACGGGCGTGCGTTGAATGTTTAGAGGTTGAACGTGAAAAGTAAATTGGTACAATCACGTAACGTTTACGTAATAAGAAGCTAAAAGCTTTACAAATTGAGTCCTCAGTTGAATTAAAGATTTAATTTTCGCAATTTGATACGAATACAATGTTTACATTAGGTTTGATTAATACTGTGTTTTAATCGATTTATTTTTTTATTAAATCGTTTGCAACGAGTAGTAATTAAAGTGATATTAGGGACCTATTCAAGGTAGCGTTGTCAAAACACTATTGTAGAGTTCTGTATATGTACTCATCTTCTTACTGCCATTATAATTCAATAAAAACAGCCCGAAAGCCTCCCTTTAGAGGGAACGGACATTATCCGTTTCCCTCCATCCACTACTCTTGTCCAAGGCGGATTAACGTGTTTCACATACCGCTAATCTCGGTATACAGGTTTCTTTACGATATTTTCCTTCATTGGTACATGGAAATTATGCTATAATTAAATAAATATGCACATTAGGTGAGAAAAATTGCCTAAGTGACATATGGCATCGTGGGATTCGAACGCGTAACCTCTAGATTTATCTCTGATTGTAATGCCACTGAGCTACCCTGCTATTATCCCGCTTTATATAGGGTTAACTCAAGATATCCTGTGCTTACAATATTTTTGATACCCATCATCTCGACTTATTCACAATTTTAACCAAATCATATTTTGTGCAATCCATCCATCTTTTACTTTGGTCTACCCCTTCTTTTGTATCTATCCACTTTAATCAGTAGCATTTCTTTTGTCACATGACAATTTTCTTTCATATGATATGACCAATTTATACTATGTGCGTAATTAAAAATTTAAGAAAATAAAAAGAATACTTCTAGTCGAAATTTTAGTTTCAATTCTAATTGCTTCTCTGGAATAAATAATTTGCAGGCACATCTTTCAATAGCGACAGCTCTTATGGTGTTGCAGAAAATTAAGTTGTTGTCATAAGTTTCTGTGCTCAAAGTAGATTTCTCTTTTACTGACATTTTTACCAGACAGAACTTTTAGCACCTGAAGTTTCTATATTGAATCCTTCTGTATTTTATCTATGTTCGAGTATATGCTGCTAATAATTGTCACAGACTATGAAGGTTATTTGATAACTCCATGAATATCTAAATAAATTTTATTTATCCGGAAAGCGTTTTATTTTTAACATAATCTCCTTTTACATCAATGCCAATCAGTCCAGAGTTTTTCAAACTTTTTTATTCCTTCCAAATAATAGGTTTTCTCAAGCCCCTCAAAATAGACGTTTGTTTTGGTTATGACTTCTTCATTCGACCCAAATCTTTTACCACCCAGCAATTTCTTAAGGTTTGGAAAAAGAAAATAGTCGCAGGAGGCTAAAAATAGAGAATATGCTGGATGGGGTAGCAGTTCATAGCCCAATTTATGGATTTTTGCCATAGTGACACACGTATGCACTCGTGCATTGGAACAGCACTTTTTTCCCCAAATGTGGTCGTTTTTGCTTTAAATCAATATCTAATCTGTCTAAAAGCTCTGAATAATATTTGCCTACCTGCCTAGTTCTACCATTTTCTATTTAATCTATGTGAATGACATCCGACCGTGTGCATCGAGAAAATCTGTAGCCATGACCTTGTTGGCTGACAAACCCATTTTGACCTTCTTTGGTGCACGTTCACCCGGTAAAACCCACTGTTTTCATTGTTCCTTGGTCTTTCGAGTATTGTGATGGATCCATGTTTTGTCTACGGTAATATAACGGCGTAAAAACTCGTCCGGATTGCGGTTGAACATCGTCAAACACTCATTTGAAGTGTTCACACGGTTGCGCTTATGGTCGATTGTGAGCAATCGCGACACCCATCTCGCGGATAGCTTTTTCATGTCCAAATATTCATGTAAAGTATGTACTAGCTCAGTTGAGATGCCTACAGCTTCAGCCACCTCACGTATTTTCATTCTCCGATCTTCCAATATTATTCCATGAATTTTATCGACAGTTACTGGCATGATGACCTATTTTGGGCGACCTGAACGTACGGCATCACTTGTGCTGGTACGACCACAACGGAACTCAGTAAACCATATCTTAACCATTGTTATTTGAACCAACGAAATTCACTATTTTCTATTTTTGTTAAAATTCACGAAGTGGTCTGCTTTTAATAGCTGTCAAACACAAACTAAATTACGCAGCTTGCTCAAAATTTGACAGTAGTCTATTAAAAAGGGGTGATTGACGGCAGCAGTACTGCATTTAAAGTTACTGTGCAGAAAATTGAAAAAGTCACGGAGTTATCAAACAGCCTTCCTATTAAACATCTATCTATTATTATCCGTACAGGGGCGGAGAAAGAATACTAACCTCTGTGGCCGGGGTCAGTCTGTCGTAAAAGGCGACATAACAAGCCACCCTAGCTACGTGGTAGGGCCTCAAGCCCGTCTGGATGGTGACCACCTTTGGTCTTAAGTATGCTGCCATAATAACCTTGTGTTGTGTTCCGGCATTAGTGACCCAAGTTCCTGTACCTTTATGGGACAGCAGCGTGTTCGCGATGCCACTGGCGTTGCATACACCTATAGGCAACGGTAACTGCTAAATCCTAAGCGGGCCGTCAGCCTGTCTGCTGTCCTACAGCAATAAAAAAATTTATTAAGGTCAGATTCGCTCTTTTTAGTAACTTTTTTATTGATTTCGGGACTGAGATGGCCAGGTTCAGATTCAGAAAAGAAAATTGAATGTCCTTTGCCGTCTGTGAGATGTAATTTGTTATCTTTTAAAGTCTTAAAATACGACATGGGAGCCCACCTTGTTATGTGAATTATCTATTATTCTCATTTCCTATGTACGCCGCAAATTAACCGAATTGCGTCAATAGTGAAAATCATAAATATAATAATAATTATTTTTATAAAACCAAACCAACGGAGACAGATGTAGAGATTATTGAGATTTATTTAAGGAAGACTGGAAAAAATTTTTTATAAACATCAATCGCATTAAATCGTTTAGATGTTTACACTTTCAAAACAATTCAGTCTGTTTAGTAAGTACCCACTTAGATCGAAATACTTGGCGATCCCTAAGGAGAGTGAAGGAGCCCTTTCTTGAAAAACTTTCCAAAACTTGAACATACTGTAACAACATTTATGGCGCCGGTACACTTATATCAAAACAATGGATATAATGTGAGCAGAAAATAACAAGTCTCACTTTCAAAAATGCAATAATAACCATCTTCCATTAGGAGAACTTCATCTTAATTCTCAAATAATCTAACTTCATCTAAGACTTCTAATAATAAGTACACTTTACGCATCGATGCCAACTTTTATTTAGAGCATTCTAATTTTTAAGAAGTAAATATTTTAATCCTCAGGTAAAGGCTTTTATATTTTTGTCTATTAAAATAAAACCTCAAATTTGATTCTTAATCTACCACAATTGTACATTTAATTTGAATAAATAACTATTTTATTGATAACTTATTGACACACTGAATAGGAATAGAGGAATAGAGAATAGGTCTTAAAAATTTATTTTTCCTTATTTACATAATTATAAATACTAATGGTCGCCCACGGGTCAAAATTCGACCATAATTCATTTAATTTTTAAGTTTGAACTTATCAAAGGCTTCTATAATCCAAGGTTTCATCATAGCTACTCAGTATATATTATTATTATTGATTATTTATTAATTTATAAGTATTTACTAATGTATATTATTAACTTAAATATTATATTATTATGAAATTAACCGTAATGGTTTTTGCAAGGCCATAAACTCTTATAAAAAGCGTAAGTGTGTGTGTAACTTGTGTAACATTCGAACAGTGTAGTGTGTGTAATGTTTATTTGAATTAATTTAATGTATTTCTAATGGATTTTAGGCAAAATAAATAGCTTTCTGCACTTCTCCTCCCTATAACCTTCAACTGTGCCAAATTTCATACTCCTCCGTCCGTGCAATTTTCGTAAAAAGGGGTACAAAGTTTTCGCTTTATGTATTAATATATAGATATAATGATAGATAATGTTTATCATATGCGAAGATAATATTAACGCGTCAAAGCAATAGCATGACCGGATATAGTGAAGGCCTATACGCTTATTCTTATCCGATTAAGCAAATCATTCAACTGAATCAAATTAAATGTACAATTGTACGAATATAGTTATGTTAATTAATGTAAGCTTATTGAATTGAAAACAGTTTTAACGATTAATACCTCTCTGAATATATTATATGATTTTAAACAAGCTTAGATTATAATATTATACATACATTTATTTTTCCTTCTTCGCATAAGTGGCAATAACTTCTGTAAAAATTAGACTTAATGACATTTATGTTATGTACATAACTTATTGTGAACAATTCCAGAGAGGGAAGGGTCATTCGGACAGTTTCCAGGCAGACTCTTTTTCTGGAAGGGACTAAAATGAAAGAAAATTTAAACCTGTAACAAAATACAGTAGCAACAACGGCAATGAAGTATGAGTTTAATTTACAACAGAGATTAAACACTTGTAAGAAGAACTGAAAATTACAGTATTTTCATATAAATTTAACTAAAATTGTAAATACCTCTTAAAGCGTTCACTGTAAAATATTACAACATAACTAATAACTAATTTAAATAGTCATCATCATCATCATCTCAGCGATGAATCCCGGTTGCAGCCCAAACTCTCGCTTCGGCGCCCGGGGTCCGCTTAATAACTAATTTAAATAGTGATTATGCCTTAACAAGTTTGCGGTACACAATTTCAGTTCATGAATGCTTTTACTGTTAATGAAGAAATACATTGCTCCAATTACGTAAATTTGAACACAGTAATTAACTGTAATAAGCGTTTATCTTGATTTAAACCTTTAAGCATTAAGGATTTAAACACCTTACTGCGATAACAAGATATAATACGGTTTTGTTAATAGAACTCACATCGTATAATGTCTTGCGGCTGTGCTTCGCCCAAGTGAGAAAGGTGCTACTTCCTAAGTAAGCCTACGATACATTGGCGGATTATACACATCGATGATTTTAGTGAGAAAACTTTCTCCAAGCTTTGTGATACTATACAATAACTATAATACGCACATCAGACCAATTCTAAAAGGCTGCAGAAAGTATTTATACCTTTTGCTATAAAATATATAACCAATTTTGCTAACCTAAAATATATTTTTCTAGATAATGTCTGTACCTGAAATAAGCGTTAATTGTGTTGCTATTACGATTTGCTATAATGAAGTTATATTTTATAATATTTTACTTGTATTTTATTCAAACATCGTGTCTTTTTAGGATATACGTCATTATAATATAGACGTATTAAATGTAGTATAGAAATATAAATGATTATAGTGTACCTTCTAAAATATATAGTCAATTTGTGTCTCATTCTATATGTTTTTGTTTTTATATTATTATAGTCCGCGAATATATTTTTAAGAACCAAATAAGATGCACTTTAATGAACACATTTTTTTGTTTTGTTTGATAATATAGTTTTGTCATATACTGGTTATGTTCATAGCCAATGTATCTAAAGAGGACTGGCGTCTCAGGGGTCCGGTCGAATAACGGCTTGCAAAGCATCGACACTGCAATCTTGTCGTCTTGTTACATCCAATTCAATTGCAAATAGTTGCCTTGTGTCCGCTATCTGGACCATTAGTATATACAGAGGAGTTTCTGCTATGTTCGATGGGCGTGCTTTGATTTCGAGACTATATCGTGCACTAAAACTGTGATTAAAGATACTACTGAATATTTTTAAACAATTTTATATGATTTATTAATATAGTTATACATTTTGTATTTATAACTAATATTTACTTAGGCAAAAAAGTACTTATTAAGACAAAATATTCCAAGCATGTAAAGTTTTATAGGGGACAGATTGACTGGTTGTATGATGAAAAATGTTATGCTAAATAATACTAATATTATACGAGTAAATGTGAACGTAAGTTTGTTTGTTACGCTTTCACGTGAACAAACTTAACCGATCATCATGAAACGTTATTCACATATTCTTGGAGGTATTAGAAGTAGCATAGGATGGATACTTTTTATTAAAAAAAAATTTACGAAGATATTACCTTTCCTCATTTTTTTCGATTTAATTTTGCCTGTTAATCGTCCAGCGGAGCGGGCGTGATCGGCTAGTATGTAATAAATCAAACTTATGGATAGATAGATGTATCTTGCGACTTCCTTCATCTAGAAATATTTTTCTAAATAAATAGCATTGCCTATGTCCTGTTTCTATCTACAATCTATCTCCATGCCATCTGTAGTCTAGCGTAGTATATAGTATTTTTTAATTTAAATTTAGTGTTACCGTCATTGTTTGATAAACATAGATATATTCATTTAAACTTTTACATTTATAATAGTAGAATTGATAATCATTTTAAAATACAAAGGCTGTTTATAGTAATTACTGAGTTCTAAATTATTGAATGCTCTTTCCTCCGCATGATCTTCGACGCTCTAGTCAGCGATGATCTCACCGTTGTCACTTATATGGCACCAAACTGTATTGTAAGAGCAGCTGTTTTATAGAGCAGCGTGTTTACTACGCCTAACGATTTACGTGAAACAATGCAATTCCGCAATGACAGACTTGAAAGGAATCACCGATGCAAAAATGCCTCACGCATTCTTTGCTCCTTTTACATGAATCATCATCATCGTAAATATCAACCTTTGTAATAAAATTTATTACATTCTTTATTTTACTTTTTAACGTTTTTTAATATACTTTTAACATTATAGTATTATGCATTTTTTTATTACTTTTGGACAGCAAACAGGCTCACGGCCCGCTTGAAATTTAACAGTTACTGTCGCCTATGGGTGTTTGTAATGCCAATGACATTGCGAACAGGTTGCTGTCCCATAAGGTTACAGGAACTTGGGTCACTAATGCCGGAACACAGTACAAAGTTACTATGGCGGCATGCTTAAAACCGAAGGTGGTCGCCATCCAGACAGGCTTGAGGTCCTACCACGTAGTTAGGGTGGATTGTTTTATCATCTTTTACGACAGACCGACCCTGGCCGCAGAGGTTAGTATTCTTTCTCCGTCCCTGCACGGATATAAATGCAAATGTGATACTTAGTACTGTTAAAATATAAATGTTTTAAACTTTATACTAAAGATTGATTCGCGTTCAGAATTTGAAAACTGTTATCAGAAATATTATATATTCAGTAGAATCTAACGAAAAAAAATCTAATCTAATATCATGGATGCTTTAATTTCTACATGTATATACATGTGATCAGAAAAAGTGTGTATTTGTAACAACTCCTTAGGTTATTACAGTTGTTATCACTGAAACTATGTATTGTGGACTTTAGAGAGTGTAGAACATACTATTTTATGAAAGTAAAATTATTATTATAATACTTTATAACAAAAAAAAACAATTAATTATGATGGCCTTATTTAATGTGTAATGAATTTAATGTTATTTTTGGAGACCACAGTAAACTACATTTCATAATTAAACTTGCTTTAAACCACCAAAAGAAGATTAACTATTGCGAGCTCAATCCTGCGACTATTCAATATTCATGACGCAACAACGAGGCGGTCGTTTAGCTCTTGCTAAACGGCAACTAAGGGCTCTAGAATATTATTCATTTTAAACAAAGATTTTTTTAAATATTGAATATTGCTATTTTATTTTAATTTTATATGAAAATTTTATTAATAAAATCTTCTGTATAAAATTATATGATAATTAGATTCACAATTTAAATGTTAACAGTCTAGACTGCTAATATTTTCAGAAATATATGTACTAATTCAATTTTAAAAGAGATGACCAACAAGGCACAACGTCATATGTAAACACCGTAAGAGATTCAATTCGGGCTTACCTTTTGACAATAATGATGATATGTTTAATTAGTTTGCACGAAGTTAATAAGTTGATCCAAATATATACTTTATACACCATAAAGGCTAAAATTTGTGTTATATAAATAATTTTATTACTCCCCATATCATTATGAATAAAAGTGGTAAAATACTTGAGAGTTAATATTTAAATGTTTACTACTCATATTAATATTTTAAGATAATTTAAATAAATTAATAATAATATTTTTGCATACAGATACTTAAAATATACTTAAAATAAATATATTGCTGTATGACAATGGGCGGCCTTTTCGCTCAAAGCGATCTCTTCCAGGAAACCCGCTAATTTGCTGCGACTGAAGGTCTCTTTTCTTTTAGAAACACAAAATATTACGAGTAATAGAGTATTTTCCAGATTATAAGATGTCACTTTATTGCTTGTAAGTATTCGTTTATTTAAAATTTATTATAATTGCCTAAAGTAATTGTAAAATCTTTAAAATATTCATTATAAATTAGAATAATGAACAAAAAACTTCTACATACGCCGAGCTAAAACTATGACCGGAAGTTCTATATTTCAAATACAAAAATGTATTTCTAAAAATTAATCTACAAATTCGAAGCGCTTGATATAGTCCGAAAAATAGGTTATTCATATTCAATCTCTCTAGAGACGAATCTATGAGTTTAAATAATGTGTGGTTGTTCCAAATATGTCTCAAAAGATGCTTGTGTTTTTACAGTCGTGTGTTGGTGAATTAAGAATAATAAATAGTCCTAGAGATTCTGGGCTAAATAAAGACAATTATTATTAACTCTGGATTCTTATCTTCGAGTAATATTTGGGTAATAATTCCAAATTACAAAAAGTTTTGAATATTAAAATAATAATATTTATGGCCGGTAGATACTCTTACTGAAGATTACAGTAATTATGAGAAAGCTGTATGGGAAAAAGGCAGCGGTTTTTCTATTTCAAATTTGACTGTCTTGAACAAAGTCTATTAAGCTATCTTATATAAAATAAATATAGTAAAATCCCAGCAGAAAGCTTATAACCGACCGCAGATTTATTATACAAAGTCGAAATGTGTGTCAGAAATGGGGTACTTATACGAAAAGTAATGATGGTCGTTCGCTTGAATTCTATTATAGAATTTATTTAACACGCCTTTAATATTTTATATTTTAGCTGCTTCGTATTGTGATACATGAAAACATTTTATATACGTATTTAGCGAAATTGTTACACTGCCGTTAGAGCTATTTTCTTGTTAAGCTGGTTATTAAGTATGAGACTCTGTCACTAGGCAGAATACTGTCTGAAGTGCTGAGCCCGCTAGTCTACTATATTACAATAAAATAATTATTACGATTGTTTTTGTGAATAAAATTTATTCTTAATACACACCCGAGATCAATCGATTCTTGTTTTGTGTGTCGGAACTCCGGAGTGAAGCCGATGTGGATATGTGGGGTTCACCGCCCTTTTTTTTTTTTTTTTCCTTAAAGTTAAGGCTGTCATCGTCTCAGACGACCAACGACAGCGACACCGGGCGGAAAAGGCATTCCGACCCCGTGGGAGCGGGGTCGATCAGCCGTGGCAGCGTGCTCGGGGCGCGTCTCCTGTGAGGCGCGCTCCCGGCTCGAACGCTGCATGGGGATAATTGATAGCAGCCACGAATGGCAAGAATACTATTGATTGGGGACTATCGGCTCCACCGGTGAAGCCGATCCTATTCTAATCTACTACCGTTTCGGAGTGCTTATAGCTGGGGGAGAAGAAACGGCGAAAGAAACTCCCCCGCAACACATCTATTCTACGTGTATTTCTGTAATGTGTGATTGTGTACGGTTACAGGCTATGGGGGGCGGAAGGCGTCCCTAAACCTATTGCGTCGGGCTGGTCCATGCCGGACTGGGGGGGATTGCGTCCGCGAGAGCATTCGCTTCAGCGTCCTAGAGATGGGGTCGCGTCTATCCGTGAGCACGTTTCGCGGTCGGCGACGCGCGGGAGGTGCTCGGCGGTTGGGCGTGTAGTTGACTGTCTCCACCACCAGTGGATTGGGATGGTGGGGAGCGAGACCGAAGAAGGATCGCGAGAGGGATACCATGTACTCCTTCACGGGAAGGAGCTCCAGGTCGCGGTGTAGGTCCGCGTTGCGCATGTAACGTGGCGCTTGGACTGTCATGCGCAAGAACTTATTCTGCAGCCGCTGCATCGAACTGATGTAGCATTTGCCGGCATGGGCGAAGACTACGCTCGAGTACGTCATGATCGGTCGGATGCAGGTTTTGTAAAGTGTCACCTTATTTCTAAGGGACATCTTACTCTTCCCGCATATCATTGGGTAGAGGCGACCGAGCACAAAGTGTGCTCTGTTCCTTACCGTCCTGATGTGTTTGCTGAAGTACAGGCCTCTATCTAGAGTGACTCCTAGATATTTGACCTCATCAACCCAGGGGATGACGCGGTCAAATAGCTTTATGGGGAAAAGAGAGTGCCGACTCGTGTGAGTCGGCCGACTCTCATTTTGAGTGCGGGGACCGCGAGCGAACATGATCGCTGCGCTCTTGTCCGGATTCAACTCGATCCGCCAAGTGCGGAACCAGTTGCCCAGCGTCTCAACCGCCGTGTTGAGACGACTGCAGATCCGATATTGATTGATATCGGATGTGAAGAGGGCGGTATCATCTGCGTATAAGGCGAGATGTACCTGTGGGGTACGGGGCATGTCGCTGGTGTACAGCGTGAAAAGTAGGGGGGACAGAGCCGAGCCCTGGGGGACTCCGGCTCTGATGGGCTGGAGAGATGAGCGCGTGCCCTCCACTCTGAAGCGGAAGCTCCGATCAAGGAGAAAGTCTCGTAAGATGAGCACGAGTCTATCTGGCACTCCCAGTTTGTACAGCTTGTAAATCAAGCCGTTGTGCCAGACCTTGTCGAAGGCTTTCGCCACATCGAAGAAGACAGCACCCGTCTTCCAGGGTTTGGGGGCGCGATTGAAGTTCGCGAGCACGTGCTCCGTGATACGGAGCACTTGCTGGGGGCACGAGTGTCGGGCTCGAAAGCCTAACTGCTCGTCGGGGATCAGCTTATTTTCATAAGCGAAGTCTCTGAGTCTGCTCAAGAGGAGGCGTTCGTACAGCTTGCCCAGCGCGCTGAGCAAGCTGATCGGACGGTAGCTGCTAGGTTTCGCAGCGGGCTTTCCTGGTTTCCGGATGCCGATGACGTCGGCTTCCTTCCAGGCGGAGGGAAAGGAGCAGTTATCTATGGCGGCATTGAAGATGCCTACCAGAATCATCAACAGATGTATCGGGAGTAGCTTGAGCAGCTTGTTGGGGATGCCGTCAGCCCCGGGAGCTTTCCGGGGCTTGAGGCCTTTTATTAGGTCCTGTACCTCTTTTACCGTGACAGGCTCGAGTGAGTCTTCCGCGGGAAGAGAGGATCTCCGTTCGACCTCGGCGTCCACCTCGCGCAGGTGGGCCGGGTCGACGTGCGCGGTATTGGGGGAGCATTGTTCCTTGAGGCTCTCGGCGAGACACTCAGCCTTTTCGTCGTCGTCAAACGCGACAGTGTTGTCGGGTTTTTCGAGAGGCGGCATGGTCGAGAGGGATTCCGCTCTCAGTGACCTCGCCAACCTCCAGTATGCCTGGTGCGTTGGGGAGATCTCCGAGAGCAGGCTCTCCCAGCGTTGGTTCCTGAGTTCCTGAATGCGGGCTTTCACTTCCCGATGAAGTGAACGAAAGGCGACTCGGTTTTCCTCTGATGGGAAGCTGTCATAGACTCGGGCGGCGGCTCTCTTCCTCCTCAGCAGCTCTCTCGCGTCCCTCGGGAGTGCCAATCGGCCGTCCTCGTACGGAACTTGCCGAGTGGACTCCCGAACGACGGTTTGGAGGTGGCCGGTGAGGGTTTCGATCGCCCCTTCCGTGTCCTGAAGGGTCCTAATAGGGGCTGGAGCCTGCTCAGGGTCATCGAATCCTCCATGTTGGAGTAAGTCCCTGACCCTGGACCAGTCGGTGATTGACTTGGTCTGAGGCGTCTGGTCGGGTGGAGGGCCTAGTTTAAGGACGACCGGGCGGTGATCCGAGTCGATGTCATCTAGGGACTCGATTGAGCGGAACTGGAGGGAAACGCCCTTCAGTAGCGCCAGATCGAGAACGTTGGGGGTGCCTCCGGTGGCCCGATTATACGGGTACCGGGTGGGCGTAATGGGGGCTAGGATGCCGAAAAGCAATTCGTCAGAGTGACGGAGTAGAGCTCTTCCGTTAGTGTTGGATGTGGAACAGTTCCAGCTGGTGTGTTTACAGTTTAGGTCACCCGCGATGATAACCGAAGGGCCTAGACTGAAGAGGGATGCAAGCTCTGCTTGAGGTAGCGGGCGGTTGCAGGAGAGATATGCGCAGACGATGACTATGGGCTGATGGCCTGTCATCGCTAATCTGCAGGCAGAAACTTCGAGATTTTCTAACGGAGGCGTATTTACTGGGGTGCAGTGCAGCGACCTCTTGTAGTAGATAAGCGTGCCGCCCCCAGGGGCGGATCGCCTGTCATTACGGATGATGTTGTAGTTGGCGATCCTAGGATCGCCAGTACTGGGCTTGAGAAGGGTCTCCTGCACGAGAAGAATATCTATTTTTTCTTCCTTCAGGAACTCGTGAACCAACTCTCGTTGGCCACGTAGGCCGTTGGCGTTGTAAGTCGCCAGAGTCAGAGAGCGGGGTTTTTCCCTACGTGTGCAATCCATTTGTGATTAATGGGTTGCCCTATGGCTCAGGATTTCCAGCAACTCGCCATGTTCCATGGCTAAGATTAGCTGGTCATTTAGCGATAACGCTTGCCTTAGTTTTTGCGCTAAGATGCGTACCTCTTGAAGGTCAAATGGGAGGGACGTCGCGAACTTGGTCGCAAGCGCGATGTCCTCCGCCACGGAAGGGGACGTGGTGACCGGTGCTGCGGCGGGTGCAGCTGGGGCCGGTTTAGGGGCAGGCTTTTCTGAGAAGCCTGCGACGGGCTGCCGGGGGTTCCGGAGAGCCGGGAACCCTGTCCAGGCGTTGAAAGCCGGAGCAGGTGCCGGCACATAGACCGGTTTGGGGGCGGCCGCTTTGACGGCGGCTGGGCGTTTGCCCTTTATGGGTTTGCCCTTGGGCTTGGTTTTTGGGGCGGCCGAGCACCCGCGATAGTTCGCGGGATGCCCAGTCTTCCCGCATAGGACGCAGGCCGGTGGGTCGGAGGATTCTCGGGTGCGGTTGCACTCCGAGGTTCCGTGGTCACCGAGGCACTTGACGCACCTCGGCCGGGAGTGGCAGTTGCGTGCCGAGTGCCCGTATAATTGGCAGCGATGGCACTGCCTTTGGGATGATTTGTTATGTGGGTTCTCGAAGATAAGCTTCGAGAGCCCGCACACCGATTTGACATTAAAAATTTCCTTGCCCTCTTTGGAGAGGTCAAGGACCGCAAGTACCATATTATATGGCTCCCGCGAGTTTCCTCGGTGCATTCGGTGCACCTCGTGGATCGGGAGGCCTTGCGCGCGGAGATCCTCCAGTATCTCGGAGGTTTCGACCTCCTTAGGGAGTCCGCGGATGACTACGCGGAGTCTTTTCTCGTCTTCCAGAGCATACGTATAGTAGCCTATACGGTGCTCTAGAAGGTAACGCGTGAGGGCGCGGTGGTCTTCAGGTGACTTTACGGTCACCCTGATACCGTGATAGATATCTCGTGCTTCCACGAGATGAATTGAGTTACGCGGGAGGGCCGCGTGAACATCCCTCCAGAGATGCTTATCTCTGATGATGAGGGGAGGAGGGGGGCGTACGCGACGCGGTAACGGGGCCGTCAGCTCCGCCTGACGCGGCTCCTTGCTGGCCGGCGCAGCATCGGAGCCTGAGGTTGACGAGGGGGCCTTGCGCCTCCTTTTGTTAGTGTGGACTCGGAAGCCCTCCGAGTCCACTTTTGGGTCGACCTCCATGTCCGAGGACGACTCGGACGAGTCCGTGTCGCTCTCAGACCCAGATGCCGACTTTGTGGCGCGCGTCAGTTGGGCCTCGGGGCCCTTTTCTACCGGGGAAGCCGGAGCATTTGACGCGAAAGGGCTCATTAGGGCCGCGAGGGAGTGTGCCGTTCCGTTGAGGACGGAGTCGGCGGGGAGAAGAGACGCGGTGAGATCAGGTCCGCGGGAGGTGGAGGGAACGGCGGCGCGCGGTTGCTTGCGGGGCGCGGGTGCAGCGGGTGCTGGCGACGCGGCGGGCTTGCGGGGCGCGGGCGCGGTCGGAGGGGGGGGCGCGGCAGGTCCCGTTGGATTGCGGGGCGCGGTTGCGGCGGGGGCTGGCGGCGCGAGTGGTGGGGTGGGCGCATTAACTGATACGCGGGGTGCGGGTGCGGCGGAGGCGGGCTTCGGTTGCGGCCGAAGGTGCTTTCCGTAGAAAGCCGCGATGTGGCCGTTCAGGCCTTTTAACGTTTCAGGGCTGGTCCCCTGGACGAATTTTAGGAATTCGGCCAGGGTCGGGGTGAAGGGGGTGTCCCTACTCGTGTTCATCCTCAGGCGGGACAGCCCGGGGATGTGTCCGAGTGTGTAAAAAGTCCCTCTGCCGGGGTAGGCAGGGGGTGCGTCCTATCGTGAGCCCTAAGCTGTGTAGACCTTCGCCAATCTTAATGTGCGAAGGGTCCCTATCTGCTTTGGGGGAAAATCAGCCCCAAAGAATGGAAGGAGGGATGGGTAGGGTGGAGATTGGGCGATATCTGGGCCCGACTAGGGGTCCCCCCAAGGCCGGGTGGTCCAGACCCGTCCGAGTTTGCCTTTCCCTGAAGGGGAACGGCAGGCGCTCGGGGCACGCCTCAGCCAAGTGCGTTAGCACCGCTGGGTATCCCTTGGCTGACCACTCGCGTGGATTTACAAACTGTATGACCAAAAGCAACCTTTAAGGCAGATCGCAATTAGGTTGCAATTTAAACTCGCAACGTAATTGTGTCCACCCGTTCGGCGAAACAATGCACTGTAGCGTGGGAACGCGCCGGCACTGTGCGTAACTGAGCAATGAGTCACACTGGCTCACTGAACAATAGGCCCAGGTGCGGCGGCTGTCCGTTCGATGCGGCGAGTGCGGCGAGGTGCGGTGTGGGGGGCTCGATAGCATGCGCGGGCGTGTACACGTCCGTGCAGTGCGGGCGCTGGAGCCGGAGTGGTTCACCGCCCTGGTACTGGCTAGCAAAAGATATTCAGGGTGGTCGCGACAGCATAGCCACTAAAAACCCCGGTTGCCATCTAAAGCCTTTGTGAGGGGGGGGGGGGGGGTGGGGGGTAATTGTTTTAACTACTACTAACATACTAGTAGATGTTAATCTAATGAGCTGCTTCATTTTTATCATATTTCTGAAAACTACCATAAACTCAAATTAATTAAAATTTATAGCAGAATAGCAAATTTTATGTTAAGATGAATAAAAACACCTAATGGATCTTCAGTGAAGCATGTATAGATAAATTCCGTGGTAAAGGCCTGGATACGCTGTGCACTACAATAACAAGTCCTTGGGTACTTAGTGCCGTTCGGCAACTGCGATTGCCTGATAATGACTCGCCAACAGCCGTTACAATCGCCACAGGTGATTAAACTTTCACTAATGTTGATTCTATTCGCAAATTAATTCACGTACAAATCTACTTAGTATACGAGTAATCTAAAGAGATTTAGTTAGGATAGTTAGGATGAGCACAATACTTGTATTGTGCTCATCCTAATTATCCTAATATGTATTATAAATGCGAATGTAAACTCACTTTTGTTTGTTGTTTGTTGGTTTGTTACGTTTTCACGCCTAAACCGCTGAACCAACTTTGATAAATATTGGTATAGTCATAGATTGGATCTTAGAGAAGGCTATATTTTTTTTAATTCATATGACAGAACAACGTTTTCCGGGTCAACTAGTTTACAATAAAAACAAGTTGTTTGCATTGTCAATGAATCGACTATTTTCCTATTTCTTGTTTCGGAAACAATAATGATACTAAACCAACACTTACATAGAGAGTCGTAAACTACAATAAGAAGTAAAATCGATTTACTTTTTGATAATAAATGATACTCTTTTTGTATTGTTATGGACAGCAAACAAGCTGACGACCCACTTAATAGTGAGCAGTAACCGTCGCCAATGAGATGCTCACGACGTCAGGAGCACCGCTGCCGTCGGAGTAGGAAAATTAGAACCTGCCTCACTTATACCGGAATACGACTCGGCATATTTAGAGACGACGGGTGGTTGCCATCCAAACGGGCTTGAGGCCCTATCACCTAGGGTTGTTTTATCGCCTTTTACGACAAGCCACCGGCGGCGACAGGTCAGTTTTCTTACTCTGCCCTTACATGGAAATAAGATAAGACATGTTTATTCTCCATATATTATGAATAAATCATCTGGGCTCAGGTCTCTCCCTAAAGGGAATGGACAGTAGGTATACTTAAGCAAGCGTGGAGGGTACTCCACGCTTGCTTAAGGCGACGTCTTCGATGTGCTCCCGAGTGTTCCAAAAGCGGTGGCTGCGAGTGTGGCGGCAAACGAGCGCGGCAAATTTAATTTAAAAAATATTTTAACATTACGTTACACATCCTAGAATTCGAACCCGTAAATACTAGGTTGACTCCGGGTGATACCGCTTATTAATGCTACCATGTACTTCTACCTGAAATAAAACCTCGAAATAGCAATGTTACCAAAACAACAAGTTTTGCTTTAGGCTGTTCATCTTGTGAAACCAATTAGGGACTATATGTACACATAAAATATACATTGTGTTGGGGACACGCTTTGGAGTGTATTTGGTAGTGAAACCGGGGGTCCGTCAATCCGCAGTCACCCGCCGGCCGCTGCTCTCCTCGTAATTAATGTTTGCTTCAATTATAATGGGCTTGGCGTACATAAAAATTTCCACATTTTTCTGTAACTTTGCTCGTAAAACGAAAAACCGTAGGGTGTGCTTAATCATGAATAAATCTCCCTCAAGAGGTTATACTCGCTAATATGTAAAGAAAGCTTTCCATCAAAAATTCTATAATAAAAAACCTTCTGCAACTTTGTACTAACAAAACGTGGTTGTAGTAAAAACATCTACAGCGTTCGTTATTCTTGAGGGCTTTTTACTTTTAAACTCAAGTACAAATTTCCTGAGTGCTGTTTTAAGTAAAAAGTTCCAGTATTGAACGTGTACATTTTAATGGCGTCGATGCTTCCAGTCTTGTTCTGACAAAGTCTTCTCCCTCTTCTATAAGCATTTCTATTCCGATGTATCCAAAATGTTGTGTAGCTATTATGTACTAGCTATTCACTCTGTGTCGTATTTGCTGAAAGCTTGAAACTTTTAGTCAAAATTAATTTAGAGTTAAACGCTTTAATGATGGTAGGATTTGTTTAAAAGCTCAGTCCTATATAACTTAATTATTAAAATTAGCCAACACTATTATTTGCTAGCTTTAAGTAATTAGGCATTATTACAATTTAAGATTTTCTAAGATTTTGTTTTTATATTTCTTTAATTCACAAATTTTTTATATTTTTTACAATACCTTACATTTTTTTATAAAAACAGTACCGTAGTATTACTTTTATATAAAAATCAATAATAAAATATCCTATAAAATATAAAAAATCGTCTTCCAACAGCAGCGAGTCCTTGCAGTTCCAAACTACCGGTGGTCAGGCTACAGAGTAAGGAACCTCCTCACAATACATGCCGTATCTTCTAGCTTCTACGTCGTTCTGCCATTTAAATATAAAAAATAGAACTTTATTACATTCACTCTCATTTTCTACGTTTCATTTAAGCAATGTGCTTCTCCGTGTTTCCGTCTATCTCTTTACAGAAATTCATAAAAATTGGTTCAGCGGTATAGGCGTGGAAATGTAACAGACAAAGAGTTAATTTCACATTCGTAGAATTATGATAGTATGGATTAACAACATTTTCACGATATGCACAATTATGCCAATTAATAAGTCTCTGAATTTTTTTATAAATATATATTAAAAGAATGACTAAAATTAGAAGATGAATAATTTGATTCATAAAAACATAGCAAAATATTTGAAGCTTGTTAATTGAGTAAGTCAAATGTATGGCGGATAGAAATTAACAAATAAGTCCAGATAAACGACTGCCATCAGTGTTTCCATTCTGGGAAGCAATTAGTGGTGCTCGTATACAATACTGGGGTAGTAATTACAGTTGCGGTGGCATCAGGGGACGACCGCAGCACCAACAATTATCTACCAGTGCCACACTCCTTGACAGGAAACAAAATGGCCAAGCAAAAATACCGATATATCTCAATCTATGTTTCGTATAGAAAACTTACTATCATTTTGACACTAAGTTAGTTGCATTCATCTGAACCATCGTCATCATACAAAAAGATTATTCCGTTTTTGTGTAACTTATTTGCGTCGGTGTTGATCTGCGTTTTTTCTTATTTCAGTAATCATCGCTAAAAATAAAATTATAAAAATTGTAGTGGAAATTTATTATGATTTCAAATTTACAAAAGAAAAAGAAATAAAATCTAAATAAAAATGGTGTGCTTTTACCCTGAAGACTACTTACTACTTTGCAGTATGTCCGATGTTAGTGGCCCCTTGTCCAACAATGTGCTGTGAAGAACCACCTATGTGCAATTCCTGCTTGCCACGATTTCCTTCGCCGAAGGTTATGTAATGTTGTGAAGAAGTCGTGAGTTTCAAGCCTCTAACTTGCCAAGAGGAAGATTGCTGTGAGCCACCACCAAAATATATGAAGATGGATGCATTGAGCGCAAGCTACCTGTGTCTGCATTCAAGCGCAACGGAATGCAGGACCAAGAGCATTCGAAGACGCTCGGCAGTGCGAATTTCCTATTTAGAAGCCCTCGTGATGTAGTTGTCGAATGTGAATTGTGCACGGACCCCGTAAAAGTCGGCGATCCGACAAAAATGCCACCATGCACACCCAATCCGACACTCGGATGTTGTTTACTCAAAAAGAAATCAATAAAAGTGTCGCTTGAGGATATATTGACAACGAAATTTCGTGTCATATTTTCAATGTGAAACGAGAAAAATGATTTAAATAAATGATTGTTGTGCCGACCCCATATAATATGGGAGAAGGGCAGGAGGAAGAAGAAGAATAATCATCGCTAAAAATTAGAAGGTGCAAAGCTCCATCAGAATTTTTGGGATCCAATTCAATTTCACCTACCCGTGATATACTCTGATAAATAATTGTCCAGGCATAGAGCTTACTTCCGGAATCGGCGATTCCATGACAACAATCAACAACGGACTTCTGACTTCGAAATTGTGGTCTTTGCATGAAGCTGGGATGAAACGTTTGCAAGAAGATCAAAATCTATACAAATAAATAAAATTGGAGGGTCTGTTTGTAATATTAAAATAACCGCTTTTTACTAAGTGCATTCGGACTTATACACGGTACATATACCAAAACAACATTTTTTACAGTTTTTGTCTGTCTGTCTGTCTGTCTGTTTGTTCCGGCTAATATCTGAAATGGCTGCACCGAGTTTGACGGGAGTTTCACTGGCAGATAGCTGATGTACCAAGGAGTAACTTAGGCTATTTTTATTTTAGAAAAAAATAATAGTTTTTGTTAAAAATGATAACTTTCGAAAATTTTATAATCCAATTTAAGTTGACCTCCGATTTATATCGTCAGCCATATGAAATAGGGTTCAGCTTAGGCTGGACTTGGTAGGTTGAATTTCCAATTTAATTTGACCTCATATATCCAAAAAATGTTTCCTAAAGTCACTATTCCACGCGGACGGAGTCGCAGACACAGCTAGTATATAAATAATATAAATTTCAATACACAGATACAATTCACATAACGCCATCTAGTTCCAAAGTAAGTAACATAGCACTTGCGTTATGAGTACTATACAACTGATATACTGCTTACATACTTTTTTTTATATATAAATATACATTATACATAAACACCCAGACGCGAGATGGGAATCGAACCGGTGACCTCTGCAGGCGTTCCCACATGCGTTAGCACCACAGAGGTCGCGTACACAAAAATTAATTATCGCGTATTAATTATCCACTTTTAAACATCTAATACTTTATAATAGTAAATTCAGTTTTGTTATTTCTCATTAATACACTCGTATGCAATTTATAACTTCAACGTGAAAATAAAGCAAAAATCAGAATTTAAACTTTCCTGTATTCGAAAACGTTTGCATCGGAAATTCCTGCGCTTATATTATTTTAGTATTCGAATTGTTGCGACTTTTCGTCAGATAATGTTGCCAAAGTTGGTCGGGCGTGAAGAATGCACGTAGCTTTGGAAATCCGAGCACAATGCCGCACTGAGACTTGTACGGACGCAGTGAGGCAAACGCTCCTCAATAAAATGCTATTGCCAATACTATGAAGCATATTCGTCGATTTTCACATGCACTTTATGACATGAGCTGCGCATTGCGTATTTTGAACTGTATATTTAGTACCCATGTATTACGATTATTATGTCGAGTTTCATAAAATAAATGTGCATTATTTTTTACTTAAAGTATAAATGATTAAAGTATGTCATTAATTTTAAATTTAATTGATTCTAGCTTCGATTTTACTAGTAACCAGCGGAAACATCATACTATCCGTGTTCCTTTAAGTACTTTTGTGTATATTCCTTGAACTGATCATTCAATACAGATTAGTCCATTGTCAAAAGGTATTAGTTTATGATAGGCACAACGTTGGTAGTGTTTTGATGAGACTTGTTGATTTTTATTTGATTGAATTTTACTACTAAAACGAAAAATGTATTGTTTTTTTTTTTAAATTTGTTGAAAAATAACGTCGGCTTATTGCAAGAAGTCATTAAGTGACATTTCATTATTTTGGGAAAAAAGCATTTTAGTTGGAATTAGTTAGTGGTTATGTTGATTAGCCAAAGACGTAACGGCTAAATTGGCCAGCTAGAAATTAGTGTGTTTTTGCATTTTGTAGAATATGTAAAAATGAGCCCATTATAGACAAAAACGTATTTAGTGATTTTTTACAATTAATGAGTTCTTGCAATAAGCCGACGATAATAATCTATTATTTAAAAAAAAACTTTAAAGATTTATCTGTGTTAAGAAATAAGTAGACATGATTCAAATTTGCTCTAGCAGAACTACACTTTAGTTTATTTTCCTATTATTTTTACTAAAACACTGTATTTTTCCGACATATGTTGCATAGTAATGAATTTGCATTATCACGTAACATAAAACATTGTTTGGCTATATTCAAAACATAAAAAGAAGAACTGAGCGTCCTGGGAACAACCTACATTTATGCCAATCAGATCAATGGTTTAGGATCTGATATAGGCTTATATTTGTTTTACTCAGCATAAGTACTGCTAGCATTTACAGTGCTATTTTAAACAAAAACAAAATATTTTGGTTTTATATTCACACTAACTACTCGTATTTTATGATCTAATTTAACGTTTTTCGATTTTCCGTCTATTACAAAAATAAATGAGAGATAGAAAGGATTTCCTAATTATTGAGCAAACAACATACAGTCAAAGTGAGAACTAAGAATTTCACAAATTCAATCTACACAATTGTAATGATGGTCATTGCACCTTAAAAATGCGAAAGAACAGAAAATGTAAGCTTTTGAATATGATCGTCAATAAAAATAAATTCAGGTTCAGATATTTAGTAATATAAGTTCCATCACAGTCTGGGCAATGTTTTATGAGAGCATAGAGGATAAACCTACAAACATTTATTATTATTTTTATTATAGTATAAAAATGTTGTACAACAACAAAACAGTACGATTGACGTCCCCGCGCGCACGAATACATCATTCGTCGACACTATTTACAAAACAAGGTTTCCGTACATCCAGAGCTGTGTTCGCTCTTCGCTGATTTTCTTATTTTCAGCTCAACGGTTCCCTTTGTAGCGCTTCGGATTGCATTAGATTGTTATGTTATATGATATAAGTTTTATCTAGGTATTGGTTATTTAGTGTCATTCAATATTGTAGCATATTATTTATTATATAGTTTGTTAGTTATATATACATATTTGATATTATAAGGTTACTTGGTAGTCGGTAAGTTTGTAAATTCTAACTAGCCTTACTTTACTTAATAAATCAGATAGTGACAATTTCTTTGACAATTTACATTTCCCTTTTGTGGAAATGATGCATGATGAATGAATGATGTTTGATAATGATTTTTCAATAGATAATAAGGAGTGCTGCTAGCTTACTCTAGTCAAAGGAAGGCATATAAAAAGTCTAATGATAAAAAATAACAAGTAAGAAAAGAGAGAAAAGATACGAGCAAGAAGCTAAAAATGATGAAAAGTAGTAGGTTGGAAAAGTAATCACTCCATAAAAATGAGGGATGCAACAATTAAGGGAGCCACCAAAAATCACGCTCATAGGTCCATACCGTACGTAATACTTTACGTAATACTCATACTTTATGGAATTAAAAGTTTGAAAGGTTATTTTTATATCTATATGGTAAAATTATATCTATACGTAATAAATGACTGATACTTGGAAAAATACTATTTTATTATGTTAAATATATTAAAGTGCGTATTCAAACTTGTATCGGTAAAGTTGTGATTTGAAAATGTATTTTGTTTAAAAATTTAACACAAATTCGTACTTTAAATATTAATTCAAATGTATGTTTTTACTATAATATAATTATTTATTTTCTTTTTTAATAGATTTAAAACAAAATCAATTGGAAATGAAATTTTTGAGATACCCCTCCCGATTTTAGATAAAACTTGGTCTCGTGTTAGATTGTCTAACATTTGTTGAACGTGATTCAACTTAGAAGGATAGATTTATGTAACAATCGTAGATTTGGGGCATGGAGATAAACTTTATTCGGAACTATCTATCTGTTTTAACACGGTAAAAGATTTTTATGTATTCATGAAGTAAATATAAATACTAAGTTTTAGTTAGTTAGTTTCCCTGTCAAAGGTTTTCCGTCCTCCCAGAAATATTAATGTTGGTAAATTACAAGTATACTGCATATATAAAACATTTTATCCTTGCAGGGGTGGAGAAAGAATAATGACCTCTGATTCCGGGGTTCGCTGGTCGTAAAAGGCGACAAAACAACCCACCCTAGTAGCTACGTGGTAGGGCCTCAAGCCCGTCTGGATGGCGACTACCTTTGGTCTTAAGTATGCCATGATAGTAACGTTGTGACGTGTTCCGGCATTAGTGACCCAAGTTCCTGTACCCTCATGGGACAGCAGCGTATTCGCGATGCCACTGGCGTTACAAACACCCATTGACGACGGTAACTGCTATATTCTAAGTAGGCCGTCAGCCTGTCCGCTGTCCTACAGCAATAAAAAAAATATATTTAATATAATTATAAAGTATTCTATAGCGTTATTATCCCAGCCAAGTAATTATTTTTTTATTGCTGTGGGACAGCAAACAGTCGCCTATGAATGGTTGCGACGCTAGGGGCAGCACTAACACGCTGCTACGTACGCTACCAGGTAGGGGAACTGGAACCTGGGGGAACCGGTAATTATGGCGGCATAGTTAGAAAAACAAAAGTTATTGTGTTTTTATCACAATGCATTGAAATTGTAGTTTTTAAAGTCACCCAACACCCCCAAAGGAAGTTTTCGCGTTTTTCTCGTCTTTTTGTTTATGAACAGGAAATTGCTTGATAAGTATGTTATGGAGAGAATTCTTAATTTACCAAATTGGAACTATTTGGACTAAAAATCAAATTAAGTTTAGATGGTCCAACCTTCTAGAACATCCTTTTTAATATTCATACGCCCCCTTACCCAAAGGAACTGGTTAACTTCCGTCATTCCGTTCATTTCCGTGATTTGCACTCTTGTGAAAATATGATGTTAAGACTGTGCACTGTACTTTCTTTGTCGAGAATTCGTTTGTTACTTTATTTCGAGTATAGACTATCCGGTTATCGAACTCACCACCTTTGACTATCAAACAAATTTAATCGTTGCCTACTTTTACAAAGAGGATAACTGATCACTACTGGTAAACTAAAAATTATATCTTGGAGTTTAAATAAATAAAATTTAAACGTATAAATGCAACTATATATTTAAAGTATATTTTTATTTGAACTATTTTATCCAGCCGATAGAGTTGCCTGAAAGAGATGTCTTTAGGTGCTTTATTTCTCTATCTTTTTTCATGCGTGATTAATTATTTAATTATTTATACATGACATACAAATTTTAAAATAAAAGATACATATCACAGCAGTACATGTACAATAACTTATTTGACTTAGAGAAAATCACACATTAAGGTAGAACAATAAAGAGATTTCGTTCATTTATATTAAGTCCACAGCAAGGCGTAGGTAAAATGAATGAAATTAAATAGAGTAAGCGTATGTAATAGAGTAACGTAATATTAGATATTAGGTTTTTGATACGAGATAATAAGGATTTCATAAAAATTAATAGAAGAGAGTTGTCATTTGTTATAGGCAAGGTAATCACTTTTGATTAATTAAACTTTGTAAAATATAAGGATAGTTAGTAATACCGTAGTAATTAAGTGGCCTTCCTAGTTTTGGTAAAAGCCAATTAAACATTTTTGACATTTAACAGGCTGACGGCCCGCTTAGAATTTGGCAGTTACCGTCGCCTATGGGTCTTTGCAACGCCAGTGGCATCAAGAAAACGCTGCTGTCCCATGAGGGTACAGGAACTTGAGTCACTAATACCGGAACACAACAAAAAATTAATTATGGCGGCATACTTAAGATAGGCTGGGTTGTTTTATCGCCTTTTACGACAGCCCGACCCCGTTCGCAGAGGTTAGTATTTTTTCTCCGTCTCTGCACGGATAAAAATTTAATAATTGTAATGTATAAACATATATCGCAGTCCCTTGTCCTAAATATTCTCGCACAATACGTCAATAACCGATATTATTACAAACACAGCTATAACAAGACTCATGTAAGCAGATAACAAAATGGAATAACACATTTGACATTATCAGTGAACCTATTCAAAATATCGGTTGGTATTGACAGAGATGGAATGACCAACGAGCGCGAGGATTGTGTGTGTTGAGGATGCTTAAAGGATTGTCAAGATATACCGGTGGGTGGCGCGTCCCTTGTTAATATTCTAACTGACATCACCGGGATCTACTGTCACGCGGATCTTGAATAGAAGGCTCTACAACAAAAGGCTTCCTGAATTTTGAGTAGTTGACGTAAAGGCGAGGAGAAAACGGAAAACAACTCCTCATCTAATAAAAGTAACTCTATCTCTTTTGTGATTAAAATAACGGGCCATTGTTTTTAGAAAATACAGTGAAATGTTGTCTTGAAAAAATAATTTTGTTTTACCAATTTTCTAGTTTCACTCCGCCGCTTTTGTCGATTTAGTATAATTACTTTCCTTAATAATTACATAAGTAATTTACTTAATAATTACTTACATCTTTCTTATTTTAAATGGGATCCACACTCCATCGGTTTTTAGGGTAATCTATCAGTTTGCATAATTGAATATTATAAAAGTATATATAGATATAATAAGTCGTTGATGCGCAGAAATTTAACTTAACCAGAATGAAACGTTTGTAAAAAATTTCAGGTATATTATTTATGATAGTGGAATTTAATGAAATGTAATCAATTCTTTACAGTATTGATGTATAGGGAATAATGAAAGTGGACGAAGCGAAACAAGTATGTAAGGATCGTAGCAAGTGGAAAGAAGTGGTCTCTGCCTACCTCTACGGGAAAGAGGCGTGATTATATGTATGTATGTATTGCTATACTTAAAATCTTTCCCGTAAAATAGAACATATCAAATCAATTAGACTCATAGAAAGTGGATCCCGAGTCCGCTTGAATAGCGGATCAAACCGAATATGGCCAATATAATGATCTAAATCACGTCATTATATAAAAGAAATGAATCACTGCTCATTATCATGTTAATTTTGTTGCAAAAATTCTTAATTAATGAATACTCGGTCAAAAGAGTTTTCCAATTGAATGAACTAGATCCCGCGCATTCATTAGCTTATTCATTGATCTGAGCTAATCATACGCTTTTGTTGTTTGAGAACGATAAATGGGTTTACCTTTCCCTAATTTAGCAATATCGTTTATCGGGAAGTCGAAGGCGGTGGCGTCGCGGGCCGCACAGCGCTCGTAACGATCCTAATTAGTCTATGTCGCCGCATCTAATTTATGTAGGGGCAACCTAGGCCGCCCCTAACTTTTCTCATAAATAAACCATTCACAAAAACTAACCAACGATATGTTTATTGATAAAGTCCGAAATAATCAACAGCCATTATAGTATTATGTTGGTTCCAGCAAAGCAGGAGGGTAATACATCTCTATAAATTTAGTTGAGCACAGACAGAGCGCAATTTAACGTTACTAAAATAATATTAAAGTTTTTATCTTTTCTTAATTCTTCTTAAATAGTTTTATATATTTTTTTAACTTCTTACAAAAATATAAATTAAATTAACACTTTTGAATAAATTTTGAGAAACAAAGTCCACGTCTATTTTTGATGTCATGATGTTTCATGGTCAGATGTATTCCAATACATTCGGCTTAATGATTAGTATAAGCGCATAACTTCTGCACGTTTATGCCAGTTAGTGCAAAAAAGCACACAAATTAATTGTAAAATGTGTCTGAATTTGATTAATGAACTGAATTATGTTTAGTAATTGATGTACACAAATGAAAAGCAATAAACTGATATTTGATTTTAACCTTGATAATATCACTTTAAATATTGATATTGAATCACATTTACAATATTATCAGACAAGCAACAAAGCTTTGCTCGAATCAATTAGGTGATCCAAAGGCCCGAGGCTCAGATAAAAGCGACGGCATTTCCTTTATACCCGTGGTTAAAAGAATCCAATTACATAATACTAAGGAGATTAAAAAGGCTAACACAACTCCTTTGGGATAAGGTGGGTAGCTGTTTAATTATTATTATTGGAAATGTTTTCCGAGTCCCAATTTTATCGAAACATTTTATATCTGGCGGTTTATCGATGTACCGGCACATACTATATCACTTTTATTTTTTCAACCCTTTATATATTTATATTTTAACTTATAATTAATATTTTTAAATTAATTTTAAACTACACTATATTACATAATGAAATGAAAAAAACCCGCGAGAACTGTAAATAAGAAATAATATTATACTTAAAATTGAATTATATATTTAATTTTTTTATAGCTTAGATCAGCAGAGAGGAAAACTGCCCACCCAATGGTAGATGGTTAACGTGGCCTATAGATGTTTGCAACACCAGAGGCATTGCCAACTCGCCGCCGGCTACGAAGAGGAACCTGATTTACATACAGGAACACAACATAAGGTATGGCGGCATGTTTTAAAACCAGGGGTGGTTGCCATCAAGTGGGTTTGGAGCCTTACCACTAAGCTAGGGTTGTTTTGTCTGCACTTCAAGTTAGTGTATCTTGTCAAATAAGGCAGGCAGTACTCAATACATGAACTCTAGATTCCAAAGAGAAAACTTCCGATGCAACTGATATAAGCCGCTTCAATTACGATCATAAGCTGATTTATTATATACATCGCATGAAATATATTATCATTATTACATCAGATATTTAATAAAACATATTGTATATAAACACAATTAGTCTTCTTTACTATTGTCTATAATGTGTTGAATTTCAGCAGCTGTCAAATTTTTCTTCTCAAATGGGAAATATGGATGTGGGTACCATTTTGCTGGCGTTCTTAGTCTGTAGTTGCTATTGAATTGAGATAACTCCGAAATTTCGTCTGGAGTTAGACTGAAATCTAATACATCAATATTCTGTCTTATTCTTTCATTGTTGGTTGATCTGGGTATTGCTACTAAATTACGATCCAGCTGAAAGAAACCAGAATTTGTAGTAAAATAACGTGTCATCTCGACGGTGTTCGAATCTTTAACACCGCGGTCAAAAAGCCAGTTTTAAAGCTGTATGTGTTATATTGAACTCCTTGTCAACTATACCTTATACTAAGTCAAAAAATATTCATTAGATTTTTTATTTGTTATTAGATTTTTTATCTATGTGCTACTTATAAGTAACAGTATAATATATACTAATATTTTTCTTACATATATTTAACTGATAAATTGAACAAATGTGGAACAAATAAAAATAAACTTACCAAATATCTTAAAAGTATTTGTGGTACAGTCTTATGATATTTTTCAGCTAATCGTTGCAATACGGGATGATCCGCTCTGGGCGGGGGCGCCTCCTTCTTCCGGCCAAGAATAGCTCCGAACGGGCTGTAAGCCATCACTACAACGTCATGTTCTCGGCACCAATCTACTAATTCATCTTGTGTTATGGTTGGGTTCACCTAAAATAACATTGATATATTGAAATTTAGCCTTTTATGCCTCGAAAGTTCATTCTATTCCGTATGCCTCCAAACTAAAAACGCAAGTATATACTCATACATAAAGACGATAACAATATGTTATTAACTTTATATACAAAATCTGTTTTGTAGTTATAAAAATATACAATTATAAAAACATACATATATATGTGTGTGTGTTATAGTATGTAATATCTTAATATCTAATAGACTGATGAGGATAATGAATCCCCTTGGCTATACTGTAATGATATAAGGATATATTGGATCCATATTTAGTCGATATTGGGCTTAATTTTTATCTATATAAATAAAATAATAAAAATCTGCAGTTGTGCGCGCATCACGGCAAAAGTACTGGATAGATTTCAATTAAATTTCTTAAACTCTTGGCCTTATCTAAAAAAATTATTACGATATCTTCATTAAATATAAAGGTATTAAAGTTTTAAGAAACAGTGTGTTGTCTTGCCGCGGAGAAGTGAGGCAAGCGGTGTAGCGATAAACAGAAAGCAGATTCTTTTTTAAACAGGCTTATTAAAGATTTTTATACAAGCTATTAATGAGTGTGTAGGCTAATTTAGAATATTAAAGTGAAATAAAAAAATAAATCAATGTTTATGAGGTGAACTATAAATATTTGTCCTTTATTTATTTTCAAACCTGATCAGATTATGGTAAAACTTTAATAGGATGTTCTGAAGAAGCCAGTGATGGCGGCGGACGGTGGATCAATAAAAAGTGTCTTTTGTTTTTGTATATTTTTGGTTACAGCTAGTAAATTAATAAAATAAAGTGTAAACGGGTGTATGACCAGTACCTCAATCTGTAAAACTGCAGGCTTAATTCTCGATGCGTCCCATAATCTTTGCATTTGCGTTAAATTAAAATTCGAAACTCCGATCGACCTTGTGAGGTTTAAATCTTTAGCATCCTCCATGCCCTTCCACGTTGTCAAATAATCCGTGGGGCTAATACTGCCGTCTTTCTGGAATATAATTTGAATATAAATATGCAAATTAACGAAAAAGCTTTCAAATATTTGTAAATTTAATTTAAACAGTTCACTTTGAAAGGGAATTAGTTTCCTTATGGAGACTAACTAAATTATCACAAACAGAAGTTGAGCAAACTTTAATTTTGTTCTCTACGATGTTGTATAATTATGCTGTAATTGAAACAATTTACTTTACTGATTCAATTTTCAAATTTTATACAAACCTGTAACAAGTTTAATTAGATTTTTGTTTGATTTCAATTTAAATATTTTGCCGTACTTTATATTGATTGCACAATTATAAAATGTTTAATCGTGTTTTCTTTAAAATCCTTTAAACCCGGCTGTGTTGAAAATTTCACTTTAAAATAACCGAATATTGTGAATATATTAATATAAAACCCTAATAAATTCATATTCGAATGAAATGCTACATATTTTACTATCAATGAAATAATTCACTACGACTTCAAAAACTAAAGATTTTTCTATAAATTAAGTTTTCACTAACACATTTTAGTTTTGAAATTTTTTATTAGAATTGAAACATACATTACATAAAACCATTTGGCTCGTTTGGCTCGACCTTCTAATGCCGCCTTTTACGAATAGACTTTATTGGATTTTTTTTTCTGTGCAGGGGCGGAGAAAGAATACTAACCTCTGTGGCTGGGGTCGGCCTGTCGTAAAAGTTGACAAAACAACCCACCCTAGCTACGTGGTAGAGCCTCAATACCGTCTGGATGGCGACCACCTTTGGTCTTAAGTATGCCACCATAATAACCTTGTGTTGTGTTCCGGCATTAGTGACCCAAGTTCCTGTACCCTTATGTGACAGCAGCGTGTTCGCGATGCCACTGGCGTTGCAAACACCCATAGGCGGTGGTAACTGCTAAATTTCAAGCCTGTCTGCTGTCCTACAGCAATAAAAAAATCAGATAATGAAGGTGTTCAAATACTCCAGTCAGTCTAATACTTCCAGGAAGTCTCGCAGTTTTTTTATTTGGCCTTCGTAAGGTAAATAGGAGTGCCCAAGTACTTCGCCAACTAAGGTTTTTTGTTGGAAATTTGAAAATGGTTAGTGCGATATATTGTTCTTTTTTTATTTAACCTTTATTTATTTATAAACTTACCGTGTAAGCCATAGGGTAGTGTACCAAATAAAGATCTACATAATCAGTATTCAGTTCTTCTAACGATTTCCTCAAAGCCGGTATCACTTCATCTCGTTCATGAGCATCGTTCCAAAGCTATAATATTAGTTAATTTTATATCTTTTTTATTGTTTCTTAATAAAGCAGCTATTTACTGTTAAATAGCTATATTATATACAGCTATATTTACGTATTAACTAAGTGGCGCTCTTGGAGGACAACCTTGAGATCAAAGTTCAAATCACTCGTTGGAATGTATATTATAATGTACATATTAAAAGAAAACATCTTGAGGAAACTTGCATGCCAGATCATAGGTTTACTGTCCGCCTCCCCTAGGGGGAGGCCTGATCCCATGGAACGTTATTTTAATTAATTAATAGCCTTTGTATCACAGTCTTGTTATAATAATGTTACTCCGGCAGCTCCAAAGTTTACATAGAATTCCGAATCAGAGATAGGCTGCTGAATATTGTCATAAGACTACGTTTTTTGCGCATGATTATTATAAAAGCAAAGAAAAGAATAACAAGAAAACAAATGCGAATTAAATTGGTCTAACCCCCAAATATAAATAAAAATAGAATTATTCTAATACTTACTTAGTGAGTTGTTAAAGGCAACTATATATTTTTTATAGCATGAGTGCACCAGACAGGCAAACGGTCCACCATAGCAAGTAGTCACGGTCGATTAAAGCTGTTTGCAACACCAGAGGCATTACCAACGCGTTTCCGGCCATGATTTATTTAATTTGCTACTTTATATACAGCAAAAAACCGGACGAAATACTGAAGAGTTTTTCGTCCGGTGTCAAACGAAAGTCACTTATTTAGAATTATATTTAGCTATTTCTTTTTTCTTATGCCTGTCTACTGTCACGAAACGTCAGATTGACCGAGTGACAAAGATGCAAAATTTGATGTTAATATAATGCTTTTTAACAATATACAGTATGCGATCCAACCAGATTGAAATGCTTAGAATAATATTTCACTTACCAGTACAAAACAGTAATGTTTGCTTTAGTACCTAGTTCATTAGTTACTAGAAACTAAGTAACTCACTTTGGTAGTGATGTAAATGTCTGAACGAGGCACACCATTGTCCCGCATAAAGTCTCGGACTCCGAGCCCCACTTCGTCCTCGACGCGATACAAGGCGGCCGTGTCTATGTGCCTGTAGCCAGCCTCTAAAGCCCATTGTACAGCCCGAGCAAGGGAGTGGTTCGTCGGCAAAACCCTTGTACCCTGTCGAACAAGTGTTTGTTAACATGTCTGTCGTGTTTGAGCCAGCAGTACCGAATACCGTCATTTTATATTTAACTGAATATTCTTATATCTATATATACGAAATTCTCGTGTTTGTAACCAAACTCCTCCGAAACGGCTTGCCCGATTCTTATAATTTTTTTTGTGTATACTTGGTAGGTCTTTTTTTGGTCTCGGGGAAAACCTCTCTTGACGTGTTCCCCCGGTCCGGGTGGACCGAGGAATATATGGCACTCCGGGAAAGATGTTCGACCATCCGACTACCCACTAAAAACCCCGCTGTTTTTCTATCGCCTACGCCCGGGCCCACGGATATATGGCCTGCTGATGTAATGGCCCGGGCCGGCAATGGCCCCTTTGTCTTAAGGCGGGCCCCTTCTAAAGTGTTGGCGCCAGGGGGTCAGGGTTTCATCCCCCCGGCGCTCTTGTAACAACTCTAGAAGTTGAGGGGGGCCGCGGAACAGCACGCAGCCCTCACCCTCGCGGCACTAGTGCGGGCGGCGGGTCAAGAAGGGCCACCCGCGGCCGCTTTTTACAGCAGCCGGAGGTCGTTACATGCCCTCCGGCGCCGCCGACGTGGCCTGCGTTGGCGGGAGGGGAGTGTGATGGTCGACTCCCGCTCCCACATACTTGGTAGGTCTGAGAAAAGGTCGTAAACTATTTTTATACCCTAGTTATGTGGGTGGCCCACCCCAAGAATTCTTTTTTATTTTTGGTCAAATTTCTTTATTGTTATGATTTAGCATTAAAAATACATATAACCCTTAATTTTTACCCTTCTACCACCAACCCCCATTTTTTAATAGCAATATTAGTACTGTAATAATCTTCAACTCTCAGTGGTCGATAACTAATCAATTATCAATCGATCCCCACCAGGCGTCTACCGGTGTCACTTCTCACCCAGCGAGTAGGGATGAGAACTAAGTCGGTCTCCTGTCTTTCTCACACAAAAGCCTTCTTTCACTCCCTACACAGTTTTCGGCCATTATTATTGTTTGTGCATCGAACGTAGCAGTGACCCTTATACTTATAATTTTACTTTCTCAGTGCAACTCTCATGTTAATTATATTCTAATAGTAAATTTATCATCAATTTGCAGTGCTATAACTTTTTATTCCCATTTTATTAATAATTGCTGGAGATAGTTCTCACGTTCAGTTAATTACGTGATCTCATATAAATTAATAGTACTCAACACCTAGCCTATTGTGTTACCTGTATAAATCATTCCAGAACATTCTTTTGATGAATTTCACTATCTCTACAGATAGACTGGATTTTGGAGAAGAACATAGGCTACTTTTTAAGTTTATATAGCAGAACAACGTTTACCGGGTCAGCTAGTTAAACCTAAATTTTCTTGAAATTATTACTTTACATTACATTTTACATTACTTTACATTACTTGCATATTGTATAAAAATGTTTCTTTTATTATACTTTAAATATATAAAATATAAAAAATATTTAGATATTTAGATCGAAAAATTAATTTAAACTTTCTTGGTTGCAGCATTTTGTCTTCTCCTTAAAAAAAACTTCTACATTGTTAAGCTATCTGTTAGAACCTTTTTTCAGTATTATTATATTATTATTATTATCCAGTATTATTGCAAAATAAAATTTTCTTATATGTCTTTAATAATAATTTTATATTATTAACTTACAGCAACATATGATATAAAACCGTTTAAAAACTTAAATATTTGTCAGTTAAATATTTTGCCGTGTGACCCCAGCCAGTGAAAAGAATAGGGTCACCCCAGATCATTCCAAGGGAGTCGTAAAAGGCGATTGATAAACTACTCCTTTGCCAGCTTGCATGTGGCAAAGAAAGTGCACCTCTCGGTTTTCCTCTAGGGATTGGGAGGTCGGGCGGCAGTCGACGGCAGTTAGAACACGTAAAGGATTTGTCACGGATAGGGCGTCGCCGCAAAACGACGCGCAGGAACTTCGCCCGACTCCTGTGACAAGTGGACTAGGGCTGCTGTGCCGTGGGCGAGCACGGCTAAAAACATTAGCCCTATCCAAAAGGAAACTCCTCTTCGCAACTTGGAATATTAGCACGCTGACTCTGGACGCGCGAGAGAGTTGACCGATGTATTATCCAGGCGGAGGGTGGCCGTGGCGTTCCTGGAGGAGACTCGGTGGAAGGCCAGCAGATCCTGGTTCATTGGGAATGGCTACAAGCTGATCTACACGGGTGCACCTGGTGGGGAAAATGGGGTCGCCATAGAGCTCTCTGAGGAGTTCCAGGACGACATTTTGGAGTTGAAGCGCTGTAGCGATCGGCTTTGATTGTGAGGGTGCTTGTTGGTGGGGTAGTCACCCACTCGATAAGCGCCTACGCGCCACAGGCTGGTTGTAGCGACGCCGACAAAATAGCGTTTTGGAACCTAAGAAGTGCTTCGTGAGATTCCATTGTCACATCGGATCGTTTTGGGCGGTGATCTAAACAGTCATGTGGGTGATGAATGTGGGGAATTTGAGCGTGTTCACGGTGGATTTGGGTATTTATGCTGCGGTAACTACCGCGGCATAAAGGTAATGTCCCACACCGTGAAGCTCTTCGAGAGGGTTATCGACTCTCGGTTTCGACAGGAGTGAACTGTCTTGGGATGTCAGTATGGGTTTCGCCCTGGACATGGAAACATGGGCCTTGTTTTTGCCCTAAGGATTGTCGCGGAGAAATACAGTACGAAGAATACGCCTCTGCACTGCCTGTTTCGTGACTTGCAGAAAGCCTTCGACTGTATTCCTCGCGCGATAATCTGGTGGGCATTGCGATCCAAGAGGGTTCCAGAGGCCTATATTGGTATCATCCGAGACATGTACCGCGATTCCGATTCTGTGGGTCAGACCGCAGTTGGCGACACAAAACCTTTCCCCATCACCGTCGGGGTACACCAGGGATCCGTCCTTAGTCCGTTTCTGTTTAGCGTGGTATTAGACGTATTGTCAAACAGCATCAGAAACTCACATGAGCAGCCCCCGTGGCTGCTCATGTATGCTGATGATATCGCGCTGGTAGATTCGGACAGGGGTATGTTGGTGCGACGCGTGAAGGCGTGGCAAGAGTCGCTTGAGAACGATGGTCTGAAGCTCAATGTGGCGAAGACCGAGTACTTGGCCTGTAACTCCACAGATCCCACACCCGTACGCATAGGCGGCGACACGGTCGAGCGCACGGACCAAGTGAAATACTTGGGATCTGTGTTTCATGCGTCTGGTGACATCGATTGCGACGTCAAGGCACGCATTGCTGCCGCGTGGGCCAAATGGCGTGAGGTAACTGGTGTCATTTGTGACCCCAAGATGCCGGTAAAGTTGAAGGGACAGGTCTATAAGACCCTCATTAGGCCTGCCCTTTTATACAAATGTGAAGCGTGGTCGCTGCTGGAGCGACACAAGCAGGCACTGCGAGTCACGGAGATGAATATACTGCGGTGGATTTGTGAAGTAACTCGGAAGGACCGCGTTAGGAACTCCCACATTCGCGGCAGTCTTCATGTCCGTGACATTGCAGATAAATTGCAGGAGTGTCGGCTCCGTTGGTATGGCCACGTTTTAAGGCAACCGGATGCTTACGTGGGAAAAAAATGTCTGGCCATGCTGCCTCCGCCGGGCCCCGGCAGGAGGGGTAGACCCGTAAAGTGCTGGCTTGACGTCGTAAGGGGTGATATGCGTGCCAATGGGCTCACTACCAGGGATGCTGAAGATCGTGCGAAGTGGAGTAGAAAAAGTCGGGAAGTGGACCCCGGGCACTGAAACCAAAGTTTGGGTTGCAATTGGGACATAACGCTGGGATGATAATGATGATTTGTTAGTTAAATTTTATGAAATGGGAATTTAATTACAGTTGCTACTTAACTATGATTAACTAGTTGACCCGGCAAATGTTGTTCTGACATATGAATTAAAAAATAGCCTATATCCTTCTCCAAGAATCAATCTATGAAATTATTATATAAATTATTATTATCTTACCGAAATTCATCAAAATTGATTCAGCGGCTTAGGCGCGAAAGCGTAACAAACAAACTCACTTTCGCATTTATATTAGTTAGGATAATATTACATTAATTACAACTTTTAAAAATAAAGAAAACATTACGTATAGTGGGAGTAACTTTGATTAAGGATCTTCTTGAAATTATACTCATGATATGTAAATATAATTTCTAAAGCTACAAACAACTGTACTTCATTTTTCAAGTATATTTGGAATCACTGAGTATTCCAACAACTGAAAAAACTGTTGAAAGTTAAAAGAAAATCCAATATTACTTACATCAGCCAGATGTCCCAGGCTTGTTCCAAGAGCGATGGCGGGAATCTCATTTCCATCGTTCAATTTGTACGTCAATACACCTGAGCCACGAACCTGCATTACATATTTCAGACATTTTATTCATCTTGTATTGTTGCATTCCAAAAGTTTATATCTGCTGTGAGTTTATACTTGATGCATTATATTCTTGGCAGCCCGTAGCCACCGAGATGTAGTATCTATATTTTTTAAGGATATCAGGTCACTTATAGGTAGTACAACTACTAGTGTCCCCGACTAGAAATAAGAATATGGTTACCCAATCACTTACCTACAAATTCGCAAAGGGTTGACTAATGAATCCCTAATTTCGCTAAATCAAAAACAGTAGAATTTTTTTTAGATTTGTTTTTATTAACATCTAGACAAGGCGGGCCAGGACACATTTAAACTTTATTCATTTAAATTCTATATATTACGTAAATTTCTTGACTTTCATAATATTTTCAACTTATTTTTAATTAACTTTGCCTATCTTTCTCTCTCTCAATCTCTTCTAAATTTCTTTTATAGGTGTTTAATCTCAAGAAAGCGAGCGAGCCATACTTGTGTGTGTAAATGTACATGCACATTGTCTTTGCGTGCGTAAGCTCGGGACTGCTTAGTTTTAGCTGAGTCGCCAGCTGAGTCAGTAGTGCTGTTTGATACGCGTCATAATTATTTATTGAATACCGTCAGCATGAAAAGTTCGAGTAAATGGAGAAAAGTTACTCGTAGTGTGGTAAGGCAAATTAATGTTTATGTTTCGTTTGTATTTATGTTGTGTGTAATTAATGTATTGAGTCAAGTTTAATAATAACATATTAAACGTGATTTTAATAATGTATTGTTTATTTTAGGGTCGTCAAATGATTGCTAATATTTATCATTTTCCCAAAGATGAATATGAATTAACCGAACTTCATCGAGAACCAAATTGTGATTTATCACATTTGCGTAATATTACGAAGCGCACTGCAGCAGCGACGGGAGTTAATGAAAGAACAGTGTAAAAAAATATTAAAAAAGGGAAGAAATGTCGCAAGTACATTTTCGAATTTTATTTCACCGAAGAAAAACCGAAGAACGATAGAAAATAAAGTAGATATTGATGGATTAACAGCTGACGTTATACGGAGCACAATACAAGATTTTCATGTGGTACATTATGTTAAATGAAATAGATAGATAGATAGATAGATAACACTTTATTGTAAACCAATTATATAAACACAATGAAACTTATTTACACAATCAATGAGTACTTGACTTACAATGGGCGGCCTTATCGCTACAGAGCGATCTCTTCCAGGCAACCCGGGCTATAGAACATTATTGGTGTTACATTGATGTGGAAGGGAGGTATGGTAATAAATAATAATTATATTTTATTTACATAATAAATAGATAATATACATAAAATTCAATAATATATATAAAATATAATAAATAAATAGATAAACATACTTAAATATCTATATTTGTAGAATACATAAATAAATATATGTTTTGTTGTTACACTAAAGATAGGTAGTGATTTTTAACCAATTTTTTAAAAGTTAGTAGTGACTTAGCTTGTCTTATAGCAATAGGCAGTGCATTCCAGAGTTTGATAGCATGAACAATGAAGGAGTTATTATAAAAAGAAGAAGTATGAACAGGAGTTTTAAGCGATAGTTCAGTAGATGTACGCAAATTTCGGAGGCCAGACGAGTTAAGAAACTCGAATTGATTCCTGAGGTAAATAGGGGCGTTTGGATAAAAGATAAATTTGTAAACGAGTGAAAGGATATGAGTTTTCCGGCGAAGATGGATAGGTAACCACTTGAGTTTTGTACGAAATTCTGAAACATGGTCATATTTACGCAAACCAAATATGAACCTGATACAAAGATTTTGGAGGCGCTCAAGTTTATTAAGTTGTTCTTGCGTTATATCTAGATAGCTGGCATCGGCATAATCCAAAATGGGCATGAGCAAAGATTCTGCAAGCCTAACTTTAGTGGCAATCGGTAGGAAATTTCTGAGTCTATTAAGAGACTTAAAAGAGAAGTAAACTCGTCGGCTTAGTTCAGCGATTTGAGGTCGCCAAGACAGCTCCCTGTCAATAATAATACCAAGGTCTTTAACCTTATCACCAATCTGAATATATAATCCATCAAAATTAATTTTCGGCAACTTTTCCCATTCAACTTTAGCTAGCATTCTGGAACTACCGATGACAATAAGCTGCGTTTTTTGTGGATTGACTTTTAACCCAAATGAATCACTCCACAGCATTATTCTGTTTAAATCTGAGTTTATTGTGTGAAATGCTTTAAATAACTCAAACACAGAAGCTTGTGTGTATATCTGCAAGTCGTCTGCATAGAGGTGAAAGGATGAAGTTAACTGGTTGGAGATGGAGTTAATAAAAATTGAGAACAATAATGGAGACAAAACGCCACCCTGAGGAACACCAGCAATCAAGTCACGCCAAGACGAATAAGTTTCATCAAGCCGGACTCGCTGCCGACGACCATAGAGGTAACTTTGAAACCAGCCGATCACTTCAGGAGATATGTTAAGAGTAGAAAGAATCCCTAATAATACATCGAAATCGACGGTATTAAACGCGGTACTAAAGTCAAGTAACGAGAGCACTGTTAGCAGACCATTATCCATACCATACCGGATATCATCAGTTATTTTTACTAATGCTGTAGTTGTGCTATGACCTGGGCGAAAGCCTGATTGAAAAGGGTTCATTAGTAAATTTTTATTTAGGAATGCGCTCAGTTGCTTGTGTACTAATCGCTCCAAGACTTTAGATAAGAACGGTAAAATAGATATAGGTCTAAAATGGGATAAAGAAGTAGGGTTCGATTTTTTAGGTAGCGGGATTACTTGGGCTTCCCTCCAAGCTGAAGGGAATGTACCGGAAGACACAGAGTAATTTAATATGTGAGTAAGAACAGGAGTAATAACATCCAGTATGGGAAGGATCATATTACGACTAACACCATCAATACCAACAGCATTAGAAGCAATAGACCTAACTGCACTCTTAACATCACTATCAGAAAATCGACTTAGAAAGAAAGGAGGATGATTGGGAGTAGGTAGTGAAGATAGTATGTTCAAAGTATTTGATTTTGTCAAAGGATCAAAATCGGAAACAGATGAAAAATGCCGGTTGAGATCATCAACACTGAAATTTTTACACACAGGATGTTCAGGTTGTCGGCCTACTCCCAAAGAACGAAGAAATTTCCAAACTTTTGCTGGATTTTCATTTTGGACTGACTCGTGTATATATCGGCGTTGTGCGTCCCTACACACTCTATTGCAGCGATTACGAGCATTCACATAGGCTAACTTATTGTTATCATTTGGATTTGTCTTAAATTTAGTCCTGGCTTTACATTTTTTATGCATTAAAACTTTGATATCTTCAGTGAGCCACGGCGCTGGTAGATGCTTTATTTTAATTTGACGCAAAGGTGCATGCAAATCATACAACTTCAATATGGCTGTATTAAATGCACACACCTTCTCATCGATAGATTCTGCCTTGACTACCCTGGTCCAATCAACCTCACGAGCATCTTTTAACAGATCATTTAAATTTATACCACTAAAGTTACGCTGCAATATAATCTTAGGCTTGGCTTTTGGTGGACGAAGCCTGTAAGAAAGATAGATAAGGTCGTGGAAAGAGAAAGCATCAGCAGGACATTGACCATGTTTACTTACGTGAGAAAGTGAAGAGACTAGAATAAGATCCAAAAGGGAAGGTGTAGAATTTGGGAAATGGTGAGTTGCTTTTAGTGGAAGTATAGTGAGATTGGTAGATAGAGCCAGGTCTTCTAAAGAGGTAGCACGATTGTCACGTTTTAATAGACAGGTATTGAAGTCACCCATTATAATTGTGTGAGCATAAGACGGAATCAGTTTATGTAGGATAGTTTCAAAATTTGAGAAATAATTAACGTGAAGAGATGGACTATAGAAAACACCAAGTAATACCTTTGTATTTGAAATATTGAATATGAAATACTGATTTAAATAAAACATATTTATTTTATAAATATTTTATAATATTGTTCAAAATAAATGTTTCTTGAATAAAAGTTTGTATTTTATTGTACCATGTCTTAACTATACATAGCAAAAATTGAAAAACTTTATTATTTTGTTCATTAGTGATGAGCTTGCTAACACTACCTGTAGTTACGCACAGAAGAGCGCGTGTCTACATGCATTACAACTACAAGTATGGCTCACATGCTTTCCTGAGATAAAACAACTATACTATTCAGCATTTATTTTTTTGTTTCATTATTTTCTTTGTTTTGGTTTTACGCAATAAAAAATAAATTACGTATTGCTACACAGAATTACTAATAAAGAGAAGGGTATCTAAATATAATGTGAGTGCGGAATGTTTGTGTTTTGTGTAGTGTGAGAGTGAATGAATGAATAAAAAGTGAAAGAGTGAGGGTACAATGTTACGAATGATTTAAAGGCGTTAAAGATTAGTTGACATGGCGGCCAATTCAGATATTTAAAAAGAAATAATTAAAAGTGTTAATTTGAAAATGTAGCTTTGCCTGCGGTTAGATTTATAGACACTATCTTAAAAACTGTCTGCTGTCCTACAGCAATAAAATTTACAGTTTAAAAGCATCTTTGTTGTAATTTTTGTATAATAAATTAATTAAAAATAATACCAAAGGATCAAAGGTTTACATATAAAGAAAACTAACGTTTACACTAAACCAAGCCTGTATTTTAGACGCTAGTACCTTCTGTGAGAAAAGTGAGAAACTTATGTATAAAGTAATTTACATATTATTAAACTATAGCTAATCAATATATACTTAGACTACATATTACTACTACATAGTACTTCGCAAAGTTGTCAATGAGATCCGAGTTGTATATACGCAGTTTGATTTAAGGTTAAAAGCAAAAACTTGCGTTTTGTACGCACAATTGAATTATCAATAAAAAGATCAATTATTTATTTACAATTTTGAATTTGTTGCTAGTAATAAATTAGATTGGATTCTTACCAAAGCACCATTAATTGTAAATAACAACAAGTAAGCTAGACTACTCGCCATAGCGTCCATTTTGTACAATACCTGTACGCATACTGAATCATGTGATACAAAATGCGTTGTCGAAGCCAAAGCACTGTGATAAATTCCTATAAAGTTACAACAGATTAACACGATCATGTCATTCGAATTTATTTTGTGCATTATATTTTCTTGATAAAAATAATTACGTATTATTACGGCCTAATTATATATTGTGAAATTATAGGCGTGGTAAATATTTTGTGCTTTAATGTTGTTCATTTTGTAAGCAAAGTAATGCCTTGGGAACGAAGCCCTCAACGTTCCTAACTTGTCTAGACAAGTTACATTTTTGATGACATTAATGTGTAGGCTGCGCTGACATAATACGGCTTATTGGAACCGGTTCGTGACCTGTGCAGTCAGATACTCAGTATAGACATTGTGTTCGTCACGGTGTCGAAAAAAGGCAAACAGAAACGTGCCGATCGTGTCTAAAAAATTTACGAATTTTGATCATTAGCGTTAATAAATATTTTAAGTTCATCTTGTAAACACATTCATTTAGTCCTTGATTTCACGCTAAATATAAAAATACTAGCTAACCCGGCAAACGTTGTTCTGCCATATAAAAAAAACTATGTTCTTCTCCAAGGTTCAATCTATCTCTATTATCATAATTCATCAAAATGAAAACGTAACAAACAGAGTTACATTCATATTTATAATAGATGATCCGATGAACTTCGTATCACTTACATATATTTGTGTAAAATGTGTTCAATACTTAAGCCGAACAAAACGAATTCATAGGGCTAAACTACATAAAAATCAAGTGAAGCACAAATTAATATCAAAATGGAAATTCGTCACTTCATCAATCTCAGATGGAGTAAGTTTTCCCGTTTTTGTTTAGTAGAAGATATAGAAGAATTGTCAGTACCAAATGTGTAACTCTAACGGTTTTTGCAGCGCACGTCAGAATAGCTCGCAGATGGTAGAATTTTTTCCAACTTATTTGACACTTATCGTTATATTTTGGACAATTCACACAATATGTTTATAAATTATAGTGTTTATGTTATTCTGATGTATAATCTATATTATTATAAAGTTTTATTAAAATCCATTCAGTAGTTTTTGTGTGAAAGAGTAACAAACATACATAAAAACTTTCGCGTTCATAATATTAGAAGGAATGGAATGAAACATAAAATAATAAACACTGCAAACATAGTACGTTATAGTTAAATTATAAGATATAACGAGATGTTAGGGAAACGAGTTTGCTGTGATTGTCTGCGCATAGTGTGTGTATGTACCTAATCTCTAAAACAAATACTGGTTAAAATAATCTTGAACACTGCGATAATTGGTAGATCCTGCTCAAACACACAATAGGCTTGTATTAAAAGTAAAAGGCGCCATTTTGATTCAATTAATTTTTGTATATATATATATATATATATATATATATATATATATATATATATATATATATATATATATATATATATATATATATATACGACGTCAAGCGACTCTGCTTTTTCTGGAGTGTCGTCTGGTAGTCGTACACACGCCTGACTAGCACGTAACGGGGATGCGAGTCCCGTCCGGAATTGGCCGCGGACCTGTCGCTCCCGGCCCTGGTTCTGTCCATGGTCGGGGGCGATCCTGGATGGACGGCCGTCGCTTCCTTTTGCGAGGCAGTAGTGTCTGCAAGGGAGGCGGCGGAACGGGAGCGGGAGTCCGCCACCGCACTCCCATCCCGCCAACGTAGGCCGCGTCGTCGGCGCCGGAGGGCGGGCAACGATCTCCGGCCGCCGTAGAAAGCGGCCGCGGGTGGCCGCGGGTGGCCCCTCGGGGGAGGATCCGCCGCCCGCACTATTGCCGTGAGGAAAAAGGCCGCGTGCTGTTCCGCAGCCCCCCTCAACTCATAGAGTTGTTACAAGAGAGCGCCGGGGGGACGAAAGCCTGACCCCCTGGCGCCAGCACTTTAGAAGGGGCCCGCTTTAAGACAAAGCGTGGGCCGGCGCCGGCCCGGGCCACGAGATCGGCAGGCCATATATCCGTGGGCCCGGGCGTAGGCGATAGGAGAACAGCGGGGTTTTTTAGTGGGTAGTCGGATGGTCGAACATCTTTTCCGGAGTCCCTTATATCCCTCGGTCCCCCCGGGCCGGGGGAACCCGTCAAGAGAGGTTTTTCCCCGAGACCGAAAAAAAATAGAAGGGTTTAATTTTTTGTTAAATACCCATGCGAAGCTGGGACGGGCTGCTAGTATATATATATATATATATATATATATATATATATATATATATATATATATATATATATATATATATATATATATATATATATATATATATATATATATATATATATATTGCTGGTAATTGGTTAAAATATCCAATAAATACTGCCGTTTGAAGCTCAACATTCTACATCCACATAGTAAGCCAGTAATAAATTATTACAGACGGATCCTTTGCGTGGTTAAGTTCAGAGGTATTGAACGTTAATGTATCGGCTGTGCGGCAGTGGAGCGGGGCATTACTGTTTTCGCTACCAAACTGCTCGTAAGTATGATAATCTACGCTGGAATAGTTTGTACTTGCCAAATAGTAAACATAGTGCTCCCCGGAGATTACTCCTGTGCGATTTCATTCGAACTTTCATTTGTTTTTGTTTTATTTAGATGTTTATTTATTTATTTGAAGAATGATCACACAGCATACATGTTAAACTTACATACTCATATATAATAAACAGAAAATTGGCTAGAAAAAGATCATACTTTGTATACTGTACAAAATGAAGACATTATATAAAAAAAACATACGAATTATAGCTTTAGAATTTTACATAGAAAAAGAAAATACGAGTACAAAAAAAATACTAACAAAACTTATGGAGAAAAATTAATTACGTATTGCCAGATGTTAATGTTATTACATTTAATTAGTTATTTGTATGCATAGGCCAGCATTGCTAAGTATTATTAGAGAAACGCAAATATTTACTTAACGAAGACTATTTGGAACTTTGTTAAGAAATAACATATTATTTTTTAAGTTTCATGACTCACTCGATGATCTTTAAGTGATCTTCATATGTTTGTGAAGCTCCTGGCAGACCCATAAAACGGATAGGTCCGTATCGCCACTTTTCGGAATTATGAATGATGTCCCAGTTTCTGTGTGCCTTGATAATAATTATTTATTTCAACATGTTGATTTCATACATCGTTGATTTGAAGTAAAAATTGCAACTTTAAATTAAATATTATGTAATACTAAATGAATTAACATTTTGGATAATATTGAGTTATATACATACTAGCCGATCAGCAATGTAGCCGGTTAACAGGCAAAATTAAATCGAAAAAAATGAGAAAGGGTAATAATATCTTCGTAAAAAATAAACAATAAAACTCAATAAAAAGTATCCTATGTTACTTCTAATACCTTCAAAAATATGTGTACAAAGTTTCATGGTGATCAGTTAAGTAGTTTTTGCGTGAAAGCGTAACAAACAAACTTACTTTTCCATTTATAATATTAAATATGAAGTATAATATATATAATTCGGAATCAGCGATTTTTTCTACAAAACTTTAGATCATTTCATCCCTCGATATAGATATAATAAATAATATAGATAATGTAAATCTTTTCAGTTAAAGCACCTAAAATAATAAATACCATTTTAATAATAAATTATAATAATACGTGTCTTCCATTGAATTTGTAATTCATTGGAATGCAAAGTTTAAATGTTGGCAAGTAAACATTATTTTAGGTTTGGAAAAGTAAACTAAATTGAGTGAAGCGTTTGTTCAATTTTCGTCTATTTGTTATTCTATCTACCCATCCATACATTGTCCAGGCTTTAGTGTCGGTCTTGTTGACATATTTCAAGTAATAAATGCAAAGAGCGGTGAACATTAAATTCTATTTTATAATGAATGCAATAAGATAGAACTAAGTACTGAGTTTTTTTTATCAAACATAGAATCGCCTAAACTCGTACAAACTATTTGCAGATCAAACCTACGTACATGAATGCATAATTTATTGATTCATCTTGTGGCTGTACACTTATTTTTATAGCGATATTACCAGACAGGCAAACGGCCCACCTGGTCCAGTGGACTTGCCAACACGCAATCAGGCCTCGAAGATGAACTGAAACATAGTATGCTAATGCTGGAATACAATACAAGATAATATAATACATTATGGTGTCATGTATTGAAAAGTAGAGTATTTGCTTTCTCGTCGGAATTAGAGTCCTACAACCTAGTTAAAATAACAATCACCTCCTGAGTCTGCCCCACTACCTGTTAAATATAAATATATAGATAGGTAACATTTTATTGTAAACCAAATTACTTAAAAAGACAATGAAAATTATTTACAATCAATGTCTACTTGACTTCAATGGGCGGCCTTATCGCTATAGAGCGATCTCTTCCAGTCAACCCGGGCTATAGGATATTATTCGTTTTATATTGATGTATTAGGGAGGTATGGCAATAAATAATAGGAAATAATGTTTTATTTACAGAATATATATATATATATATATATATATATATATATATATATATATATATATATATATATATATATATATATATATATATATATATATATAATACAATATATGAAATATAATAAATAAATAAGTAAACATACTTAAATATCTATATTTGTAGAATACATAAATATTTGTTTTTGTTGTCACACTAAAGATAAGTAATGACTAAAGCAATTTTTTAAAGTTTGTAGGGATGTAGCCTGTCTTATAGGTTTCATTTCAGGCATTCCAATGTTTGATAGCAAAAATAGTAAAGGAGTTATTATAGAAAGAAGAGATATGAACAGGAGTTTTGAGAGATAGTTCAGTAGATATGCGCAAATTTTAATGGCTAAACGAGTTAAGAAACTCGAATTGATTCCTCAGGTAAATAGAGGCGTTTGGAATAAAGATAATTTTGTAAACGAGTGAAAAAATGTGAGTTTTCCGACGAAGATAGATAGGTTGAGTTGAGACTTGAGTTTTATGTGAAATTCTGAAATGTAGTCATATTTACGCAAACCAAATATTTTGGAGGCACTCAAGTTTATTAATTTGTTCTTGAGTTATATGTAGATAGTTGGCATCGGTATTTCCAAAATGGGCACAAGCAACGATTCTGCAAGCCTAATTTTAGTGGCAATCGGTAGGAAATTCCAGAGTCTATTAAGAGACTTAAAAAAAACGTAAACTTGTCGGCTTAATTCAGTGATTTGAGGTCGCCAAGATAGCTTCCTGTCAATAATAATACCAAGATTTTTAACCTTATCGCTAATCTGAATATGTGATCCATCAAAATTAATTTGTAGCAACATTTCCCGTTCAATTTTAGCTAGCATTCTGGAACTGCCGACGACAATAAGCTGCGTTTTTTGTGGATTGACTTTTTTATCCAAAAGAATCACTCCACATCAATATTCTGTTTAAAACAGAGTTTAATATGTGAAATGCTTTAAACAACTCAAACACAGAAGCTTGTGTGTACATGTGCAAATTTTCTGCATAGAGGTGAAAGGATGGAGTTAAATGGTTAGAGACGGAGTTGATAAAAATTGAGAATAACAGTGGAGACAATACGCTGCCCTGAAGAACGCCAACAATCAAGTCACACCAAGACAAATATGTTTCATCAACCCGAATTAGCTGCCGACAACCATACAGGTAACTTTGAAACCAGCCGATCACCTCAGGAGATATGTTAAGAGTAGAAAGAATCCCTAACAATACATCGAAATCGACGTGTTTTAAACGCGTTGCTGAAGTCAAGTATTGAGTGCACTGTCAGCAGACCATTATTCATAGCATACCGTATGTCATCAGTTATTTTTACTAATGCTCAAGCTGTGCTATGACCTGGGTGAAAGCCTAATTGAAAATGTTCATTAGCAAAATTTTATTCAGGAATGCGCTTAGTTGTTTGTGTATTAATAGATATGGGTCTATTAATACACAAACAAACGATGGGGATAAAGAAGGAGAGTTCGAATTTTTGCGTAGTGGGATTACTTGGGCTTCCTTCCAAGCTGCAGGGAATGTACGGGAAGAGACTGAGTAATTTGATATGTGAGTAACAACAGGAGTGATAACTTCCAATATGGGAAGGATCATATTACGACTAACACCATTGATACCAACAGCATTAGAAGCAATATACTTAAGAGACACACGTAGTGTGAAATTTCGAAAAAGTCGAACTTTTTGCATATTTCGATATTGATACCTTTAAACATAACATATTAAAATTTTAAATGAATATTTCAAATAGTTTTTGAGTTTCAGCCTTCTAAAGTGTTGCCGCACAAGTATTAGAAAGTTACCTTTGCTACGGGGCCGACCAGAGTTTCTGTTGGCCCTGTGGCCATCGCAACCCATTATAATATTTTTACGAAGAAGAGCTTCAACAGCCCAGCAAGCGCAATATGAAGAAGATGAAGATGAATTATATGGGTCTCGAATAGCACATTAGCTGTAAGTATGATTTTGATCTATTGAAAACAATAAAATCAATCGTTTTATCTTTAAACGTGTTTTTCCCAAAACTACATTTTCCAAATTGTCTACAGTTGTAACTTGAAGACAAATCATCCGATCGCTTTGATTTTTTTTCCTGCTTATTTTGTATATGTTTCTCTGTACAATAACCATCGAGTTTTTTTCATTGTAATGAAATTTTGGCGGGCAAAAATCAATTTTTTTAGCAAAATTGGATATTGGACTAGAATAAGATTCAAAATTGAAGGTGTAGAATTTGAGAAATTGTGAGTTGCTTTTAATGAAAGTATAGTGAGGTTGGTGGATAGAGCAAAATTTTCTAAAGAAGTACTACGATTGTCACGATTTAATAGACAAGTATTGAAGTCACCCATTATAATTGTGTGAGTATAAGATGGAATCAGTTTATCCAGGATAATTTAAAAATTTGAGAAATAATTAACGTGAAGACATGAACTATAGAAAACACCAAGTAATACCTTTCAATATATTAATATATGTTAATATATATTTGTCAGTTAAATTCAAATTACATACGTCTGAGCCGTGCGATGTAAAAATTATTTATGTGAGTTAAATGTACACGACGTTCATGTTGTAAAATTGTGGGTGGCGCAAATTATCGTGAGTAAAGAAACACTGAGTTAACCAGTATGTACCAGTATGTTTGTCGTATAAAAATCTGAGCCGCCTGGAAGAAGCGTGGCGTGCATAATTTCCATTCCCTCTAGAGGAAGGCCCGAGGGAAGCTGTGGAACGTCATAGGTAGTAATTTTCAATAATTAATTTAAACATTGAATACACAAAACAAAATAAAGAACTAAAAGAGATCCTTCATTAGGAACTCCAATTAACGTAATCATTAAAATACAACATGATAATAAATAAGACACACAACGAGATTGTTCTGGTACATTTTTAATTTAAAGGAGCGTCTAGGATTTTTCCTTGTAGTGAATTTTCCATGGTCCATTCATCAGGCGGCTGTCACTGTTCCCGGCCGCGGCGAGCAATTACTGATGTCGCACTCCAGTACTCCGGCACTGGCGCAATTACCACCACCTCCTACTGTGCACTCCGTCAATTCAACTAGCTCACCGATTGCTTGAACATTTACAATTAAGCACAATATTAAATCCTTTCATTCTTTTACTAAATGAAAAACATATTCACATAAATTCCATAAAAACTGTTATACAAATATTCCTCTTTTATTAAATAATAATTAAGTTAGACTACATTACATTCGTTGTCATAGAATTTAAGTTGACTTTTTTATTGCTGTACAGCATACTATCTATTCTATTCGTGCAGGGGCGGAGAAAGAATACTGACCGGGTTCGGCCTATCGTAAAAAACAATAAAACAACCCACCCTAGCTACGTGGTAGGATCCCAAGCCTTTTTGGATGGCGACCACCTTTGGCCTTAAGTATGCCGCCATAATAACCTTGTGTCGTGTTCCGGTATTAGTGACCCAAGTTCCTGTACCCTTATAGGACAGCAGCGCGTTCGTGATGCCACTGGCGTTGCAAACACCCATAGGTGACGGTAACTGCTAAACTCTAAGCGGGCCGTCAGCCTGTGTGCTGTCTTACAGCATTAAAAAAGGGCGGGCTGACGGTTCACTTAATAGAAAGTAGTTACCGTCGCCTATGAATGGCACCAGCTATCTGCGTAGGGGAACTGGAACCTGGTTACTCATGCCGGAGCGAAACACAAAGTTATTATGGCGAAATATTTGCAAACCAAGGGTTAATGATTTTGTGGTTAGTTAAAAGTTTATAAATAACCAATAAATTAGCATCTAAAATCGACGATACAGCCGGCACAGTGGCAGCTTATTTGTATGATGGAATAAAATATATGTATGATGCAAATAGTTTGTTCTAGTCTGTTTGATGTATCCGTCAATTGCATGTTTGTATTAAAAACCCTGCAATACAGATTTTGACATAACACAGGAAATAATATTAAAAACAATATTTGGAAAAAGTATTAAAATGAAATAAATCAAAAACAAAGAATATAATAACGATTCCTTATACATAAACGGTTAATTATCAAATTATCTTAATTTAGCTATTGATCTAATTTAATTTATTAAAATAATATAATTAGGATTACCTGGAAGAAACCGCTTAAAGCGATAAGGCTGCCCATTGTCCCCAATATTTAGAATATTCTCTTTTACTTCTATTATATTATTAGGTTAAGTTGATGACAATAAAGTATTATCTATCTATCTAATGTGTGGTATTAAAAAGGATTGTGACAAAATTAAAAAGTTAATAGAACAAACCACGCAGCACGAAATCAACACAAATAACAAAGCATGTATAAGATCTGCTGAAGCTTTTTTACTCTCATAAAACCTCTAGAAAAGATTGAGAAGAAAACCAGATATCACGATTCCCACCTGGAACTTCTTCCCACCATAGCATGCATCTCTCGGGCAATTTTTCTCGGTTAATATGTATATTATACCATTATTGCCACATATTCATGATGAAATAATATGAAACCATGGGCCAGTTTCTGAGATCACCGCTATATGCAACTCACTGATCACATATATCGTACATGCCTTTCAGTGAGCAATCGAACGTTACCCCATGTATTATCTATATATATTACTACGTGAAGCGAATACTTTGTACCCCTTTTTACGAAAGTTGCGCGGATGGAGGAGTATGAAATTTGGCACAGTTGAAGGTTATAGGGAGGAAAAATGCAGAAAGCTATTTTTTACATTACACACAACATTATACACACTACTGCTCGAATGATACACAACATGTGTATGTTGTGTGTACACATACATACTAACGCTTTTGTTTTTTTATAAGAGTTTATGGCGTGGTAAAGACTATTAAGGTTAATTTTATGATAATATTTAAATTCTAAATATACATGAGTCAAAACTTGAATAATTAATTAATTAAAAATAATATTATTCAATTATTAATAATATATATTTAATAAATACACATTAATTGTTAAAAGTGATTATTTTCTCTTTGGTCTTATTGAATGTAAAAATTGACAATAACAAAGAATGAACCTTTGGAATTGATTGTATTTGTATAGTTCTTTATAATTTGTATATATAAAAATACATCTTGCTCAAGCATAAAGAAAATGGTGTATTAGTAATCTGAATTGATTTACTCTTCCCTATTTGTGAGAATAATGTTTACAAAATGCGAATATATGATTAAGAAATGGAATTAAAATACGTAACATTTTGAAGTTTTACAGTGATGCTGTTCAAACTGATATAAAAAAATGGCAAATTAACTGAGTAGCTATGATGAAACCTTTGATTATAAAGGTATATATAGCCTTTGACAAAATAATCTTAATAAAGTACAAACTTAGAAATTAAATGAATTATGGTCGAATTTCGACTCCTGGGTGACCACTAGTTATTAAAATAACACAAAAACGCCTGTGATATAAAACACGCCGACTAATTTATATATACCACCAATGGTATTCAATACCCGCAATGCCTTTTGTACTTGATTAATTCTTCCAGGTAGTCTGGCTATTCCTCGCTAATATTGAATAAAACTCGCTATTCAGCATTATCAAGGTAGTAAAAAGGCCTGTGTTTATTAGAAAATGCCTCCCTTTTCACGTAAGGAATTTTTCTCGTTGAAGGAAATTTCCCCTAACGCACCTGCTTCTTTTATAGGCGCCGTCAAAGCGGCCCTTTCCTTTCACCTCACCTAGTTTCTCCCGATCTATAAAGCCGCTGATCCTCGTCAAATTAACGTTGTATAAATTAAACAAGATATTCACACTGAGCGCGTGACTGGAATAAATCAAAGAAACCAACAAAAGGACGATAATGCAAATAGTATTTCCTGACACATTTTGTGAAAAGCGAGCTTTCAACGAGTGCTCGTAACGAGTCCGGTTTCCGTCAGATTCATATAGCACAATATTTTTTGCATAAAAATTCACTTCGATAAATACGTCATTCAATTTTGGAGAAATAAAAATGAGTCGACGCAAACTCAACAATGTGGAACAAGTGAAATGTTCCAATAATAAAAAAAGGTAAAATGGATCACCTCGCCCGATTTTCAATATAATTTTGCAGGTAAACGAGGGTGTTATTCATATGTACCGGTTTTAATGTGCATGCTTAATTTCTTTTTCAAATTTGTTTCTTACAGTCTTTGATCTTCGAGGTATGAGGGACTCAAGGCCTTCGCAGCTTAATCCAATTACGGACACGGAAAAATCATATAAAATCACCGTAATGGAGTCTAGTACGTTCAGTTGAGTACTTTCAAATTAAAGGACTCTTTACATTTTAATTCATATCAATTATTGTTTATATATGAACTTTGAGTAGATTTTCAATGTAACCTAGAAACACCCCAAGATGACACGATTGAAATGTAACGAAAGTTCTTTGTCTGGCAGAGAATATTCGATATCGAATTGCCAGGCGATTTATGCACGAGAATGTACGGCTATTGGTTACAGGGCTTGCAATTTCCTGGAGTGGCCATTCTCCCAGTTTTGATCGCTTCCGATGAATCTGACGGACTTCGATACACAAATTCCAACATTTAGAACTGTTCAAACTGGATTAGTTTCCAAGAGCATTTGTAATGGATGCGAATAACTCAAGTGCCTTGCTCTGGGAAGATTTAATTTGGGAATTCTCTGCACTGCACGTTCAGTAAAATATGATATTATTATGAAAATGATTTGTTACAGGGAATAAATATTCACTGCACAATATTTCTTTCGAATATATTCTGGCAAAAATTATTATAGAGTTTACTAAAGTTTTAAAAATGTCTTACTTTTGCGATATATGTGATCTAACTAAAAATGTCCGTAATTTATTCAAAAAATAGGAATAAAAATCAATGGTGAGTGATCAATGGGAAGCGTCAACTGTGTATAGTTTTGGGGTAGTCCCCAAAACTATAACTAAAACATGTACCCCAATTTCTTGACAGTTATTTTAAATTTTCACTAAACTTGGTCATATTAAATTCTTGTCCCTTAAAATTTCAAATTGATGAAAATAAATTATAAAATAAAAATATTATATTAGAATTGAAAGTTATTTAATAACTTACAATAAATATATCCGAATCTATTTTTTATTTATATGAAAACTTTAGAAAATATGAGCCTGATAATGAAAAATAATATTATATTTACTTTATATTTTACTTAAAGCTTTGTTATAATAATAATTGAAGAACAACAATGAAATGTAATATTGTACACTAGCTGACGCGGTAAGATTTGCTCTGCCATATAAATTAAATTACATTTTGGAAAGGATTTCCGTAAAATCCGTTCTTAATGAACATCTATATATTAGGGCCTTACATATGAAATTAGCGTTTTGTACGGGAGGAATATAAAGTCAATTTTTTTTGGTAAAATATATTTAATTTATCAAAGTATGCACCGCTGTTATCTATTTTGCCATCTCATAGGTAGTTCATTGATCGATTTACTAAAAAAACCATGGGGCGAGAATCAATGAACTATGAAGGCGGTTTGAAATGCCGCATCGGAGTTGAATTTTTTCCTTGTAAGAAGTTGTCCAAATTCAGAAAAAATTGTAATCTGTTGGAGCAAGGTCCGGGGAATACGGTGGATGTCGCAGAAATTCCAATTGTAGCTCATCTAACTTAGTGGTTATTTGTTGTGCAGTGTGTGGCCTTGCGTTGTCGTGAAGTAGCAGTGGCCTAGAGCGATTGACCAATCTCGTTTGTTTAGCAGCTAGTTCTTCCTTCATAGTTTGCAGTTGCTGACAATAGATATCTGCCGTAATTGTTTGGACAGATTTTAGAAAGCTGTAGTGATCGACACCGGCGCAAGTCCACCCAACACTCACAAGTAACTTTTTCTGAGTCAAATTTTGTTTAGGGCAGGATTTGGCTGGGTCTCCAGGGTTTAGCCATTGCGACGAGCGCTTCCGATTATCGTACAGTATCCACTTTTCATCACAAGTAATGATTCGATTTAAAATCCCTTCATTATTGTGTCGGTTGAGCAAAGTAACACAGTCAATGCGTGTTTGCAAGTTCGATTCACTCAATTCATGACGTACCCATCGTTCAAGTTTTTTCACTTTCCCGATTTGCTTCAAGTGGAATAATACAGTTTTATCACTTACCCCGAAGCCTGCAGCTATCTCTGAAGTGCTTTGTGATGGATCCGCTTCCACGATAGCCTTTAATTCTTCATTTTCCACTTTGGTCTCCGGCCGTCCACGGGGTTGGTTTTGAAGGTCGAAATTTCCAGAACGAAAACGTTGAAACCAAAAACGTACCGTGCTTTCTTTTGCGACACCAGCGCCGTACACATCATTAATCCTTCGAGCTGTTTCTGCAGCACTGGTACCACGGTAGAACTCGTACTCGTAAATATACCGATATTTCATGTTTTCCATTGTGCGATAATAAGCGACGCCAAAGAAAAAATTAATGAGGAAGAAACAAATGAATGACTGTTTTCAAAACTCAAATGTACCAGCTAAATGAATTGATAAATTTGAATTTCTTAACCAAAGAGGAAATATTTCAGATCAGTGATCAGTACGACAAAACGCTAATTTCATATGTAAGGACCTAATATATATATATATATATATATATATATATATATATATATATATATATATATATATATATATATATATATATATATATATATAAAACACGCACACGCCCGCATGCACACATCCACTCACACAAAATGCTAACTCACTATCACATATACTTTATGATAGTAATGTGTGGGTGTATGTATTAATGCATGTGTAAGTATATATATTTTAATGACTATGTATATTGTATGTATGTATATATGTATGGTTATTATTTTGTAGGAAATTAATAAGACATGGTATAAGTTTTAAATATATTGTTACAATGACTAAAATAGAAAGATCTTACTATAATTATAATGTGAATATTACAGTAGATATTTCGTATATTATTATGTATTACCACGTCTCCAAAATAGAGGTCATACATAGTTTGGAGGCGCTAAGTTAACCAATTGTAAAAAGTACTTGAATAAATGATGTTTGAATCTATATCGCGAAATAACTACGCTAAATTAAAGATATAGAGATCTCGTGATGAGTGAAAAAAAAAATATTTTTATTATATTTGGAGTCAGTGTCGACTTTATGACATATAGAAGTAATGGGCCTCAAGAAATTTAAATGAACGTCTCTCCAGAACAGACACCATATTCTTATCCGAGTTCAGTGCCCTTTTTCCATTGACATAACCACCCTTCCTCTCAGTAGAGAGGAACGTTTTTAAATTAGCTTTAAATATTAATTGACCCTCGAAGTGTTGTACAAACTTTAAAAATAAATAAAATTCTGATGAATCAAACTCGGGTAACTAGGGTTCGTGAAAAAACAACCCTAAGTTACGCTTATGAATTTTTCCTATGCTTTAAATGTTGTGTGAACTTGTAGCGGTGTTACCGCGCCGCGACCGCCTACAAACAAGACGGAATGCGCAGGAGTTTATGAATCCCAAGCCAGTACGAATAGTTTAATTTCCATCTTGGAACCTCTTCAAACTCTTGCTCTATCCTGGTAAGATACAACTCACATTCAAGATGTAAACCAGTGGTCACGGGTTTGTTTATTATCTTGGCATACAACTTTTAGACAGTTTTCTATTTGCTCATTCTAACTGACGTGTATTGGCGATGAACCTTAAATGTTAAAATCCCAATTAAAACCGCATACCGGAATCAATTGTGCCTAACATTTACATCCACCATTAATAAGCGAGCCTAGATATTGGAGTAAATTTTGATTACAGCATACTACTTATAATCTTGGTTCATAAAACGAGGCATAAAATATACAGGGCAGTTTCGTTCAAGTACTTTAGCATTGGTAGCAGATACTACATTTTGTAGGAGAAATTAATTGAAACTTTTTGATTTGTTACCTGTATTGATTGATATTTGTAACCGATGTAATTAAAATGGATAATATTATATTAATTCACGTCTATTTAATCCGATATTAAAGATAAGTTACATTAAAATGTATATATGATTTTATTCAAACATAAAACTCTCTACCGGGGATGCTGAAGATCGCGCAAAGTGGAGTAGAAAAAGTCGGAAAGCGGACTCCGGATACCGAAACGAAAGTTTGGGTTGCAACCGGAACATAACGCTGGGATGATGATGATGACTAAACCTTCAATTACTACTATTTACAAATTCACTATTGTTATGGAACAGAAGCTGTTTTTAAAGAAGCTGACAAATATTTAATAATCAGTATTTTTCATTGCTGTAAGAAAGCAGACAAGCTTACTTCGTATTTAGCCCACTTAGTATTTAGCAGTTACCGTCGCCTATGGGTATTTTCAACGCGAGTGACATCGCGAACACGCTGCTGTCCCATAAGAACTTGGGTGCCTAGTGCCGGAACACAATACAAAGAAAGTTAATATGGCGGCATACTTAAGATCAAAGGTGGTCGCCATCCAGACGGGCCTGGGGCCCTACGCCTACGTTTTAACGCCTTCTACGACAGGCGGACCCCGGCCGCAGAGGTCAGTATTCTTTCTTCGCCCCTGCATGTATAAAAATTACAATGCACGAATATAATTATTTCAATATTATTTCAAACAACAATAAAATATATTGTGCGAAAACGCTTCCAATATTGTGATTGAACGTAGACTCTAATTCGCTCTTCTAGGAACATGCGATTGACAGGTAAAATGAGGATGTATTTGACAGCTCCCTCAAAATATACCACCCTACCTGCGACTACCGTGAGATATTGAAAACCGAGCCTGAGGCTATCCGTTTGACCTTTTTTATTGGCAACATTTCACTCGTTCCGCATTGTGGAGCGTTTGACTGAAACGGGTTGCGTTGTCAAATTACTCTGATATTTTACCAGGTATCTGTATTCGTTTACACGACCAGCTACTTTCGAATATCATTTTACAATGAGCGGCGGAGAAATTTTACGACAAAGTTCCTTACAGTTGGTTTTCTTAGGACTATTTACTAATTTACTTGGTAATACTTTCTTGGAAGAACTTAGGATATTATAAAATCACGTTTTACTTACATTGTGCATTGATTGGACACTTTTTCTAAGAAATAAAAAGTGTGTGTGTGCAATTCACACACGGCAGAAGTGAACCTTCAGAAAGGTAGCCTACGAGAGAACACTGTTACTTGTATTTTATTCGTTTTCTCGCAGGTTTGATAATCTTATTTATGAATATTTTTGTCTCTTTTTAGAATTGCTTTTTCGTTTGATCGAATTTTCACATCATGACGGTGCTAAAAAATTCACTACAAAAATATTTAAAAATAATTCACACTGGAGCACGGTTGGCCAGGACGTAAACATTTAAATCTGGTAGCACATGCAATACTCTGCCGCTTCCAAGTGTACATTGTACTTTATTGTATATTACTGGTTTTGCCTACATTTTCATAGCCTGAAACGGGTGTAGTTGAGACTTGTCTCGAAAGGACATTACTTTAATCGCAGAAGGCCTCCGTTATTATCAAAGTTTCAGATATGGCGCCGCACCGCACCGTGCTTCTGCCGAGGCTTATTGCTGCGTTTGTACTTATAATCCTTTCTAGTTTTAATTTCGTTAAAATTGTAATAATTTATTTTAAACAGTTCTATACCATATTCTTCCAAAATTAAGATTAGTATTTGTTTAAAATAACATCGTGATTTAGAATTAAGAGGATATAAGCATTAACCTCCGAGCACCACCTTATTAGACAATAATTTTTCTCCGTACAGGGGCGGAGTAAGGATTCTAACCCTTGTGATGTGATTGTGACCGGGTCGGCCTGTCGTAAAAGGTGGCAAGACAATCTTACCAACGTGGTATGCCACCATAATAATAAGATGACCTCGGTGGCGTAACGGATAACGTACTTCGGTACGCTTGCGGAGGTCACGGGTTCGATTCCCGTCTCGCATCTGGGTGTTTATGTATATGTATTTATTTACAAAAAAAAAGTATATAAGTAGTATATCAGTTGTCTAGGGCCCATAATACAAGTTGGGACTAGATGACGCTGTGTGAATTGTCACAAAAATATTATTATTATTATATTAAATATTATTATAATAACCTTGCATAGTGTTTCATCATTAGTGACCCAAATTCCTGTACCTATATGCGTACAGCAGCGTGTTTGTGGTGCCCCTGGTGTCGTTAACATCCATTGGCGACGGTAACTGCTTGCTAATAAGTGGACCGTGAGCCTGTCTGTTGTTACTCAGCTAGTAAACTAAACTCTTTAAAAAACCTATTATAAAATAGTATTTAAACGTAGAATATTTAGTAAAAAAACTCTCTAGTCAATTTCCATTTATAAGTTTCCTTTGGTATGCAGCAAGTTGAATCACAGACTGTATTTATTATAGCCGCTTTAGTGGACGGAGCTACTAAGCTCTTCAACAGTATGAAGTAGTTTTAAATGTCATGCTGTTAAATTTAAAGTATGTATTTAATTTAAAGTCACAGCCTTCTAGCTAAACGTCTTCCTCAATTTAGGGCCTATTCATCAAATGCAATGTTTTATATAATTCACCAATATATTAAAACAGTTTATTTTTTGTGATATAGATTCATTGCTTTCGAATCTATGTACATTACACAACAATGTATATTGTACGGCCTGTACTTCGAGGTACCATATAGCGCTCTGCTGATACCTAGTTAAGACTTCTCCAGTGAGTTATCAACGAGTATTTAAATTTGCTTCGTAATCGGATAAGACCTATCTGAATCATCATTCAAGCGATGATCGGAAGTAAAAGCGGATAAGACGCCAAAGGAGGAGGAACCTTCGAAGGATGACTAGTTCCAACTTCCAGTCACCAAAATGCGAGGTGACGAGGTCCCCTTACCTTTACCTCGGGACTAGTTGATGCCATTGGTCGTCGACCTAAAGCACAACGAAGAGGAGACTGGGACTGTTTTTATATGATAGCGTTCTACAAGCCGGTGATCATGTGCATGTGATGCAAACAATAGTTCGAGGAAGAAGTTAGTAATTTTGAAAAGATTTTCATCTGTTTTTTTTTTTTGGCGAGTTACGAAGAAACTGGAACAGAAAGATTTACAAATGTATACTAAAAATAAAAAAGTAGTTTCTCACTGGTTAATCAAGATATTTTAGCCAAATATACTAACAAAGTAAAAAATTATTGTAATAAAATGATTATGTAAGAACTTGGTACTTAATATTTCAGAAAGGAACATAATTATTTCTCTCGTAACGAAGGGTAGTCCTCGCAGTGACCGTGGTATACGCATGCATATTTAAGTCGTGCCGTTTTGTAGAAAGTTTAAATTAGAGAAATAACGATACGTAAAAAAGGTTTTCGTAAATTGAGAAAAATTACCTCAGTTCAGAAGGCCATAGTTTTTCGGTTTGTTAAATGTTTGGCTTATATTGATTAATACAGTGATTTAATTGAATTACTATAGATACGAGTACATACTCTATCTTTGTTATATGTTATATGCTAATATGCGTACTGTGAAATGTTCCAATGACATGTTAGCATGAATAACCAAACTAGTTTTCAAATGGACTGGTGTCTTGTATTAAATCCTCTGACGGGAATTGATTGGAAAATCAAGATGCAATTTAGAGATATCCATACTAATATTATAAATGTGAAAGTATCTCTATCTGTCTGTCTGTCTATCTATTACGTTTTCACGCTGAAACCATTGAACCAATTTTTATGAATTTCGGTTTAGAGATAGATAGATTGGACCTTGGAAAAGGACAAAGATTACTTTTCCGGCATTAGTGACCCAAGTTCATGTACCGTTATGGGACAGCAGCGTGTTCGCGATGCCACTGGCGTTGCAAACACCCATTAGCGACGGTAACTACTAAATTCTAAGCGGGCCGTCAGCTTGTCTGCTGTCCTGCAGCATTAAAAAGACAGCCCTCCCGATACCTATCGGGATACCACCTGGTCACCGTCTCCTAAAGACGCAACTCTAGAGGCATTGCCAATTCGCTGCCGGCTTCGAAAAAGAACTGGAACTTGGTTTACTAATTTCGAAATACAACACAAAGGTCTTTATGGGCGGCATGTTTTAAAACCATACCATGTGGTTATCATCTAATTGGAGCTGGAATTCTACCACCTAATTTTAAGAAAAGACGATGAAAAAAATACGTATAATTTTCGTTTGGCCTCTGTAACTTTTATCTGCTACAAATATTCTAGGATATTTGTAATAAGAACCGCTAAGCCCTACAACGGACACAAGATTGTGTAAATATTTGGTTATAATCTAAGTTGGCGAAAAAGTAAACAGGGTAGGGTATGGGTCCGATTCATCGAGTTAATTGGGGACATTAGTCATACGAAGGCTGGCCGAGGCTCCGTGCGCACCGCTGGTCCGTTATCTCACATGATTTGTGACACCGCTGAAATATAAATTATAAACCCGCCCCAATTTATACATTACTATCTTACATTTATGTTATTCAGCGTTAAATAACGCTCTGTGAGTTATGGTATTAATACGGATCGGGTTTCGCTTATTCGAATGATTATGGAGCTCAATGCATTTGATAGATAACATTTTATTATCTAACTATTACTCCATTAAGATAAGTATCTTGTAGTTAAGTGCCCGCTTTTCTGTATTTCTCTTTTCTACCTTTTCTTCGAGGTAGAAATTCGCTTAGGTACACCCCGCCGCGTGGGAACATGCGGCAGGGTATTGTGGGACTCACCGTGCAATGCGCCCGTTCGTCACCGTCTCTTGGCTAGGAGACACCCGTCACCAATACCTACTAAAACCATCCCAGAGATCCTTCGTTCGCCTTGGGCGCATGAGCCGCGAGAAGTAATGCTTGTTACGTGAAACATGCGTTGAGGCATTTATTATTACCTGCTATTCATTAAATTTATCAGTTCATAAACTTTATTGAACTAGGCTGAAGTACATATTAAAAAACAAATATCTCTAATAGAATTTATAGGAATTATCGGTAAGTACTGAGGTGGAAGTTTTGATTTGTTTATATTTCGAATTCGATCAAATTTTTTTTATATCTGATTCAATTGATAGAGTGTTTGTTACACGTTTGTTTACGAAGGTTTTTTATAAAAACGTCTTATTGTGTAATAAATTATTATCTTGGCAAGATGTTGTAAAAACTTTAGAAACTATTGATCGTCTTAGACATATGTAAAGTCTTATACTTATAAAAATTATATAATTCATCATTTGTTAAAGAAGACCTGTTCACATGGGTATGGATGTTGGCCATCAAGAGTATGTAAAAATTATTTTGGACATTGCTTCCACGGCCACCTTACTCAGGGAATTTCATGCCTACTGTACTGAATATAATTTACATTACCAATTTCAATTTACTTAAATAGAACTAGAAGTCTCTAGTCTCTCTCTTATTAGTCAATAATTGGACAGAAACCTCAAAAGTTCTTTGAGAATGATCTAAAGATCAGTAAACCTAATTCAATAAAGTGGGAATTCTGTAAAAATATTTCGATGTTAATGTAAATTATTTACGAGTACATTATCTTGAAGCTGATATTGTCACCTATCGTCATATTTCCCGTTTGGATATAATACGATCAGCCAGTATAGCTTATTAGAACTTGCAACCGAACCTCTGTTTTAAAAACACCAGTGGGATACTTGTAGATGGCAGGAGTAATATTTTACAAATACCCCAATCGTACAAAAGTGATTGCACTTAAAATCTTCGTTCAAGCGCCATCTGTTATTTGAAGCCAAAAATTCATTATGTTAACACTACTATGCTACCGGCATGCTATGATGGCCGTTTTGACGTTTGTCCACTCATGAAGTTTCGTATTAATTAGTAATTACATTTGAAGGAGCAAATTGCTGTTCTTTATGTCAATAACTGCACGTCGCTATTGACAATAAGGAATTATTAATAATTAATACGAAACTTCATGAGTGGACAAACGTCAAAACAGCCATCATAACGTGCCGGTATAGTAGTGACATCTGGTCATTTCTCTCTTTCGCTTCACATATTTGTTTATTCTTGAGCTGGTTGGCCGCCTTAGCAAAACAATTTGTTTGAGGTTTTGACTTATCTGGCCACAGAACCAGACCCAGTTTTGAAGAGATGCAGAAATACGGGGATTTCATCAACGATAGACATGTGCAAACGCACTAACCTATTAAAGTATTCTCTGAAAAAAATCAAACTAAGGGTTTTTCATTTGGGCTTTTCATCTTTGTACTAGAAAATGAGTCTTAATTTCTCGCCTTTCACGACTCCCTCGGTACAGATGATATTCTTATATTTCGCGGGAATAATTAAAAAAGCACATACAGTGTTCATCTTTTTATTTTAAAAAGACCATTTCAACATTCGACTAACAAATCTCCCTTTAAACAAATACAATTCCTCACCTCTAAAATAGACATCACAGATAAAATATAGACACAAAATATAGTTTTTACCGAACATGTTGCCAATTGTCTATGAAACGCTGCATAGCTGAAAAACTTAACTTTTTCAACGGCGTTTCTTCAGGACTAGTAGAACAAATAACATCACCTATCTAATACATATAATATGCAATTTATATAAATTGGCTCCTGATATGCCATTTTCTAATTTTAGATTGTTTTATGTCCTTTTTAAAATTAAGTAAAAATTTGGCCTAAAATGTCCATTATTGTGTTAATACTTGTCATTCAGGGTCTTCAACATATCCCTTTGAATTACCATCATAAATATTTGATTTGGATAAATTTGAATATAATAATTCCGATTTACCATTCTAGATATACTCGTAGATCGCTTCAAAACATAGGAGTGCTATGAGTCAAAATTTTGTCATCATTACACAAATGAGACCCGTTTGCATACTAATTCTATTTGGAGCTCGGTGTGTGCAGTTTTCTGATCCCCTCATTGATTCAATATTTTATAAATTTAAAAGGTGACTATGTCTATTTAATCCGGAAAGGATAGTTTGCAGTTTAAAATTGTAACTAACAATTCTTAATTTTAAAGTGAATATTTTAGAAATTGAAAAGTTGAATAGCGATTAATTATCATTGGGTATAGTAGTAGTAAGAAATAGACGCAACTTTATAATTGATATTGATCTTCTTATTTTATACTATTCATATTATTAAACTATATATTGTCTATATATGAGTAAATCTATACAAAAATGAAATAAAAATATCTTAATAATAACACATGCCGGTGTGGATAAGAGTATTTTAAACTTTAAGACAGTGTTCATTTACTGGATTGATAAGGTCCCTACTAGTTATAATTCAACAGGCGATATTATTTTATACAATATGTTTATACATTCATGTACTATCTATACAATTATTACAAATACTATTAATTATAAATAAACATATGATAGATAACAAGCCAAACATAATTTATTCAACTTAAATCCTACTTAATATAATGTTTAAGAAGTTTCTTGGTTTCAATACAATTCATATTAAATGATTAATTACTAGCTGATACCTGCGACTTCGTCTGCGTTGCTTTCGTAATGAGACAGAGGTAGAAGAGATTTCCTCTCTCCTACACTTGCACGATATAACCACTTGCCCCACTTCTCCGCGGCAAGAAAATCATTGATTCTTAAAAATTTAATAACTTTACAATAAATGAAGATATCGCAATATATATATTTTTTTTGATAGGGGCCAAGTGTCTAGGAAATATAACATAGAAAATTTTATTGAAATCTATCCAGTAGTTTCGGCGTGATGTGCGCTCACATGCACACTTCTATCATTTTATTTATGTAAAAGATTGGAGAGTAGTTAATTTTGGGCGTGAAAGGTTCCAAGTTAGCATATAGCTGCAAAAATAATAATAATATATATAAATATACAACGTAAAAACAAAAAAACCAACAGGCATTGATGAGCTGCTGAAATTTAGAATAGTATGCAAATAATTTTAATGGGGGTATTGATTGTGAAACGTCTCAAAAAGTTATGATATGTTTTGAATTGTTTACAGTCTGTTAAATCTAACCTTTTCGTTTTATAATAAAGTAGTTGAAACTTATAAATTATTCAAAACTGTTCAAAATATACAAAGGAAATTGCATGTTCAATTAAAGGGTGTCTAAGAATTAATAAATAGTGTACTGTTTATAATAGATACCAAGCATTAAAATAAATCGATAACAATAAAATAAATTTACAATATTTAAAAACAAACTAAACTGTTATATAAAATACTTGTCTAATAACAAAATGTACATATATGCAGTACGTATATACATTTTTATATTTTTTATAAATTCAAACCCATATTCAGGTAGTATTCGCTTAAAATCTTTTTGTAGTTCCTGAGAGTCAAATGTAATCTGATAAACATTTAGAAATAATGCATAATACTATTTTTTATAAGAATAATTAAACGTATGGTCGTCGTTACTATATTTAACTGAAATGACAAAAGTAGTGTAACTAATTAGAAAAACAACCCTTAAATCTTTTGAAATGATTTCATAACTTGCCACTTCTATTATATATTTGATAAACAAATTAACAAAAAACGAATGCCATTTTTCTGGGACTGCGATATGATTTTCGGAAGAATTTCTATGTACGACACAGTATAACAGTGTACTTATATCCTTTTGAGCATAATTTTTGTCATGTTATTTTTGTCTGTAGTTAAACCGATATTAATGTCATGATTTACTAACAAATACAAAATACTCCATTTGCATTTTTATTATTTTATACAAGACTGGTGTTGCCAATAAAAATGTAATGCTTACCGCGGTTTAAGAATATTTAGCACTGCGGCCTAGGGCGACCTGTTGTAAAACGCGACAAAACAACTCGAGGTGGTAGGGCTCCAATCCTATCTACTAAGAATACTAACCTCCGCAGCCGGAGTCGGCCTCTAATAAAAGGCGACAAAACAACCTAGCTACGTGGCCCCCAAGCCCATCTGGATGGCATACCACCCTTGGTCTATAAGTATGTCGCCATAAAATATTATGTTCCGACATTAGGGACCCAGGTTCCAATATCTCTATGGGACAACATCTTGTTCGCGATGCCCCTAACGTCGCAAACATCCATAGGAGACAGTAACTGCTTACTGTTAAGTAGACCGCTGGTCTATCTGCTGTTCCTCAGAAATAAAAAAATTACAGTTTATCCTTTTGGATTAGGGACCTCAGAAAGCACGAAGTAAAATCTAAATTTAAATACATCCAATTTGTGGCTGTCTGGCATAAAAGTGTCATCAATGGAAATAGGCACCGAAGTGCTTCGCTTCGGCTTTTGATTAAGATTCTAGGGCAACGAGAACAAAATGCAAAAAAAAAACGAACATTAAGCTTGTATGGAATGTGCTTGTTTTACACGATCTGATCCGCGCGCGGTCGAAGCAAGAGACACAAGACAATCTATATTAATAATTCTTAATGTGTTTGTACTCATCAAATGAGCAATGCCCTAAGCAATTAGGTAATAATTAAAATAAATCACAATAATTAAAAGCTAGACATAAGTAGACGCCATCTGACACAGATAATTATGTTAGCCATGTAATAGCGTAAAAGCGTGATTATAATGACGACATACCGTATCCATATTTACAGTATTAAAAAAAAAACATTTTCTCCTAATTTTCATGCTTTACGCAATCAATTATAATTTTATACACACACGAATTTAATGTTATACACAATCATAATAATGAATCTTCTTTTAAGGTAAATATTTGTAAACCATTGCAACGATGTATATAGAGTATTACATTAAGTTTCAAGAATATTCATAAATTGCAGTCATGTATTTTGAACAACAAAACGTGTCGTAAGTAGTAAAATAAAAAATTATAGTTAAAAAAAAATTAAAAAGCGCGCTTTTATAGTTGATCAAACAAAGTCAAAAAAAATTCTTAACATAAGAAAAAAATTACTGACGTGAAAATTAATGTCACTGTTATAAAAAGCGTGGGGTGGTCGATATCAATCGTTATAATTTGCAATTTGTGGCTTTTTGTCTCCTCGGCTACGGCTCTTCCGCGAAATGTTTAGCCCAAGCACGGAATATTACATATTATCTATAATTATTTCCGTAATAATGTCTCATAATATAGCAAAGCATATATAAAAAAATTACTCTGAATAAATTTCCTTTATTATCTATATTTGGATGACAAGGTTGCCGACCATTGGCCCAGACTATATGTTTAAAAATTTTAAAGGTGCTTAATAATTATCTTTACAACACGTTTTGGAAATCAAAATATAAGAAACGTTTGTAAACCCATCTTGAAACATAACCACTATAATAAAACATACGTTGTTAATGATATAATAACGTATGTATGTATATAGTAAGAATAGTATTTCCAGTTGGAGAAATTAATCATACTATTGCTTTAATAAGAAGAAGATGTAGTGACAAAAATTGCGAAAGGTATGCTGAGATGGTTTGGCCATGTCGAGAAAATGAATGAAGAACGATTGACGAAAAAAGTGTATAATGCGAGTGTGAATGGAAGTGTTGGAAGGGGTAGACCTAGGCGGACATTTCGAGACCAGGTCAAGAGTACCCTAAACCGAAGGGCATGTATGAAGGGAATAATGAAAGTGGACGAAGCGAAACAAGTATGTAAGAATCGTAGCAAGTGGAAAGAAGTGGTCTCCTACCCCTACGGGAAAGAGGCGTGATTATATGTTTGTATGTATGTATTGTTTTAATACTGATCTAAATATGGTTGAGCAAACATTCCGCAAATCATGGCACGTTAATTTATTATAATTAGGTTCAAAAAAAGCGATTACATATCGCACTTTTAATGTCATGTATAACGACTAAAAAATTCATTATGATTCAGACATTCATTAACACAAATAATAAGTAATATACTTATATTTGTATATTACATATTATTTCCGAATTATTACTGAAACAAACACGCATTATTAAAGATGTCTCATATTACACAATTTTCCAAGATTCAGTTGTTAAGTTAAAATAATATAAAAAATTGAATAATGGATAAAAAAGAAGATTGTTTTTGTATATCACGAGAAAAGTTAAAATGCCAGTTCTTGTCCGGTCAAAGCCGAAACGGACCTGACACTACTGAAATATATTTATAGACTAAAGTTAGAACATTGATTGATAAATTAATGTCTTAATAAAAAAAAATTATACAACATAATTTATAACACACCTTCATAATTCATAACTAGTATTAGGCTCTAACCATCTTTAGTGTGGAAGCAAACAGTATATAACAGTTCGAAAATATTTAAAATTTTGGTTTACTAACAGTAGGATGGCTTACAACTTTGTTAAAATAGGTAAAGGATTTCGATATTAACACGCTGAACGCCATACTCGAAACAATGTTTACCCCAGTGGGCCGCGGCGGACACTTTGTGACCACTAATACCTCCTGTACAGTGAGTCGCGTCGGACTCCGCATGTCCGCATGCCCTCGATCACCACAGAATCCTGTAGGCGGCCGATGGACACCGTTTAGAATATATTTACTAAAACAAGGAACACCCGCGCGGCTTTGTATTCTTGTAGTACAGCCTAGTAACTTGGCAAAAAATCGAAAGAACTTAGAATTCATGGCCTTTTCAACAAGTTGTTTTCAGAAATCATCTTTAGTGACAGTTGACATTTCGGAAAATAATGAGTACTGCGCTGTTTCCGTAAGACGTACGTATATTTTTGAGTTATCACCTGAAAATATTTGCAAAAAAACACTTCAACAGTTTTTGGACAACTCTTGATACATTGGTGTGGCCCTAGGGAAAGTATGATAGCGTTCAACGTGTTAAACGCACAGACCTTTGATAAGTGTCCAATCTGTCAAATGACCCATTTTAAATTTTTCTAAGAATTTATTTTAAATATAATATATATTTAGCGATATATAGCAATATGTACGAAATTCTATATACTAGTCGCTAGATCTGCTGCAGTAGGGATAGGCATATATTAAATATCGATAGATTTAGAGTAAATATTAAAAAATACTGCAAACAAAACAATAAACGCGTCCAACAACTGTTTCGAATTAATGACAGTGGCATTAATGACACACATATTAGTTTTTCAAGCCCTTAAAACACAGCACTTCATGTACATCAAAACGTACAATAAACTTTTTCACTGTAAAATTGAATGTATGTACCATATATATACGATTAATAAAACGACACTCAACGTGTCAACTATCGTAGTAGTTACACATAAATTTGATAAAGTTTAGATCCTACATTCACTGACAATGTTCTTTGATTCAGTTTTAATTCTCTCAATCAGTCCGTCGGACCATCGATGCGCAGTTCGGTCTACTGTTGATGGTACAGTGAGGCAGTTCGTGCCTCCGTACTCGCATGCGATCTGAAAAATAAACAATTTGTATTATTTTTACACGACCTTAAATAACCATAAAGCATGACATGGTGGGTAGATTAATCTATCACATTTGAATCAAATTATCAGTTGATTAATATCAAATCTGTACCATGCCATCCGATGTTAAGCTGGTTTTAAAATGTTTCTCTTACTCTAAATGGATATCAATGTGATACATGAATATAATATGATATTTCCAGCATTTATTGTGTTTTGAGTATTCTCTTGTATGTAAATTTAATTTAGACAAATAGTAGTGTTGTGTGTTTGTATAACAATCACTATTGTTGAGTGCACGTGAATATTATTAGAATATAACTGATATATTATTATTGTAGGATGCTATGATTTTTTGATATTGGTATGCTATACATATATTCACCGTATAATATTGGATAGGAAATAAAAGCATATTGAATAGTTTACTTTGTATTTCCAGTCCATAAACTTATTTTGCGTGATATCATATATTCATTATCTGGTTGGTATAATTTATAAAAATGGAAATGGTACTGAGGAAACCATTAAAGAGAGTTTTGTGATAACTTTCATCATTGTATTAAATGGACCTGATCTTGACTCCACAAAATCCCAACGGATAGCGGGTATGCGGTAACACAACGCATTCTTTTATATATAAAGAGATTACCCGATAGTGATGAAGCAAGGCACGGTCAGGCGCAACACCGTGCGCGGTGGCCCCGGGCGCCAGCTCCCATACGAAGTGATTTCCAAGCTCAAGCGCGTCACGCGGTCGTAGCGCGTACTTGCTGCGATTCTTCAGAGCGTGCGGCGTCGCCCACCGCCGCGTCTTCCGTGCTGTCACTAGATTCGGTGCCCCCTCGCCACTCGTCCAAGTTTCATCATCCTTCAACAAAAAATAAAAATCAAATTTTAAAATTTTTGCCCAATAATGAATTGATCTCTTGACTGAAGATCGAGAAAATGTATCTCTGGTCATTTGGGTTTTGTGACACTGGATGAACCGCCACCGCAAAGGAGGATGCGTGGCCAGTCAGCTCCCTTTGGAACAAAACAAGCAAGATGCTTCTCGAGGTGGTTTTACGTGTTACGCCGCAATGAAAAGCATGCGGGTGCCGTTCCACGTTGGAAAATAAAACAAATAGTACCTTTCACAATTTGGCCAAAACATATCCTATAAACTTAGAAAATTTTAAAATATTGGCCCTACCTCCCATTGTAAATAAAAGAAGGCATTCCTAAATAGAAAGGCGGAAGGCGCCTTCGAAGGTCGATTGTAGGAGGCGCGCAGAGCCGTCAGCAAGGCTGGCAGGGTACGCTCGCGCCGTGGCAAAACCACCTCGTCGACGTCAATCACTAACAACCACCCTGCTCCTGACATGGACCTATACAGGCAGTCGTTGAACGCTGCGAATTGACCCTCTGTCCTGAAATTAGAAAAAAAATCATAAAAAGATCTCAGTATGTAGTAAATAAATAAAATTCATAGATACGAACGCTATCATTTGTCAAATTATTTATACAATGAATAATTTAGGCAAGTTTTCGAAGTGAAACCTTCTTTAGCCGTGTTGAGCACTTTTTGGTAGGGAAAAATTTCGGGTTTGCGTCACCGACATGCTAATGTTAATTGTATATCTATTAATATATCTGTCTACAGCACCTACAAGACTCTGATACAAGACTAGCACATGCGCGGCGGCCCGTGTACACTAATACATATATGTATATACGTATAAACGTATAACACATCGTACATACCTGACCTGACATACTTGCTGTGCGCGTTAGACGCTTTTTGAATGAGTAAATCTTGCATTAGTTTGTATATCTTTGTAAATAAAATTGAATTGATTATGTAATGATGTTGATAATTTTAATTTAAACTTTATGAAATTTCAAGTTTTAATACTAAAATTCTAAGATATAAGTTTTCACTTCTATCGGAAGTCCCTATGATTTTTTTATTCAATATATACAAAATAAAACAATCAAATCGACATTGCCGCGAATGTATCCCTCAAGAATGTTTTTTTTATGCAAAAGCCACCGATGATATTGATTCAATAATAATATATATAAAAGGATTGCTTATGCCTTGGCCATCCAATATTGTGCACAATAACAGTTAAGAGAGAACGGCTTGGTAATTGGATAAATGCTAAATCTATGCGGGTGTAACGATTCGAAATTGGCTTGTCTGACGTTGTTTAGTGCATCCTTAATAATGAAATATGGTATAAGAGTGGAATACTTTTGCGATAGTCTTAATCGGAATCACAAACGCAAAACAGAATATTATTCTCTGTCACGACAATTTCTTCTCCACTTTCATTGGTGGTTCTTAAGCGAACATACTATGCATATAAATTTGGCAAAATTTTATTTTACATCGATGATCGGAGAACTTAAAGGAGAACTGGACTGTTTTTAATTAAAGCTATCAGTGATTTAGTCTAAAAAAAGTAATGTTGTTTGACTTTTACAACACTCTAGGAACGGTTTATATTTTTCATCCAACTTACAATGTTCTTTCTTTTTTGTATTTCAAACTGTATGAATTCGATCTTTGTAATGCTTAGATTGTAAGCACGAGTACATTGGCTATTTTAGTGTACTGTTGTATTCGTAGCAATCAACTTACCTAATTTCAATTTTCGATACGATAGGGAGTTTCCAGGGTAACAGCGTGACTAGCCCCTGTTTGCGGTAATGATCCAGGAGACACCCCACCGGCGCGCTCAACGACTCGTTATACATGTAGAAGTGGCTTGCACCCAACAGCCGGTTCAGCTCAAACCATTCCAGCAGCCATTTATCACGAGCGTAAGAATAGTGGAATGGTTTCACGCAAATGTGTAGCGTTTCCTAAAAGGTTATAATAGTCGCTACAGTTGCCAAGGTATTGAATTTATAATTAGGAGAACGCAACTTTGAATATCAATTCTTGCTACAGTTCATCTAACTTTATGGAAATAACTACGAAAGGCCGCATCAAGATCCCATTTATATGATTAAATGAGACGCACTTATTGTTAGATTATTATTAGACCTCAACTCGAAAACAACTATAATTTTATAGCTTTTTAATTTGGTAAATACGGTACGGTAACGGTACGTCGTTACTTACGAGTATGCACTGTCAGAAAATGACCGTCTAAGTTTTAAGTGATGTATATTATTATTAAGATATTTTATTTGAAATATTAAGATATGCAAATAAATATATGAATTTGAATAAATTTGGCTGCATATGTTATAAACTTATATTGTAACCAGATAGTACAACCCCCATTAGTGCTTTAAATATTAAGTAACTGTATTACACACAAATACAGTTAAAGGATATTACGAGTTTACGATCTCATTAATTTAAATAAACAGACATTGCTTTGATGATAGCGGGGCATATTTAATACCAGGAGAATATTTAATAGAGTACCACAAACAGTAAGCGACTGCTATTTTTTGTCAGAGCGTTTCATATTTCATACGAAATTTATAGTCTGTAAAATTTGCACGCACGATATTTATGATGAAATTTTAGCGTCATCATGTCGTATTGGGATATGACGTCGTTTTCGCTGTGAATCGCGTGCTTGCAAATTCCTTTGAAGGCCGTGGATAGCATATTCGTACAGAGATTAATCTTCGCAAGTATTCTACTACCTAGCCTACCTATTTTTATAATAATAGCATGAATTAATAGTACTCAACTATACGGTGTTATAAAGGTTAAATTTAAATCACGAAATTGCAGATTTCGATTAATTCACGAACAATTTACATATGATTTGTTCCCAAATTGGAAACATGAACGTCTAGGCGATAATTTTAAATTTAGGAAATGATTGTATTTTTATATACTTGTTAGGTATCTCAAATGGTAAAGCAATCTACCTCGGAACCGTGAGAGAAAATCGAATTGACTCGATTAGGACCCAACTCACGTCAAGTAGTTACAATAAACCTTAAATTCGATGGAGGGGTAAACGGGTAAGTATTAGGGTAAATGTTTTTTATAAAACTTTAACACTTGCAAAGTGTTCTTGTTGAACATTTATTCTATTATTAATTCTTGTGAACATTTTACAATTAAGTATTATTATGTTCAGTGTCAAGTAGAAAAATGTGTATTCAATTAAGTAATTACATTAATTTTAGTCTTTTACGCAAACAACCAAGCGATAGGCGGTTGTCCTCTCTTTATTATGTTTATTCAATCATCTGACTAGTAGGCACAATGACTGAGCGTAACTGACTAATTTAGCCAGCCTTTTGTTGGCGTAAGTCGGCCACACCGACAGACACAGGGTTGCCCTTTGAACATTTTAAATTATATATTCACTATTTTAAACCACCCACATTTTGCCTTTACAGCCCAAGTTAGTCTTAACTACTAGTTGACTTATGTAACTTGCCCTTTACGGGGCCCCGATCTGAGCAGATCGCCTGACGGCCAAAACGATAGCACTGCTACGTAGGCCGCAGCGCGTGTTGGCCATCAGGGCGATAAGGGGATACCGCACGGTGGCCTAGAAGCGGCCTCCCTGCTGGCTGGATCCCCACCATGGGACGTCGAGGCTCGCGTCCTGGCGCTGTTATATCAGTGGAGCCGGAACCCAGCCCAGCGTGGCTCTCGTCCCGCACCTCGTTGAGGTAAAGCGGGCGGAGCTGTGCGACGAGGTGCTCATGGTGGAGTGGAATAAGCGCCTTGCGCATCCCAGTTCGGGCTTTGCTACCATACAAGCGGTGAGGTCCGTCCTGGCTGAATGGTTGGAGAGGCGCTACGGCACCCTGACCTTCCGCCTGACGCAGGTCCTCTCTGGGCACGGTTGCTTCGGGAGGTAGCTGTGTCTTATAGGACGGGAGACGATGTCAGGGTGCTAGCATTGTGACGCAGGTGATAAGGAGGACACGGCCACTCACACTATCACCATGTGTCCTGCGTGGCGCAAGGAGAGCCGCGCATATAATCCCCAATCGTTTACTTTTTATATCTTAAGATTGAATAAAATAATGGGATTTTTATTTTAGAGTTTTATCTACCTGGCAGCCCTAATTGGTCAATTACCGTCATAGAGAACTATCTATACAGTATTACAAACAAGTAGCTATTTTTATCACATCCCACGCAGACTATTCTAAACAGACGCAACCACTTCGACGTTTGAAGTAATATTTCAATATTTATCAAGTTAATACTTTATTAAGAAACTAGTCGTTCCTGCCCGCTTCTCTGGTCGATAACAGAAAAAGTAAATCGAAAAAATATGAGAAGTTTTCGTACGCATACGCTACACCACTTGCCCCACTTCCCCATTGTTTCTTAAACTTTAATAACTTTATTTAAAATGAAGATACCATAATATTTTTCTTTTTAGATAAGGGCCAAGTGTCTAAGAAATTAAAATTTTAGCCCCAATAGATCAGTGTGTACTAGTTTCGTCAAGTCACAGTGGAATATGGACTTAAAAGTTTAAGCTGAACTCTATACAAGAGATATTCTATCTTGGCAATGTTTTGTACGTGACGGAATACTTAAACGAAACCACGCATGGATTATGTTAAAGAAACAATACAGCATCATTAGGTCAACATTCAATGAGTGTTCCAGCATATATCGATTTTGGCAAGCAGTTTTGATACTACATATTATATAGTCCACTGCAGAGTATTTCTCTTCAATTCTTCCTGGGCGCTTTTTTGCGTTGGTGTCCTTGCCAACAAGACGCGAGTGGCAATGTCAGACTTTCGCCGCTGGACTACAGAAGCAAAAGCCTATATTAAGGTACGCGTCCATTCATCCATTGGCCCGCGCCGGATGCACCACACGCACGGCACGCAACGGTTTGAACGGATTTGCCGATCATAAATGCCGGCGTTCGGTGCGGGCGGCGCGGATAGTGGACGCAGCACTATGTGAAATCATACAAAGCAAAAAAATCCGTTACGTGCAGTGCGTCCGGCGCGGGCCAATGGACGCGTACCTTTAACCGACGAAAAAACGGAGGAGGTTCTCAATTCGACGCGTATATATATATATAATCTTTTTACAAAAAATATACAGCATTTTAGCCTATTAATAAGTTTTATAACTTACCTCTATACCACTTCTTGGTTCTGTGTCTAGTACAATCAGCAGATTGGTGGGTGGACGGTTAGGAGCATTGGTAGCCATTACTGCCACTGTGGCACCAACCGTCTCCTGTGGCTTCACGCCTGTATCTCGCAGCAAGCACAGGACATACGTGGCACTGTACTTAAAGTTCCAATTCTCGCGAATAGCCTGAAAATAATTTGGAGTAAAGCTGCAGCCCACTCAGGCTATTATCTACTAAAGTAAATAAATAATAACAACCTTTATTAGTTATTATAATAAATAAAAATAATCTATTGGGCTCCAGCCTCCTGTATCTAGCATAGCAGCAGCATATAACCGACACACTAGTCCAGTCCACGCATTGCTGACCCCTGTCGCGTCATGGGTATTAAATCTCTGACCTCTGAGTTGTGCTACAAGAATGATAAATTTGGCTATTTGCCATTTGGGTACTACGTAGCCTAAAGCGATTATTTTAGATAAATTATGCAATATTTAGGGTTGTGTTATTCATTTTTTCAAAATTGCTTGATAAGTTAATCAATTAATAAAATAAGCGACAATTTTTGCTGAATATTGACATACACCAGAGATCTTAACATAGCAAGAAAGACCATGTACTTCAATTTTAAACGAATAAGCCAGATGGGGGCCATCTTAAAATATTTCGGGTTACATCCATAACTAAGGTAGACATTGCTCAAATATGCTCGCTGTTTTTTTTTTTTTGTTGGCCACTTATAGTAAGTGGTTACCGTCGTCTATACATATTTCTGGGTACCACTAACACGCTGCCATCCAAGTAGGGGAATCGGAACTTGGATCACTTATGCCGGAACACAACACAATATTATTATGGCGGGTTATTTGTAGACCAAGGGTGGTCGCAGATCCAGACAGGCTTGGATCCCTACCACGTAGCAAGGGTTATTTTATCGCCTTTTACTACAGGTCGCCCCCGTCCGTAGGTGCCACTATTCTTACTCTGTCCCTTCACCAAAAACAGCATGTGGAGGTCGCAGAAAACTCTGGGTCGTATTGTCGGAGATAAATAAAATCCGAGGCACGTGGATGCGTAACAGTCATTTATTCCCAGGGCAGAAGTAACGAAGCATATTGTACGATTATAAAATGATAAATAGATTATAATTTTGCCGTGAAGGAAAAAACCAACCACTTAGTAGAAAATAGATTAACAAAATCTGACAGTCTTATTTTCTATATGGTGGTAGGTGATGTGACATGCAACTAATGTTATGAAAATAGTGCCGCCACAAGCATAGTATGAATATAATTTATCATAATTTTCACTCTGTGTTTTGTGATTATACAAAATGATAGGATAGGTAAATATTGTGTAAAAAGCAATCAGCCCATTGAAGTGACCATCAACTTACCTTGACTTTGGCCTTGAGCGTATACGTGCGATTGTCCGATAACCACAGACGGCAGAACACGGGATCCGCGCCTCGCGTCTTCGTAGCCGCGATCACGCGTACCGCCGCCACAGTACGGCGCTCTACGTATGCCGAGTACACGTAGAATTTAAATCTGAAAAATTGTGCTCACCAATAAATAACAAATAAATAATAACAGAAAATAAGAAAACGTTTTGAATAAAATTTAATACGTTATATGAACTTGGAATTGATGTACTTGGATTAATTTTGGCTTTTATAGAAGTCGTCCTCTGATCTTGGAAAGAAAATCCTGTAACAAAGTTTAGACCGTGATTCAGGGGTTTTTTCCGTTTTCAATAGTATATATTATTCAATTTTATCCGTGCAGGGGCGGAGAAAGAATACTAACCTCTGCGGCCAGGGTCAGCCTGTCGTAAATGACGACAAAACAACCCACCCTAGCTACGTGGTAGGGCTTCAAGTCCATCTGGATGGCGACCACCTTTGGTCTTTAGCGACCCAAGTTACTGTACCCTTATGAGACAGTAGCATGTTCGCAATGCCACTGGCGTTGCAAACACCCATAGGCGACGGTTACTACTAAATTCTAATCGGGCCGTCAGCCTGTCTACTGTCCTACAGCAATAAAAAAAGTATTATGCAGCTTTTAACGATACGCCTTACACAGAAGTAAGAGAAATGTACGTACTAGGGGTATTCAATAAAAAGTGATAATGAATATGACGCAATTGTCTTTTAATAAATGTTATTTTATTTTTCGACGTAGTCGCCTTTCAGGTTTATACACTTTTCTAAAGCTAAAATTCTCTTTTTAAACAATCTGCTTCATAACCCCTTATAAAATCGTGTACCGCGGCGACTACTGCGTCATCTGAGATGTTCCTTTAATCGCGGAAATAGATAGAAATCACTAGGAGCTAGGTCCGGTGAATATGGAAAATTTTTCATCAATTCGAAGCCAGCTTCTTTAATGGCAGCCATCGCAACTAGACTTGTGCGCGGGGGCGTTATCTTGGTGAAACAAAACAACTTTAGCGAGCTTGCCACGCCGTTGCTTGTATATTTCAACTTTGCAACTCTTGCAACTTTGTTATTTGTCCTGCGTACAAAGTCCCCGTAATAGCGGCTCTATGATTAAGGAATTCGATATTTACCACCCTTTGGCTGTCCCAGAACAGCCTTAATTTTAGATCGCCTTAAATTTCTTCGGAGTTGGAGATGACCGTTTCTTCTTAATCATGGACTGTTTTTTCGTTTCCGGATCATAATGGTGAAACCATGTTTCGTCCATAGTTATGAATCGAGCCAAAATCAGTCAAAATCTTGTTGTAACAAACCCAAACAGCTTTGTGAAATTCTCAGTCTCGTTTGTTTTTGCGCATCAGTAAGCATTCTGGGTACCCAGCGTGCTGACACTTTTTCATGTCCAAATGGTTGTGTATAATTTTATGGACACTTCCTATAGAAATCTTCATTTTTTCTGCTATATTAAAACAAACAGTAACATGACGATCCACCAAGACAATTTTTTCAACTTTTTTAATTATTTTTTCAGTCACTACCGATGCAGGGCGTCCCGTGCCGGGGTAGTCGTTAATGGAAGTTCTTCCTCGCTTGAACTCAGCCCACCAACGCGCAATCATAGAATATGGAGGAGCATAAACCCCTAATTTTGCTCTCAAGTCTTGATTTACCAACTCCGTAATAAAAAATTTCAAGCAGAGATATTTTATAACCGCGCGAACTTTAATTTCATCCATTTTTTCCATTTTTAAGAACACGTTCCGACACGACGCAAACAAATGTTTTTAAAAAACAAAAGAGAATAGATTACTTTTTTATTATTATTATATCTAATATCTGGGCTATGCAGACAATAAGTATTTTTTATTCTTCCCAAGGAGAATGTATCACATTACCACTATTTATTGAACACCCCTAGTAGCTACTATGTAGTCACCTAAAATTAATTAGTTTTAATTTTGTGTTACTTCTATATTTATTAATTTTCGGTTTTAATATCAAGATTACGGACTTGCGGTTGACATTGTTGATTGATTAGTAATTCATGGAATTCAGATCTGCTTATTTCTATGAAATACCTTTTGGTTTATTGATTAGAATAATTAAAACGAGGTGAGACGAATCCAACTAATATTTAGTAAAAAAGAAACTCTTAACTCTCATCTCTATAAATCTGATTAAAGGGAAAAGGTTCGTTTATTTGTAATATATATATTTTAGTGCCTTTACACGCATCATCGACATGGCTTTTCTGGTTAACGGTTTAAGAATTATCTGTTCACTACAATCGTAAGGCTAAATTCACCGCAAGGTATAATATTAATGAGGAAATATTTTTTTTTTTTTTTGGTATAGATACACATAGTATGTATATAAAACTTTATATCGGGTGTTTCTGTGAATGGTTTTCCATTGATCCAATTCCAATTTCCACTGTTTTGTAAATTATTTGGTTTACAATAAAGCATTATCTATCTATATTTTTAATTCACTATTATAAAGCTACTTTATTGTTCTTCTATCTTTACTTATTCGAGTAGTTATATCAAATGCAGTCACATTTATACAAACAGTGAAGATGTGGACTGGATACAGTAAAGAACGAGTCAATGCATTGTTTATATAATAGTAAATCATTTTCTGTAAAATTAAATATATTTACACAACAAGCACATGCACATACATACATACATACACATACATCGATCGGGTCGGAAGGGATCGGTAGTTTTGTTCGTAATTATAGTAACAATGAAAGAGGGGAGCCATGACGCGGCTTGTAAACTACTTTTTTCCAATCAGGAGGTTAAATGTTTTCTTACATTTCAAATTTTCACAGCAGTATTTTACTTAATTTCAAAGCAGTGTTTTACTTAATTTAAAACAACATTCAAATTGCTATATCTGTTGAAAAGTCAAGGAACCAAAAAAAATGGTGTTATAATATATTCTAATCTGGAAATTTGATATCCAAACAGTAAAAACATATTGATCTCACCTGTTTTCATAGTAAAAAAAATTATTCCAAATGATTCCATTAGAAAACTACTACTAATTCACAAATAAACCGACACAGATATCAAAAATAGATAACGGTATGAAGGCGCTTTATTTATTGTTACTTGATGAATTAATACACATTCAACACATATTATTATTAATTGTTACTATTTAATATCGTAACATTATTTTTATAAATAATACATAACAGGATTTTTTGCGCTGAAGTTCAAACATGCAAACCTCTATTGTATAGTGATAGCCAGAGGCACAGCAAATACATTGCCAGCCTCAAAAAAAAATTTACAAAGCTCTTTTGGAAACTACGTGTTAAATGACAACAGGTTACAATAATTATTATTTTAATAAAAGTAATAATAAATATAAATAAGAATTAAGAAATGTAATGTCAGTATATAAGTTAATAAAATAAGCGAAATAACATTATACTCGTATGCCAACTACTTAAATATGAAATAGTAAATAATAAAGTAAATACTAAATAGTAATTTTAAGACAATAGTATGATTTAATTATAATAAATTTTGATGTCTAAGATTATATTTGTAAATAAGTTCGTAGAAAATAAATAACTAAGAAAAGAAGAGGAAAAAAGTCCTGACTCTAAAGTGCATAGAGGTGTTAATTTATTAAAAAAATATTATTATTGGAGAATAATGACATGAAAAATATTATTCAAAATTATTATGTAATGCTTTATTGTGAGTTATAATACGGTAGTAAATAAAAATGTGTGTTGATTAATGGAATAGAAAACTAAAAATAATAAGCTATCTCTATAAGTTATCTCTGATTGTACTAGATTAAAAATTAAGCCACGATAAAAAAAATCTCAATGTACAGTATATAGCAAACATATAATATTTGAGTGGACGAGATCACAGTGAGACATCAATTCATCCTCATTTTCTGAATACCGGACATATGACGCAAGCTGCATATTATGGTCCCGCAGTTGGCCTACGTCATTAGACAATAAAGAAATGCTGCGCCTATTACATACTTTTCGACTAAATATACATTATGGAACATACAAATAGATAACTCTTTAATCTTATCCGTGCAGGGGCGGAGAAAGAATACTGACCTCTACAGCCGGGGTCGGCCTGTCGTAAAAGGCGACAAAAAAACCCACCCTAGCTACATGGTAGGGCCCCAAGTCCGTCTGGATGGCGACCACCTTTGGTCTTAAGTATGCCACCATAATAACTTTGTATTTTGTCCTGGCATTAGTGACCCCAGTTCCTGTACCCTTATGGGACAGCAGCGTGTTCGCGATGCCACTGGCGTTACAAACACCCATAGGCGACGGTAACTGCTAAATTATAAGTGGGCCGTCAGCCTGTCTGCTGTTCTACAGCAACAAAAAAATCTGCTAAAATGAAACATTTTTAAAATAATACAATAACAATAGTGACCAATTGGCGGTCTTATTGCCAACTAAGGTTACCTTCTCTTCAACATTTAAAAGTAACAATTATTAATTCAGAAATACAAAACTTTGCGCCTCTATTAAGAACACTTCTTTATCTTGATCAAAATGGCGCAAGATGAAATAGACGAAGAGGTTTTTAGATGTTGGTTATTGGCATTGAATATGACATATAGTAATTGTATATTAGTAATATGATCCTTCACATGACCTACATCGCCAGATAACTGTTCTCGGCTAGTAAATAATAAAAGGTCGTCTAAAAAAGATAACTTTAACCGATAAGACCGCACTCTGTTTAACATAGTTTATTTAGTTTTGTTTTCTCTAGAGAATATGTAATAAACTGTTAAATAACAAAGAGTTATTTACATATATAATATATCTATCTCTTAAAGGTTCTTTGATGTTTGGTAACTAAAAACAGAAGTAATAAAGTCGACTTCTTAGGAACAGGATGGGGTAGCCGTAATTTTCTCATCCGCCTGAACCCCACAGCTAATAAACTTAACTTTAAGGTTTTACGAAGAAAAACCGATTTGAACTTTGATTACAATTGCCTGATTGCCTGATTACAATGCCGTATCTCGCTTTTAAATTAAAATAGATCAATAAGACAACCAAATAGATGACAGAACATGTGACCTCATTCTCAAATTAAACCGTGGTTCTTCGATATTTATATTGTTCAACAAATATTTCTCTCGTTTGTTATTTTTGTTATATCTAAAATTATGTAAAGCACTGAAGGTCAAAATATGGATTTATGTAATAAATAAGACAAGAGCCACGCATCATAACCTTTACGCATCATTACCATAAGGCTCGGGCCTCCCCAAGAGGGTACGGACTAGGGATGTTAGGGATATAAAATTTTGGACATGTATAATATGTATATATGAATAATATTATATTGACTTCGGATACCGTTACGAATATATTATTTCGGATTATCCGTGTCAAAACTATAGTAACTATAGAAAATAATGATAAATTCAATCACGTACATTATTTTGAAGAAATTCGAAAATGTATACACAGATAATGATCGGACTTTATTTTTAAGTTATCCTTTGATACTCCAACCAGTCATATAAATCATTATCATAGCGCTGCTCATTTTAAAGCATTACTGCAAAAATAAAATTATAATGAACTTTATTATAATTAGAGAATTTTTAAATTATATTATTATTTGTTAGTGAAATAATATTTCTTTTTTATTATATTAATAAATATGTTTTTAAGAATGATTATGGTTTTGAAATATAGCTCAACTTCGTTAAACTTTAAAAATAGTTTTTTTTTTAAATGTGAATCAAACAAAACAATACAACATATCTTTCAGTCCTCTTAAGAATCATTGCGTATTATATTTATAGAATAAAAACTGAATTAACAATATCTTAACTAATATTAAAAATGTGAAAGTGAATTTGTTTGTTTGTTACGCTTTCACGCCTCAACCGCTGAACCAATGTTGATGAATTTTGATATATTCATAGATTGAACCATGGAGAAGGACATAAACTTCTTCTTTAATTCAATTGGCAGAACAACGTTTGCCGGGTCAACTAGTAATACATATTTTAAACAACGAAGTAAGCTCATAATATCAGAGTGGATCTAAAAAGGTAGAAATTCTATAAATTTTAAAACTAGTAGTCCACAGCTCGTGTGTTGGTTTGACCGGGCAGATACAATAACTAGTCCTAACGAGTCTCATCTAGTTCCTATCCAAAATTATTAGAAATCAGATTCAATTAAGATTACAGATAAAATTTTATTTCGGATATCCGATTGTTTCGGTTACATAGCATCCCTAGTATGGAACATTATGCCCGCCATGTGGGAATACGAATTGGTTACAAATACCGGCGATCTCAGTGTTTAAGTTTCCTGACGATGTACTCCGACTATGGTACGTGGCAATTTTTTTATAATATTGCACATTACGCGACAAAACTGCCTAAGCGATGCATGCCATCGTGCGAATCCAATCCGTAACCTCTAGTTTGGTCTCTGAGTATGATACCACGTAATCAGGTCTACGCCTTATACAGGAATGACCTTAAAACCAGATAGTTTGATAAAAATATATTAAAACGTAATGCTATAATTATTATTATGTTCACTAAAAAAAATTAAGCAAGCTAAAATCCCTTAGCATAAACGGAAATTTAATACAGTTTTCCACGGAGGTAAAATACCTGGAGGTTACTACGGATCAAAAACTCACGTGCCGTTAGGAATCGGCCGTCGTCTGGTTGGGAGAAGGTGGGGATCAAATCCAAAACTTCTCCTCTGGCTTAACACTGCCATTATTAGGCCGACAATTGCGTACGCCTCCGTTGTGTGGTGTAAAAAAGCCAGCCAAATACAACTTTTGACAGGCTAAACAGTCTGCAACGATCGGCATGCATGATGGTAACGGGAGCCATGAAAACAACTCCGGGAGCGGCCTTTGATGCATTGCTCAGCCTACCGCCTCTTTCGCTGTTTAAATAGTATGAGGCGATGGCCTGCATGCACAGGCTAAACGCACAGGAGGGGAAAAATTGGCTCTCACACACGCTGAGGACCTTATAAGACTTAGTAGTTACACACCCCATCTAAGGCATGCCATTAGACAATATGTGTCCACAGTTTGCAGGACCCAAAAACTACAATGTGGGATTTCCTTCCAGAGAGGACTGGATGCTCAAGAAAATCGATGGCTCCAAAATTGGACATGATGTAGGGCTGTGGGGTGTTTGGAGAGCGAGCATGCTTCAAGACCAGTCTGAGCCTGGGAAAATACGCCTCTATTTTCCAAGCAGAGGTCTACGTCATTTTAAAATGTGCGGAAGTGAATCTGAAAAAAGATTACATCAATGAAGTGATATACATTCACTCTGACAGTCAAGCAGCTCTTTTGGCGCTGGATTCAGACTTAACAGCGTCGAAACTTTATTGACAACTTAAATACAAGTTAGAAAAACAAAGTAATTCTTCGCTGGCTTCCCAGGCATGCGGGTATCGTGGGCAACGAAAAGGCCGATGAAGTTGCCCGGATAGGGGCTAAGAGAACGCAGTATGAACCTGAACCGCGCTGTGGCGAACCTAAAAGTCTAATCCGGCTCACCCTCAGGGATCAACGCACCAGTGCATTGATCGTTATCGTTGATTGTTTCAGCGCTTATTAGCGCTAGAACGCAGTTCCAGGTTTAAATCACTCCTAAGTGGTAGTAAATGCCTACAACCGCAAGCTGGGGGTTGAAACACTAGCACTAAAAATGAATCAGCTATGCACCTTAACGAGGGCGCTAACCGGGCACTGCTGCTTGAACAAGCAGCTCAATATCGTAAAAATCAGAGACGGCATAGCTTGCAGATTCTGCAATAAGGATGATGAAATGTGTGACGATCACAATAGCCCATTAAATTTGACGCAGTGATACTAGGTTTAATAAACTAATATAGCCATCTTTCGAAATAACAATGTTATAATATGTAGACAGCCTTCGACAAGCATGGCGGGTCTGTTCGTTCCCACTAGGAGGAGACCCGATTCCATCAGTGGGACGCTATAGGCTGTTATTATTTATATTATTATTATAATATGTAAATTAATTTTAATAAAACTACTACTTACTATATATTAGATAAATCTCGGTAACTTAATCTGTCAGAATAAATTTATGAAAACATAAATAATGAATCCCTGATTGGCTTCATTATTTGTATAGATCTAATTATGTAGCAATTTACTATTGAATCTCCGAGAACAGCTCCTACATTAATGAATAAAAGGCACGAAACCATACAAAACCAGAGCATACAGAAAAGTTAGTCAAATTATGTACTTCGTGTTTTATACCTAAGTTCCACGATCACGCTTATAAGTACAACGCGGAGAAACAAAAACTATTACAGGTACTTAACATACTCCACTTGCATCTAAAGCAAGTAATTTTGACGCCTAAAGCAATCAAAAATAGACCCCATTTAGGGTATAGTACGGCTGGTTACAGGACCACTCTTCAGTGTTTTGCGTCATTACCTTTCAAAGACTCTTTTTATTTTGACTAAAAGTATTAGTGAGAACGAGAGAACATTTTTTATTGTCTATAAACAGAGGAAAAGAGTATTTATAATTATTTTGTTGCCTTTTCAATTACCTAAGCCGGTACCACATAGCCGAAGGCGTGGATAAAGGGACTACTCAATTATCACCAAGACATCTAGTTGCTATATCCGAACACTAAATCTCGTTACATGTCAAAAATTGGTTCGTTGCACCCAAAGCTTAAACGATACTAGTGCGGTTCGTTTCCGTCACCCATGTGTGATATTTGCTTTCCCACAAGAAGAAAAATGGAATAAATTTGATTTCTACTTCTCATCGCCGAAAAGAAAATCTTACGCTCTAGCGTAGGTTCTAACCTAGGCTTTCAAAAAACTCACTTCGGACTCTCTGCTTTGTTCAACTAATTGAACGAGTTGGAAAGTCTTAGTGGGACTTCTTTCAAATAAAGGTTTTCAGTGTGTTTCAAATATTTGCAAATAAATTATACTAATCTAATGTGTGATTTAGTTGCATAGCAGTAAAGAATATGTGAACATTGCTCAAGTACCATATAGTATGAACTTTACTTTCTACACTCTCAGTGTTTTATGACGTCTATATCGTCTATCAACTTAATACTTAGTAGATGTTATTACGTGAACAAAATAACAAGTATTTGTAATCAATACTGGTATATATACAGAAATAGAATTGCTATTCATTCAATTTGTCACGTACAGTATTGATGAAATATGGCTGAATATTAATAATCAGGCTAACATCCTGCTAAGTCAACGGCCGCTCATAATAACATGCATACACACTTTATTTAGTGTTTTATTTACATAGTGCATAAAGCATGTGATCACGAACTGATTTTTTATTCCTACGGTTCATTGTAACACAATAAAATTTTTCTTCGTCGTACTCGTTTTTTGACATCATCATAACATTTAAATCTTATTACTGTAAATGAATGTCTCCACCGACAGTCAATTGTGTATTATTGTATTGTAATATGTGGGCAGTAAATTATCTATCTCCCTCTTTTTATAAGCATGATATAGCATTTGCATATAAATGAGTAAATAAATATATTGTGACAATTCACACAGCGCCACCTAGCCCCTAAATGAGCGTAGCGTTTGTTATAGCTACTAGATAACTGTTATAATACTTATATAGGCATAAGTACCTAGACTATCCGTATCCGTAATCGAATCCGTGCCCCCGCATGCGTTTCGACTTGCGAAAGCCGTTGCGCCACGGATGTTGTCCACTAGAGTGCATAAATATGAATCTTACACCCCAGAGTCCGGACAGCACAGAACTTCTCCACATCTTTTTTTTTATTACTGTAGGACAGCAGACAGGCTGACAGCCCGCTTAGAATTTAGTAGTTATCATCGCCTATGGGTCTTTGCAACGCCAGTGGCATCGCGAGCACGATGCTGTTCCATAAGGGTACAGGAACTTGGGTCACTAATGCCGGAACACAACACAAGGTTATTATAGCGGCATATTTAAGACCAAAGGTGGTCGGAGACGGGCTTGAGGCCCTACCACGTAGCTGGGGTGGGTTGTTTTGTCGCCTTTTACAACAGGCCGACCTCGGCCGCTGAGGTTAGTATTCTTTCTCAGCCCCTGCACGGATAAAAATTTGATTGACTTTATGTCAAGATAATTTATTTGATAAATTAAATTATCTCAAAAAGAAGCCCTAACGTTTTCTTCCTTTCTTTCTTTCTTTTACTGTTTATGAATTACTAACAGAAAACGCTGTTTTTACAACTCCTTAGATAAGGTGGTAAAGGAGGGGTTGTTATTATTTCTGGCTAATACCACACGTGCAACAAATTTATAACTCCATAGTACTATATATTCGAGTAATATTATCTGACATTTAAAGCATTTCACGTGTACATATTTCACGGCGGCCGGATATCGGGAACGGAATAAAAGGGTGAAAACGTTATGCGGCAACTTCACGATACGCTGCAGGGAAAGCGGGAAATTGCAAAGCTCTTCATTTACTAGGGAAAAAGGTAAAAGGAAATTGTTCGTTCGACAACCAGCACCGTTTATTAGCAGGCATTTACACTTAAAAGGTCAAGGAAGGTAATAAAAATACGTGACAACTGGATTAGAAGAATTTAGTCAAAACTCACAATTATATCATTTATGTATTTATTGCTAAAGTGGTATTAAAATCACAAAATGGCAACCTGTAAGTGATTTTGGTTATTTTAAAAAATGAATTCCAATTGAAATTATTTATATATGTTTTGAATTTGATTATGTTTAGGGAAGTACCATGAGGTGCATATGCACGTTTTCACATAAGTTATGAACTTATGTGAAATTAACCCAAATTAACCTTTAAAGGTATGCGTCCATTGGGCCGCGCCGGACGCACCGCACGCAACGGATTTTTTGCTTTGTATGATTTCACATAGTGCTGCGTCCACTAACTGCGCCGCCCGCACCAAACGCCGGCATTTATGTTCGGCAAATCCGTTCAATCCGTTGCGTGCCGTGCGTGCGGTGCGTCCGGCGCGGGCCAATGGACGCGTACCCTAAACCTTATTTAAACCAAAACCATCGGTATTCGAAAGAATTTTACCTAATGAATATTACGAACAATTTAAAAAAAAAACTGTATATTAGGCGCAAAGCATATTATATATATTTTACGATCGAATTTGTTCAGTTTTGTGGTAAAACCTCGTTGCGCGCCATTACTTCTATTAGAAACGCGGTACAATCGCGGACATTAGCTCCGGTCTTTTTTGTTTCGTCCTACTATAAAAATATCTCACAATACATTTGTTTTACATAAAAGAAAACTGAAAATAATATTTAGTCCTCTTTGGCATACTCTTACACACACACACTTTGTTGATAGTTTGTTGTGTTTTTTCTCCAATAGCTGTGAGTTACCTTTGAACAACTCAATATATATTGCAGTCCAGTTCCTAGTTTGAGAGTCACGGATTACTCATAATTTTAGAATCAATTATAGCCAAAAACAAGTTTAAGTTATATTCGTTTTTTATAATTTTATGTTCAAGGCTAACAATAAATTTATACTTAAATGTTTTAGTCCCTATTGACTTTATTATATAAACGGTTACCTAAACAAAAAGCGTCACGCTTAGCTAAAGCCGTTCTACATCAAACAACATCGCATACTCTATCGTATCTTCTCTTTTAAGAGAAAAGAGCTGAGTCAAAAGGTAGTTTAATGTGTATTTATAAAATTACTTGAACAATGAAAAGCTTTCGGGCATAAAGCACCATTACTTATTTATATAACTATGTTGTGGAGTATCGATGTGGTTTTTCCGCTATCACCTTTAAAAAAGCTCTATAAGATCGTTCTAGCGTATGTAGTCTTTGATACACCATTCCAAGCTAGGTTACAATAACTAAAATATGACATATAAATAGTTTATACTAGTCCAAGTATTCGTGGATTGTATATTTGTAAAAAAGATACGATATTCACCTAATTTAAGGAAAAGTCTAAGAAAAATATTCCACGAAAAATAGAGTCAATAACATCTTTTTGTAGAAAATAACGCCATACATTATTAATTTACACGTGCTGCTCTTTGGCCCGGGAACTACATTTTTTTTAATTTTTTTTTTTGCTGTAGTACAGCAGACAAGGAGACGGCTCGCTTAGAATTTAGCAGTTACAGGGGTGTTTGCAACGCCAGTGGCATCGCGAACACGTTGCTGTCGCATAAGGGTAGGAACTTAGGTCACTAATGCCGGAACACAACACAAAGTTATTACGGCGGCATACTTAAAACCATCCAGACGGGCTTGAGGCCCTACCACGTAGCTAGCGTGGGTAGTTTTGTCGCCTTTTACGACAGGCCGACCCCGGCCACAGAGGTTAGTATTCTTCCTAGAGAGACCGAACAGTATACCCGCCACGCTTGTCCAAGGCAGATTGACGGGTTACACGTACCGGTGATCGATTTTTTCCTTCACCGTTGGTATATGGAAATTATGCTATAATATGCGTTTAAACTAAGGAAACTGCCTAAGAGGTGCATGCTATCGTAAGATTCGAACACGGAACCTATAGGGTGGTCTCCCAATTTAATACCATTGAGCTACCAGATACCCTGGTAGTATGTCTTATAGTTATTTATTTCTGACGTCATTGAGTCACAACAATATATAAACCTTTTTTTATTGCTGGGGAACAGCAGACAGGTTTACGGCCCACGTATAGTGAACAGTACCTTCGTACATATTTAGACATAACCTTCCAGTTCACCTTATTAGGCTAGTTAGCATCGTGAAACTACATGGACGACGAGAGACAACAAATTTCACGGTTCACCGGATTTATTTCAGACGAAAATAGCCGGCCGGTACTTTCATATTCAAGGCAGTGTGCCCTACACTATAGTTTATGATTTCAGCCATTTATGAATTGCTAATCGAGTGTACGAGTCCTAAATTATAACTTTGATGCCTCAGTGAACCGTGTCTACCCTACTGGCACTCAAATGTAAAGACGCACTCTCTGTCCGAGTGAATAGTATTATCCTTCGCGGTACGGAATTTAGTACCATCCGTACATATTCTGGGAATACTTCTAAACCTTGTTCTCGCATATTGAATTATGCTATTGAAATATACAAGTTACCTGAGTTTAGAGATCTTACTCGTACAAAAGTTTATATCGATATATCAGGAAACTTTTTCATTAATCCTATCTTTCAAAACTTTTATGTGGTCTAGACATAAAATTTTCCAATTTTTAATATTCATTAAAATCAGTTGAGTCTCAGTAGAGGTTGGTTTTGTGGCAAATCTAAACCGATCGATCTAATACTCTCTGGGATTTCATCTATGTATGTAATCTATCCTCATTATCTATAAAGGGCGCATTACACAATAACAACAAAATATAATCCAGCTGCGAATGAGCAGTTTATTGAAATGCGTACAGTTGTTTTTTTATTTAATAATTATATATCAACAATATTTTACTGCCTCTGAAATGCCGCTACATCGGTACTCCCGTGAGTTTCAAAAGCATTCAATATAAGTAATGTGATAGTTTCCAACTTATTTTATCGAACCATTAGGTAGAAACTCCTATCAAATAAAGTGCAGTATCAAATATGCACATCTCTGGAAAATTTTCACAATCTCCCTGAGTAGAAAAGCGTGTTTAGTCTGAATAAAGTGAACCCTCCCTGGGGGTACTAAAGACTTAATCCGAGGACAGTGGAATTATATATTTCACTATACTTAAATACTATGAAATGTTGGCTGAGAAACACATAAAACATTCTTTTCGGGACTGATTCAAACATTATGATTTTAATCTGTATAATGAAACTAACAATAATTTAATATTACAAAATTAACAAAAATTACCGATGTCATGTCGGTGGGTCAATTGTAATTCTTAATTATATAAATAATAAAAATGTAAACAAAGATTGAAAATTTAAAAAAAGGATCAAATGTCTTCTCAATTTAAAATGATTAAGATTTTGAGTTAAATTTTAAGTTATTCTAATAAGGCACTTTGAAGACTAATATCAATGAATAGAGAGTGCTTCTTAAAGCTCTCAGTAGGTACGTATCCAATCCAAGATATCACTTCAGAATCAGTAGCTCACTGAGACATAGCCACTCTTCCGTAACACATTTTTTCTTATGCAAAGAAGCACGAGAAAGTAGCTGAAATAGTACATCTATCTACTAAGGATTAAAGTTTTCTCGAACTATTGACATCTCACAACCCTTAAAAACCCCAATTATGCCTATTTAGTGCCTATAGGCTAGCACAAGGCCAAGGCCTCGGATAGGTAGTTTTAATTGAAACTATTTTATTAATATTAGTAGAATTGGATCGAAATATTTCTAGCTAAAACACTAAGCAAGCAAAAAAAAAAATGCAGGGCTACAACTTTACGATGTACTCGCATTATGTAAGATGAAGTTTAGTTGTCCTTGCATAAACAATAAATATAGCAACAGAAATAGAATACTATATACTAGTTGACCCTTCAAACGTTGTTCTCTCATATGAATATAAAAAAGTAGCCTATGTCCTTCTCTAAGGTTCAATCTATGACCATACCGAAATTCTCCGTTCTCCGATCTAGTACCTTCCACGGCTCGTTCTGCGGTTTGGTGGTAGTAACCTTTACAGTTAGAGGTTCACAATAACACATATATAAAAACTCGTGCGGATTTAACCAACTCGAAGGTAAGCGTCATCGGCTCGGGCGCTAGCCAAGCAGAAGTGGCGGCGCGGCGGTGGTCGAGTAGTTTTATTCTAAATCACCGTCAGGCATCGCAGCATCTAAACTAACTTACGGGTAGGCAGGGAAAGAAAGGATAAGATGAGGCGCCTAACCACTATATATTATAGTATAATATTCTATGTGTTATATATTTGATAACATGAGCTTCCCAATTTAAAGAAAAGTCTAGAAAAATTAAAACGTGAAACCTTAAAGAGTTTCACCCTATTCACAATTCACTCTATAAAAGAAGCGGAAAACTTTCTTAATGGACGCCGCTCTAATGAAAGAAGTTACCCTAGTTCGCAGATAGTCTCAAGGCGCCTTACTGGGTCAATGGTTTTAATCGAGATGCGATATCTGATTACTATACTATGAGAATATATACTGATATAATTATTACGTATCACTTACTGATGTAAGTGATACTTTGCATACTGTATCTACACGAGTATATATTTATATATAAATCGAAAATAAAAATAAAAATAAATTTTTTGTAGTTTTTTCTTCGTGCAGAGGCGGAGTAAGAATACTGACCCCAGCGGCCGGGGTGGCCTGTCGTAAAAGGCGACAAAACTACCGTATCTAGGTGGTAGGACCTCAAGCCTGTCTGGATGGCAACCAGCCCTGGTCTCTAAATATGCCACCAAAATAACCTTGTGTTGTGTTTGGTTATAAGTGACCCAGGTTCCATTTCCCCTACGCGGAAGGTACCGTGTTAGATGTTCTCGTGGCGTCGTAAACATTCATAGGTGTGGGCTGCAAGCCTATCTGCTGTTCCACAGCTATAAAAAATTGTAGATTATAAACAGAGCCAATAAAATAATTTATATCTGTTTCGTAGTATATTATTTCTATGTTAATTAATATAGATTAAATACATTCTGTCACTAAAAAAGAAGTTCTTTTTGTGACACAATGTATTTAAACTACTAAATTAACATAGTTGTAAAATAATACTTATCAAGCGTTATTATATTTTATTACTTGGTGTAATATTAAAGTAGAATTATGCGGCTTAAGGCAGCTTTTAAGTATCGGCTAAACAAGATTTGTTATTGTCTTCCACGAGAATACATCGGAACTATAAATCTCATAAAGATTACGATAATCGCTATAGTTTATTTCAGCTGATGCATTAGCTAGCAAGCTAACTTTGATCCATGTAAATTGTATTACGCTCGTCTAATTATTTACCTACACGCAATAAAATTAACACCAACCATCCTAGCATGTAACAAAAATAAACTCAATAAGGCCGTAGAGCAGTTTGTTTTGTAAATTTAATTTTGAGGCAAGTGAGGTGCTAGCGAGCAAAGTAATTTCTTACCATCGCGTAACATAAGTAGGCCACCTTCATCAAGGAGTTTTAATTCACATTCCAAAGCACTAATGAAATTCCGCCACACTGCGACACAATCTTTCGCATTACAACTACCCAGGCGATGAATTTAACTTTAAATTACTTTAAACGGGGTCTTTAACTTTGTAGACCTTTTACTGCTCATCACAAAGACCACATAAAATAAGGTGGGAATTCGCTTTTTATGTGTAATCGTAGTGTGCTCGTAACTAATAGAAGAGAGTTGTAGCCACAGGTCAATCATAGGATATTGGAGCAAACAATGCTAAATATTGAAAATTAGTAACTTACTAAAGTACATTTGACTTTACAAAAGTTACCCGTAACATTGCAGATTACCAGTAAGGTATTAAGGGTTCAAATCTATATTATATCGCTTAACAGTTATAGCAAAAATATATCATAAGAAATAATAAATAAATATAATATAATATAATGGGACATTTCACAAATCGCCCGCCTTCTATAGTGCCAAGTTATATAATTTTATTTAGTAATGAAACACGTATTATTTAATATATAAATACATATACTCGTGACGGGAATATAATCCGTGATTCGGCAGGAGTTCGGGCATGTCAAAGTCGTTGTAAACTAACAATTCGTAACATGTGAAGTTTAAATCACGTGTATATAAGCAATAGTGGTATCGAATGAGGGTACCACACTAAGTAAGGAATATGGTATTACTAGCCGTGCCCGCCTGCTTCGTTGAGCGAATAACCGAAAAAAAGGGAAAGGGTCAATGGAATCCAAAAAGTAACCTAGAACCATCTACGAAAATTTCCGCGTCGAATAGTTGCACTCGCATCCCGATATGTTCAATAGTTTTGAAATGATGTTACGTCAAGGAACCCCATTTTTATTTTATATATACATAGATAAATAAAACTAAGCTAAATCTGTAAATATTATTCTTTCTCAATTTGTTTAACTTTAAAACTAGTAGAATCTCTAAGCACAGCGGGATGTAAGATAACTCTCAAAACATACAAACAAGATAAAGTATGTGAACGTCCTTGAAGTGATAAGCGTGATATTATAATAAACATTTTGTGAAACTAGCATGGATTACACAAAGATACGATTTATTATTTACTAGTTGACCTGGCAAACGTTGTTCTGCCATATGAATTAAAACAAGTAGCCTATGTCCTTCTCAAAGGTCCAATCTATGACTATACCGAAATTCATCAAAATTGATTTCAGCGGTTTAGGCGTGTAGGCGTAACAAACAAACTCACTTACGCATTTATAATATTAGTTAGGATAATCAAATGTCAACTATTGCTTGTAATGTGGTTTTGTGTTTGAAAGGAGGCAGTTATGTTACTAGTTCACCCGTCAAACGTTGTCCTGCCACATGAATTTTAAAAAAGTAATCTTTTCTATTTAACATCTTTATTTCTAATATTTAACAATTTCTTCTTAAAGGGTAAAAACGTACCTATTGAACAAAATACAATACTTAAAGAAATTTTACTTTAATTTGAAACATTAATATTCGTTAAATGACACCTTATAATATCCACAATTAACTGGCATTATTTATATTTTTGGTTAAATGTAAAAACAAAAATTAAACTCATTCAAAACCCAACTTCAGGGGTGTTTCGATTTTTTGATGAGAAATGTATATTTATAGTCCAGTCGTTCGGTAGAATGTTTATTATCCATCCATACTAAAATACTAACCCATACTAATATATTGTGAAAGTAACTCTATCTGTCTATTACGTTTTCACGCCTAAACCGCTTAACCTTTGTTATGAATTTTGTTATAGATAGATTGGACACAGGAGAAGGACATAGGCTAATTTTTAATTTATATAGCAGAACTACTTTTGCCGGGTCAGCTAGTTAATAATAAAATTTACATAATTTTATAACTCTGCTATACCCAAAATACACATTTGAAAAATAAAGAGAATGTAAAACTATCTCTGAAGCGGGTACTCAATGTACAAGAGAGAAATTTAGTTAGTCATTAGTCAATAGTGTTCATAAATTTACATAGAAAAATTTTCACAATACACTGACGTAACAGCATGCGAGTTTAAATTCAAACTGAGTGTAGTTCAGTAAAGGGTTGTCAAAGCTGTTAGATGACTCATCGAGCACGCTTCAGCCAAGTACTCAATACAATAGCTTCCGTAGTTAAATACGTTTACATAACCTACCCTTAAAGTTGTACTTTCAATACGTGATAACAACAATATGACATATAATTTTAAAAATATCTATTTAATAAAATTAAATTTATCATTACCTTAGTAGGACTCAATTCCCGTCCTGGGTTCGGTCTTTATGTATTTATTTAAGAAAAGTACAATATATAATCAGTAAATTAACTTCATAGAACATCCATAACACAAGTGCTATGCTACTTATTTTGAGACTATTATTTGTAAAAGAAATAAAGATTTCAGTAACTTTGGCAAATCTATCAATCTCGCGTCTGACAGTTAAAGAAAAATGTAAAATAAATTTAGACATATTGTATGTAACTCATGGATCGTGGGTTTTATTGAATACGCCGTATTTATTCGAAACGGTCGGCGAAAACGGATAATATTAGAGGTCTTTACCTATGAAATTGCCGTTTTGTATGAAAAAATTTAAACGAATTTTTTTCATGTATTTTTATTTGTATTAATCGAAGTAATCACCCATGAAATGCATCTTTGCCAACGCAGTGGCAGTTTATTGATGCCCTTCTTAAAGAAATCTGCTGGACGGGAGGCAACAAATTCTTCAAAGGCATTTTGTACTGCCTCTCGGGTATTGAATTTTTTTCCGCCAAGAAGTTATCCAAATTCTGGAAAAAGTAGTAGTCTGTAGGCGCAAGGTCTGGTGAGTAGGGCGGATGACGGAGAACTTCCAACCTCAGTTCTTGCAACTTGGAGACCGTCTGCTATGCAGTATGAGATCACGCGTTGTCGTGCAGGAGCAGCGGAGACGAGCGATTGACCAATGCTGGTTGGAGATGTGCCAGCTTTTCCATCATTGTGTTCAGTTCTTCATAGTACACATCTGCAGTAATGCTCACCCCGTTTGGTAAGAAGCTGTGATGAATCACACCGGCGCTAGACCACCAAACAGTGATCATCACTTTTCTAGGGGTAAGTTTTCGTTTAGGGCATTGTTTAGGTGCTGAACCAGGATCCAACCAACTTGCTGAGCGCTTGCGGTTATCAAATAGTACTCATAACAGTCACATCTCGATTATGAATGAAGTATAAAAAAAAACGACTAACTAGCGTAAAAGATGATACAAATAAATGGGACGTCAGCCTGTTCGACCAAATGGCCCGAGAGTGACGACGGTTTTATCTCAAAAGCTACCGAACTCACTAAAGTGCTTATCTCATATAGCAACAGTTATATGTTATTGATTTTGTTTCATTATATCGCCTCTTTGGATGGAAACGTCGAATGATTGTATGTATAACACAAAATAATACGGCAGCCGATCAAAGTAATGCTTATTTGACCTCCTATCAATTTGTTTCAATATAATAAAAATGTTGGGGATATAATCAGTAAATAAAAACTTATTGAGAAGACTTATATATAATAATTATAATAGCAAAAATATTATTAATAACAAATTATGAAATAAGTAAGAATAGCTGTGTAGTAAAAGATCATATTGTATTTTGTTTGATATCCGAAGGGGATTTAATGAATGAAAATATACACCTGAAGTAATTATATTCAAAAGATAACAAAGTTCACAATTATTTACAGATTTTAAGAATTAATTATCGACTAATACATACACAAGTTTTGTATAGCAGCAGGGGTGGATTTATGTTCAGCTTCTACAACTATCACTGGCTAGTCTCTAAACAAGAGACTTCTATGTTTGAGTATGGTTAGGATTGGGGGACTATTTTTATAATATCTGATTCCATTAAGATATTTAAATCTCAAAAAGTAACCTGACTTCTTATATACCAAAGATATTGCATGAAAGATCACAGACCTTGCCAGCAAAACCAGTCATATGTCAGTCTCAGTCCGGGAGGAGTAAAACGGTGCAATAAATTCTCCCTCGTTACGTTTAACCTACCTAATCGAAGTGTAACTATGTGTATCTATAGGTAAACAACTGTTCCGTGTCTAATAACAAGCGCACCCCTCAAGCCATCCCTGTTGAGGGCACTACTGTGTAATATTTTAAGGAGTGCCGTTATACACTTTTTATGTGAATATTATTTTATATGGCGTCTTCACTTGGACCGTTTTATCAAAAGAAGAGGATATTAGAAGTCAATACAATCAAAGGCAAATTATTGCATTAAAAGGCGAATAAGAGTTTTAATGGAAGATGACTCGGTTGCGTCCGTGGTTACGCTCGTGTCTGTGGGTTGTACATATATATTGTATATGCCGCGGAGGGCAAAGTACTTGTATGATCTGTAGTTTGTTCTGGCCTGCCTGTACTTATCCATATATTGTTTGTGTATAGAGAAAGCTCTGCGGTACAAATTTTCAAGCTGTTACAATCGATTTTATTTCGTTCAAATTTTATTTGTTCTTACATGTTCCATCCCAAATATATGTATTAAATCTAAAAAAAATTCTCGTGCAAGAATGATTTCAGTGATAAATTAGCAATATTTAGTAAATGTTGTGTATCATACTTGTTATTATCTTAAAGACAATAATGACGTCTCAATCCTTACATATCTGAATCAGTTTCAGAATTATTTTAAAATCTTCTAAGTTCATATTTATTAATAATATAAGCTTACTTAGTTCCCGCAACTGGCTGCCACACAGCATCGAGCGGCGCATGCGCTGGCGGCGAAGGCTCGCCATTTTCACTAGCAGCTTCAGCTCTACCTTCCCAGTTCTGTAAAATTAATTACATCAATAAACATTCTTCAAGCTTACGAATAAATCATCATTGTTCTACTTATGTCTTAGGAGCATAGCACACATGCTAGGTACACATTCAATACATCGCGGTACCGATGCTCCAGATATACGAAGAAACAGTTTTAGTGTGTATACTAGTGCCATGCGTCCTCTAAGTAAGTGATGGGGCTAAAGTGATGATATTTTATCCGTGCAGGGGCGGAGAAAGAATATAGACCTTTGCGGCTGGGGTCGGCCTGTCGTAAAAGGCGACAAAACAACCCACCCTAGCTATATGGTAGGGCCCCAAACCCGTCTAGATGGCGACCAACTTTTTGTTATGTTCCGGCATTAATGACCTAAGTTCCTGCACCCTTATGGGACAGCAGCGTGTTCGCGGTGCCTCTGGCGTTTCAAACACCCATAGGCGACGGTAACTGCTAAATTTTAAGCGGGCCGTCAGCCTATCTGCTGTCCTACAGCAATAAAAAAATACACGCAAAGGGGTGAGCATAGAGGTAAAAATATATACTAGTCATAAAAATTAAGAGATATAATCATCAAATCCAAATCGACAATATATATCTAATCTAACCCATCCACAGAATGAAACAATTTCGTAAAAACAAGAAATAAAAGCTTTTAGTAACATAAAAGATCCTTGTCGCTTTGTCAACAAAGTAAAAATACATTAGATTTTGTCATTATCTGATGAATATGAAGCCAACTTACGATCGATTTCACTTTAATATATAATGTTGACCTTTCATTACCATATGGCACTAATGGCATACAGGGATGGGCAAAGTAGGTGTAACATCTATATATATAAAAATGTTATGTTGGTTTGTGTACGCTTCAAAAACTCAAAAAGTTCTGCACCGATCAAGCTGAAATTTTAGCATGATATACCTATATAATCCGCATCAAGGATTGTTTTTATCTATTTTTTTAATCTATTTTTTTGTTTCTCAGTTGTCAACCATTCAATCACAATATGCCTCAGCGAAGCGTGGCAGGGTACAGTCACAATGTGCCACAGTGAAGCGTGGCAGGGTACAGTCACAATGTACCACAGCGAAGCGTGGCAGGGTACAGCTAGTAGATTATAATAATGTTAAACATTCTATGCATATAACTTTCTGAAATAAGTAAGAAATTTATTTCTGTTTCTGATCATCGGTGATTTATCACCGATGATGGTATCAAACGACCTTAAGTAGTTCCTAAAATAATAGATTTATTAGATTGCACCTATTAATTAAAATACTCAATCAAATTATTTTATATACTACTCGTAAATCTTCTATAAGAATTTCAAACAGCGAGACAATAAGATTCTCCTTTTTTTTATAAATTAATAAAGAATTTATATTTATGGATAGATAGTTAAGTCTAACTTATATAGTCTAACTTCTTCATAACAGAATCGTCACCTTTATATCTTATATCACGTTTATTATAAACTTTCACTGTTATTTAAGACTAGTTGACACGGCAAACGTTGTTCTGCTATGTGAATTAAAAAAGTATGTTCTTCTCCAAGGTCCAATCTATGACTATACCAAAATTCATCAAAATTCGTTCGGCGATTTAGGCGTGAAAGCGTAACAAACAAACAAACAAACTCACTTTCGCATTTATAATATTAGGATGAGTTAGAATATACATATTAGTTTTTATTTTTTTATATTTCTGATTAATGTTTGTTGCTGAATTGGTTTCAGGTTGTTTAATGGATTTTAAGCGCGTGTTTATTTTATAATTAACTAGCAGCCCGTCCCAGCTTCGCACGGGCATTTAACAAAAAATTAAAAATTAATCCCTTCTATTTTTTTTCGGTCCCGGGGAAAAACCTCTCTTGACGGGTTATCCCAGCCCGGGGGGACCGAGGGATATAAGGGACTCCAGAAAAGATGTTCTACCCACTAAAAAACCCCGCTGTTCTCCTATCGTCTACGCCCGGGCCCACGGATATATGGCCTGCTGATCTCGTGGCCCGGGCCGGCGCCGACCCACGCTTTGTCTTAAAGCGGGCCCCTTCTAAAGTGCTGGCGCCAGGGGGTCAGGGTTTCGTCCCCACGGCGCTCTCTTGTAACAACTCTAGGAGTTGAGGGGGGCTGTGGAACAGCACGCGGCCTTCTCCCTCGCGGCAATAGTGCGGGCGGCGGATCCTCCCCCGAGGGGTCGCCCGCGGCCGTTTTCTAACGTCGTCGTTTTCGTAACGTCGGCCGGAGATCGTTGCCCGCCCTCCGGCGCTGACGACGCGGCCTACGTTGGCGGGAGGGGAGTGCGGTGGCGGACTCCCGCTCCCGTTCCGCCGCCTCCCTTGCAGACACTACTGCCTCGCAAAAGGAGGCGACGGCCGTCTATCCAGGATCGCCCCCGACCATGGACAGAACCAGGGCCGGGAGTGACAGGTCCGCGGCCAATTCCGGACGGGACTCGCATCCCCGTCGCGTGCTAGTCAGACGTGGGTACGACTACCAGACGACACTCCAGAAAAAGCAGAGTGGCCTGACGTCGTAGCCGGCCCAGCAAGACCAACCGACAGCGAGGATGCAATTCCCGCCCCGGGAACACTCTGTGCAGGCGCAGTCGAAATAGGCATGGTTTCGACTACCAAATCAGGTCCCAGGGTAGAACCCGGGACCCCAATCAGTATTCGCAATCATCCCACCGGGGACCACGCCACGAACAGAGAGCTAAGTTGGAAAGGATGTAAGAGGTAGACGGAAAGAAAGGTAGGACTCTGTCGCCTCGAACGGAGAGGGGAGTGAAGCGACGGAAGCTCGGGCACCTCGGGTACACACACCCGTGCACTCCTCGGACAGAGGAGCGCCCCTGAGGGCAAACCCTTCTATTTGCGTCAGGTTACTAAAAAAATAAAATTATAAAGAAAGTTTGAATATTATTATTTCTATGAGCTTTTATTTTAATGATTTTTTTTTGTTATTACTTTTTATTTATGTTTCGTTATTTTTTAATAAGTATTCTAATTTTTGTAAAAACCCCAGTGACGCACGCCTACATTGCATAAGGTGCTGCCTAGCTAGCCGAACAGGGTGAGCGGCTACCACGCAACATTTTTCTAATACTTACATTTTTAAACTCGTGATATCTTTCGAATGGAATATCCGAATTGAATAATTCAAAAAGTTATATAAAGGTATTGAAACAGTTTTGAATATGAACTAATTTATTTTGATAAGGATTAATACCAAGATCCAAATAAAGAGTCTTTTCTAAGGGCGGCATTTCAATTAAATTTTTAAAATAAAAGAACACTTATTGTGCCATAACTATAATAGTTAGACATATGCTGTCGCGACACTTTTTGTAAATAATGATGTGTTCTACAAAGTTGTATTACATTATTTTATTCTATCATAAATAGTTTTCGCAACGCACGCGATTTAAATAATATTTTAGGTAATTTTTTTACACTTTGGGTTACATTATTGGACTTTTAGTAAGGATCCCTAATTTTTTTGAAAATATAATATAGCCTATGTCACCCGGGGATAGTGTAGCTTCCCAACAATGAAAGAATTTTTTAAATCGGGTCAGTAGTTTCGGAGCCTATTCAAAGCAAACAAACAAACAAACAATCAAATCTTTCCTCTTTATAATAGTAGTATAGATGTCTTTCTTTCTTATTTTTCAGTTCATGCACCATTTATTTTAAAATCACGGGCTCCAACGCTCACTCTCCTCACAAATGTTGGGTAAACATAAAATTCCAGACTTTTGCATGAGCAATATCGTAGTATATACTATCTTTTTTATTTGGAGATTTCACTAGTGTCCTTGCAATTCGTTGCCGCTTCGCTAACTGCCAGCTCAGCTTTTATACCACAATTTCATTTAAACACACACAAATTACAATTACTATATTCTACTAAAATTCTCGAAACGTGAATAATCTCTCTGAATGTATTGCACTAACTGTCATTGGCATACATTTTATGCGAAATTAAGAAACGATTCTAATTAAAATTACGCTGTGAAATTTCCTCTTGATTTTTCCAAAAAACTAACGCCATATTTTAACGTTTATATTGTAACACGTTATATGAAAATAGTTATGTTTTTCAATATCTGTTAATTTAATTTAATAAAATAATTTAGTTGCTAGTTGGAATTAAGGTTTACGTGCCATTTTTTATTTATTTTAACATTCACGTACGTGTACATGTTCACCTGTTTTATTAGATAGCTTATTTACACATGAATTTTAAATATATAAAAAAAATGTTTATTAAAAACAATAATTCAAATCATCTTCATATGTTTAATGCTGAAATTAGTATGGTATACATATAAAATATAGTCTTTCTAAATATATAGATACAAAGGTAAAGATAAAGATATAAAGGCTACGAAGCATGATCCGTTGTATGTAACTTCACAAATGTAAACAACTTTCGATAGTACATTGTGTAAACAAGTCTTTCAAAGAAACTAAGATTACTTTAAATAACATAAATACAAAATAAGTTATATATTGCATTTTTTAATACAAATACTTTCTCAATAATGTTTCAGCTCAAATACTTCATACATACACCTCAATATTAAAGATCAAACAATGTTTCAATAGAAGATGGAAATAAGCAAAGAACTTGGCATTTATTTTTAGATTCATGTAGATCTTCAAAATAAATAATGATGCATTCGAGGTGTAGGTCTATAGAGGTTTGTATTTAGCTAGCAGTGCTACTATAACATATAAAATTAGAAGAAAAACTATATTATTTGTGGTAGTTCGTTTGATTAGTATATCAAAGAATGAAAAAGCATTAATGAAGGTGATGTTAATAAATTTAATAAAAAAGTATATTATATTTAGTTATAATCATTGAAAATAAAAACCTCCATTATATCATTTTGTCAAAAGTTACATGCTACTAAATATACATATATGATCAATTTAAAATATTCAGGTATAAAATCTTACGTTAACCTATAATGAAAAACATTGGTTGCCTTCTTTATACCTAAACATCGTATCACACACAGTGAATAGCACGTACATGATATTAAATTCCACCAACCTCGTTAAATACAAACTAAATTCTAATTATTATTTTATGATTATAATATGGTGTTGTAGATTTATCTGAGAAACATTTGTTTGTAGTTTTTTTTTATCATCATCATCCCTGTGTCAAATCCCGGTTGCAACCGAAACTTTTTTCGTCCTTTCTACTTCACTTCTCACGGTCTTTAGCATCCCTATTAGTGAGTTAATTGGCCCGCAAATCACCCTTTACTTACACCCTGTTTAATGTATATGACAAGACGTTTGCCAGGTCAGTTAGTACCTAATAATTAAAAAGAAATTTTTAAACGATTTCCATAAATCTGTCACAATTAAACGTTTTAAATAATTTTTTAACTTTTACTTTTTACTAACTTTAACTTTTTAACTAATTTGTTTCACTTGCACTTCGTATTCACTCAAGTTAAACTCTGACTTATTATAAACTCATTTGATTATATCAATGAACATTTAACAACTTCGAAAAGCGTAATTTAGTATGAAGTCTAACCATGAATATCGTCACCAGCAGATGAAGGTCAAAGAACCGGATTTGTATCAACGTTTGGCCCTCACGTGATAACGATCACAGTGTCCATTGTTGGCATCCCCGTTTTAGTTATAAATAACGTTTCTCCAGATAATAATAACAGATGGGAATAAAAATTGTAAAGAGAAATACTTACGACAACCATAACTTAATATTATGAAATTATGAATGTGTTACGAATGTGTCATGCCTTAATTACTTTCAGTGCAGTGGAAGTTATTTCACGAAACTGTTTAGAATAGTACATTCGTCCATAAGGACGTGCTGTAAATAATTACAGCACTGCTAGCCACTAGCTAAGTATTCATACACATTTCCTGGAGTTACTTCGTTCCTGTACGCAACAGTATTCTATATAAAATGTCGATTTAGCGTGCTTTTTGAATTTAGAATGCAGTAGCTGAGATATCTATTCATGACATTATATTATGACATTTTAAAATATGCTATTAATTTTCTTGGTGGCCACTTTGAGCAGTGCAGTTTAATAACAGCTGAACTCAAAACCAAGAACATAAAACATTCACTGCAACAATCATTATGAAATAGTGAACAGACGTTGTCAGGGGTATCATAATGAATATACTTCTCTTTACTCCCAAAGTTGATGTACACTTCTTGCTTGCCCAATGAAAAGACAAATAAATGAAAATCTTATGATATCTACGCAAACGATATCGCACATCACATGCTTATATAACTGCACTCGCATACCTATTGTCCTTGAGACTTTAGTAAACATTTTTCTTATCTAGTTTTTGAAATTTTCTAATAGAGCAGGGAACAGTCTTTGAAAATACATAGGTTATTCTTCAATTTATTTAATAATGTACATAATATTTCTAAACAAATTTATACAAAGATTCGATAGTCGGAGAGCTCACCAATTCAAACACTCGGAATCTTTTGGAATCATCTACTGACACGCACATTATGTTTTACGACGTTAAACCATATTTCTCAGGTACGTTGTACATCAGCCTTACGAAATTCATGTGGCATGAAAGTTTAATTGTAAACAAGTACGGTACTTAATGTTCGTTTAGTTTAAATAAAATAATGTTTTATAGGAATTAAAGTATATAATTTCTCTCATAAAGATGAGATAAAGAAAAGATGAGATCTGAAAGAAGTCAAAATAACGCTGGTAAAAATTGTTCGTTGTGACAGTGGGCTGGCCTCGTGTCTGGTACGATCGATTGGAGTAAACAAATGCTAGAGAGCAGACTGAGTATTACCAAACCTGTTGGAGGCTATCCTCTAACCCAGCGGATAAACGACCTTGAAACTCCCACCAACAAGAAATGCGGAGAATCGAGTGTTCCGAGATATTCCAAATTCTCCGCTTTTCTGGATTGGATATGTCCACCACGTGCCAACATAAAATTTACAATTATTAATCAATATTACAATATAATGTTATTTCAATTAAATGCAGCAGCTTTAACTTGACAGCAGCCAAGAAGACGACAAGAATGTTCATCAGCTCTCAGACCATAAATGCCTATAACGTAAGTAACAGCATGAGTTAAATATGAATGAACTATGTCACCACATTTGCAAGAATTGCAGTAATAAACGTACAGCAAATGTTTTTTCCGGTTTACTTATCAATATTTAAGATGAAATCACATTTATTTTTGTAACGATATTTAAGTGTGAGTAGTAAATATATTATAGTAGTCGTATGGTATGTTTATTATGTACGTAAATGCAAATATGTTAATTTAAGTATGAATATTATGACAATGTTTTACCTCATACTAAGAGAATAATTAGTCCGGTTAGTTTAGGCATGCAAGGGTACAAAAATTCGCATAGAGCTAAAAATTGATATCATGTTCGAAACACCGTTACTAATGAATGCTCAAAAGTCCCCATCGATCATGTGCCTGAATTTTTTAAACTCTAATTCTAAGGTCTCACAAATGGGTTTTTTGCGATTTTCAGCAAAACGGTAAATTTTGTCATAAAATTAGGTCTGACAAAAATTTTAGACGATACAATTGTCTATAAAAACTGTGTTAATGTAATACTTTTTCCTAAGATCCATCGTTTCTGAGATATAACGATTCTAAAAGTTGAAAAAGCTATAATCTATCTAATATCTATCTCTATCTATAATAATCTATCTCTATCCGTGCAGGGGCGGAGAATGAATACTAACCTCTGTGGCCGGGGTCGGCCTGTCGTAAAAGGCGATAAAACAACCCACCCTAGCTACGTGGTAGGGCCTCAAGCCCGTCTGGATGGCGACCAGCTTTGGTCTTAAGTATGCCGCCATAATAACATTGTGTTGTGTCCCGGCATTAGTGACCTAAGTTCCTGTAACTTTATGGGACAGCAGCGAGTTCGCGATGTCACTGTTGTTGCAAACACCCATATGCGACGATAACTGATAAATTCTAAGCGGGCTGTCAACCTGTCTACTGTCTTACAGCAATAAAAAAATAATCTTTACAATATGCGTCCGCCACGAATTTTTGTAGCTTCACTACTATTTTTAGGGTTAATTTGATCGGACTAAATTAACATTTTTTAATTAATCTGTGGGATAAACATATTCAAAATATCCTTAGCTTTATTTGCAATGTTACACATTGTTTCTGCGTTTTGTTTTATCTAACTACAATAAAGACGTTTATGGAGCTTTCTAAGTCGTACAGAAGACACCCAAATAACAAATTTGAATAGTATTTTCCTATGGTGCGTTTATAAAATAAACCCTAAATCTCATAATACAGTCAATTTTACCTTCCCTTCAAACAGAACTGCATCGGCTTTTTTAAAATCAGGAATCCACATTTTATCAGTGCTAATTATCCGTAGCCAAAAGTCTTTACTGTACTTCTGTTCCGATCTCAGCAATTTTACTAAAATTGCTGAAACCCAAGCGTACTGAAATCTTGCATACGGTTATATAATCAAGCAGAATCACACGATGTTTTCGTCTATCTATCCCTTATTCATTTCACAAGGTCTTACTGTAGTAATGTTTCTTGCACTTCCCGTACTGCTTGAACTAAAACTGCGTAGATCATCATCCAACGTCGTCCTTAATTTAAGTATTTTACCATACCTATTCACAGTTATACGTTTAGACTCTGTAAACTCACCAAAGACTCTACTTCGCAGACTTTGAACAATTTCTGTGGTTTTCACACCTTCTTTCCATAAGACTAAAAATACTACTGTTTAAGGTTTGATTGCGTCCCCATCAATCACAGTGAACAATACAAATTCAAAAATGCGTCTATAATATTTGATTGAAAATTTTTGATTTGGATAACTGTATTAACCAGAACACTCTTGATAAGAGAGATTATAGTGCATAGATTCTAGAAGTCTACAAGTAGTCCACCAGAGTACTTGATAGCCTGCTGCTGTGTATTAAAATAAATCACTTTCGAATAATATCCGAGTATTGGTTGGCACAGTAGTTAAAATCACAACAATATAACATTTGATGCTTATAACTTTTTTGATACATGCATTAACTACTGTGTGTCTTCTTCCTGCCCTTATCCCAGCTATGTGAGGTTGGCATAACATGTCCTCTCTTTTCACTATCCTTTATTAGTCCTCATCTGAACATTCACACCTTTATGCTATATTATCATTTACATAGGCATTTACTCCTCAATATTATATCATATCATTTACTATATCATTTACATACAACCATCTTTTCTTTGGTTTATCTCTTCTTTTGCATCCATACTCTCATTTCTAGCATTTTCCTTGTTATATGGCATTCTTATATTCACATCATATGGTCATACCAATATAGCCTATAACTTTTCAGCTTCTCAATCACTGGCGCTACTTTCAAACTTCCCCTAACTTACTATTTACTACTCCCTCATTTCTAATTTTATTCATTTTTGTAACTCCGCTCATCCATCTCAACATTCGCATCTGTGCTGTATGCAATAATCTTTCATCTTTCCCTTTTGTGGCCCAGCATTCGGATCCATATAATATGACAGGTCTTATAACGGACTTCTAAATTTTACCTTTAAGCCTAAACGGAACTCGTGGGTCGCAAATTGTTCCTGAGACCTGTCGCCATTTCAGCCATCCCGCATTCACTCTGTTTTTCACATCTCCGCCTATTTTACCGTCATTTTGGTTTAACGATCTGAGATACTGAAAGTTGGAGCAAGTTGGAACACGCTTCCTAAGGTAATCGGGGTGAAATTTGAAATTCCACCAAAGTCGCACAATAAATGTTATTGCTATTGGACTCAGCTCTGTTGATCATTACGTTTTTAGGTCACGGTCGGGGAATCGTCTCGTTAAAAATTACTAAAACCAGACGAATATATATATTTTTACATCATTTCATGCAGATTAATAATATGCATTCACTTATTTTATGGGATTTCTTCAAACTCGCTTCATATAATCATAATTCATGCAAATACGTTGGCATTTATGTCATCACCCAATTTGACGTCGAAAAATCTACCCTCGACTACCGTCTTCTTGTAGACAATTTATAACAATCATTTTTTAGTCGTGTGGCGGGTTTTTGTGTCAACATTCCTTTCTTCCAACTGTAAAACGTTTTGAAACGATCGTGCAACATGTTTAAATCTATGTTGTATTGCCTAGCATGTCAAATTTCACTGCATTAAGCCAGCATATCTTGGGTCTGCCCCGACTGCCAGGCCTGGCGGAAGTGGTAAAGCCAGACCGAAATATCCGGCCGCCGTATGTATTATATATGGTCATACTAATCCAAGCCTTTCCCTAGCGTGTGTACTAAATTATATGGAAATGAATATACAATAATATCATATGTACTATTGTATTAAATAACTTAATCTATTAAACAGATATAATTTAGCATAAGGAGATCACACTCCACACCGATCACTGGTAAATAAAAATATATACCTACTGAAAATGTTGAGATCACTCCAACATAACAAATTAACCATGCTAAATACATAAACTGGGACTAGTGTTAATCATAACTCCGTGACTTTACTTTTGTGCTACTATTAAAACTACCTCTGTTACTTATGTGTTTTCATAAAATAATCTCAAATGCCTCAAACATTCGTGAAGGGGAATTATTCAAGCGTTCAATCACGCAAATGTCTAGCCGCAACAGGTGATGGCTGGATATTTGGTTATATCGTGGCAAAATAAATTTATACACAAGTTTTAACGTGATCTTTCTCACAGCGATTTTTATTCGTTTGCGTCCGAAACTTTAAATTCCGATACTAAGATAGTGTGTTGAATATTAACCAAACAGGCACAAGATAAATATGAAGTAGAGGTGGTTTCATTTGGTAAACCTCTAACCCCCAAACGAGTGTTTATAATAGGGATAACTTCTCCTTCTTCTTCTAAAGGCATCGGTTCCGACAGAAGTGGTACTGATTTGATTGGTTAAAATTGCCGGATGTACAGAAATGTGGAGGTGAAACAAATTTAGCACGTATATTACTTTTTGTAAGGCAACATAAAATATCTAAGCTAGAATCTTAAATACACGCTTATAAATATTAGTTGTTTACTATGAAAAATTTACAGAAAATATGTCCAAAGTCTTAGTCTAGTAGAATAGAGTCTAGTAGTAGTCTAGTAGAGTTAACATAAAATTCAAATTGATCGGCTGGGGAAGTCTCTGGATAAGTAGTTACATTTGAGTAGCATATTTTAGAGCATTCAAGAAACTTATGCCTGGTTGTGGTCACATATTGAGTGATCACAGATTGTTAATTACATACTTATAGGATTGAAATATTATAATACTCGTATAAATTATATCCATACTAATATTATAAATGTGAAAGCAACTCTAACTCTGTTCCATTTTCACGCCTAAACGCTGAACCAATTTCGATGAATTTCGGTTTAGAAATAGATTGCACCTTGGAGGACATAGTCATAATTTAAATTATAATACAGAACAACGTTTGGCTGGTCAGCCAATAATAGAGAAAACTTCAGGTCAACCGATCGTGTAATTTATTTTTATCTAAAACGTGAATAGTGTGGCATACATTATAACAATATAATTAACTGTTTCTGCTATATGTCGTTTACTTGAAATTTGGTAGAAATATTCCTTTCGCCGAGTAAAGGTCAGCTAAGAACGGATTTTACGAATTTCCACCTACAAGGGGTGTTGTGAGGGGGGGGGTTGGATATAAGAGACTTCCTTTATTCTGGAACCATAAGGCGTAGGGACTTGAAATTTGGTAGACATATTCCTTTCGCCGAGTAGTTTCACTCAAATCAAGCTTACTTTATTGTCAGTGTATTAATAACAAAATAAATTTATTCGCACTTTTATATTTACTGTTATTATTTTTTTTTCTGTTATTTGACCAGCGAACCGGGCGGGATCGGCTAATTTCATATAAAATTAAAATAATTTCGTAAATATCTGGTAATCCCCAGTTAAAATCCCGCGAACACAACTCCAGTCCTTTGGTAATTAGATTAATATACACAAACAGTACCAAATGTTGTATATTTATGTTAATTACTGTGGACATTTTCATTTAAACTTTGCAATGCGTGTAATTAAGTAACATCTCTATGACAGTGTTAAAACTACATAATGTAAAATTACGTATCAAACTACGACAAACTTTTTGCTCTAGCGTTGACCTTAGAATATTTTAATAAACAAGAAACGTTCGAAACTGGCATTATTAAATTCTAACTTACAAACTAATCGTATACGAGTATAACTTAATTCTATAAAAACATTTGTGTCATGTTCATCGCCACGAAGAATATTTTAACATATGTAAGTTGTTTAGAGAGGTGAGTTATGGGTTATGGCAATTCTACAAAAACGACAATACCTACATAATAAAGATTCATACTTTAACTATTTCAAACAAACCTTTGAAATGCAGTATTAATATGTGTAATACCTTCACTGTCGATGAAGTCTTATAAAATATAATTATACCACTTGAGATCAGTATTTTATAATATAACCCATGTTTCCATTCAAAAATTCCTTGAAAGGTTTCAATCCATTATTACAGAAAGTACAATGCCGCAAACGTATACCATCATCTTTTGACCCCACGTTTCGCATCGAAGATTACACATGAATGCGTAGGTGCACTTCTGCATTCTAATGTGATTTTTTCCAATGCTTTTTGCATTTGGACTTATTCACAGCGACAAAATAGGTCTGCCTGTATCGTATGACTTGTATCGTGTCTGATTAGCGACAATAATCTCTAATCACCGCTTTTTCGAAAAGAAATAATCCTTTTAAAGATAGGCTATGAGAGAAATCGGGTATAATGTGACACTTTCGGTCTACCCACTAAAACTCGCCTTTCCTTCTATCGCCTTGTGCGTGGATCAAAGAACGGGTGGCCTAGCATCGCACATATTAGACACAAAGGCTTTGCTACAGTCGGCATCTGATGGTGTTTTTCATAAATGACTATCACTTTGAGTTTTTTTTTTAATGATATGCAGAACCATTGCTGAATAAGCAAATACATACAACATGTGGCCCGTGCGAAAGAACACAGCTACCTCGTATTTCCCAGGATATTGCAAAAACCGAAGAATGATAACTCGGTCTTCGACCTACGTTGTCGAAGTATACACCATTGGTCTAACAACATCTCAGTATACCCCAATCACCGAATTGATTGAATTTTGGCGTTGCAAACACCCATAGGCGACGGTAACTGCTAAATTCTAAGCGGGCCGTCAGCCTATCTGCTGTCCTACAGCAATAAAAAAAATGATAACTTAGTATGGATTAAGGTTAATAATGAATGGGAAGTTAATCCAAAATATTATTTGGGTTGCACTTAAAGCTTTTTCTGAACCCCAGCTAATCTATATAATATGTATGTATACGTTAGTAATTATGTTTCAAGTGTAAACAACTAAAAAAATAATGTATTTTAAAATAACATTAAACACAAATTTCTGCATACAGGTAACAGCAGCAGGACGAGGTCAACAGCAAATTGCAAATTACTCATCAGTTATTTAAAACAACGCAAACTTTACATAAATAAATCAGTAGAAAAATTACAATTGTTGGTTCCGACACTCATATACGGAAGTGAAAGTTGGGTATGGCAGAAGAAACATGAAAGCAGAATAAATGCAGTTGATATGAGAGCGTTAAGAAGTATGATAGGAGTTAAACTGAGTGACAGGATACGAAATAGTGAGATAAGGAAACGTTGTGGTCTGAAAGAAGATGTAGTGACAAAAATTGAGAAAGGTGTGCTGAGATTGTTTGGCCATGTTGAGAGAATGAATGAAGAACGATTGACGAAAAAAGTGTATGAGGCGAGTGCGAATGGAAGTGTTGGAAGGGGTAGACCTAGGCGGACGTTTCGAGACCAGATCAGGGACATCTCGAAAAAAGGCCAAGTCCAAGAGTACCCTAAACCGAAGGGCATGTATAAAGGGAATAATAAAAGTGGACGAAGCGAAACAAGTATGTAAGGATCGTAGCAAGTGAAAAGAAGTGGTCTCTGCCTACCCCTACGGGAAAGAGGCGTGATTTGTATGTATGTATGTAAAAATTACAAAATACGTACCGTATTATGAATTATCTACTAAAAACAGAAAAGTGGAAGATAAACAAGCAACCGGTATACGACTGTGAGATGACGATAATTTTCTACTGTGAACAGATTCTTCACATTTAATCGTTTGTTTTTTTGCATAAATCGATTGTTACTTAATCCGCTATACCTAGAAACCCAAACCTAAACTGCAAACCTATGAATATACTATAACTCTGATGAGTCAATAGCAGATAAATATTCTTCGTCGTTTCATCACCAAAATTATCACTTACTGATCGGGGAATCGTGTCAACATAACTGTTAAATTAAAATTCTATGCAGAATAACAATTGAGTATTATTATTGCGGGCGATGACCTGACTATTAGCTAGGTCTTAATGCGAATTTCGTTATAATATTAAGCTTGTTCCCCTATATGATTCGAACCTGACCTGTAAGTCTTCGCTGTAGCGAGATCGCGTCGATCCGGATATATTGGGACGCTCCAAGAGTAGCAATTCTGTTAAAATAATCACTCCAAACACAGCAAAAAACATAATAAATATGAAGAAACTAATATTAGCGCGTTCCTTCGCACGCGAGGATGTCACACGCGCGCGCCACTTCATCGTGCCGGCCGTGCACTCACGCTCGCATCCACATAGCGAGGCACGGCAGCCGCTGGCAGTGGTGGCATGCGCGCCACTACTGAATCACCAGGGCCAAAGAGCGAGCACAGACTATCGTGTATTCAGTGGCACAGCGCACAGACTGGAAGATTATTATTATACGGGAGCGCGCACCGCGAACGGCGTCACAACAAAGCCTGACGCGGCGACTCTCGAAAACAACGGGTCACGCAATAGATTTGGGTGTTTGACAGAACTCACCAGAACCCCGCTGTGTTTAAAGCTTGGGTTGCAAGTTTATTTTACAATTTTTGTTAACGTTTATTTATCTAAAATTTATCATTATAAAAAATAAAATAGTTTCGGTAAGTATTATTGTTAAAGACAAAGTGATAGTTATTTGATTTTACAAGGATTTCAAAATCAAAAGTAATTAAACCGATTGAATAGCTGAACACTTCTCTGTTATTCTCTTGTATTTTATCTGCTGAGTGTAAAAACATTAAATTGGAACGTATTGAGACCTACAAATGACCATTTCAAAGCCTCTCTTAATTAATATAAAATACGTAACTTAAATAAAAATGGGAGAAAATGCTTCTAATGCACTTCTTGGTTCCTATACAACACAGAACACATGCGGTTTAATAATACTCGAGTAAATTTGTAGAAATTTTCTATAAATCAAGGATAAAATAGAGTAGCAACACAGAACGATAGCTAAAATACGCATGCGCTCACCACCCTTCATCCTCCGTTCAATGGTTTCAGACTCAATGTAAACCTTCTTGCTCCTTCTTGCTTGAATAATATTGATGTAATATCAAACCAAGACAAGAAGTCAAATAGAAAGAAAAACCTAAAAGCCAAGAACTATCATGATTTTGAACTAATTTAATTAATCTAAAAAAATATTAATAACATAAGTGAGGTCGCAAAATTTATGACAGGATTAGATCCAAAGTAGGTCAGTTTGTAGCAGCTGTGGATAATTCATTTGCACTTTTCCAGCGCCCAGAAAATGGAGGTAGCTTAATCTAGCTCATAAAATTACGTCACAAGACGTTTTAACCTCTCCTATCGTCCTTGTCACAGGTTGTCACATTTTAAAACATAATTATGTTAAACAAAGATACAAAACATAATCATCTTGCGTCTGTGGACTTTGGACCCATTCCTTCATATTCATTCATATTTAAGTCATAAAGCTTTTGACCCTCCCTGCCCCTTGTCACACAATGTCACATTCCGGTGAGACCCCCCCCCCCCTTTACGTGTGTCGTAATTTATGGATGACCGCTTATGTCTATATAATTCAGGCATAGCAAACTATATAATTTTCAAACTAATTGATATTTTCTGTTCTAATGTGAATTTGCATGGATATTACGAGTTAAGTACCTACATTTGTGTTATTACAATGTTCCGGAAGTTTTACACTGTGACCAGGTTCCATACCCAGACGTTATTATTGTATTTTTCAAGGAGTTAGCTGCAAGAGGTACTCTACAATATATCCTTCTCTAAATGCTGACGGGGTATAATTACAATAAAATGTTCATTATTGCGCGCTACTTGCTAGGTGGTAGGATCAATTGCCTTCCAGAATACCAACCACCCCTGGTCTATAAGTATACCCCCATAATAACCTTGTGTTGTGTCTGGCATTAGTGAGCCAGGTTCCAGTACCCACGGAAAGCAGCGTGTTCGCAGTGTCCCTAACGTCGCAAACATTCATACACGACGGAAACTGCTTACTGTTAAATGGGCTGCCAGCCTCTGTTGTTCCTCAGGAATATATACGAATAACTTACATAAAGTCTTACATTATTATATAGAAAGTACAGTGAGCGGTCTCAGAATAAAGTTGACTATACGTCCTCTTCCTCCTAGGGGAGACCCAGCAATAGGACGTCCTGAACTGCAATTTTTTTCTATTCTTAATTTCAAGTATTCCATGACGAGCTTATTAAAATTATTCATAGTCTTAGTAAGTACTTAGGATATTACGAGGTAAATTATTTCAAAATCTCACTGCCTGTGTTGAGAAAGACATGTCAATAATTTATTTTCTGTGTGGAACTGAAAGGGGCGGAGCCTGAGGGCCCCTCCCTTCCCTTCCTGAACGAAAGGAATCGCCATCCCAAACGGTTTTGAACGTGTCTTTTAATCTACCTCCAAATATTTCCGATGGCTTTTTAACCGACTTCAAAAAAGGAGGAGGTTATCAATTCGTCTGTATTTTTTTTTATGTTTGTTACCTCAGAACTTTCGACTGGGTGAACCGATTTTGATGACTCTTTTTTTATTTAAAAGCTGGCGCTTGCCGTGTGGTCCCATTTCAATTTGGTCCAGTTTTGACAATGACATCCATGAGAAAACCTTAAAAGTCTTAAATTAGCATTAAGTATGTGCGCAACAAACGGACGAATAACAATATCACGCCAACCGATTTCGATAATTCATTTTTTATTGGAAAGGATGTACTTCAAAGGTAGTTTGATGAGAGTTTGGTTAGGTTCTGATTATGGGATCTATGACAAAGTAACGGAACTCTTCAATTCTTAGGAACAAATTAACGATACTCGGCCGAATCTTTTATAGGCTATCTGGATATTTGAGTCACCTACCGTAACGTTGTTATGGTCAAGTAATTGTCGTAGTCGAACATGATGATCAATGGAACTCCTTAACGGCTTACAGTAAGGAAACACTACAATATACCTAGCAATAATAATACACAAGCACATCTCACTTATAACTATGTACGTAGTTCCAAACCTACCTTGGCTGACACCGACTCCAAAAATAACAATAATCGTAACTAAATTATATTATCGTAATATAGATCGTACCTACATATTGATGAGTAGAAAAAGTAAGTTGATTATTAAGTTAAAGAAGAATATGCAATTATTTTTTTACTTTTTAGTGCAAATTATTAATATCTGTCCACCGTGGGATTTGTTTGCGTTTTCTTTAGGGGTTCCGCTCTAGGGTGGCTTTATTATACTGCAGCTTTCACAAAGATGATATATGTGAGTATATGTAATAGTTTCTTCTATTTTGTAAAACTCATGTATCTAACACATTTCTCCGTGCAGGGCCGAAGTAAGAATACTAACCCCTGCGGCCGGGGTCGGCATGTCATAAAAGGCCACAAAACAATCCACTCTAGCTACGAAGTAATGCCTCAAGCCCGTCTGGATGCCGACCACCCTTGGTCTTAAGTATGTCACCATAATAATCTTGTGTCGTGTTTCGGCATTAGTGACCCAAGTTCCTGTACCCCTATGGGACAGCAGCGTGTTAAGTGGGCCGTCAGCCTGTCTGTTGTTTCTCAGCAATAAAAAAATAAACTTAATGCATATTTCTATACAACCGTGTGTATTCAGTATAATTGAAAGGACAGTCCTTTAGGGACTATTAAATCGGCAAGCATTAAAACGTTATTAACTGTGGCCTAGAAGCACTCTTCGATTTTACTACAATCATCATAAAATATATCGTATATTGTCTGCCTGTTTGTTAAATAACTGATCTACAAAATCATTTGGATGATTTAGTATTTTCGCTTGCAGATAGGCATTATTAACACGTAGCTAGCTAGGGTTGTCTTGTCGCCTTTACGACAGGCCGACCCTGGCCGCAGGGGTTTACATTTTTACTCCGCCCTACACAGAGAAATGAGACTTATTTTAAGGTAAGGTTTATTTTAGGGTACCAAGTGATAGTATTCAATACTGTATTAATTCCTCACGCCTTTTTCGCCGCTTTGCCACATCCTATTCGTAGAATCCAACGCAGGCAAAGCCAGCTAGTCTAAATTCTAGTCTATTTGTAAAAAAAATTAATAATAATATTTCTTTATTCATAGGTCATATTCATTTATTCATTAGCATAAAATGATATTGAACGTGTTACAATTGTTGTAATATAGTCACATAATTATATCTCGCTAATAATTGGGACATTAAATCTGCAATTTTAATAACACATTAAACTCACATTAATTTATTATTCATAAATTATCGGGCGTAAAATAATTTAGTTAAAAATTTAATTAGTTTCTATACCAAGGCAATTTCATGTAATCTGGCATTATCTAAAAACATTTTTCAGTCAGCCACTTAGGCAACTTTATCAAATAAATTTTAAATAAGGTAATTAACGAAAAGGAAGATAATAGAAGTCAATCGTAATATAATTAATAGGTATATTAAGTTATTTTTTTTCTTTTCTGTTCTTTTATCATAAGTATATACAACAGTAACAGACCAAACCAAAGAAAATATTAAAAACATCTTTGCTAAAGCTTTGCCATTTATAAAACCTCGAAGTGGTCCAGAATTTTAATTATTAAAAGAAAAGAAAATTTGAATTATATGCATAGTGGAAATAAACACCGTATTTTCTAAATAGACGTTGTTGACGTAATGAAGCGACATTATTTTGAAAATAATATAATAAAAACAAAATTGTTGTTAATTTTTCCAATGAAAAAATTAATCACTGGCTATTCTAAGATTATATAACCTTACCTCCTTAATTTTTGTCCTGATGAGAGTGGAGACACATTCAAATCACAGATATATCCGATTCAGCTTTCCCCCCTGTCAGCTCACAAGCCTTTGGGAGAGGACCGTCCGCGCTGGGTGCTTAAAAAGCTAGATCGGGAGGTCTTCCGTGAGGCCCTGATAGTCCACACATGGAGTTCGGGGCCGGAGGGTTCTGCGACGTTGACGTGAAGGCTGATTAACTTCGGTGGCTGATGTCTGACACGTACGACGCGGGAGTGCCGGGGGCGGAGCCCTTAAATCCCGCTAACCGAGTGTATTGGTTGAACGACGATCTCAAGTGGCTGCGCCAGGCATGCAACGTCGCTCGTTCCCAGTACACTCGGTATCGTAGAAGGCATCGCTGTCCGGCCGACTCGATGACCGTGAAGGCACAACTGTACAAAGGGTACAGGAGCGCCAAGAAGACTCGTCGGGCTGCCATCATGGTGGCCAAGAAGGCAGAAGTAGGAGAAGTTCTTGGAGGGCATTAACCAAGATTTCTGGTGCTGACCGTACAAAACGGTCCAGAATACGCTATAGCCGTGGGCGCTCTCACCGCAACTGCTCGAAGAGGTCGTCGGCGTCCTAATCCCTTCGGTGGTAATGCGCCCGCCTCCAGTCATAGCTTTGCCTCAGGCAGACCCCAGCGAGGAAGAAGCCGCGGTACCCAATGTGGAACGAGTACAGTTGAAGGCTGGAGGCGGCCTTGATGGCATACCGTGGTGTGCGTGGGTTCTAGTTCACGACGTCCTGGAGTCCCAATTGATACGGCACTTCAGCAACTGTTTGATCCAGATTCGTCTTTCCAAGGAGTGGAAGATAGGCAGAAGCCGGGGCGCCCAGCAGACTCACCGTCTACTTACCGGCCCATTATGTTGCTGGACGAGGTGGCTAAGCTCTTCAAGCGAGTGTTTGCAGACCGCCTCCTCAGGCACCTCACTACGATCGACCCAGACCTGGCGGACAACCAATACGGTTTCTGCCAGGGACGGTGCTCGACGGTAGATGCCATCCTGCTGCTGAAAAGCCTGGCGGAAGAAGCCACGTCCCAGGGCGAGCTGTTGGCGGTGTCCCTAGAAATCGCCAACGCATTCAACTCCCTGCCCTGGAGTTGCGACAGCAAAGCGCTCCAGTACCACGGAGTGCCGACCTACCTCCGCCGCGTCATCGGTGACTATCTGTCCAACAGAGCCGTCGTCTTCCCGGTCCAGGGAAGGTGACGTCGGCGAAACGTCATATGCGGTGTTCCACAGAGGTCGGTGCTAGGTCCTTTCCTGTGGAATATCGCATTTGATTGAATGATTCGTAGTACGGTCCCGCCCGGCTTGGGCATAATCTGTTACGCCGACGACACTCTTGTCGACAGCACGAAGCGGAACTTATCAGCAGGCGTTCCTTAGGGGCACGGCTGGAGTTGCGGAGGTCGTACACCGGATCCGGCTGCTCGGCCTAGAGATGGCCCTTCACAAGTCCTAGGCTATATGTATGCCTGTATTCTATAGCCGATGACGAGGCAAAGCGGGTGGACCTCCGAGGTGATCTCATGGTAGTTCCAAAAGGAACTTTTTAACATAAGCTTTATTATGATAAAAAAATATTCTGCATAAATAAGATAGAGGGTTCTTAATCAACGTCTTTTGCCAGTTCTTCAAGATATGAAAGGTAGGCCAAATTGGTTAAATTAATACGCTGATTTGCCGAATTCTTTGATTATCGAAGTATATTTTTGACATTGCAAATCTTTTCTATACATTTCTTTGTGATGGTATAAAACAAATTTTAAAAAAAACTTAATTATTATTTAATAATTTAAATACATGCCGGTGATCCTGTAAGTACAGATGTTTTTAAATTACCACAAGCACTGTATAATCACGCTTAATCTTATGTACATAAAAATGACATTGTTTAAATTACTAACGTTGTACCTAAGCCATAGTTTATAAAAATATTAACTCAATGACAGCTTTATTGCTGTCAATGTCAATATCAAAAGTACATTTTCAAATCCTTCTATCTGAATATTTTTCACATAAAATCTAATTATATTTAAAATGGTGCAAGATGGAAATATACCACCTGATGATAATTTATTCAGAGGATTTGCAAATGCTTTGTACAATACAATTGACAGACCGGTAACATGGTTTAGAGGTGAGACAAGGCGACTTAGTAAATTGTATTATGTAAGCAAAGGTTCTCATATATTGATGTTATTGTGCAGAAACGATTGTGGAACCGAACCAAAAGAAGTATCCATGGTATCACAGGCAGTACCGCCGCGTGCCTACCATCGACCAATGTTACTCCGACGATCCTGTTTGCGACTTCGAAGCTAATGCCCAGTTTAAACGTGATAGGTTAGATCCTTTAAATCAATATCTTAATAATAGGTTTACATGCAGAGTTCAAACCTTTCGATCTACAGCTAAGATACAACATTTATAGTTCTTAGTATTGTGTCTTCTTATCAGAATCCTTATAACCAGACATGCTCCAGAATAGTATAAAATAGTAAACAGATTCGGAGCCTGTTGAAGTAGTGACTATTGTATATATTTGTATATTACTAAAGTATAGTTAAGTTAAAATTTATTTGCTTACCAAGATGGTTAGATAGGAATTGTTTTTATAACACCTGCTATCAATCTGAAACAATATCTTGCATTAGAGTGTTATCCATTATTTAACAGTGCCCACTAGCTGGTATTTGTGATAAAAGAAATATTTTGCTACTTATATATGTATTTTTATATCAATATTAATGATTAGTTTATATATATGTAGAATATATAAAATTTACAGTGGAACAAGATCTTTGACATAGATAGGTAATGCATCAGATCAGGCATCAGACTTATTTTTGGGCTATTATATGTAATTCATTAATTATCATAGCTACCTAAATATGATGATATTCTAGTCTGCTGTTTATTATGACACTTTTTAGGTTTAATGGAGATTACAACTGTTTAACAATTATACCATACAGAAAATATTAATAAAATTATTGATTATTTTAATGATTTCTTTTCAGACTGGTTGAATCAGAAATTCTAAGCATTTTACGCCAACGCTATGAGGACTGCATGATGTATGAGAGGCCCGATCACTTGACCATCTGTAAACCTTTTTGGCTGAGATATAAGGATGCTGAGGAAGCATGGTTCATTAAATGTAAATATAATTAAGACTGCTCGTTAGTAATCCCTCAAATATAAACAATTATTAATAATCAATTAAATTTATGGAAATTCATTTAAATATATTTTGTGTCATAAAAACAAAAGTTTCAAATGGGATTAAGTAGAAGCTAATAGATTAGTATTGTAAGTGTCGCCCATCAGTTAGCATTTGAACTTAACCCAGCTTCTGGATTCAGAAGAGGTGACCATACATTGAGACAATAAATTATCAATAATTACTCCAAAGACCTGTTTAGATGTTTACACAATGTTACAGCTTTACAAAAATGACAGTGTCCCATAGCTTGTATAATGTACTATAGTTTTACGACCTCTTTGACAGCAGTGGGTTTTCGCATGTTGAAATACTTGCAGGGATTACATAAAATACAAGAATGCATATAGTATATATGTTCTTTCTCGTGCCCATATCACAAATCTCTGCTGCTTACTTTGTATCACATGTCATATTATATTTATTGTACATTACCTTAAACTGCTTATCAAATCCCTTCAGATGGAGATCTGGGTGCCTACGCTGATGCTAGGAAAGCATACATGAAGCAGAAACATCGCATGATCTGGGAAAGAAGACACGGTCCTCTGTCTGACCTGACCAAGTAAACCACTAGATCAATGTATCAACTTAAAAAGTTGTAAAATGAATTATAGTTGTAATAATTACTTTCTCTTTTATTTTTAGGAATACCTCATCATAGTATTAAAGCATTAATTATTTGTATAATTAGGATAATTTAGAGTACAGTGACTCTAAGTAGAGCTTTTTATTTCTAAAAGATAAAAGTCAACCTTAATACCAACCAGCCCAAAACAACTGCTGCTGTTTTGTTGTCACTTAAGAGATATGGTTACATATTATGTAAGATTGTAATATAATAAGATTGTAATACTATGCTATTCTAGATACCAAGTATGTGGTTGGTTGCCTAACAATTTTAGGCTATTGTTATGGCACGTAACACATGAAAAACTGCTTTAAAATGTGCATGCCATCATAGAAATTATGAAAGTAAATATGGCATTTTGCTTCGCCTTAAAGCTGTGTATGGTAGAATTTGAATATAAAGAACAGTTTATAAAAATAACATTTATTTCCAACTTGACACTAATTTCACATGCATTGAATAGATACTGACGACACATTCATTCTAGTTGGAACTACAACAAGAAATAAAACGATCACAGAATTACGAAGATGTTGAAAAATAATAACACATCTTCACTTACTGTATGAAGAATAGACTTACACACTACATACGTTATTGTTATGAATTAAAATATTGGTCAAAAATATAAAATACCTACTTGCCGTTTTCAATGAGCTATGTTATTTTATATTTTGAAGTACATGTGGATGACTTGCATATTGAATGTTGTGTATCTCTAGTAACATAAATTACACAAAGCTTACCGAAAACGGCAGGAAATGGAGCCATCAATGCACAAGTGTTTCAATTCACTTAATCAGAAATTTATTGCAATTCATCAGATTGTATCCTAATCTTGCATTTGATAAAGGCTCTTCAACACTTCTAATTCCTGAGTAAAGGGTTACAAGAAAATAGACTACATAATATATCCAAAATTGTTTCTTACAGGAGCAACTACACCTATCCCTCAACTGACACAATTACCTGTTTTACAAGTATTCGCTTTTACAGTTTGTAAATTAAATTAATTTTGTTTTACCTAAATAACTGAATTGAGCGCATGTTAGTTTATTTCGTTTCATAGATTTTATTTTACAAGGTCAGGTGTCACGAACCTATTTTTAGTGTAAAATCGAGGGATATTTGTACTATGATTCCATAATTTAAAAGGAAATCCGTACTGTTTTTCCTTTTTGAGCGTCTATTCATTTAAATTGCATGTATTCTTTTTTTGCAAATATTATTTAGAATACTTTCATGTCGGCTGTCGGCTACATATAAGGTTTGTTTTTATTCTCTAAAATACGACTACCTATCTATAACAACCTGAGCTTTTAGCTTCGGAGACGGCTAATATGATCGATATTTATTGAATCGATCATAACATACGAGAGGGTAGTTCACATGTGTATTGACGGCTGTACATCTACGAATATTTCCTAGTTACGAATATTTCTTAGATATATAAAAATTAAGAATCACTACCACAGTTAACAGACAGATTGGATACTTGAAATTGCATCTAATATACAATTCTCTACATACACCTAAATATTTATCATTCGTTGGTCACAAAATAAAATAATAGTTCAATACAGTGTAAAATTATCATTGGTATCTTCTATTAATTTCTAAGTAAACCATTTATAAAACAAAATGCGGACTGGCAGTGGCATAAACGTAAATAAAAGATAAATACACAAATGATTATAATAAATAATATTGCAATTATAATTTTGCGTAATTTCACTTACAAGTGAAAAGTGAATGATTCCAGTTTTCACATAGACACTGACGGTCATCTACTGAACCACTATAAACCTTGGAAAGAAGTTTATTCAAAATATATCCTTAATATATAAAATATACATATATGCTATAAAAGGCCAAAAGTTGTACTTGTAGATATCCTTTAATTTCGTAAGATTGCCGATTGTCAGCACATTATTAAATTACGAATATATTATCCAATATAGTGCACTAAAACTATGATTTAAACAATACTAGAATCCAAAATATATTATTCGATGTTCCATTCTTAAAATTTTAAATTTGTGATCTGGTTTCAGAGACCTACTGACTAAATTAATGTTCCACATGGATATATATATATATATATATATATATATATATATATATATATATATATGTAATAAAGTTTTAAATTTTTTGTGCCATTCTTTCATAATAATAAGAGAATTTATATATAAAAGTGTACAATAACACTTTGATCGAGATTGCGATCTAGGTTATATTAATTGTCTGACCCTGAAGCCCTGAAAAAAGATAGTATAATATTAACTTGTGTTGTATACATCTTTTCCAGGCTATATTTTAAAACTTATTGAACTAAATTGATTTTTTTAGTACAAAGACGTAAAAAGAAATAGTGTTAAAACCACTAGCAACCACGCCACAGATTAGAAAATACTATTATAGTAAATAGTGTATTTAACTCTAAGGATTCATAATTTATTTATTGAAATGACAAAAATTAAAAACAGGGCGAGTTAGCTGTCGTTTAAACATATTCAAGACAAACTAACAAATCAAAAGCGAACTTAAATAAAATATACCAATGTGGAATAATCTAAGTAAATATAAAATTACTTATACATAATTATATTCTATTTAAAAAATTATATATTATTTATAATTATTTAATACATACAAAAAGTTTGCACTTTATAATTGACTCGGCGAATTTGTTCGATCAATTTGAATACACCTCTATGATGAAATATCACAACTGTATAAATTCAAGATATCATAACTTGTGTGTAAAATGTATCTAAAAAAATTATACCAACAGTTGAAAATAATATATCGGCGATACAGACCCAAAATTTTGAACACCCAAAGTAGAGAAAATATCCTAAATAAATATTTCAGATTTTTCTCTGCCGGTAAATGAACCTGGAATCTCGAAATCGGGTGACTTGAAGTAGACAATGCTGTCTGTATCCACTTGACATTTAAAGCTATGAGTTTTAAAATATTGAACATAAATGTTGTGAATTTTTGACACAGAGGTGACGATTAGTCAACAAAGGCTTTTTACCTAAAGACTAGAGAACACGATTCCCTAAATTGATTAAATATGAAAAATGTAAATTCAATATAAAATTACTTAAAACTCCAAAGATTCCTTCCTACGACCTCTTATTCATTGCACAAAACATTCATTGAATCAAATATAAGTACAACTCTCCAAGAATTATTTGAATATCGCATGCTGTTACAATCGAAAGATCATAAATTGATATTTAAACACTCTTCACACTAAAGCCGATAGACACCAAACAGCCAAGAAGGGAATAACTACTATTTTATAAAATTTTATTGAATATTTTTAAGTGTTTTAATTTCATTGCCATATAAATATATTCAAAAGAGGAACTATTTAAAAGAATGTCATAATTACAAAGACAGAACACACAATTTAAACACGTACTCAAATATAATATATATGCAATGAATAAAAAAATGAATTTTAACAAACTAAACTAAACCAAAGTAAAAATAGAATAGGCATTATCCCCTTTTAGGCCTTACATTATAATGTATTATTAATATTATTGTACTTTACATTTTCATTCGTGAAATGTTATATGCACGTGGCATCCTTAAGAAAAACTAAACTATTCCTAAAATACATTTGAGCCTTAAATAGTAAGTGATATGTGCGTTTCCTTTAGCTTGTCTTATGATCAATTGCCTAAAAACGCTTTAACCTTCATAATTAGGTCATATGGTCTCGAAAAAAAAATTAACTCTTAACATATTTATAACTAAGATATAAATAACATAAATAAAATGTCAAAAAATAAAAACAAAACAAAATATTGAAGAATTTCTACGTCTCTCATGAAGTCTATTCAATATTCTATGGGAATGGAGTAACGAAGAAACACAAAAGACAAAATAAACTATAATTAATAAAGAATAACAGTAAATACTCTATATATAGTCAAATTGTAAGTAGTATTCACTTAGGAGGATAAGTCATGTTGAATGGATGCTTCAATATAATTGATTGACAAATATCGATTTTAGCACTTATGACATTTTACGAATGACGGTACCTAGCCTAAAAAGTTACACAAAAATATAGGTAATCTAAAACATTATTGTTATGGACATCACAATTCATAGGACACTTTGTTATTCTAAGAAATTCGTTGCCACCCTGGGTTCGTCGTGATTTAGCTTCGGTCGGCTGTTCGTGTGGGAATGCAATGTGGCAATGATGCTTAGGAAATGTCGAACTGGGCGGCCAGGCGAGTCCGACCTACGGAGAACATTACTTATTATCTACATATACTGTCACAAGTCATGGAGTCATGTCAAATCTGTTTATTAACTATTTACTGACTCACTCGATTGTTATTGACATTACATAAATATATAAAACTTTAAACTGCGCGCGCACTCCACATTTGAAATAATTTATGGTTATGAAATAATATTCAATCACGATACAACACTGACAAAATATTAAAGAAGTGTTAATTCTATACTGCACCACGGAGTAATCTTCTGGGTCAACTCAAGCAACAAAGATGTATTCCGAATTCGTAAAACCATATATGGTATGGTACCAAAAAAATTAACAAATCGCCTAATAATTTAAAAAATCTTGACATTTCAAATTTTATTATAATATAATGAAATTTTGAAATAATACAAAGAATTGACAATATAAGTATTTTAAATTCATTGTAAAAAATATGATTTATTCCATATTTGAAGGCTTAACAGCAGAAATACACTAAAAATGATTGAAAATTCATGATTGCTTTTGGCAATGGGCCCTTTTAGTTTTAAAAAATATTGTTACTAACGAAAGAATAATATGTAATATGCAAAGTCACTTGTAGTAGTTACATATATTTACAAAATATATGCTTAGTTTTGTGAACATGACATAGAGGCATATAACATGATATAGGGCGAGAAAATTCTTTGCCCTTATAATACTCTTCTTTTTTGTATGGAATTTGACCGTGAGAGTTTTGGTATAAAGCCAAAATGCCTTAACTGCTATCAGATTTAGTATGTAACTGGGAATAAAAATAAATTCAGCTATAATGAGGATCACTTACGTTTGTTCAGCAACGATGTGGGTGCGGGCAAAGCACTAGCCGGCGGAGAGCACCACAACTCTTTGGGAAGCGCGAACGCCTTTGGAGATTCGAACACTCTGGAACCCTAAAAAACAACTATTTTAGTAAATATCACATCATATGAATGGTCCAATTATTTATTTACCAAGACCACCAGTCCTATGCATGTTATGTGACCTTAGGCCATGCGTGAGCCTATCCGATATCCGTGATATTTCAAGGATTATTAGCCTCGGGATGTCGTCTGAAGTGGCGGCTGTCCTGTCATTCGCGATTTGCGGATATTCCTCATTTAATCTTACAAAAATCCACTAAGATAAAATCACTTTACCTTTTGGCCGGGAGGAGTGTCGAAGAGAGAATAGTCCTCCTGGGGCGACTGCAAGTCCTGGACCTGGGGTACCACCAATCCAGCATTCAAGCTCCACCTGCCGCACGACTGGATGAAAACCTCGCAGTATTGCGTCAAGTACTCCATTATGCCACTTAAACCTGCACAACAAATTTTTATGCATTGCTTGTATATTAAGCGTCATCATCATCATCATCATTCTAGCGTTAAGTCCCGGTTGCCACCCAAACTTTCGTTTCGGTGCCCGGGGTCCGTTTGTATATTAAGCGTATTCAATATAAATTATATATATACCTAGTCAGGTCATAAGTATTGTCACACAGTAAAAACTTTTCTTTTAGAATGCTGGCCACAAAAAAGTTTATTGAATTAGAATTTCGAATTGTTCATGAAAATAAAAATGTATAACTTTTAGAATTTTACTCATTTTTAAATATGGAGTGGACGCTTAAAGAAGACCGTGTTGCAGTTATTGCGTTGCATCGTTGCGGTTACGCGCCAATTCAAATTTTTAACATACTGAAAAATTTGAATATTACCAAAAGATTCGTTTATCGTACCATCAAACGATACAATGAAGACTCTAGTGTAGATGACAGGTCAAGAAGTGGTCGCCCTCGGTCTGTTAGGACTACAGCAGTCATAAAAGCTGTGAAGGCACGAATTCAAAGAAATCCTAAACGTAAGCAGAAACTGTTGGCCCTTCAGATGGGGTTAAGCAGAATCACGGTGAAAAGGGTGTTAAATGAAGACTTAGGGCTTCGGGCATATCGAAGAAAAACAGGACATCGTTTGAATGCTCGTCTAATGGACCTGAGACTGAAGAGATGGCGCGCTTTGTTGAAGCGGTACGCGGGAAAAAAATATCGGGAAATTCTTTTTTCGGATGAAAAAATGTTTACCGTAGAAGAGAGCTACAACAAACAAAATGATAAGGTGTACGCACACAGTAGTGAAGAAGCGAGCAACCGTATTCCGCGTGTCCAACGAGGTCATTTTCCATCCTCGCTCATGGTATGGTTGGGAGTTTCTTATTGGGGCTTAACAGAGGTACATTTTTGTGAGAAAGGTGTAAAAACGAATGCTGTTGTGTATCAAAATACAGTCCTGACGAACCTTGTGGAACCTGTTTCTCATACCATGTTCAATAACAGGCACTGGGTATTCCAACAAGATTCGGCGCCAGCTCATAGAGCGAAGAGCACACAAGACTGGCTGGCGGCGCGTGAAATCGACTTCATCCGGCACGAAGACTGGCCCTCCTCCAGTCCAGATTTGAATCCGTTAGATTACAAGATATGGCAACACTTGGAGGAAAAGGCGTGCTCAAAGCCTCATCCCAATTTGGAGTCACTCAAGACATCCTTGATTAAGGCAGCCGCCGATATTGACATGGACCTCGTTCGTGCTGCGATAGACAACTGGCCGCGCAGATTGAAGGCTTGTATTCAAAATCACGGAGGTCATTTTGAATAAACTTTAATGTCATAAGAATCTATGTTTTGTTAAGTTCATTTTGGTATATGAATGGTTACATAATTAATAAACTTGTTACAATTATTTTACATTAAACATGTGACAGAATTTATGACCTGACTAGGTAATTATAAGATTTTGTTTCTTATAGCAGTAGCAGTTCTTCTGTGTGCATTATTTACATCCGGTTATAGTATATCTCTGTATTGCAGTCATGAACGATGAAATTACATAAATGCAGTTTACAATTAAGCTACCACAGTTACAATGGAAACTAAGTGAATAAGATATTTGCATACCAATTTGAGCAACCGGTGAGTCGAGCCCATGCCTGCGGTTATACTCTTTAAACAGCTCGGCCACCTCATACGGCTGCTGAGGGCGCTCGGCGAGGATCTGCGCGATCCACCACACCTGGCGCCAATCCGCGGACAGGCGCACGCGCGACTCCACCACTGATACCACACCGGCGGCCAGTAGCTGATGCAGCTGGGGCTCTTCGCCACACAGCCTTCGAATGGCGGATGCAAGGTACTCGACTGTGGAGCCCCTCACGCTCCGATCGCTGCTCAAAGCTGCGCACGTCGCGAGCAACACGTTGGTCCACTTGGTCGACTTGCCCGCGCCCATCACCATTCCATCTCTAATGCACCCCCCGGCTGCGTATATCATTGCCTCCAGCGTTGGCATTCCAAGCACGTCGGGCTGTATAAAATAAATAGCAGTTGGATATATACCGGTTCCAATTAAAGCATTCGCTTCATCCGTTGTTGTTGTAGAACGTTTTCACATGTTCTTACGAAGTTTTTCCGTAATAATAATCATAATAAGCCTATTTATTCTCTACAAAAAAATATTTACAATTTTTTCTTAGTCACTAAAACTTATTTATCGGTCCTTTTATTTTGTAAGGCCCCTTTTTGGGTAAAGACCACCTTCAACTTTTTCCAGTCTTTTATGTTTAGCTGATTCTATTCAATTTGGGCCCGCGGTCTGCATTATTTCGTCAGCCTAATTTTTTATAGGTCGGCCTCGTCCTCTTCGACCGAAGTTTTTCCATAATATATCTTTTATAATAATAGATAAGAACAGATTGCCTGCTTATTGCCTCAAACGCTTGAGAACATTATAAGTGAGATCTGCCGTGTTTCGACGAAAAGAATATACAACAAAATATCCTAACTTAACGTAGTAACAGAGAGAAAAATTATTACGGAGCGATCGAGACCTTGGGCTCAATTAGTTCGGCATAAATAATATTTTGTTTGTAGAACAATTTGATGTTCTGTGATTTTTTAGATATTTTGGATTCGGAACAGATATTTTGTGAACTACATAGGAAATGAACACTCACGAAGGGCGGCGCGCCGAACTGCTTTGCGTACTGTCCAGGTAACAAGGGTAGTGGAATTGGCGTCATGGACTGCAAACGGCACGCCAGGATCGGGCGGGCCACCTTCGCGGTGAGGCGCACCACGCGCTCACCCCCCACTTCCGCGGACACCGACACCGTTTCCGGGATTAGTTCGAACAGTTCTAACAACTTCACGCAGCCATAGTGGGCGACGCGCAACTGACGGTTAAAGTGCGCATGGTAGGCGGGCACGAACCGAGAGAACTCCATGCGGAAGTTTGGCGTGTAGCACAACAGTTCCAAAGCCTGCAAATAACATTACGAGGCATTGCGTTGGCGCCATTTGCATAAAGGTACATATGTCTGGCCGAGTGGCCATAAGAGAACCCCACGGAAAACTCACCTCTCTAGCAAAGTGCACAGTCCTGGCGCGCTCTTCGGGCGTCAACGACCTCTTGGGCAGCGATATGGTGCCATCGGAAGCCACGTACACGGCGTCGAGCGCAACGCGCTGCATGAGCTCTGCGAGAGTGCACACGCCGTAGTCGACCGGCGAAAATTCTCGTGCGAATGTGCTTTTGTACACGTGGGGGATGAGGGCGGGCACGAGCGCGCGACCTGGTTGCGCTTTCAGCATCTTCACCAGGTCGCCGGTCCAGCGGCGAGCCTGCGCCGCGCTCGAGATTGTTATCACACGACTCGAGCCCGAGCCCAGGACCTATTTAGAACAATATGCAATATTCAAAAAGCAATGGTGTAAAGTCGCAAATCTCAGGTATATCATCAAAAATATGTATTGTGACAGTAAGCAAAATTATGCTTTCTCTATGGGGACTATACAATACATATATATACCATGAATAAATAATCATTATAATTAAAATCTTTAATTTTTATGCCATTTGAATTATTATCAATTGACAGTATTCAACTTAGAATAAAGAGCACAAAATACAGTCAGTACTGCAAAAGTTAAAAACATCTTATATCAAAATAAACAAACTTACGACGATCGAGTTAGTCAAAGCGGCGAGCAGATCGGGCAGCTTGGTGAACCCATAGTCGGCGACGCGGCATTGGCGCCCGAAGTGGTGGTGGAACTCCGGAATGAGCCTAGCCAAAATATTATTATACCATGAAACGCCATAACGCCATTCTCCAATTATGTTTAAACAAAGTTATAGTACTTACAACAACATATATATTTTTTTATTGCCTTGGAACAAGAGGTATGCTTACGGCCCACTTAATAACAAGCATTTACCGTTACCTATGGTTGTTGGCGATCACCGCTAACACGCTGCCATTCTTGTTGGGGAATTGGCACCTGGGTGATTTATGCCGAAACACAAGGTTATTATGGCGGCATACTTATACACCAGTGGTGAGACGGGCTCGGGGCTTTTTGTTTTGTCGCCATTTTTATTGTAGAGGAACAGCAAACCCACCTATAGTAAGCAGTTACCATCGCAAAGTTTCTTCATCCAACGTTATATTCATGTCACGGTTGCTCTTAATGTGATTATTGTAAAACTACTAAACTTATAAGCTCATATGCATTGTGTTTCCGAGCGTTGTAACTCTTCACTTGTTACAGATTACAGTGTGATGCACATATTATGTTTTACTACTACTGCGTTGGAGCAGTGCATACGTACTTGCTGAACGGTATAGAGCAGCGTGGAGCGGTGCGCAGAAGGTCGAGTAGCTCGCGCTCGAACAGCGCCAGCATGGGCTCCAGCGCAGGCGCCGTCCGCGGCCGCTCGCGCTCCTTGCTCGAGCGCGAACAATCACCTATAAATTATAACACAACGCTCAGTAAGTCCCCGGTCTGACACATATATGGAAATAGTTCACAGACCCACGTGTTCTGCGGGTAGTACTAACCTCCAAACAGTATGTGTCAAAATTTCATACCATTATAATTAATAACCTTCAGTTTAAAGGTTACAGACCTTTTAGTGACCCTAGTTTTTTTTTTAATTTTTAAGACAATAGATAGAAAGGAGTTTCGTTATTTAAACGAGTTTTAAAAAAAAATGCTTTCTTTAATTAAACAATGTTTTTTTTTAACAGCGAAAAATACTCTTGAAGCCAAACAGTGGCTTGTTAACATTATGGGGATTCTGCACCAGGGAAGTCTACTATTACTGACTGGTATGTTGCATTTAAACGCGGTCGTACAAGCACCGATGATATTGAACGCTCTGGTTACCTAAAATCGACAGTTGTTTTGGAAAAATAAAAGAATGATATACGTCTGTAAACAAAACGCTGGGTTCGCGCCGGACGGGCAATACATGTCACATGTGCCATGGTGGACTAAAGTTACAAATAATATTAACATACAAGTGTAACACTATTTCTAACAGAATAACCAGTGAACAAGTGCCGCAATAATGAACATTAAATTCCCCTTCAAAATATCATCTACGAAGACCTTCGTATAATACGTACAGATCGCGGCCTAAAGTTGAACCTTGTATGCGCAGTGACACATTTTTGGGGTCTCAATTTTGTGCGGTATAAAGTGAGACGTGAGAAAGCGTGCGGATCAATAGCAAAGCAGGAACGCTAGCTCCCGCGCAGTAACACCCTGCCCCGTGTTACCTTCCCCGCGGTCCTAGTATACAACCGCGCACATTTTTTTCACTTTAGCCTTGTCAAATTTGTGATAGTTTAATTTCATAAAAATGTCTCGGCCCCAATCAACTTTAAAGAGACAGTCGAGAAAGATCATATTTGACGTTAACAATTATTTTTTTAAAGAAAATAATATAACTGTTTTTGTAAATAAAACTGCCGAAGCTACAAAAAAAATATGTGTCTATAGTTAAAAGGATTATAAGAGAAAGGAAAAGTTCAGAATTAATAGTTGCGTTTAGGACCCCTGGTACAAAAAAGACAACGAATGAAACCAGTGACTGGCATAGACGATTTCGACAAGGGAATAATAAAGCAATGCATTCACAATTTTCATAAAGCTGAAAACTAATTACCGACCATTGGTAAACTGCGTGCAAAATTATGCTCAGATATAAATTTTCAAGGTTCAGAAAAAAGTCTTCGCCGAATAATTAAGAACTCTGGTTCAAAACGCGTCGTGATAGTACATGCCGGATCGGAGAAAGGTTTTGTGCCAAATGCTTTGTTAACATTCAAATCAGGCACGAAGACCGGCGACTATAACGATGACATAAACTATGAAAATTATGAGAACTGGGAATTATGAAAACGAACCCAATAATAACAAATCTCCCCCTGAATTCGGTACACAACAAGGAATATGATTTAACACCAAATGCTTATACAAAGAAAGCCGATATGACAGCTTGGCTTTCGGAAAAGGAGATCAGTTATGCTCTTGATATATTGAAGCCTCAGTTATATGATTTTATAAAAATAAAAAAATAAAGACCGCTTCAAAGTTTTTAATATAGACAGAATTTTTAAGGACCATGGACATGACATGCTTCGCCTGTCACCCTACCACCCGGATCTAAATCCTTGAAATGGCATGGGCAGTAATAAAAGGGCATCTCAGTAACAAAAATGTTCAGTGGAATGTGACCTGTGTAATAGAGTTAGTGAACGAAAAAGTAAATTCAATGGAGCTAGGTGACTGGAAAAAGCTATGCGATAAGCTCAAAACAATAGAAGAGGATTACGTCAAAAGCAATCACGTCATCGACGAGATCAGTGAAGAATTTACAATACGAGTTGGCCATTTTGACAGCAGTGATTCAAGTGACAGCGAAGATGAAGTCGCAAGCCCTGGTCCAAGTTCCAGTGCCATACCACTTATGTATATACCAATTATATAGAAGGTGTCGTGCCAATGAGTGACAGCAGTGACAGTGATTAATCTTTTTTATTTATTTGTTGATTTAATTATTACATAGCAGCATAACATGATAGCATCCACTTATTATTTTTATCAAATTCTTGCTAGCAGGTATTTTATCAACTGTTTTATCCTTACTTAATTCATTTATTAATAATTAATTATAATAATATAAACGTGGAAGTAAATTTATTTGTGTCTTGAAACTTAAATCTGAATTAAAAATTTCACTGAGTTTTAATTTCGCGGGTAAACGCGGGCCCAACTACTTTGTGCTTAATTGTACCTGCGCGGACGTCCGCCATTTTGGTTCAACATAGATGCCGCGATCTGTACAAGCTAGTTAGTTACACTAGTAGTAAACTAACTAGCTTGAAACTAGGTTTGAATCGATTTTAAATTTAGTATTCAAATTCATCATTCCTTAAATCTAATTAATCTAATAACTAGAACTTCATTTGCTAGTAAACAATACTTAGTATTCAGCTCATATTTATATAACAAAGTTGATAAAGAAATTCACATAGCAACATTAAATAAATTTGAAATTAAAAATAAAATAAAATCATGGTTATTAAAAATAGACTATTCAGACACAGAAAAATTTATTCATATTGGAGAATAATACATGTTTATGCTAGCTAGAAAAATTCACACCTACACATACGCACACGCGCATACATACATATACACACAAACACACACACACACACGTGCACGCACAAACACTTCCTCACACTCGCGCATAATAACTCACGTTGTAAAATATATAATATTCATTTATGCAGAATCATTTAATTAAAAATGGGAGAATAAACTTGCCCCAGAGATACAGATAGATCTAGTTCTGGAGCAAGTGGAATCAATTATTTTATTTTATCTACTTTTAGTCATTTTATTTAAGTTTGTAGTATAAGTTTAAGTTTCACCCTCATAATGTTTAATTTAATTTTAATTAATTTAATATAAAGTACAATAATCTATTGCTATTTTTATCTTAATTAATTGTAACTTGTAATTGATGTTGTATTTTATATTGTCAATATTTTGTTGCTGTTGAATAAATTATTATGTTTAAAAAAAATTAACAGCCAGTGTTATCATAAATTAATATTTTAATGATAAATACATACGAATAATAAAAATGATGACTATTACGCTGTAAATATAAAATAAAACGTAATGTAACATGAGGTCCAAATTATAATTATTCCAGTGAATTTAGCTTTCTAAGAAATACTCACTCTGACTGGAATGCATGATGGGCGAGTCGGGATCTTTGACCCTCCAGGTGAGGTGTCGCGAGGGTATGTCCTTCACTTCGACCCCAGGGAGACTTCTCAGCAGCAGCTCCAAGGCCACGCCGTGAGCCTGGTCCACCACTAATGGCCCGATAACCGCCTCGTAGCACTCCACAAAGCTGCGCCAAATATAGTTATTGACCGTTGGAGAGTTCATTCATATAAGTGTCCTTCAGTTAAAGCATGTGTGGTCTAGTAAATAGACTTTGCCTTCCGATCGATAGGTTATTGGGTAGAAGTCAAAGAAAGAAGAAAACCTCCAATTGACGAGTTCATCGTTGGGGTGTATGTGAAACTCCGGAAAAGATGGTCGACATCCGACTACCCACTGAAAAACCCCGCTGTCTTTTATCGCCTTTTTATTGTCTGGGTTGACGAATAAACTTGACTCGAGGATAGCCCAGGCTGAGGTATTCGATGATTGCCATTCGAGACGGCGACTTTTTCCAACGCTGCAGGAAAAAAATCCCAGGAGCGAATTTTTTCATTGTTTATATATTTTGTTATTTTTATAACCAGTAAAACCAATGCGTTTTCTAGTTCTATAGATAACAGACACCATTAATTAAAGTCTTATCTCAATGACCACACTACTCAGAATAACTTATAATTGCTCATTGTTATACTTGACACTTACGACAGTGGTAACCTCCGCCATCGTTCTCGAATCGGTTAATTTTACTGCTAACAATAACCTTATTTCAAGATAAAATAGAGATGAAGAAATAGAGTGTCACATTTAAAGCATTTATTTATTTTAGAAGCATAGGAAATATGCCTAAAATCAATATAGACTGTATGCAAAGAAAAATACAGCAATTCCAATGAAATCATACAAAAAATAAAATACAAAACTTCTAATCACTCAAATTCTTTAGGGTGTCTAATAATGTCTACTCCGTGGTTCGACTGCTGTTGGCGCCACAAAACCCTTCCCTATCCGTCCTTAGTCTGTTTCTGTTCAGCGTGGTATTAGACGTACTGTCAGACAGCATCAGACACTCACATGACCAGTGAGTGGTTGCTCATGTATGCTGATAATATCACACTGACAGAGTCAGACAAGGGTAGGCTGGTGCGAAGTGGCTGGTCTGAAGCTAAATTTAGCGAAGACCGAGTACTTGGCCTACAACTCCACAGATCCCACATCCGGACGCATAGGCGGCGATACGGTCGAGCCCACGGATCAGGTGAAATACCTGGGATCTGTATTTTACGCGTCTGGTGACGATTTAAGGCACGCATTACTGCCGCGTGGGCCAAATGGCGTGAGGTGACTGTGACTCCAAAATGCGGTTAAGTTGAACGGACAGGTCTATAAGATCATCATTAGGCCCCTGTTCTCTTATACGGCCGTGAAACGTGGTCGGTGCTGGAGCGACACAAGCAGGAACTGCGTGTCACGGAGATGAATATGCTGCGGTGGGTGTATGGAGTAACGCGAAAGAACCCCGTTAGGTACTCGCATTCGCGATAGCCTTCATGTCCGTGACATTGTGGGTAAAATGCAGGAATGTCGCCTTCACTGCTATGGACACGTTTTACGGCAACCGACTATTTGGGGAACAAATGTCTGGCCATGCCGGGCCCCCGCAGGAGGGATGTCTAGCCTTAAAGCCCAAAAAGTGCTGGCTTGACGTCGGAAAGGGTGATATGCGTGCTAATGGATTGACCACCAGGAATGCCGAAGATCGTGCGAAATGAAAAAGAAAAAGTCGGAAAGCAGACAACGGGCGCCGAAGCGAGTTTGGGTTGCAGCCGGGATTCAACGTTACGATAATGAATAATGTCTACTCTTCCACATACCTTTTTATTAGGTTCCTTTCGAAACAATGAAACAAAAATCTGTTTTAAAGATCACTAGTTGATATAAAACGTTCATGTAACATTAATGTACTTCTTTTCCCTATGAAACTGAATCTTTTGCAAGGTTAGAAGTGTGCGCACAATATATTTGAATAACACACTTAACGGACTGAGCATTATTCGGCGTTATAGAGAGTGGTCGTTAAATGGATGGAAATAAAAGATATTATTTTACTATTCTATAATAGTATGTATGTATCAGCAAAGAAAAGTACGTTGCAGTTCTTATGAATTTCGATAAGTTAGAAAGTATTGCGTAATGATTTATAATTATTATGGTATAGAAAACAATGTAAACCAACCAGTCAGATAATTTTTACGTTTTAGGAGTTTGTCGTTAAAACGAGTGATGTTACAAAGAGTTTATACTGTATATATATTTCATTTGATAAATAGAAATTGAAACTTACCTAAGCAAAGGTAAGACTCCGTTGTGATTCTCCAACAATAATTGGACATTTGCAGCTAAAGTGGTTAGTTCAAGCATAACCGGTTGCAGAATACGGCTTCCGTCCTCTTGGCCCGGGTTCATTGAAGTGTGTATGTGACATTTCCATGGAGCTTCTTCCATTTCCGCACTGGTCACAGGTGTCGTGTCGATCAATTGGACCATACGTCCAAAGCCTTCGTGTATCACCACAGTATCCTTCACTTTAGATATATCAGATGTGGTCAGCGCGCAGCAATGTCGACTGGCGTAGGCGTCTCTCAGGCGCAACAGAGGCAGGCTGTGCCTCGGTTGGTCGAGCAGTATCGCTCTGAGTCTCGCACGAAGAACCTCCACATTCGGAGCCGGCGACGGCCTTCCCAGAGACAATTCGAGCCTCCTATTCGACCACTTGGAGTCGAGGCGTTTTTTGTGAATGCGAGAAATAACTAGACGTGCATCCCACTCTGAGCGCAGTACCACCGTGGCTAAAGGCCCCTCACCCGCGGACCATACCGATACACGTACCACGGTTACGTACTGACTGAACAGCTTCGTTAACATATCCTAGAAACAACATATTATATATTTTATTTTTAAATTTTTATATCATAATCAATATCCTCTTAGAATGTCAGTCCGAAGTGAGAAGATCAGTCTATATGTAACAAATGTATATGGTTTGTCTATGCCTGAGTGTAAAAATAGAAGGTCTGTAGACGACGCAGATACTTAACAATAAAGAAATTAAAAGTGTGCGTCAATAAGAAGTGTGCTTCCTGGCGGAAAAATTTTATATTTCTAAAAGCAACTGTCATCATCATTAAGTATAATAGTTCTCTTTCCTAGACGGAAAACTGAACGGCATTTAGTTGAGTTTAGTCCCGTTAAAGAGTCAAGCAGTTATGTCATGCCAGTATCCATATAGACGTACTAGCTGACCCGACAATTATTACTCTGCAATATAAATTTTAAAACAAATATTTTGTAGTAAACCGAATTATGAATCTAATCTCTAATCCACACACAAAAAAAAATCTCAAATCAGTCCAGCCGTTTAAGAGGAGTTCAGACACACAGTAGAATTATATATGTAAAGATATTAAAGATGTACAGGTTACAAAAAGTATATAACAATACAAATGATGATACGTACTTGCAGAACAGTGGGTTCGAATAGTGGCAGGTTGGAGACAGTGACTTCGGCGGTAGTGGTGTTGTTGTCGGGCTCGCACTCGCTGGGTTCGCTGAAGCTGGAGCAGTTCCAGGGCGATACGCGCCCCACACTCACCTCGCCGCTGTTGCTCGACGAGCAACCCGATTGATCTAGATTTACAGAGCCTGCGAACCAAATCTTAATCACTAGAAAATACACACATCAAAAAATCCTAAGCAAAGCAACATATGTGTTTCTTTAAATAGTTTTAATATGATTAGATATTTTCGTTAATAATCATTACAGTTCACAATATCTATACTTATCTATACTAATAAATAAAATTGAAGGGTCTGTTTGTAATATTAAAATAACCGCTTTTTACTAAGTGCATTCGGACGTGTACATGGTACATATATATACAAATAAATAAAATTGGAGGGTCTGTTTGTAATATTAAAATAACCACTTTTTACTAAGTGCATTCGGACGTGTACATGGTACATATATATACAAATAAATAAAATTGGAGGGTCTGTTTGTAATATTAAAATAACCGCTTTTTTCTAAGTGCATTCGGACGTGTACATGGTACATATATATACAAATAAATAAAATTGGAGGGTCTGTTTGTAATATTAAAATAACCGCTTTTTACTAAGTGCATTCGGACGTGTACATGGTACATATATATACAAATAAATAAAATTGGAGGGTCTGTTTGTAATATTAAAATAACCGCTTTTTTCTAAGTGCATTCGGACGTGTACATGGTACATATATATACAAATAAATAAAATTGGAGGGTCTGTTTGTAATATTAAAATAACCGCTTTTTTCTAAGTGCATTCGGACGTGTACATGGTACATATATATACAAATAAATAAAATTGGAGGGTCTGTTTGTAATATTAAAATAACCGCTTTTTACTAAGTGCATTCGGACGTGTACATGGTACATATATATACAAATAAATAAAATTGGAGGGTCTGTTTGTAATATTAAAATAACCGCTTTTTACTAAGTGCATTCGGACGTGTACATGGTACATATATATACAAATAAATAAAATTGGAGGGTCTGTTTGTAATATTAAAATAACCGCTTTTTACTAAGTTCATTCGGACGTATACACGGTACATATACCAAAACAACATTTTTTACAATTTTTGTTTGTCTGTCTGTCTGTTTGTTCCGGCTAATCTCTGGAACGGCTGCACCGATTTTGACGGGACTTTCACTGGCAGATAGCTGATGTATCAAGGAGTAACATAGGCTATTTTATTTTAGAAAAATAAAATAGATTTTGTTAAAAATGATAAGTTTCGGAAATTGTATAGTCCAATTTAAGTTGACCTCAGATTTATATCATCAATCATATGAAATAGGGTTCAGCTTAGGCTGGTCTTAGTAGGTTGAATTTCCAATTTAAGTTGATCTCATATATCCAAAAAAATGCTGCCCAAAGTCACCATTCCACGCGGACGGAGTCGCGGGCACAGCTAGTTCGTAATATGAAAAAGGGCCACTTATAAATGTGCAAGAATACACTTGTAGTTTTACGAACCTTCGTCAATAATTTATTAATTATACAGACTTACATCATTGAAATCTTGAACATGAAGAATTTATATTTATGGATAGATAGTTAAGTCTAACATATAAAGCCTAGCTTCTTCATAACAGAATCTTCACCTTTATATCTTATATCATGTTTATTATAAACTTTCACTGTTATTTAAGACTAGTTGACCGGGCAAAAGTTGTTCTGCCATATGAATTTAAAAAAAGTAGCCGATGTCCTTCTCCAAGGTCCAATCTATGACTATACCGAAATGCATCACAATTGGTTCAGCAGTTTAGGCGTGAAAGCGTAACAAACAAACAAACTTACTTTTGTTTTATATTCACACTTGTATTATTAGTTAGGATAGTATTATTTGTATAAACATGAACCACAACATGCGAATGTCCCGTCATCGCTCGTTTCATAAAATAATAAAATTCCGAAAGGAAACTTAAAACTCTATAACTTTTACAATGTCTTGTGTTAAAACAAGCCTACCTAACTCATCACATACATACTAAATACTTACCAAATAAAAATTAATAATGTTTAATATCACAATGTACATGTCTTAAGGGTACGCGTCCATTGGCCCGCGCCGGACGCACCGCACGCACGGGCACGTAACGGATTAAACGGATTTGCCGAACATAAATGCGGCGTTCGGTGCGGGCGGCGCGGATAGTGGACGCAGCACTATGTGAAATCATACAAAGCAAAAAAATCCGTTGCGTGCGGTGCGTCCGGCGCGGTCCAATGGACGCGTACCTAAATGCTGTATTAATGATACTTACCATGGGTGCCCCTGATCTTCCTGAGCTTGGGCGCTGGCGGAGGGCAGTGGTCGAGCGGTGGGGGCGTGGGCGCCGGCAACTGCGCCAGCGCACGCGCCCATGTGCTGTTCATCGCCACACCGCCGCTCGCTGCTCCACCGTTTTGCACAGGCATAGCCATCTGACGCAGAAAGAGTATCACTCACTATACCTATACGTTTTTGATGAAATCTTGACAGAAAGATGTAGGATTTGTGTTTAAATTAGGTTAAAATTAAGCTCATTGCTTTTTTAGCTGTGCATAAGTAATCGATAATAGACTTTCATGGAACAGAATATTTACTCAGAAAATAAACCCACTGTATTAAACTGATCATAGCCAATCTGCCGAACATTATTGCAGTTGGTCATTTCACTTAACCAATAGATTTAGAAGAATTATCATAGCAACAAATCTACAAGGCAGGGCTTATATATATGTATATGTGGGATATATCAAGCTACTTGTGCAGCTAGTTCTATAGAATTAAATGTGTATTCTTGATTACAACATTTAGATAGATAGATAACACTTTATTGTAAACCAATTATATAAACACAATGAAACTTATTTACACAATCAATATGTACTTGACTTACAATGGGCGGCCTTATCGCTACAAAGCGATCTCTTAAATCCCGATACCCTACCCTCAAAAACTAAATGCGAAACTCTTTCACCTGATACATAAAAAATACATAATCACACCTTACAAACCAGAAAAATTAGATCACACGCACGTAAGTACTACACAAACCGAATGTTAGATTTCTAACTAATGAAGTTGATATCAGCAATATGCTGTGTCAGAGATTCCGACAAAGCGGTAGTTTTCAGTGCCCGTGTACGTCTGTTGTAGTATAGCCTCTGGCCAACCAGGTTGACGATCTATTATCGTAATGAGGTGCCAATGCTCAATTTGCTGTATTTACATATGTAAGGAAATCTACGTGCATATGGGAAACATTCTAGTTCTGATTTAATGTTCGTATTTTGCCTTTGACACGATACCTATACATGAATGATCATTTACCTACATCACTATGCAAATTTGTCCAGAAGGATATATCTTTTATAAGGTTGTAAATAGCATCAAACACAGTACGCCAGAATGTTCTAGTAGCCAGGGTCTCGCTGGATTGGTTAAAATTTGAGCCCAATCAGATAGGTCGCTTCCACATAATATTATTCGAAGTTCAATCTACTGGATGCTATACTTAATTGATCGTCTTTGTGCAACGTAAATATATTTGTTATTCAATACGCTATAATACGGAACAACACCTTAAACTTCGACACATCTGATTCACTGCCTTTTTTTTCTTATTTGGAATGCTAAATCGAATAATAGCCAGTGTATAGTATATGAAATTACTACTATGAAATTAAACACGTAGTCTTGATAAAAAGCATTTAAGTATTACGAATTTACTGTACAGGTATAAATTGTGACAAGTGCACTTAAATCCTTTATTGATCCATGCGATGTCACTAAGCTTACTTTAGAAAAATTATTCAACGTCTTAATGAGTTGCCAGTGTAAAATAAAATAATAAAATCTAATTAAGATTATAAATATTTACAAATAATGAATAAATAAAATATCTGACCTGATGAGCAGGTGGGATTAGAGCTCCCCTGTTGTTAGGTAGTGAGTTGGGGGGCGCGGTGCTGTAGCCCTCGTCACTGGAGTAGGTGGGCTGCAGCACACTGCGTGCAAATCGCGTGCCGATCTTGTGCCCGAACACATCCTCACCATCCATTCGTTTCAAGGCCCTGATCGGAAATAAATCATCATTAGGAGCTCCTTACTGGCGATTTATTTCAGTTAAACCCGAAATAAACACTCAAGCACCCAAGACTCGTTACTAAATATAGTCACAAATAAATTAAACTCTAAACTAAACTAAAATAAACTCTTTCTGAGAACTGCAAGACTATGACGAAATAGATACTCTGGCGTCTATTAATTAACAAAGGGGAAAAAATCATATGTCTTTTCTTCGATTCTCAAAAACAATATAATGAGATATTATATCCTTATTTCTAGCTAAAACTATGAGTCATTTCACAAGCACAACATAGTAACGCAGTCGCTGCCATCTAAAGGCCTCCATGGAACAACGGATTTAGCGTGTTGGAGCGCCGGTACGAATTACGAGTTCCAATCCCGTCTCGAGGGTTTATGTACATACAAAGAGAAAAGTATATAAGTAGTATTATCAGCTGCCTACCCATAACACAAACACTCTACTGCTTACGTCTATACTCTGATGTGTGAATTGTCACAGTGTATTTATATTATTTATAAAATACGCCGTAGAGATTAAACGATGTTTAGTGTAACGAAAAAGAATGGTAAAGGATACGAAAGAAAGTACTCACTTGAGAAATTAATAAGATTTGCACACACTAAAATTACATTTAATTACGACATCTAGTAATATCGAGTACATGACGAAATAATATTCAGTTTCATTATCAACTGACGAAAAACAATGCACAGTATTTTCGAAGCTAACCCCACGCTCTGAACTACGAGATTTGGATGCACGCGGGATTAACCGGCTATGAGTTTAATGATTTTACTGCACTTTTTGCAGGTACATTCATAAAATTTAACGGTTAAGGAAAATTACAAACTGCCGAACGACAGTTTATTTCACCCTACACCTGTAAGCATATAAAAAAAGTTGTAAGCATTTTGTTACAAATAAAAAATGTATTAAACGTTATCGTGAAGTAGCGTGACGAAATCGTACCGATCATCGAAATCGCAAGGTGACGCAAGAAAAAAATCAATCTCTAATTAATCATCTATTTGAAAACTACGTAAATTAAGATAGCGATTCGGAAATCACGTGGAAACATTTAAAACAACGGTTTTTATTTCAGTTTTTTTTTTCTCATAATTATTATTCATCGAGACATATGGGGATATACGGTATTTTAAAAAGGATTTTAATGATCTAATACCAATAATTTATTAAATTCAGTTATTATGGTTCATAAAATATAAATACCTTTTCAAATTTAAATATTTTTTTATATAAAATAATGATGCTTCGAATAATCTTGAAATAAACCTATTCAATTGTAACTAAAACCATATAATGCTATGGAAAATTATTTCTCTAAATAGAAAAAAACGAGAAGTTATATAATATTTCTTACCCTGAGACCATCATTGTTCACTTATGAATTATGTAATGTTATTAATACAAATAGATATAAAACTAATTGACGACACCATATGTTTTAAAAAACCGTTACACTTTAAATAAAGAAGCACACTATATCCCTATCAGTATTGAGTGTGCAATGAGTTATTCAAATTACAACCGATTCTTAATTCAAAATATAGTGATAATGTAGGGTAGTTTTAATTTTTATGAAAAAATTCGTTCAGAAATGCGATAATGAATTAATCGATAATTTTTTTTGCCAACGCCGTATGTTACATGTTTACATTATTTATGAATGCAATAGGTTCATTTTTAAGATGTTTTATTTAAATAAGTGACTGAATTGAGCATATATTGAGTTTCGTTTTACATGGTTTTACTTAGCAAAACTTAAGATTTCATTTTTTACAGTTTTGTCGGGAACCTATATTTCGTGTAAATCGGGGGATAGGTATATTATAATCTAAACTGTTAGTAGTAGGAACAATCGGCGGGTTCTCGTAGTTTTTGGATTTAGAAAACATATTTTAAACAGTATGAGCTCATAATGAAAATAATTTTTAAAACTGAGCTTCCAAATTTCTTTTGGGAACTTTTGTCAACTTATTAACCGATTTTAATTAATTTGATGAATGATGAATTTTAATTAAGTTGTTTATCAGGTGCAAAAAATAACACAATTTATAAATAAAACTCTTCTGCTGTAATTATGGAAAAATATTAGTAAAAAATAGTAAAAGCATAAATTCTATATGATAAAATCTCTTCTAAACAGTAGTAAAAGTAAAAAATGTACTTTTCTTTCGAGTTTCTCTCAGATACCCCTGTAAAAACTGAAGTTAGCCAAAATTATTCTAGCATCCATTATCGAATTTCGACAATATCCAGTGTCTTCACTTCTGGCAATCCAGAGCCCCATAACTATTTGTAGTAATTTTGTCCTATGAAAATAATCCATCTGGGATTTTCTATTGAATGTTTAATATTTAATTCCCCTTTTCAGTAATTTGCTGAATGTCTTTATGTTACACTAATTTTCATTATTTCATAGTTTTTAATTTGGTAGCGTTGTTTGTGACTAGGTGAATTTTTTGTATGCATATTAGCCTCATAGTCATAATGTTTGTTCGATGAAATAGGATTTACTTCACTAATGGACTGTATATTGGAGCAAATGAAAATGAGATGTGTGTTTAGTGCTATATTTCATGACTAATTGAAACCAGTAGTCAGATAGTCTCGGTACATGTTGATGCACTTAAAATAGAAAAAAATTTCTTCTTGAATAAAATATAAGTGGCTGATGGATACCATTATACCAACAAAAGTGTGTCCATAAATATATAATTAAGACATAATTTTGTATACAAATGTATACAAAATAAAGCTTACCTGGAAGCGTGATCGACGGTAGGAAACCTTAACAGGGCGGTGTCGGCATCGACACGCAGCACCTTCCCGCCGCAGTTGTCAGCCAGCCGACGCAACCGGCGCGCCACCCGTTCCGGAGGCTGTTCCCGTGGTAGGTTCACAACTTCGATCTCACTCCTCGGATCCTCATCGTCGTAGGACGATTGACATACCCACTAAGACATAACGATTACAGTTAGTAGTAGCAACTAGTTATAATTACATGGCAAACCTTTTACTTAACACAAGAAAACAAGTATATGGTGTTAAAATTTGGTCTACAGAAAGAACTATCTAACCCTCCAACCATAAGAGGAAAACCAACTGATAACAGTGCTGCTTTGGAGCTAGCAGAACGAGTAATCCAATTATCACTTTTTACAAGTCTACAAGAAGAGGATACTGTTCTTCTACTGAGATTTCACAGCCACAGAAATGATTATATGATGAATAATTGAACTGATTTGAGAATACCTTAGGATTCCTAGGCAAGGCAGCTGTCAGTTGATTGTAGCAATAATGTGACGAGGCACATGCAATTAAAGCTGATGATGTATTTTGTTTGTGCACCAATATCACTTCCATATTTTTCCTGTTATGAATAGATCAAAATATTGAAAGAATTTAGTAGATTAACATTTTGTATTATAAATTAAATTTAATTTTAACTTATTATAATGTATCTTATACCTATGACGAAAATCCGATAAATCTGCTGCAAAATTGATATCCCCAGATATCAATACCAACGCAGCAGGTGCAGAATGCAATTCCCCAAACCGTCTCATACATTGTCTTAACTTTTCGTCAGCTGCATTCTTTTGAGTCCCACATACATGTATCAAACTAACCTATTAAAATAGTACATATGTAAGAAGAGCAAAACATATTACAAAGCAGGTGATGATGACAGGATGTAAAATTTTATAATTATTAAAATTTATTAAATACAGAGTAAAAAAATTTGATTACAGGATGAAAAGATTAAAGGATTTTTTAAATGAAGTCAATTAAAATATGACTAAATCTACAATAATCCTTTGATTGAAATTTTTAATTTGATCAAATCTCATTTATTAAACAAAGAATGTTTAACTTATTTAAATTTTATTAAGATAATAATAGGACTATGCTTATATTTAAATATATTAATTAGTATCCGACCGAAGTTCGGTTTCGGCCAAAATTAGCCGAAACTTTTGCCGAAACCGAAACTGATTTCTAACAAATATACTCGGATCGTCACCGTAGTTCGGACCGCTGTTGGCGACACAAAACCTTTACCTATCACCGTCGGTGTGCACCAAGGATCCGTCCTTAGTCCGTTTCTGTTTAGCGTGGTATTAGACGTATTGTCAAACAGAATCAGAAACTCACATGAGCAGCCCCCGTGATGATATCGCGCTGGCAGATTCGGACAGGGGTAGGCTGGTGCGACGTGTGAAGGTGTGGAAGGAGTCGCTTGAGAACGGTGGTCTGAAGCTCAATGTGGCGAAGACCGAGTACTTGGCCTGTAACTCCACAGATCCCACACCCGTACGCATAGACGGCAACACGGTCGAGCGCACGGACCATGTGAAATACCTGGGATCTGTATTTCATGCATCTGGTGACATCGATTGCGACGTCAAGGCACGCATTGCTGCCGCGTGGGCCAAATGGCGTGAGGTAACTGGTGTCATTTGTGACCCCAAGATGCTGGTAAAGTTGAAGGGACAGGTCTATAAGACCATCATTAGGCCTGTCCTTTTATACGGCTGTGAAGCGTGGCCGGTGTTAGAGCGACACAAGCAAGAACTGCGTGTCACGGAGATGAATATGCTGCGGTGGATGTGTGGAGTGACGCGGAAGGACCGCGTTAGGAACTCCCGCATTCGCGGTAGTCTTCATGTCCGTGACATTGCAGATAAATTGCAGGAGTGTCGGCTCCGTTGGTATGGCCATGTTTTACGGCAACCGGATGCTTACGTGGGAAACAAATGTCTGGCCGTGCCGCCTCCGCCGGGCCCCGGCAGGAGGGGTAGACCCAAAAAGTGCTGGCTTGACGTCGTAAAGGGTGATATGCGTGCCAATGGGCTCACTACCAGTGATGCAAGATCGCGCGAAGTGGAGTAGAAAAAGTCGGAAAGCGGACCCCGGGCACCGAAACGAAAGTTTGGGTGGCAACCGGGACTAACGCTAGGATGATGATGATGATGATACTCGGATCGTCACTATAATTTACGTGGCGGAAACGTAAACTGCTTTTCTTGGTGTACAATATAAGACTTTTTAATAATGAATATTAATAATACGAAAAACCAAAAAAGTAACCCTAAATATAAGATATTAAAAGTTTTTTTTATTTGATTTTATAACTGTTGTCAATTTAAACGTTTAATGTAGTTTAGTAGTGAGTTACTTACATTTACTACACTAAATAAATGTAAGTATGACTGTCCTACTAATTGTGATCTAGGTATCTTTGTTAATTCTAAATGTGCGATTAGATTATCTTTGTTGAGACTGGAACTAAGAGTGTAATAATAATTTTAGTAATTATTATTTTTATATAAGAGGTATACTTAAAAGAGATTGATGATTCTTCTAAGTACAAATACAAACCAAAGTATAGTATACCTAGTCAGGTCATAAATTCTGTCACATGTTTAATGTAAAATAATTGTAACAAGTTTATTAATTATGTAACCATTCATATACCAAAATGAACTTAACAAAACATAGATTCTTATGACATTAAAGTTTATTCAAAATGACCTCCGTGATTTTGAATACAGGCCTTCAATCTGCGCGGCCAGTCGCCTATCGCAGCACGAACGAGGTCCATGTCAATATCGGCGGCTGCCTTAATCAAGGATGTCTTGAGTGACTCCAAATTGGGATGAGGCTTTGAGCACGCCTTTTCCTCCAAGTGTTGCCATATCTTGTAATCTAACGGATTCAAATCTGGACTGGAGGAGGGCCAGTCTTCGTGCCGGATGAAGTCGATTTCACGCACCGCCAGCCAGTCTTGTGTACTCTTCGCTCTATGAGCTGGCGTCGAATCTTGTTGGAATACCCAGTGCCTGTTATTGAACATGGTATGAGAAACAGGTTCCACAAGGTTCGTCAGGACTGTATTTTGATACACAACAGCATTCGTTTTTACACCTTTCTCACAAAAATGTACCTCTGTTAAGCCCCAATAAGAAACTCCCAACCATACCATGAGCGAGGATGGAAAATGACCTCGTTGGACACGCGGAATACGGTTGCTCGCTTCTTCACTACTGTGTGCGTACACCTTATCATTTTGTTTGTTGTAGCTCTCTTCTACGGTAAACATTTTTTCATCCGAAAAAAGAATTTCCCGATATTTTTTACCCGCGTACCGCTTCAACAAAGCGCGGCATCTCTTCAGTCTCAGGTCCATTAGACGAGCATTCAAACGATGTCCTGTTTTTCTTCGATATGCCCGAAGCCCTAAGTCTTCATTTAACACCCTTTTCACCGTGGTTCTGCTTAACCCCATCTGAAGGACCAACAGTTTCTGCTTACGTTTGGGATTTCTTTGAATTCGTGCCTTCACAGCTTTTATCACTGCTGGAGTCCTAACAGACCGAGGGCGACCACTTCTTGACCTGTCATCTACACTAGAGTCTTCATTGTATCGTTTGATGGTACGATAAACGAATCTTTTGGTAATATTCAAATTTTTCAGTATGTTAAAAATTTGAATTGGCGCGTAACCGCAACGATGCAACGCAATAACTGCAACACGGTCTTCTTTAAGCGTCCACTCCATATTTAAAAATGAGTAAAATTCTAAAAGTTATACATTTTTATTTTCATGAACAATTCGAAATTCGAATTCAATAAACTTTTTTGTGGCCAGCATTCTAAAAGAAAAGTTTTTACTGTGTGACAATACTTATGACCTGACTAGGTATAATAAAGTATATAATAAGATTTCACAATACCAATACTTAGTATTTAATGAAACAGTAACAATTAGTGATTTGATTATTGATAACTGATAAACATTTTGCTATGAGAACTTAATTTGAAATAATAATAAAAATATTATTAATATTTTTTTATATTAAATAAATGATTACAACAAAATTAATATACTGTGTTTCCATTTCATATCCTAATTTTAAATAATAATGGGTAAAATGCACCAAATTTCAGTATTTTAAGGAATTTAATACTTGACCATGTGAGTTTCGGTTTCGGCCGAAACTGAACCCACGGCCGAATATTCGGTTTTGGCCGGAAAACCAGTTTCAGTCGGACACTAATATTAATTTAATAATTACACTTAGTTTTTAAGTTAACTAATAATTAAGTTATTGTATCTTAATATTAAAATTTAGCAATAAAGTATTTAAAAATTCACATATTATTATACTTACTTGAGCATCATTTAATTCTTGGAGTCTATAAGTACTCTCTTTACGTACATCACACACAACTACAAAGTCTGCTTCCCTTCTACCTGTGAGAAATTTGGCACGGATTGCAGCTACCACATCTATGGCTGAACAGCCACGTGGCACCTAAAAAGCATTTTTTTACATTACAAAATTATATTATATATGATGTTATTCCTTTGTTTGATATAAAGGGTCATAAATTTTCTTGCCAGGGTACACTGCACCTTATCAGTGCTACAGCATACATAATGTAATGAAACTTGATATATGCATATACTATATAAAATAAAACATCTACAGATCATAGCTAATGACACTGTAATCATTAGTTTAAAGTAAGAATGGCCTCCAAATGTATATAACTTATATGTGATATATATGCCTAATGTTGAACTATAAAATCAAAACAGTTGGTCTAGACCAGTGGTTAGCAACCTCATCATCCAAGAGCCAAAATCGATAATACACAATTGAAATTTATTCAAAGAACCATTTTTGTAACTTATGCTTTGCTTTAGTATGAGACATTATTGCACAAATAATTATAGGTAATAAGTAATATTCTGTGCCTGGACTAAATATTTTACAGAAGACCCATAGCCAAGGAATCAAAAAGACGCTTGCAGCTTGCGAGCTCCAACCACTAGTTTAGACCAAAGATGCAGTTACAATTAGAAGAAAAAAGCTTAATGAGCATTTTACCATATTTTAGATTTAATAAATTCTGAGTTACCTGACAATTTTCAATATCCCAAAATATGCCAATTGGTATATTGACAGGTCTCTGTTTGTGGTGCCTGAAGCGAGACCTTACTCTTACACGTTCATTCGAAAGACCAACATCTTTACTACTGTTATCATCTGATGACTCATTTTCTATATCTAAATAATTATTTAAATCAATTAATTAACTTTGAATGTTAGTTAAGGTGTAGATTTGAAATCCTGCCCATGGAAAGATTAAGAAGATTTCTAGTAATGTAGTAGATTTGTGCTAATACTAGTAATCTTTAATATTCAAGTAGATTTAAGCTTCAGTATAAATGTACCTCAGACTCAGTTTATTACATGATACTTGTATTGACTCAGATAACAGTATCCATTCAATATAGACTATGTTAACAAAGTAACTTGAAACAAGCCTCATAATAACATCAGCTTTCTTCATTTGAATTTAACACATTCAATGGGGAACAGGCACTTATCGACCCACTGTAGTGCCTATGGTTAGTGGTGTGCACGGTGAAATCTATATATCTCTCACTGGTGCAACACTATTGAGGTGTAGTTTTAAAAACCGCTAAAAAGTTTTATGACAATATATCATTAGAAAAAATTCTAAACTATCTACATTGCTATCAACTTTTTATTGCACAAATGCATCTATGTGGATTATAATATTCAACCTTTTATTTTACGTTTCAAATCAATTATTTGTAATAGATCAATTACGATAAATATATATTTTATCTTGTGGTCAAAATTGTACTTATTATTCATTATTTGCCACAGCTAAGGTGTTACAGATAAACTCCTAAACTCCCATGACAGATGAATTCATTTAACCTAACTAATTTAGACATACTTCATTTGAGAGTACTCTTTGAATCTCCTTTTGAGCCACTCCATCAGATTTGCATTTCTATTTATTATATTTCACAATATTATTAAACACTAGAGTATTTTTAAGTAAATATTATAAATATTCATAATATAAATATTTAACTGGTATTAATTACATGAGCAGGCTAAACAAGCACATCTAATGACACCATTTAAGCTAAGCTAGCCACATCAACATTTGGAAGAGAATGCAATAGTAAGGTTCATTCTTATAGCTGGGTAAGATTAAACTGTTATTATTGCCTTACTCAGCTACAAGAATGAAACTTACTATTGCATTCATAATATTAATTTACATAATAACTAATTCTAATGTTATTTTGACAGTATACATATGATAAAAACATTGATGAGTGTTAAGTAGGTTAAATATTTTTCTCAAAAATCCAATGTGAATTTACTAGTATTCAATAGTATTCCCTTGACAAATTCATTATTTATATCAGTATTGTTTAAGGCTTTAAATGGATAATAGATTTAGAATTTACCTGTGAGCCACAGCCCTGGGGGCAAAGGGATTGTCATGGCCGGATTTGTTTCTGTTCTAGAAAGACCTTGAGCAGAAAAACTTCTTGATCCACTCTTGTAAGGGGAATCAAAGACATCAATAGACTTTCTGGGAGTCATTTCAGTTAACATATTTAAAACTATGACGAATACAAAAGTAGATCAACATATGTTGAAAGCAAAACAAAGAGAAATTATATCAGCCACTCTTTATATGTATCATAACACTCAAAACTTAAGTTAGATCGGATTAATTAATACATTTTATTATTATTTAAACTAAAACCTTTACAGATTCGCGTCACATTAGCGATAGTATACAAAATGTAAAAATAAATCACAGAACAACCACAGACGAATCGTGATAAATCTACCCCGTAATACGCCATAACCATATGCTATATAGTTATAGGTAATGTCAATAATGTCATGATAAAACACAATACACACCTTCCTATCATATCCGATTAGTCGGAAATCCTAAATCGGATTCATTCTCTATATTATACTTTCATAACTGTGATTGCTAAAATCAGACACATTGAGATTGGCGAATACTAGCTTAGACCTCACAATAGCACACACATCACACACCTCTGCCTACCCCGGCAGAGGAACGTTTGAACACATTCGTGCACATACCCGGGCTGTCCCAACCGAGGACGCGAATAGGGATCTCCGTCGCCATACTCCCTGACCGAAATAATCAAATTCGTCCAGGGAAGCGACTACAAAACCCTACGAGTGCTGCTAAAGCATACCCAGTACCCACGAGCGTTGCGACGCAACGCAGCTCCATCCCGTGGACCCGCGAACGCCGCGTCCCCAGGCCGTAACGGCGCCACCCCCTCCCACCACGTCCGCGCCTCTAAATCCACCGCGCCGTTAACACCCGTCGCGCCCGCGCCCCGTGGACATCTGCGCGCCGCCGCACCACCACCCTCCACGCCCCGCGGATTTTCGAACGTTGCTGTTCCGTCAGGAACCAACGCGTTGAAGACCCTCGCCGCATCCGCTCCGTGTTTAACGGCGAGACCCCTCGCGCCGTGTCCCCCTGCCGGCTCCGTCCTCAACGGAACGGTACAGACCCTCGAGGCTCTTTGGAGCCCATTCGCGACCGCGTCAGAACCCGCGGAGTCCACACAAATATTCGAATAATAGTATAATCATTTAAAAGTTACATTATAAAATAAACCTTAAGTCATTATTAATAAGGTTGGTATTACTGGAGCTCCATCTTACGTCTTACGAATTCTTAAGATCAGGACACGTTTTTGGAGTTTACTCCCTATGAATCGATTTTCATATATAAGGCGCCCGGTATGAGAAAAATGTGAGAGTAAAATCTACTAATGAATGACCTCGTTACGTTTTTGGTGCGCGTGCACCAAACAAACTAAACAAAAAAAACCGATGTATCTCTCAAGGCAAAAATTACTTTATTTGTTACAACTTAAGGTTGATTTCACATTAAATGTTGTGTAACATATGTCTTTTCATTTGTAAGTGACAAGAGTAATTTATTGCTTTGCTCATTTTATATGACGAATGATCGTAAGTATTAGATAATGTTTTGGAGATTTGTGACTTTATTACTAGGTGCCATAGTTGTATTTAAGTTGAACATAAACTGTTTTAAAACTTTTTTTAATGTATATTATTTTCATTAATTTGTTAATTTACCCTTTCATATAGTATTAATATTTTTTCAGTTAAATAAACTCTTTTTACGTAAGTTTAGATAATCGTACTTAAGTAGTAATTTTTTCTTTTTTTTTTGGTCTCGGGGATAAACCTCTCTTGACGGGTTCCCCCGGCCCGTGGGGCCCGAGGGATATGTGGGACTCCGGGAAAGATGTTCGACCATCCGACTACCCTCTAAAAAATCCCGCTGTTCTCCTATCACCTACGTCCGGGCCCTCGGATATATGGCCTGCCGATCTAGTGGCCCGGGCCGTCGCCGGCCCGCCCTTTGTCTTAAGGCGGGCCTCTTTTAAAGTGTTGGTGCCAGGGGGTCAGGGTTTCGTCCCCCCGGCGCTCTCCTGTATTGTAGGAGTTGAGGGGGGCCGCGGAACAGCACGCGACCCTCTCCCTCGCGGCAATAGTGCGGGCAGTGGATCCTCCTCTGAGGGGCCACCCGCAGCCGCTTTCTACGCCGGCCGGAGGTCATTGTTTGCCCTCCGGCGCCGACGAAGTGGCCTGCGTTGGCGGGAGGGGAGAGTGGTGGTGAACTCCCGCTCCCGCTCCGCCGCCTCCTTTGTGGACATGACTGCCTCACAAAAGGAGGCGACTGCTGTCCATCCAGGATCGCTCCCGACCATGGACAGAACCAGGGCCGGGAGCGACAGGTCCACGCCGATTTGGGCGACGAGGGCGCGGCGCCCCTCGCGCCACGCAGGGCACACGACGACAGTGTGGCCCACCGTGTCCTCCTCGTCGCCCGCGCCACAATGGTGGCACCCTGACGTCATCTCCCGCCCTATGCGACACAGATACCTCCCGAAGCAACCGTGCCCCGAGAGGACCTGCGTCAGGCGGAAGGTTAGGGCGCCGTGGCGCCTTTCCACCCATTTGGCCAGGACGAGCCTCACCGCTTCGATGGTGGCGAAGCCCGCGCTGGGGTGCGGGAGGCGCTCCTTCCACTCCACCATAAGCACCTCGTCGCGCAGCTCCGGCCACTTTACCTCCACTTCGCGAGGTGCGAGGCGAGAACCACGCTCGGCCGCATCCCGGCGCCACTGGTACAACAGCGCCAGACGATCAGGACACGTGACCTGACGTGAGTTTAACATTTTTTACCCATCACAAAAAAGTGTACAATGCTGCTAAAGATTTTTCACTTCAAAAATTTTCTTCAGCCCATCCACTTCTCTATTTCCTGTGTTTTTGTGTATCCACAAGGACACTTGATATTGCTACTCCTATTGCTATCTTCTGTAGTTTAGACAACGTAGGAGCCAACTGAAACACGTCTGCACTGAGTCAACGATCTGATTTAGGAAGGACTGATCGGAAAGTTTGTACAGAATGTATCCGCTTTAGGACTTCCGACAAATCAGATAGGATAGGAAAGTGTGTGTCGTGTTTTAATATCAAGTTTTTTTTTTCATTTTTCAATCAATAAAATGCGTTCAATTTACTTTGTAACTTGGAAATTGTTACTAACTGATTATTGATTAGTTATTACTTAGAAGTTTTGTACTTCATCATCATCTTAGCATTTTTTTTTTGTTATTTCAAGTAAATAATAATACAGATATATTTTTAATACATCGTGATGATTTATTTAGTAGTAAACATGCAAAATTTAATTTCATTGTGTAACGTCTCAAATTAAATTGTTTAAATAAATGCATTATTTTTTATTTCAATACATTTTTGATGCATAAATGATGTACGAGGCTCGAAAGCTAAAATACGAGATTTTTTGCTACGTTTGTACGAGGGAAAAAATCTACGGTTGGCAAGTTGGCAACCCTGCTCAGTGCTCACTTGTCATTTGACGTGAGTTTGCATTATATTGTGGTTAAATTTGTTTCATAAATAAGTACATTATAAAAAGTAAATAATAGTGTTAATAAAATTTACTTTTATTATTTAGTTATTTGTATACTAATATTGTATAATATTTACAGCTTATCAAAATGGCTTCTAACGGAGATATCGGCGGTCTCGATGCCAGTGGTAAAATTATAAAAATGGAAGTAAGTGCACTTTAAATAAAATACACATTATTCAATAACTATTCAAACTAGATGTTAGACTATCAATAGTTGATTTATATTTTATTCATAAATGAGAATAAAAACTAATAATACTAAAATCCGTTTCAGGTCGACTACAGCTCAACCTGTGATGAAAAAATACCAATTTGGAAATCATGGGCTGCTCAAGGGAAAATTCAAGAAGCAATAGACCAACTGCTCGCTCTTGAAAAGCAAACACGTACTGTGAGTAATACATTTTAACTATTAATATATCAATATAGTCAAAGAAAAATGACAATACACTGTCTACATTTGGTTCTGGGGTATGTTGAGATGGATGAGCGGAGTTACTAAAAGGATAAAATTAGAAATGAGTATATTAGGGGAGGTTTGAAAGTAGCACCGCAGTGATTGAGAAGCTGAAAAGTAATAGATTAGCCTGGTATGGGCATATAATGTGAAGAGAGGAGTGTCATGTAACAAGGAACATGCTGGAAATGTGAGTGGATGGATACAAGAGGAGAGGTAGACCAAAGAAAAGATGGATGGATTGTGTAAAAGATGATATGGTTGAAAAAGGTGTGAATGCTCAGATGACGGCTAATAGAGGAGAGTGGAAGGAGAGAACATGTTGTGCTGACCCCACATAGTTTGGGATAAGGGCAGGAACAAGAAGATTTATACTAAACCATTTTGTCTGAATTTTGTAATGAATGTAAATCAAAAATGGTTTCATAACAATAATAATTAATTTTTTATTTTTAGTAAATAATTTTTGTATTCTAAATTTTTGTAATTTTTAGGGTGCAGATATGGCATCAACTGCAAGGATCTTAGTGACAATAGTCCAGATATGTTTTGAGGCTAAAAATTGGTCAGCTTTGAATGACCACATTGTGCTGCTTTCCAAGAGAAGGTAATGCTATTTTAATTTTTATACATGTAACTCCGTGCAGAGGCGGAGTAAGAATGCCCATAATAATCTGAATGTCTACACCTAAGCCACTTAGTTGTATATAGATGTAGTAAATATAAATGCTATTATTATCGTTAGTCCATGTACCTGCCATAAAAAAGACAAGCTGAAAATGTTCCATTAATAATAATACAATTATAAAAATTCTTGGTAAACTGCTGACCTAGATCGCCTTTTAAGTGCTACTATAGTTCCTCGCTAAAATACTTCAATTTACAAGTGTTGTTCTCTATCTGTAATTTCCACCTCACTTTTATTTGAGCTATGTGTTAAAGAAATACTTAGTGTATACTTTTACAGGGTCTACTGAATCTATATTCCTGGAATATAATTTAATAAATAATAATACTTATTATGGATTAATAATTTTTAAATATGATGTATATAATCTTTGGTGGACAATAAAGAATAATCTATCTATCTATCTACATAGAATAAAGGCTAAGATAGCCCATTATAAATAATATTATTATATGTATCCCATTGTTATAATACTTTATTTCTGACTTCTAGGTCTCAACTTAAGCAAGCAGTTGTAAAGATGGTGCAAGAATGTAACACTTATGTGGATCAGACACCAGACAAAGAAACTAAGATCAAACTAATCGAAACACTAAGGAGTATAACTGAAGGAAAAATATATGTGGAAGTAGAGAGAGCCAGACTAACCCACATCCTCGCTAAAATACGGGAAGAAGAAGATAATGTCGCTGAAGCGGCGAAAATCATACAAGAACTGCAAGTTGAGACATACGGCTCAATGGATAAGAGGGAAAAGGTTGAATTGATTCTTGAGCAGATGAGATTGTGTTTAGCTATAAAGGATTATGTACGAACTCAAATTATTTCAAAGAAGATTAATACAAAATTCTTTGAGGAAGACAACACTCAGGTTTGTAGAAATTTCTTAAATGCTTATATTTGGTATAGATACATAAATCACATTCTACCTAAGGTTAATACATTACCAGTATTCATTAGAATATAATGTTAGGAGCTCAGCTTCCATGCTCTAGTCAATGTCACCTACTATTTTACCCTACTACTGGCTTTGGTATTCATTAAAGGCATCAAATTAATTACTTAATTTGCTAGTTCAGAGAGCAAAGCAGTCATCTTTAGTTTTCAATTCGTCATTGGCTGATATAGTGATCACCCGTTTAAATATCAAGTTTAGTCACATCTATTTTCTTGTAGCTGTGATATTGATGCAAAGTGTATATAACTTTAGCCCTGAGATGGTAATCAATGGTATTTTGGATGCAAAGAAGATTAAATAAGAAATACATTTTTATGGAATTTAAAACTTTTTAACTAACATCTTAAGTTCCAAACAATTTGGAGTAAGAATTTTGAAACTTAAATTAATATTTTTATGTTTCATAAAATAATTACATAAAAGTACCCTAGATTGCTATCAGGAAGGAACATTCTCAAAAAAGCTGGCCACATTACCACTTTGGATAGCAACACCAATCTATTGTCCGAAATACATATCAGTTTTTTGGTTACATAAAGCCCTTTTAAATAACCTCTGCATGCCATGAACCTTCAATGTCGATGCGAAAAGCCATAATATGTACTAGTAGCTGTGTAGGTCATAATTATTCAATCATTATTCATTTCAGGAATTAAAAGAGAAGTTTTACCATCTTATGATAGCAGTAGACCAACACAATGGGCAGTATTTAGCAGTCTGCCGTCATTTCCGGGCTCTTGGTACTACCGCAGGATCAGATGCTCTCATTGGCAGTGTTGTGTTTCTTATATTAGCACCATATGATAACGAGCAGGCTGATCTCACTCATAGGGTCAATGAGGATAAAGAGTTGGACAAATTGCCTGATTACAAGTGAGTACGCTTTTATTAACGACATCTGTGCGGTAGCGGTGAAATACTATATACATATAAGGGAAACAATGCAAAAATGTGCAAATATAGGGATACTTTCCGGCCCCCCATAATCTATAAACACACATGACTCAGTACAAAAACTACACACAGAATAGGTGTGTTGCAGAGAAGTTTTTTTCGCCGTTTCATCTCCCCCAGCTATACACATTCCAAAATGGTAGGGAGCGGCTTCACCAGTGAAGTCGACATGACCCCCAAAAAATTTCTTGCCTTTTAATGTTGTCCTCGCCTGTTCCTCATGCCACAGTCGAGCCGGGTATGCACTACACAGGAGGCGCTTCTCCGAGCACACTGCCACCGGGTCGGAATGTCTTTTTCACCCGAAGTCGCTGTTAAGTCGTCTGAGACTACAACAGCCTTCAACTTAACCAAAAAAAAAAGCAAAATTGTGTAGTAGCTGTTTGTTATTATACTGTATACTATTTATTCCCCAGGCTCCACATTAAAAGCATTGAATAATAAGCTTGTAGTAAATACCCTATCCAAAGCTGCTCGTTTTCAATTGGACTGGCTGTCAGCCCTTTTTCTTCTATATCTGGGATACTAATGTGTCACTAGTCTCCCCTTTTTGAATGTTTGATTCTAAGTTAAGATGGCTAGTCTATTCTCATTTCTGAGCATCTTATTTGTGATAAAATATCTTTTAGTTCTTGCATGTAAGGGTTAACAGTTTATTTTGTTTGGGTTATTCAGTTTATTGGTCTTGGTGGATGATGTTTAACTATATGTTACTTTTGCAGACAACTACTTGGTTTGTTCATTAACCCAGAGATCATAAGATGGAATGTATTGTGTTCAACTTATGAAAAGATGCTGCGAGCGACGCCATATTTTGATTCTTCCGATGAGAAAGGCCAGGAACGCTGGACTGATCTTAAAAACAGAGTTGTGGAACATGTAAGCTATCATTACCACACTTTTATTTACTTGACCTCTATGTATCTATGTAACAGAATTTTCGGACTTGATTTTTACCCACTTTGAACGATCAAAAAATTTCAATATTTTGCACACTTGTTAAGTGTGCAAAATATTGAAATTAAAATAAATTGCTTATCTAATATACACTATTATAATCTATCTTTTCCTACTGCCGAAAGGTGGCGTTTAATTAATAAAAGTGCCAGTAGATGGCGTTAAATTAATACAATAATATAATATACTGGCACAATTCACACAGCGCCACCTGTTAAAACATTTGCCGATTGAAATGTTTTTCGAACAGTGACATTAATTTTCTCAACAGTAATTTATTAACAGTTAACAGTAATTTATACTAAGAATTATTTTTTACTTTTTAGTTTGAGTAATTATAAAAGCGTATTTTTTAGTTTTTTAAACTATAAATTTTGAAATATTTTTAGTATGTGTGAAATGTTTTTCAGTAATGTGAGCTTCCTTCTTTCTTTTACGTAGAATACAATTGTGACATACAACATATTGGAAATTTATGTGCAATTCTTGGTTTGGTTTATAATTAATCTTATTTAATATATAAAAAAGATAGATAGAGCCTTGATAACAACAGCAATAAAATATAACAGTATTTAGAATAATATAAAATTTCAATCATTTTTCTTGTAATTTTCTCTGAAAATTATGTTGTAGAATCATTAGATGAAGAACTTTATTATATTTGTTATTATTAATATAATAAAGTTTTACTTATTAGTACATAATTAAAACCTTATCAATTAATAAAACTAATTCATAGCCAGATGAAATTTCTGCTCCAAGAAACTGCTCCATCTTTACTACCTAATATGTTTTTATAGATGGAGTTCAATAGACAGGCAAACAGCTCACCCGATAGCAGGCAGTCACCGTCGGCTACGGACGTTTGCAACACTAGAGTCATTGCAATGCGCTGCCGGCCTCGTAAAATTTTAAAACGCTTTTTTCAAAACCTCCATATCATACTGCGATGAAAATCTTAGCCAGAATTCCAAATCTGAAGAGTACACAACATGAACGTTCTTGAGAACCGTTTTGTACAAGAGATAAGAGGAAATGGGTAAAAAGATGACGAACGCAACTATTAAGTTATTTGGTGCTTAAATGATTTTTTAATCAATATTTGGAGGTTTTCACTATGATTTTTTTTATGAATTATATCAATCGCAGAACATCCGCATAATGTCGATGTACTACACGCGCATCACTCTGAAGCGTATGAGCGAGCTGCTGGGCCTGAGCGAGACGGAGACAGAGGAGGCGCTCAGCCAACTGGTGGTCAGCGGAGTGGTCCGCGCCAAGATCGACCGTCCCGCAGGCGTCGTGCACTTTAGGTGACTTATATTTGAATATTTTTAGGTGGTTATTTAGGGAACCCAATCTGGTAGTTCCAGGATAGTGATTGTTTTTGTGGGTAGTATTACCCTATTTATCAATTCAGACATCATAATCGATTAGATTTTTTTGAATTGCTGTAGAACAGTAAACAGGCTGACGTCTGGATGGCGACCACCTTTGGTCTTAAGTATGCCGCCATTGTAACTGTGTTGTGTTCCAGCATTAGTGACCCAAATTCCTGTACCCTTATGGCCCAGCAGCGTGTTCGCGATGCCACTGGCGTTGCAAACACTCGTAGACGACGGCAACTGCTAAGTCCTAAGTGGGCGGCCCACTTAATAGTAAGCAGTGACCGTCGCCTATGGATGTTTGCAATGTCAAGGCCACCGATGACACGCAGACGTCCGCGTGAGTCTACTGGAACCTGGGTCACATATTTAGAGACTAGGAGTGGTTGCCACCCAGACAGGCTTGGAGCCGCACCACATAGCTAGGATTGTTTTGCCGCCTTTATAACATGTCTCCGGCCACAGGGGTCAATATTCTTATTCCGCCCCTACACGGAAAAAATGTCTAAGAGTTTGATTTCGCTTAGTCCAGTTGAGATTACATTTTTATCCGTCGGCCGGGGTCAGCCTGTCGTAATAGGCGACAAAACAACCCACCCTAGCCGTAGCTAGGACCGTGGTAGGACCTCAAAAGCCGTCTGGACAGCGACCACCTTTGGTCTTAAATATGGCGCCATAATAACCTTGTGTTGTGTTCCGGCATTAGTGATCCAAGTTCCTGTTGTACCTTTATGGGACAACATCGTGTTCGCGATGCCACTGGCGTTGCAAACACCCATAGACGACGGCAACTGCTAAATCCTAAACGGGTCGTCAGCCTGTCTGCTATATTTTATGTGTAAGATTCAAATTAATGTAAGTTGTTTTCTTTCTCAGTCTGAACATGGACGCATCCGATTGCCTAAACGAATGGTCGAATAACTTGAACAAGCTAATGCAGCTGGTGAACAAAACGACGCACCTCATCAACAAGGAGGAGTGCGTTCACAAACATCTCTTGGGCACAGCCGAAGCATAGAATACGTGTAGCTTTATTTTCATATTAAATATCACTTAAATGTTAAACAGTTTTTTAATCTTTATTAATAAACAGTAAATTGTCTACCACGTAATTTTTGTTAATTATAAAAAATAAATAGGCTGTGATAATGCATACAGTGCCATGTAGTCCTAAAGTAAGCAGCGGAGCGCTTGTGTTATGGGTACTAGACAACTGATATACTACTTATGTTGAGAATCCTCATCGCCTTTAGGCGTTGGTTAAAATGAAAAGTGCACTATAAAAATTAGGTTATACCAGTTCCAATACTAGAAACGATATCACCGGATTGTATTAGTTCTGAGTGCAGCCTTCTTTTTGCAATGGAACAGCAGACCTACCAATGTTTGTAACGCCAAGACACCGATAAAACATCTGTCCATATAGTGGAACTGGTCATTTACGCCAATTACAACATAAGGATATGCGTGCCAATGGGTTCACTACCAGGGATGCTGAAGACCGTGCGAAGTGGAGTAGAAAAAGTCGGAAAGCTTACTCCGGGCACCGAAACGGAAGTTTAGGTTGCAACTGGGATACAACGCTTAGATGATGATGATGACTATACAAGGTTATTATTTCAGACGACCGGGAGGTCATATGCACTTCGGTACTCGTGTCTGGGTATTTATGTATTGTATGTATTTATTTACAAAAGAAAAGTATATATGTACTAAATTAGTTATCTAGTATCCATAACAAGCGTTATTATGCAACTTAGTTTAGGACTATATAACACTGCGAATTTAGACACCTTCCATTGGTTGCCATCCACGCATGCCTACCACGTAGCTAGGGTTGTTTTATCGCCTTTTACTGCAGACTGACCCAGGCCGTAGGCGTTAGTATATTTTCTCCTCTCCTGCACGGAAAAAAGCTAGCTGTAGAATAATAAGTTTTGGCACAGACAACAATGTTCTCTTTCTCTTGAATTCTCAGAGGATATAGAGCACGAAATCTGACACACGCGTTGTAAATTGGTTGACAGTATGGGGACAATTTTTGCGCTTCAGAAATGTGGGTAGTAGCTAAAAGTAGCAGAGTAGGTTAATACCTAGATAAAGGCAAGGGCCGAACAACTTATATACTTCCATTTTCAAAAATGACTAATGCACACACGAAAAATCTTTCAACGTTAATGATACCTTGAAACTCCTAAAGCGCAGTGCACCTCGTGCTTTGGACAGTATAGAAAAACTGGTGAATGGATTACGTTAGTATTATATGGACTTACGGCAATCGGCGGGTAACGTAATAAACTAATATCCAGGCTAGCGGTAGGTTGTCGATATGCGTTGCGGTCGAGTGGAGGCGCACGCGAAAGCTCCCTCCCCCCGGACGTCGGGTAGTATAGGAATATTGTGTTTTATTGGTTAGGAGCAGTACAGGAGTATCACACTACTGCATCGTGAGCCCCTGTGCGGCGGGGTATGCATCAAGCATTTCTACCTCATAGAAAAGGTAGTGATTTGCTTGTCAATGGACTCGCTAAAAAATTGTTTGGTACTTTATATTATAAAGTATGTAATATTTTTGTATTCGTTTCTCTTACAAGCATTTCCTTTCTCCTTTATATCCGAGGTTTACTTCTTAAAGTCACAAGTACGCTGATAAATATTGTCGCAAACAAATCCACCAAATATGGAGCATAACGCTCTTTTCCTGAGCAAAGAGCTAAAGAAAATCTATTAATTTGGTTTTATAGTCCTAAAAGTAAAAAAGTACATTTGTTGCCTGTGAGTTAACTTATTTTAAGGAGTGATGAGTGAATTATTTTTTGTTGATTGGGTATGCTGCGATTTAGCTTTTGTATTTTCATTGATCACTTAAAATTATTACTACAGAGTTAATGTTTTTGAAGATTTATTATCACCGTTTATCACGACTTAAGTATTTGCACCTGTCTACATCAGTGCAGACGAAATTATGTTGCTTATCGGTGCAGGTGTTTGTATAATTATTATTATGAGTAACACTGTTCATAGTCATGTAGATATATATTAATTGTTTGCTTGTTACTATGTTAATTTATTCTTATTGGTTGTTGTAAATGTAATCTCCGTGCAAGTGCTGAGTAAGAATACTAACCACTGTGGCCAGGGTCGGCCTGTCGTGAAAGGCGACAAAACAACCCTAGCTACGTGGTAGGGCCCCAAGCCCGTCTGGATGGCAACCACCCCTACTATAACATATATGCCGCCATAATAACCTTGTATTGTGTTCCGGCATTAGTGACCCAGATTCCTGTATCGTATCCAGTACAGGTACCTGTATTCCAGTTTCCCTGGGACTGAAAACAAAGTCCCACATTACGTAGGATCAGTACAATATTCCCACGTCTCTGTTATTTTCTATTCACAAATTCAGCCATATTCTATTTCAAGCAAGCGATACCTGTTTATCCATCCCCTTTCATTCCTCACATTTTCCTCGCTACACGCCTATATTTGGTTCGGATGAAAATAATAATCGGGGTATGTATCGAAAAGAATAACGTTTTTTATATATAGCAATTTAACCGCTGCTTTTAAATTTCCCGAATTTCTCTCTCTCTCTCTCTCTCTCTCGCTCTCTCTCTATTTTCAGATATTACACAAAATATTCATCCGAAGAAATTGCTTTTAGTAATATGACATAAGAATTTATATATCAATGACATGAATAGAAAATGTTGTAGTACCAACCTATATGTGAAAGTTTTCAACAACACACGTTAATTGAACAGGGTTAATTGAGTTCGTTGTCATAATTAATATATATAATATAATAATAATATTTATTCAATTTTACAATAACTTAAATTGTTTCATTTGTATTGTAAGTACACCAACAATTTATATAAGCTGCGCTTGTGACGTCATGTACGTAGTACTGAATACATATCTGGTAAGAAATAAAAAAAAATAAAAAAGTTATAGTTAAGTATATATATTATGTTCATAAGTAAGTTACGTTCTGTCAAGCTAAGGTTTGTTACGCTGACGAGGCGGGTCGGGGCTCCGCGCGCTCGCTCATCCTACGAGTGTAGTTGAAGCAAGTGCCCTTTTTTTTTTTTTTTTTTTTTACGGGGTGGGGAAATCCTCATGGACTACCTCCGCCTGGGGAAAGGCGGAGGGGCATGCCGGACTCCTACCGGCTAAAACCACCACCCCGGTGTCTCCTCACACGTGCGCGCGGGGCCGCGGGAATCCAGATTCTTCCGCAGCCCCACACTAGTGCTGGCCCAGTCTGTCCGGGCCTCGTCTCCTGCACGGGGTAGTGAGGTGTTTAACTACCCCGTGCATCGCCTCAGAGGCGCGCGCCGACACCCGCACGCGCCTCCGCCTCGGGTCCATCGAATAGGGGGCGGGGACTTCCCCAAGTCCCTCGCCCCTGGACCCATTCATGGGGGCCGGAAAAGGGCGTTATCCGCCCTTCCCCTGCGCCCGGTGCGCCTTCTGCGGCCGGGGAAGGGAGTCGAGATCTCCCTCTCCCGTTCCGCAGTTTCCTTCTGCGACATCACGTCCTCGCAGAAGGACACCACTGCGTCCCACGACTCTGCGCTACCGACCATCCTCCGCACTACGGCCGGCAGCGACAGATCTCCTCCTACTTCATTTGTGAGGACACGGCGCTGCTCCTCCCAAGCTACACACTCGGCGAGTGTGTGTTGCGCCGTGTCCTCCCCGCCGTGGACGCAGTGATGGCACCGAGCGTCCGGCTCCCTGTCTATGCGGCACAGGTACTTGCCGAAGCAGCCGTGCCCCGACAGCACCTGCGTCACCCTAAACGACAGGGAGCCGTGCCTTCTCCCGAGCCATTCGTCGAGTACTGGCCGGATCGCCTCGACGGTAGCGAGGCCGGCGGTAGGGCGCAGAAGCCTTTGCCGCCATTCCGCCACCAAGACCTGACGGAGCTCCTCTCGGCGCAGCGCGATCTGGCGCTGCGCCGGCCTCGAGCCCCGTGCCCGCTCTTCCTCGCGCCATCGATATAATGACGCGAGTACTTTCGCCTCTAGGTCCCAGGGCGGGGATCCGGCCAGGACGCAAGCCGCCTCGTAGGAAATCGTGCGATACCCGCGGACGACTCTGACGGCCATCACCCTCTGCGGCTTGCGCAGAATGGCGAGAGTGCTGGCCGTCATGTCCAACGCCCAAACAGGGGCCCCGTACATGGCCATGGACCGCACGATTCCCACGTACAACCGCCTACAGGCGGCGCTCGGGCCCCCCAAGTTGGGAAGCAACGTCGAAAGCGCGCCCGCTGCACCCATCAGCTTGGGCGCCAGCCGCCGGAAGTGGGGCCCAAATTCCCATCGGCTGTCGAGCACCAATCCCAGATACTTCATGGTGGACTCGACAGCTATCCGGGCCCCACTGACCACAATGTGTGATCCCGGCGCCGGCGCACGTCGGGGGCCATGAAACACCATGGCCTCCGACTTGTTAAGGGCCACCTTCAGGCCCAGGCGCCGGATGCGGTTCACCACCTGTGACACCGCAGCCGTGGCTATCAACGTCGCCTCCCTGTGCGAGCTCCCCCGGGCAGTGACAAGCGTGTCGTCCGCGTAACACGTCAAGTCGGCGCCCGACGGGAGCTCGCCTCTCAGCACCCAGTCGTAGCCGATGTTCCACAGGAGCGGTCCCAAAACCGATCCCTGCGGAACACCGCACGACATGAGGTGCCGACCGGCACCGTCACGTCCCCGATAGGTGACGCATCTACCCTCCAGATAAGCCCCTACCATACGGCGGAGGTAGGGAGGCACGCGATGGTATTTCAGAGCCTCCCGAATACAACTCCAGGGTAGGGTGTTGAATGCGTTGGAGATGTCTAAAGACACCGCCAGCACCACCCCACCCCGGGACACCGTCTCCTCCGCCAGGGCCCTCACGCGCATGATGGCGTCTATGGTGGAGCGCCCCCGACGAAAACCAAATTGGTTGTTGTCCAGGTCCGGCCCCTCTTTGCACAAGTGGCTGACGAGGCGATCTGCGATAATGCGCTCAAAAAGTTTGCCCGCCTCGTCGAGCAGCACTATGGGCCGATACGCGGACGGCGAGTCCGCGGGGCGCCCCTCCTTCCTGAGCAGGACCAGCCTCCCCTCCTTCCACACACTGGGAAACTGACCCTGCTTTAGACATGCCGCGAAGAGCCCCCTCAGCTGGGGCTCTAGCTCCTTCAGAGCCAGGACGAGAGCTCGACCAGGAACTCCGTCGGGTCCGGGCGCTGTGTTCTTAGCCCGGAGTCGCGACACGGCCGCTCTCGTCTCTGCTTGCGTCACCTCGGGGACATCGGTGCTCTCCTCCTCTGGAGAGTCTGTGGCTGAGGGCGAAGCCATCGCCGGGGGAACGTGTCCCGTTCGCTCAGGGAAGAGGGCCGATACCACCGCGTCTAGCAACTGGGGTTGCATGCTTTGCGCCAGTGGAGGCGCCCAGGGACGTAACTTGCCCCGTGCCCAACGGTAGGGGCGCCCCCACGGATCCCGATCTAGGGACCCCAGCAGCTCTTCCCTGGCACGCGACTTAGAGTCGCCGATGGCCAGCCGCAGAGTCTCCTTGGACGCGCGGTACACCTCATACAGCGCGTCTTCCTCGACGGGATCCCGTCGACGTCGTCTCCGGTATCGCGTGTACTGACGGCGAGCCGCAACGCACGCAACGCGCAGCCGCGCGATCTCGTCGTTCCACCAGTACACCTGGCGCCTTGCGGACTGTTGGCGGACACGGGGCATGGACGCATCGCAGATCCGCGTCATCGCCCCGCGAAACCACAGCGCCACCGCTTCGACGTCGACGGGGCCGTCCGTCGTCGACTCCCAAATCCAGGACTGGACTAAAGCAGCTTCCTCGAGTAGTTCCTTGTCAATGCGCTTAAGCGCCCAACGCGGGCCGTCGTTAATCGGGGTTGTTGGATGGCGGCCGCTCGCAGTCTGGGTAGAGACGTCGAACCGGATATACCGATGGTCCGACAGCGTCTCCACCCCCACGGCGACACGCCAGTCGCGGACTCGGCTGGCGACAGAGGGGCTAGCGAACGAGACGTCCACTATCGACCCGCCCCGCTGCCGCACGCACGTGTATTCCGAACCCCGATTCAGGACGACCAGACCAGTCGTCACCGCCCACTCTTCCAGCACCTCGCCCCGAGGATCAATGACCGGAGATCCCCACGCCGATGACTTGGCGTTGAGATCCCCGAGCACCAGAACGGGACGAGGGTGATAGCGGCCTACAACGGCGCCCAACTCGACAAGGAAACCCTCAAAGTCGGCGAGACTCTTGTTGGGGGAGAAATACGCCCCCACAATGACGATGCCGCCCGAGACCGCAGCAACCCAGCCGCGGCCCCGAGACGGGTCGATCAGAGTCTCGCCAATAATGGCCACCAAGCCGTCAACGCACCCCAGCCAGTTGTCACGGGCGGGGATGAGGTACGGCTCGGCGACCACAGCCACGTGGATCGACCACTCTGCCATGCTCTGGAGTAAAAGATCCTGAGCTCTGGCACAGTGATTGATGTTGCCCTGGAGGAAATGGAATTGTGCCATTATTGACATTCCATTCCCTCGGCAACGGTCCTGGGCCGGGAGTCGGCCGCGGAGCTACTAGCCTGTGGGGGCGGCGAGGTTTCCCCGGCAGGCTTAGAGCTCCTCTTCTTTTTCTTCTTGGCCTTGCTGGCAGCCGCGCCACAGGCCCCTCCGCCCACTTTGTGTCCCGCTGGCTTCCCTGCGGCCGAACATAAGCTGCAGTTGAGCGCCGCGGAACACTGGGCCGCTTTGTGGCCGGGCTGACCGCAGCGATAACAGAGGTCACTACGGTCAACTTCAGCGGTGCACTTTACCCGGACGTGCCCCTTCTCCAGGCACCGGAAGCACCGCAACGCCCGGGGCTGCAGGAGTTTCACTCTCGCTGCAACCCAGCCTGAAGCAAGTGCCCTGTGCCAAGTGCGCCCGGTGGCCGGAGGATCTCTTCCTACGGATCAGTGAGGCTCACACCCACTACAACCCAATGCTAGTATTCAGGGCGGTGGTAGGCACGTTGATCGTGAGCAATGAAGAGGAGCCTGGGGGAGGACGCCCACATGAGCTGGCTGCGGCCCCGGGCAGCAGGTGGTGTGTAACGGATTTTTCCTCCTCCGAGAAAAAAAGAGATGGTTACTCTAGAATTTTATTACTAATAATGGTGGAAAACGTGGTAAAAATTTGTGACTAAATGATAAATAATTATAATGATTCTACGCCGATAGAGAACTAAAGTGCGCGACAAAACTTTTTACTTTAGTAATTCGATGTACCTATTACAAAACGGTATAATATTTTGTAACATATTATGCTCTTCTCCATATTTAATTAATATTTCCAAATATTTAATCAGCTTAAATAAAGTATGTATCTATAGATATATTTATAAGAATACACAGCAATATAATAATACTATTTATTTGCACAGATGCGAGTCAGTCTAATAGGTAATTAATATTTCATGAATAAAGAAAATGCAAATGAAACAGTGTCTATTATTATGTAAATACAATGAAAAAACTAAACTGACGGTTCTGATTCACTTTACTTATCTTGTTATCAGTTTGTCATAGGTGTGATAAAACGTATTTTAATCTATATTAGTTCATTTATTAACTTCAATATCCCTGTAATTGTAGTTTTAATTAAATATGTGTACTACTTTAATAACGTCAATGTTAATAACAACAATTTTAGTTTTTCTATTTAGATTCCTAAATGCGAAAAGAAAACCGCCAATATTTGGAGTATATCAGCAAAGAAATAAGTTTTATTGGTTTAAATTTATTTTTATGTACACGATATTGAAGGCAAGACAGGTGAACAAACTTAATCAGTCTTACTTATCATATTTTCTAAATTTCAGATTTTTAAAATATATTTATATATTCCCGCAAATTACAACCGTTGTGTATTGATTACGTGTGTCGTGTTTCTTGTTTGTGTTATGTTAATTGTGTGGTTAAAATTCTGGCATTTTGATCGAAGGTCCAATGTCATCATCTTCGCGTTAAAACCCCGTTACGACCCAAACTGCCGCTTAGTTCCGTTTCCGCTTAGTTGACTCTTTCCGATTTTTCCTTCTCCACTACGCGATTTCTTCGGCATCCAGGTTTACGACGATAATCTAGTAGTTGTAGATAACTACAACATTAATGATTACCTCTACATGTATATACATACGAGTATGTTTATCATAAATTGATCCTTTTCAGATAAAGACATGGTTTAGGCGGACGTACCCCATATTTACAGGTGAAGGCGACGACGGAACTATTCATATTCATAAATTTGACGAAGCACTTGAACAAAAATATGATCTTTCCGAACACCCCATGGTAAGGATTTCACATTTAAACTAGATGACACGAGGCTATCTCCGTAGCCATATAGTTAACACAACAATAATAATTTACTATCACCATTCATCCACGGTAGCAAATTTAGAAGCATGATAGATAGACGTATCCAACCAGTGGGCTAAGTATTTATACAATATAGTGGCTTAATTGTGTAATTCAATTCAGTTTTACAGTTTGTACATTGATCTTGACAAAAGAGCTCTCATTTAATGAAAATGAGACATTTAAAACGAATCTACTTTTTTTAAATAAATAAGGGGATGTTTATAACGGTCATTGTTTAAGTTGTGAGTAGTTTTCATCAAATGGACTGATCATTGAAATTAACACGTGCTCAATAAATTTAAAACTACCCATGATAAAAATAGCGTTCTGTGCTCAGGAGCTCCACAACTTTCTATATAAATTGCATGATTTGTATTATAATAAATACATTGAGTCATTTCACACAAAGCCATCTACTTAGTCCCAAACTAAGTTGCATAGCACTTGCCTTATGGGTACTATACAACTGATATATTACATACACCTTAAACTTACAAACACCCAGACGCTGTACGGTAATCGAACCCGTCCTCCGCAAGCGCATCGACGTGCCTTAGCTGTTACGCCAGGAGGTCGTCAAATATAGATAGTTATTCATATTAGTGTTTATTTCGTTCTTAGCACACGCTAAAAGCGACAAATATACTGTTCCTTGTTATTTTCTTTTAGTGCTTCTTCTTATTTCTCCTTCAGTGTTTTAGTGAGTATAACAACGACCTGCATCCCAGCTTAGAGACCACCCTGCCGCAAGTTCCCACGCGGCGGGGTGTGCTTTTCCATCTCCAAAAATAGACTACGGTTAGAGAATTTCAGGCCAAGTAATAGTTTCCGAGTTTATGATACCCGAGAGTAGCAACTGCTTTCAATGTTCCTGACTCTAAAACAAATCTGTAAAAATCTCAAAAATTCAGTGTACCAGACGCTGCGGAACCTATACTGTGTCGGTCCTTCTTATTCTGGTGTTGAAACAAGTTTTCTGAATGCCCGTAAACGTTACAGTAGCTCGGTTTGCGCGAAATCGGACTACTAATCTAAAAGATGCCTGAACATGCGATATTTTAACTTTACGTTTGACTCCAACATCGTCTTTACAATTTAATTATACAGGGAGTTGATGCTGTTTATTTCAATGGACTGTCTCAAAAAGGCGACGCTGTTATTTGTGGTTTGGCCAGGCGGTCAGTGAACACTTGTGATACCTTTGTTTATCTAAAGGTAAGTCTTCGGTTATCTACCTTTTTTTATCTTAATTTTGTGTTATTTGGCATAAGCCCCACGAAATATTTCAAAAGACGACCACGACATTAGAAAAAAACATATTTTTAATTCTATATTAGTGTAGAGTTAGACAAGCTAGTTTTAAACTGTTGGAAAATTGCAAAATTTCTTCTAGGTTAAACCCAATTCTTGTTTTCTTCAACACAACATCAATTTGGCTGTGGAATTTGTTGGTTCCGTAGTTGCCACGTAAATTGAAGTAACATTCAAGTATTTTGCTTAAGGAGTCTAGCATAATTTTTTCATACAGATAGCTGGACAAGATCTTTTGCTATCACCGAAGTTACCCGAAACTCGTGTAGAGCAGACTACGCTTGAAGAAAGAGAATATAAAGCACAAGGATTGGAAATAGTTAATTTTACTCCTATGAGAACATGGAAAGTTACATACAAAGGAGATATGAAGTAAGTCTACGTAAAGTGTACAAAGTTCGTAAGAGTAATGCCATAAAAATAGTAAAATGCGACTAATTTAGAATTTTGTGAGGGTTTATAAAAAAAATTAATGTTATATATTGAGTCATTTCTACATTATATTTACCCGTAGCAAAATGTTAGCGTTTGTGAAATATTTAAAAGTTAAGTCGATGAAGCTGACTGACTACTTGTAGAAATATACGATAATCGAATATTAAGAAATTAACAAACCTCAAGTTATCAGAGTTAACAGGAACGATTATATTGCGACAAGGTGCTACATGTAATGTCATAAATATTAGGTGATAAAAAGCATATACACAAAAGATCATCTGAGAATCATTTCTAAAAGATTGTTTTTTTTTAATTAGTTACTAATGTAGGTTGTATCATCATTATCTTAATGTTGACTTCTGGTTGCAACCTAAACTTTCCCTCGTGCCCGGGGTCCGCTAAATCTTTTCTTGTGCGTACCCTTTTATTATAGCTGACGTTTTGTTTTTTATGGAAGCGACTGCCGTCCGTCCTTCCAACCTCAAAAGGAAATCCGAATGGTGTTTTTCCATCGCTGCATGCAAGCCAGCAGAGGGAGTAGTCCGTCAGTCACCTTTTACAACCCCCTTGGAACGAAAAGGGCCCTATTCTTCTCGCCGGCTAATGACATGGCTCATAATGTAGACTGTAGTATTATACAAAACTGTTGCAGATACAAAAATAACCCGGAAAAGACAGTTGCCGTCGATATGGATTTAACGTGGAGTGCTCACTGGGCACCCTTTAACTTCGACTGGCAAATACCGCCTTCTTCTATGGCGGCCGACGTGGCCAGGGAACAGTGGTCTGACGATTACTTCAAACAACTTGAAAAGTAAGGAATCTGGCATGTTCAGATATGCCGAAAACCTGTACTTATTTTACTTATTAGATGCTGTTTACGACTTAAGTGACGATATCACTTAAAAATTCATAAATAAAAATTACATAATTAAAAATAATTAAAAATTTATAAATAATAATAACACCCCGTAACGACACAATGCTGGGCTGGATTTTTCCCCTAGAACAAATGGATAGTATACCCACCAGTCTTGTCCACGGATTGGTGCGATACACATACCGCTTGTCGTGATATGCAGATTTCCCCATGATGCCCTTTTTCACTTTTGGTACGTGGCAATTATGTTATACCATGTACCTATGTTATATTGGGAAAAACAGCTTGATCATGCCATCGTGTAATTAAAACCCGTGACCTTCAGCGTATGCTCACACGCTGATATCCACTTGTTTGCCACTTTTATCGGAAATTTGAACCTTAAAAATATCTTTAATAACGAAACTTCTTAGAACATATCATTTTCTACGTGCAGGGGCGGAGTAAGAATACTAACCTCTACGGCCGGGGCCAGCCTGTCGTAAAAAGCGACAAAACAACCCAAGCTACGTGGTAGGGCCACAAGCCCGTCTGGATGACAACCACCCCTGGTGTATAAGTATGCCGCCATAATAATCTTGTATTGTGTTCCGGCATAAGTGACCCAAGTTCCTGTAGTCTTATGCGACAGCAGCGTATTAGCGGTGCCCCTAGCTTCGCAAACATTCATAGGCGACGGTAACTGCTTACTATTAAGTGCCGTCAGCCTGCCTCTTGTTCCTCAATAATGAAAAAAACAAGTCCCAGAAATGTGTATGATTATTTATTTAACATCTTCCTACAGGTACCATCAAAGTCATTACGAGCAGGTGGGCTACTTTAAAGGCACGGTGTCCATTGATGGAAAACAACATACTATGAATATGCCTTGCGTTAGAGATCATAGTTACGGTAAATTTTTTTCTAACTATAGATGGTTGTGAATGTAAGCTAAGAAAATTGTCATGTAACAAGGAAAATGCTAGAAATTAGATGGAAACAAAAGGATCGGTGTAAAGAAATGATGGATGGTGTAAAAGATGATAAGGCAAAAAAGGTGTGAATGTTGAGAAGACGATTAATACCATAGCGGAGACTGAAAGGATAAGAGCAGGAAGAAGATAGTTATGATCATATAATAGAAGAAAATAAATGAAAACCGAAATGTCAACGACCTACGTAGTGCAATGACTTTCACATGTCGGTTAAGCCGGCGGAGGTAACGGATCTGATACCCGTCCCGAGTCTGAGTATTGTAGTATCTACTAATGAAAAGTAATCCAAGCGCTTCTTGTTCACTGAAATATACCTCGATGCTACACTGTTACAGACTGTCGAATGCGTCTTTCATCCAATAGTACAATTTCGTTTGCAGGTCCAATACGTGATTGGAAAGTATTTCATCGTTATGTATTACACTTTATGTTCTTGGAAAATGGTGACTGCGTAACTGTAAGCTGTGTGTCTCAGCCTGTCATTTTGTCACAGTAAGTAATCCGAAGTCTGTCCACAAAAATATCTGCATTTGCACTCTAAGCAACAAAAGTATCGAGTATGGTCCAGGCATACTTACCTTTAGCTTCTACATCGTTATCGATATCGTTATCTATATCGTCGTTAGCGGACCCCGGGCACCGAAACGGAAGTTTAGGTTGCAACCGGGATATACTACGCTTAGATGATGATGAGCTTCTACATCGTTATTTGTCGATGAACTTCCATTTCCTTTTCTTAAGCAAAGAATCAACAATAAAATAGAGCCAGATTTCATGAATACCATAACAGAGTGCTTTCTTCCCAATATTGCCTGTTAGCAGTAGTTCTTCGTCTTTTGCAACACTAGAAAAACTTCTACTATATAGTGGATATGATATACATATTATTTATATCATATCCACGGTTATTGATAGAATGTGTAAATACCCCGATACATTTAAGTGATTTCGGCATGCAGGTCTACTCGTGACGTTTTTCTTCACCATGGCTATTTTGCTATAATATCCACAATAGGCGAGAAAAGTTGCATAAGCTGAGCATGCCATCTTGGGATTCGAACCCGGGACCTCTAGATTGGTATCCAAGTGAATAGATAGAGATAAATAGAATAGTTTAGAGTCCGACACAGGAGAGACCATCGTAAAACACAGATTCAGCCTGACCGTGCGGGAGGCGCAAGCGAAAGCATATCATTCCCTCCTGGGCACCGGGCAGAAGAGGAACAATGGGATGGTTTTGGTTGGTGGACCAGCATTGTGCGGTTCATTGTCAATTGTGGGGGGCATACGGGCGCATACACGGGATTCCCACACTACCCTGTCGCCAACCCGCACGCGGGGATTGTGCATTAAACATTTTCCACCTCATAAAAAAAGGAACCCCAAATTATATTATCCATGGTGAGTGATAATCCATAAATTTAACTTTTTTTTCAGTTTGACGATTGGATATTTTTGTCGTGCTTCCGACCAGAAAGTCATTCCGCTAACTTCCAGTGACTTCAAACTGTATCATCACGGCGAGAACGAAATACTTCCCAAAGATTATGGATTTCTTTTCGAAGCTGGTATGTATAGCATGAAATTTCACTCTGTCATTATTTCACTTTGGTAAATCTATTACTAATGCAAGGCGACAAATATGTAAGACTTCTTTACAGCTGACGCCCTCAATAGGGCACCGGTGAGATGATTTTGAAGGGACAAGTTTATATCATCTTTGGTTTTTATAATTAAATTCACGGAAACTTCATGTCTGTCACTTAACAGATAAGGTGCAAGAGACGGTTTCTTCAAGTTCGTTTTAAGCCTGTTAGAAGAGTTAGTTAGTTTTACGAGTTAGAAGCCTATTCTATTACTTGGTGGACGAATATCTTTCTATGCTCATAGACTCAAGAAATGTTGCGGGTTGATGTCGCAAAGAAAAATGCGAGCTACTGGTCTCACCACTAGGTACGATGAAAATCGTGGAACTTGGATTCAAAACCTAGATGATGATAAAACGCATATTTTAGATTGTGCAACTTTTCAAATTATTTGCGCTTCAAATGGACTATATAATTTATTGTTAATAAAGACTAAAACAATGTTTTAGAGCACGTTGTTTGTTGAGCTTTCAAGGGACTTTTTATTCACACAATCAAGATGTGATTTCATTAAAAAAAACACGAGCTCTTAGATTAAAGCATTAGTCTCTAGGATCTTTATTTCTAGATCACATAATAATTATACAAATGTTGCTAATATTTGTGATTTATAGATGGCGTCACTTACGATGTAAAAGTCCTAGTGAATGAGGAGGACTCCTTTTACCTCGGTGCAGAGAAAACCAAATTGTATGAGCGATGGTCAAATATAGAAGTGAACGGAATCAAAGGGTGGGCTTGTCTTGAGTGGCAATACAACAATATGAATAAAACTTGTTAAAACAGACATCCTGTCTTATTTTCAATTCCATTTTCTGTACTAGCCGATAATTTGTATCGCAGACATTTTTACAAACCTATTTACGAACACAACCTATACAGAAAAAACAACTTGCAGTTCATACTGAGTGCATAATCCCCTTGTCAAAATAGAATACAATAGCATGGTCGTCATAGGCTTAACACTGTCACATAGACTAAACTCGTCACGCTTGTTCAGGGCAGTTAACCCTTAGCGGCAACGAGGGGTATATAGTTTCCCCAGGCTTAGAAAAAGTGAAATCGAGGTTTTAGACCTTTGAAATTGAGATGTAATGTACTCAACATTACATAGAAAAAACGCGTGGCAACCTTTGAGCGATGTTTTTATCGATTTGGAGTAACTAGTTACCCCAGTGTGACCGTAACCGTTGCTTGGCACAATTGTTTTTCAAATCTACTTATTTGTAGTGTATGGAAAAAATAAAGATAAGTGGATATTCCAGTAAAAAAAAAATTAAAATATAAAAGAAAACTTGAACTAAAAATTTTTTTCTACGCTCAAGAATTTTCTTTCTTGTTTCAAATTTTTTGTTTCCGTCTAGAATTCAAAATATTTTTTGTTCAAATATCTTTTTCTCATTTTATACGCAAACATAGAAACAAATAAAATTTATATAGAAACAAATAAAATAAAAAAGTAAAATTTATTTTTTATTTTCATTCCAGTCATTTTGCAAAATAAATATACTTTTAAATGATTGGCGGATACTGTTATTTTTTATGGTAGTGGTAATATGTAGTGTGTACAATCCTAAAAATTAATGAAAAATGGCGGATGAGCTTTTTTCTGAAAATAGCAATTTTTGTAGAATTATCACACATATGACCAATTTTCAGAATGTATCTATAAATTGACCGTTAAATATCATTAGAAATGTCGATGACCAATGTCTTGCACAACTAGGTTTTTCGGCGTGGGATAGTGAGTTAACGCATGTGGCCGCTATGTGGCTTAGGTGCGACCGTTAAGCGTTAATGGGGTTGGTTAATTTGATTGAACGTATCAATCGGCAATCTTGATATGCATATTTCATCGTAAATATATGCACGCCTTAACATATTTTTCGACAGCCTTAAATACAATTGTATGAAGACATGCCAACCTGATCAAGGGCATAAGTTTAGGTAGATCAGACTCGTAAAGTTCAGACGTACAACATTATTTATTCAGAAAAATCAGGATAGATATTAATAAATAACAGAGGGAAAATTAACTATATTTAGCATTAAATTTCATCTTACAATATTTCAGTATTAAGAATCCAGTCTAGTTAACAGTTTGGTAAAAGCTAAATATTTTATATAAAACATTATGTCGCTTTATTCCATTTTGTCTAGAAAATTATTTATTACATTCCTCCCAGATACATAAGTAGATATATACATTTTTGGCTAACTTCAATATGATGCAATAGTATAAAAATATCGTCATGTCTTAATATATTACTAACTGCAACCTCCTTAAAGAATGATTATCATATGGAAACGACATTACGAACCACATTGTTGTTATTAAGTTCTTTTAATTACAAGCAGGATCTTGCTTCATCATTATAAGGGTTGTGGTTACAACTTACAAGTATCCACAAAGGTCTTAAAACTTTAGTCCGTAACAGGAAAACCATAGTATATTTTCTTCACTATGCTGGAAAAATATCTGGTATTCAAATAGATATTTATTTTTTATAAACAGCAATAGCTGTAATAACTAGCTGATAATATAACGCAATGTCATGACAAGCAAAAAAAATAGTCAGATTCCATCTTACTCATAATGCATCGTAAAGTTGGACAAATGGATACTTTAAAAGGTGTTATCCCATCTATCTTAGCCCTTTTAAATGTAATGTAAAAAAAAATTAACAGAATAATACGACTATATTAAAAGTTTTTAATAAGTTAGAGTAGAAAATATACTATGAATATTTTTTACTTGAATATATGAGATGTGAGAGACATTACACACTCCTAGATTTTTTACATTTTACGCTGAATTACTTTACATACATGATATGGAAGACAAGTACATTAGATTTACTGCGAATATATATGTTCCTGCGATAATACCTACATTTTTTAGTTCAAATAACTGAGGACTACTTTCTCATAGACAAGTCGCAATCACACGCAATTGACAGCTAAACGTTAGGGTTTAGAATTTTATTACTAATATAAACATTATTTTTTAACGAAATAGCAGTAATTGGTTAGTTTTTAAGACAGTTCCTTGCACTGAATACTGAAATCGCTGGGCTTTTGCTTTTACATCAATTGAGGAACATATGTATCCAGATCAAACTGTTTCTAGATCATATAGTAACTTAGTAAACATATGGCATAGACTAAACACGTAAAAATGAACGTTGGTTCATCTTGAATTCTAAATTATCTGTTTCTATTCCAAATTTATTAATTTAGTCTGCGACTACCACTTGTCTATACGAATAGATTATACAAATATTTTATATCAATTTTCGTCTTTAAATTTCGTTTCATTAGAGTAGAATTTATCGCAGGAATATTTATTTGAAAATCACTAGCGAATTACGATGAAAATAGTTACATGAATTCCTATTGATTTTACTCATATTAAAATTTCATTCAACATTACAATTGACATTAAATAAAGATCACAGTAACAAAGGGCTTTGACAAATATCGGAAAGCATTAACTCTATAATACGCCAAAATATTCGACTTATGTAGGATTTCGACTTAAGCGAATTTTGTAAGGAAACATTCGATTTGTAGATTAATATTTATTTAACTAATTTTGAGTGAGAAGGGCGAAATAAATTAAAATCCTAGTTAGAAGAAATAATGCGCAGTATATCAGTATATACTTAAAGTCGGTTTTCAAATAATCGAGTGGTAAAATAAAACATGTTGTATGTTTGAGATACAGAGTTTCAATTTATTTTTTCAGTTAAAGAGACAAAATAAGTACTGAATTTGCTAATAGGGTCTCCCTGATTATTTCTACTAATTGAATTCAGATTTCGAGTAACGGTTTTCGACTTTTGAGGTCGGATTTAAAGAGGTTCTACTGTACTCGTATATGGTAAATGTCATATTTTCTGTAAACTTCGTTCAGAAATAGACAAATTTGACCGAATTGAGTTCGAGAGCATCGATTTCTTTTTCTAAATTTTTATCCTTTTTCTAAAAGCAACAATAACTTCAAATTAATTTCTCTTTTGTTCATATGAATGATAAACGAATTTCTTGTAAATCATTGTTATTAAAGCACACAGCAAAGAAAATTAATTATGATACTTAGTTACCAAGTTTTGAAGCTTTCTGAATAGTCATTTGTTTAGACCCTTTGATCTGAGAGTAAACAGTTTGGAAAATGGACTTTGACATCTAATTTTTACATTTCTACAACATCAAAATCATCCACAATATACTAATCGCTAAAACAAAATAACATCAATTGTTTCTATTTATTGATGTCAAATGTATATACTCCTTCATTTACTGGGATAATTCACAATATGCTATCTACTCGGGAGGGTGGACACTCGGCCTAGTAAGTAGAACGGAAGCCGAGCTACTGACTCGCCACTTCGTTCGGCCGAGCACTCGACGCTATGTTTATACGCACCGAGTACTTGGCCGAGAGCACTGTCTCGCCCGTTTGCTCGGTACGTGTGATCAAGGCATTAACTCTCGTTATGGAATTCATAACCGTCGCTTCCGCAGGTATTGCAACATGCGTTAGCCGTTAGCCAAAGACGAAGAATTAAAGACAAAATGTTTTTTTTTTACTGAAAAGAAAAACTAAAGTAGTTTATGAAGTATATTTTATATATTATGTAAACATAGATGTCACAATCGTCTTATAATACTAGATTGTACTAAATCAGTGTTTCCCAACCTTTTTTCTTTTCCATACCTCTTCTTAAAACTTCATTTAAAGTACTCCAAAAATGAAATCATAGTCTAGCGCTTAGTAAATTATTCGTTATATGGTTCATTTTAAAGTATATAACTGTTCTAAATTCTCATTATTTCCGCCATTACCAATATAATTTACACATACCCCCAGGGATACGCGTATTACAGGTTGGGAATCGCTATATTAAACTAACTTTGGTCGCAAATTTGAAATGTATTTTTTACATTATAGATTTCACAAAAATATTATTATTTGAAAAGCTAGTACCTATTCATAATAATTATTATTGTAGGTATTCCATACCAACATTCATCAAAGGCAAACATTCCAACTTGAAGAATTCGCAATATCGAACTAGCGTCATATTCTACTTCAAAAACATTAAAACTATAAATCAAACAACTACTTACATTTACTAGTCTTTATAACGCGATAATAATTAGTAATTATTACATAATTGGGTATTTCCTTTTAAAACAATATAATACATGCACTAGGTCAACCTTTATGATACCTTTCTCTAGGTCACTTTTCAGGATACTTCAAACAGTGGACAAGTACCCCAGACCTGTGTGGGAGGCTTATCCACAGAACATGCCGAGGACAATTTTACGTGGCCACTGAACTAGTCATGCCTTTTTTTTAAAGACAGTTTCCTGTCACACACCCATATCCGTATAGCAGGGTTTTACAAACAGACCAAACTATTTGCATCATATATTTTGTTTTTTTTTATTGCTGAAGATCAGCAGACAGGCTGACGGCCCACTTAACATTAAGCAGTAACCGTCGCCTATGGATGTTTGCGACGCTAGGGGCACCGCGAACACGGTGCTGACCCATAGGGGTACAGGAACCAGGGTCACTAATTCCGGAACACAACATAAGGTTATTATGGCAGCATACTTATACACCAGGGGTGGTTGCTATCCAGACGGGCTTGGAGCCCTACCACTAAGGTGGGTTGTTTTGTCGCCTTTTACGACAGGCCGACCCCGACCGCAGGGGTTAGTATTCATACTCCGCCCATGCACGGAGAAAACATGTGGATTAAACTTAAACCCGACCACTTGTGTAGCTACTGAATCACTTGCTTCGTCATTTATATCCCTTAACTAGTGACATGGAGATTCACAGGCGTTATCCGCGTTGAGTATTAGAATCGTTCAATGTCCCTCACTTGCTGCAACTTCGCGTCTTATTGTCTGTAAATTTTCTTTATTTTTTGTCTTTAAGGATAATTTTTTTTATTGAAATTATAATTTCGATTAAAAACTATAATATCGACTGAAATGTAAAATAAAGATCTAATATCAATTAAATCCGAAGAACACTACTGCTCCATGGTTTTATTTTTTTATGCAAAAATTTTATTTAATTTTTCTTTTTTTATGTTTATTACATATCAAGGGTTAATTAAGACAGTTTTGAAACGCCCAAGTTAGGTTTCATAGCAAAAAAATATTAATAAGTTAAAAAAAGGCTGTGAGGCGACTCCTTTATAGTGTTATAAATTTGTCATGTCACGAGTTAAGGGATAATACGTGATTAGGTCAAATTAATAAGGACTAATTTGTCTAAGATAATGGAATGGTATTCAGACTAGAACCGGTAATCACTCCCAGCACCTAAAGCAAACTAATCAGAAATGTTTATAGGCAGAAATTAAGTACCATTTTATATAAACTAAAATACTAGAGTACAGAAAATAATCTCACTTAACGTACTGCTGATAAATTCCGGCTTTGTAAGGTACAATGCAAAAGATTTAAAAAAATGTTTCAAAGAAACTTTTTACTAAAACACATCAAGCTAAAGAGAGAGACAACTTGAAATTTATAGAGCTTTGTATCTGTCATATGGAACACTAAAAATCAAACGTTTAGCGACTAATATAACATGTATAACAGACATAGCTCTGCAACAATGCTGTCAGATCATGGGTAAAATGACCCCCCACTATGCTGTATCAATAAGCCAAAAATGACTTATTTTGGTACATGGTTGGTCGCTTACGTTGTTTAAGACGCGCGCGTTGTGTTAGTGTAGGGGGGAGGGGAGGGGGAGGGGGTATCACTTCACTCACGATCTGACTGCACAATCGGCAAGCGATCAAGTTGACAGTCATCCACTCCAGCCTGATAATGATTGTAGATGTAACCGGAGGTTCCAATAACTGATTGTTAAGATAGACATTCTTAATAACTTAAATTTCTGTAGCGGATGACACAATCCATGCCAAATCCTCCACGTAAATTGTGACGAGTGACATACGTGAAAGAGCGTCCGTGCTCAAGAGAGCGAATAATTAAACTTTATTTCTGTGCTCTAGTATTTCGTGCACATGTAACTAATATAGTATTAACGAAAGTGACTGCGTCAGTTACATAGTTATAACAATTTTAAAACTTCACACACAACAAATCATCGCAATACTTTATAATTAATTTATGAGACAAAAAGCTTCAATAATCTAACAAGTTTCTAATGCACATAAATAATAATACTAGTTTATGCTATAAATTAAGTAAATTGGAATACTGTTGGTTGATACTTTTGGATACTGACTAGAAATGTCTTTTCGTTATTTCTTTAATCTAAATAAAATTAATACTAATTATACTTACGTTTAATAAACGAGGAAAGTATTTTGAAAATTGTCCTCATAATGAATGATATTCTATCATTACTTCTATAAAAATAAATTAATACTTTAATTAAGTTTTTTAAAATAATAATATCTAAACAATAAACAAATACTAACAAACAAATTATAGTTTCAAATCAATGGAAATAAAAATCCTTTACAAATTCCTTATTGCCTTAATGAAATTATTCATTCCGCGATGGAAAAAAACATTTAATAAATAAAACGAAAATTTCAAAAACATAAAAAAAATATCCAATTACCTTCGAGGATATAAATATTATTTCTATGTATATAGTCATCAAATATGCAAATAAGCACATAAATTGTATATATTTTCAATACATAAAGTACTTTACACACGTAAATTTAAAAGGACAATATAATTTTTATCTCTCATGATATTTTTACAAGCACCAGTAAGTTAAATAAATAATGTAATATCAAAAAATAATACTTTACAGTTAAGTGAAGTTAGGTGAATTCCAGTATTCAATCTATCTATCCTCACCTGACTGAGGTTAAATATCATTTTAAAATTTGAATGTTGAGTTTCATCAATTTTTTTCCTTTTTTCCGAGCCTAGTGTTTTATATATCCCGTCTGTAAAGAATTACATGCCAGCACAATTTATCTAGCATCGAAAATATAATTTTACAAAAATTTATAGTTACATGAAGTAAGGAATAAATAAAAAAAAAGACTGATAGATTGAACAGTGGGATCCATCCTGCAGCTTAAGCGTTCGATATGAATTTTGTCTTTTTCTTTCTTACATTAATTTTAGTTTTAAAGTAATTGTTAGATAACCACATCATTGAATAAGAAATCATTATTAATACCGTAACAATAAAAAAACATTGAATGATTTTCGTATAAAAGAGCTAGTTTTTATACTTGGCTCCAGATTTTATCACTTTCGTAATTATGTTAAATTATTGACTGCTAAATTAATATGTTTAACATTCGAGTTTGAATTAATTTTTTATAGATCAATTTTAAATTCGAGTTATTTTGTGTGCGTTTAACTTATGTATAAAATATTAATTAAATGTATGTATTCTAGTTTGGTAGAAAATTCTAGAATTCGGTAACATCACTTTAACAGTGTATTGGATTGCTAATACGGGTATAAAGCTATTGTAGATTGCAAACGGCGGATGTGCCTGGCGCATGGTCGAGCAGAGCGCGTCTTCGCTTAATCCCTTCTAGGTATACTTCCCTATTAAACAAACCTGCTGCTAGGGGTACTCTGAAATTTCCATTTATAATTTGTTTTTTGAAATTTCCATATATTGCTGAGGAACAACAGACAGACAGACGGCCCACTTAACAGTAAACAGTTACCGTTGCCTATAGATGTTTGTGACGCTAGGGGCACCGCGAAAATGTTGCTGTCCCATAGGGGTACAGGAGCCTGGGTTACTATTACCGGAACACAACATAAGGTTATTTTGGCGGCATAGCGGCGGCTAGGGTTGCTTTGTCGCCTTTTACGACAGGCCGACCCGTGCCGCGGGGTTGTTATTCTTACTCTACCCCTGCACGGAGAGAACAACGCAACGAACTGTAACGTATGGCTAAATACGTGGTCGCCTAGTGGCAAACCATGCTAAAATCGCCACAAAAAAGGGCAAATTTCATCCCAGCATTTGCCCACTAGGCAGATTTTATCAATGTACATATCGCATGCTTAATCATAAACTGACCTAACTCAAAAAACCTGTTTTTTTGGGAAATCGTAAAAAACGTTTTGTCATTTACTACTTATCCCATATATTGACTTATAACTAAATAGCGGTAACTCAGTATGGGAGAGATATCGAAATAAATCTTAGTTTGGCCGATAGAGGGCGTCGATACAATGCTGCCCGTTATATTAACTCACTTTAGACCTAAATCGTAATCGGTCAGTTTATGATTAAGCATGCGATAAAGTAAATATAATACTGTGCGTTAAATATACATAATCATCACGTACTCTGTCTGTGAAGGAAAACTTATTATTAAGATAACTTGCACACCGAGACCACTGGTACATGACACCTGCCTTGCATTGGAGGAGTGTGACCGAGCTCAGCAGTCACATGTTATCGACTTTTTTTTAATTGCTGTAGGACAGCTGACAGGTTGACTTCCCACTTTGAGCAGTTACCGTCGCCTATGGGTCTTTGCAACGCCAGTGGCATCGCGAACACGCTGCTGTCACTAATGCCGGAACACAACACAAAGTTACTATAGCGGCATACTTAACACAAAAGGTGGTTACCATCCAGACGGGCTCGGGGCCCTACCACGTAGTTATGGTGAGTTTTGTCGTCTTTTGCGACAGACCGACCCCGGCCGCTGTGGTCAGTATTCTTTCTCCGTCCCTGTACGGATAAAAACTGTGACTGCGGACTGTTATTACGTCACTAAATATTGATTTATAAAAGATTTTTTCTTTTGTAAGCCTACATGTTTATCAGTGCAGGGGCGGAGAAAGAATACTAACCTCTGTGGCCGGGGTGGGCCTGTCGTAAAAGGCGACAAAACAACCCACCCTAGCTTCGTGGTAGGGCCTCAAGCCCGTCTGGATGGCGACCACCTTTGGTCTCAAGTATGCCGCCATAATAACCTTGTGTTGTGTTCCGGCATTAGTGACCCAAGTTCCTGTACCCTTATGGGACAGCAGCGTGTTCGCGATGCCACTGGCATTGCATACACCTATAGGCGACGGTAACTGCTAAATCCTAAGCGGGCTGTCAGCCTGTTTGCTGTCCTACAGCAATAAAAAAAAATGTTTTGTACACCCTTTTTTTTCTAATGATAAAGACGAACGAAAATAAATAATAGGGTACATACACATCCGTCCCCGGTCTTAGTGCAGCGGAGAACAGGCCCCAAACCGGCTTGTGGTCACTGGTGCACACAGACTGCACCGAGTTGTACGCGAGGCATTTTAGACCAGACGTAACTGGCACTGTGCTTATACGACGAATGCCTGCATTAAAATATACTGTAAGGTTTAGAATCAGAAGACAAACTTAATGAAGATTTTAGAATTAATTTCAAAAGCCTTTATATTTATATTCTTGATGTTGAGAAAAATAAGGGATTGCGCAACTTTGGAAGGTAGAGGAGAGATCTATCTCTGTATTTGAAAATATCCGTTGAAATGCGTTACATTAAGATGGCGCCACAGTAGCATCAGTGTAAATTTATTAGTGCATATTTACCAAATAAATTTGAACTAAGTAGTCTAGTAACCAGATATTAAATTTTTAACTCAACATACTTCAATTCGTCTAAACCAGCTTTATAGAGTACAGCTCGACACTTTCAACGTCTCTCTTATATGAGATAGTACTCCTTGCTTCTACTCCAATCCTGTCTCAAAAATAAAATGGCATATTTCCTTTCATATCTATCTTTTTTCTTCGATTTAACTCTGTATCGTATATTTCAGAGCCTGAGGTAGGCTGTTGAGTGTTGTCACGGAACCAACTAAACGTCTGCGCGACTATTAATATCGACACCTTTTCGTGACTCTCATTTCCTGACTAAAATAAAATACAAAAAAATAATTAAATGGAGCGAAAGCTGCTTGAACCCTCAATTTTAAAAGGTAAACGATTTGCTACCGGCCTGGGCCACGCGATCGGTGGGCCAAGTTTAGCCGTGGACACAGGCAGAAGGCAAAAGAGGTGCCCCCCCCCCCGGACCGGGGACACTCGGATTTGCTACGTCTAAACTAGCAAAAAGATTATATTAGAGTTAGCCTTTATTCCACAATGGAACACTATAGTAAATTGTAAAACGACGAGTTAAAGAAGGAATTACCCGAAAAAGCGGATGTTGAATTAGGTGTCATCGATCTAGCTTTGTACAGTATTCGGTCAGTATAAGCTGGCGCCCTCTGCTTGCTTGAAGTGTCGAACTGTTGACTGCCAGGATCGTACTGAAAATATTGAATTATTTTTGATCAAAAAAAAATTAAATTGATTGGTATAGAATATAATATTAAAACATTTTAATGAAGTCCAGGGTTGCTAGTATAATTTATGCAAATGAATGTCCCTTAAGTGTCCCAAAAGCTTGGACCTTAGCTCTTGATTTCATTAAAATCTGCATGGCTGAGGGCATAGGAGTTCACTGTTGTAGTTCAATAAATAAAAAACATCTTATTTAAATTTAAAATATACTATTATTTCAAAAGGAAGGAACAAGACCCCGCGGCAGATCGCCTATGAGATGGACGGACCAAGTAAAGGCTGCAGTGGACGTCCCAGTACACGTGTACTCCCGAAAAGCAGCTGTCCGGGAGGAATGGAGACGGGTTGTCAGGCGTATGACTGAAAAATGATGACCACGACCGCTCTGACAAGAGCGCAACGAAAGAGAAGAAGAAGAATTCTTCTAAAATTATACTAATCTTGAGTGATATAGAATAGGATGAATAACGTAATAGTGTGTACGTTTGTGTGTATGAGGACACGTGTGCGTGTGTGTATATGTGTGTGTATGTTAGCGCGTTTGTGTGCATGTGGGAGTGTTAGAAAAATTGAAAATACGCGATGACTGGCTTTTAAGACTGTAATTTTCACCTTCAATAAATGTTATATATTTATGTAAGTTGCAGGGTCTTGTTGACTCTCGCAGGATCAATGACATTTTCTTGCATAATAGAGTAGTATTAAAATATACCTTGTAAGTAGGAGGAAAGGTGATGGGCGCTTCTCGGAAGTCCCTGAAGGCGGCTCCGTCCTCCAACACGGCGGTCAACTGGTCGGCGTGCAACAAGCCGTGGGGCAAATGTGGAGGCAACGGGAACTACCACAAAAACAAACGTTATAATAATTACTTGGACACACACTGATTGCAGCTGCTGTAGATTATGCAGTAGCCAGTCAGAAATATCTGCCTTAACCCCAAAGGCCCGCAATCCACATTTTGACATCCAATCTTCTGAATTTAAGTTTTCTCTTGAATTTTTTTACAGCTTAATTTTTCTTTCCACTGACGTTACTTAAATTTGCTGTACGCGCTAACTAAATCTTTTGACTAAGCCGGAACGCTAAGCTATATGCTGTATTTATTAATAACTGTCAAATACAAAACGGTATTTAAAATGATAGTAAGTCAACTACCAATGATGCCTGATAACAATGTTCATAGAATCTGCAACAATGTCTAACTTGATTCAATAATTCAAAAAAAGTTATCTATAGATTAAGGTTTACTTCTCAGAAGACCCAAAACATTTCTCTGATATCATCAGGCAAACTCATACAAAATCCATTCATGCAAGTGACAAAGAAAAAATAATTGCACCTTTCTGACTAAATGTTCATGGAATAATACCCAATATCTATTAGCTACATTAGTCATGAACTAAACACGACTTACTTGAGTTTGTTCGATCCATCGCAAAACAGCTGCTCTAGGTTCACCGAGTCGAAAATTTAAGTCACCACACCAAAACACATAGTCGAAATTGTTCGTTACATCTGAAAAATAATTATAAATTAAATCAATATTTAACCTACGAGGAAAAAATGTACTTAAAATGTTGGTAGGTTTTCTATGACCTCACAGAGCGACTGAAAATCGACAGAAATGAATACATTCAAATACTACAAACTAATGATGCCCAAGGGAAGAAATGAAACAGTAAGATGAAAATGCCACGGTGGCACGCAAATTAATTCAAATACTGCCCAACCCTGGCTGGGATGCACTGTTATTATTATAAGATGAGAATATTCAAAATCCCTTACCTTTACTTTTATGCTTGCACGGCAAATTCTTTGGCAAATCAATAGACCTCGTAATTCTCTTTATATCAGACACTCTTTCCTTAACTTTCTCTTGGTGTGCAGTTAAATGTGCCGTAACAAATAGAAATGTTGAACCAAACAATGCAAAGGATATGGCCACAGCGCCCTTGGTACGGAACGCTGTGCCGGGACGGACGGACAGACTCGCATCTTCTGGTAGCGAGCAAAACCATATTAAATCTCTCCTTACGAATACAGTTAGATGTATTGTGCCTGAAATTAAATGAAGTTCCTTTATTAAGTGAGGGGCAATTTTATAATGTTAAATTGTTTTAAATGCAATAGAGTTGTCAGTGTTTATTGTAATAATAATTTGCAAACAATCATATGAGACAGTGTAGAGTAAGGAAATTATACTGTAACAAGGACATTATCTTAGTCTTAATGTAAGGGAACATAGGACGTGACCCGTTCCAGAGTGCAGGGAGGTGGGAAGTCTTCAATTAACATGCTTGGTCACAGAGAGGGGTCGGACTAGGTTTCTGAGCTACATTCAAATATGGCACGCAATGTTTAGTGCTGTATTAATTAAGATAAATATATTATATTTTTAACTTTGACATTTGACATGACATTGCAGATAAATTGCAGGAGTGTCGGCTCCGTTGGTACGGCCACGTTTTACGGCAACCGGATGCTTACGTGGGTAACAAATGTCTGGCCATGCCGCCTCTGCCGGGGTGTCAATGGGCTCACTACCAGGGATGCTGAAGACCATGCGAAGTGGAGAAGAAAAAGTCGGAAAGCGGACCCCGGGCGCCGAAGCGAGAGCTTGGGGTGCAACCGGGATACAATGCAAAGATGATGATGATGATTTTTAACTTTCTGTTTGCAAAAAATGCTTGAAAACCTTATTAATGGATTTTTTATTTTTATTTGATAATTAATGTTTTTATGATGACCCACAGGTTAATACAAATAATCTTATATACCTAATAAAACAATTTAAAATAATTACCTAAGTAATAAGAATGTAACAACAAATGTGATGGTCCCAAAACCTCCTGTATGGTTATCTCCCACTCAGTGCGCTCTGAATATGACTCTTGCGTTCCTATCACAAAAATTTCTGGTACATGTTTCACTTGGTTTGGGAAAATGAAATCAGCCAGTTCCCTAAAAACAACAAAAGTTTTGTATTATACTCTGCAATGAAAAGAACTGTACTAGCATTTTTAAGATCCCTATGAGATAATCTTTCCATTATTTATTTCACTGGGTTAACTATATTTTATATCCAAACATGAGGTGGTTTGTGTTATAATTTAGTTAATTTATGCACAGCAAATGAAGGACACTGTTTAATTACTATTTTCAAGGTTAGCAGATTTACATCATAAAAATACTAAAATTATGCCCCATCACTATAGTCAACATATCCTATGTGATATCTTATACATGGTGAACTATAAATTACAAGCCTTAGAATTTTAATATAGAATTACAGTAAAAGGTCACTAAGGGAAATTATAAATGGAAAATTATTAATAATAACCTATTATGTCCAGGGCAATGTATGCTACTGGAAGATGTAAAAGGATTGTAATAGAAATTGGAAGGGGTCATGAAACTAAGCGCTGTGTGGTTCTCAGACCTTAAGGTCTGCAAGAAGAAGAAAGACTGCAAAACTTAAGTTTTACAGTCTTTCTTGTTCCTGCTCTTATCCAAAACTATGTGGGGTCGGCACAACATGTTCTCTCCTTCCACTCTCCTCTATTAGCCATCATCTGAACATTCACATAAATTTGCAGTATTTATGACATTAATTTATTAATGAAAATAAAATGTACTTAAAGAAAATAAAATATTTTATTTTTTATAGCAGTTACCCGGGTGGAGCTTGTCCATTCATATTCCAAGTACCAACAAATATTTTGACCTCTCTATCAGGAAATACATGCTCTAGCTCCGCTGCTCCAAGAAGAGAATGAGATGCCAGTCTGCCATATAAATAATTCCTAAAAGGTTACATTAATAAATTACTATTTTTATATGTCTCTCCATGCAGGGGCCAAGTAAGAATACTAACCTTGCGGCCAAGGTCGGCCTGTCTTAAAAGGTGACAAACAACCCTGGCTACTTAGTAGGACGCAGTGTCGCCAACACTTGAAATTTTATCCCCCCTTTTTTTTGTCTCGGGGAAAAACCTCTCTTGACGGGTTCCCCCGGTCCGGGGGGACCGAGGGATATGTGGGACTCCGGGGAAGATGTTCAGCCATCCGACTACCCACTAAAAAACCCCGCTGTTCTCCTATCGCCTACGCCCGGGCCTACGGATATGTGGCCTGCTGATCTCGTGGCCCGGGCCGGCGCCGGCCCGCCCTTTATCTCAAGGCAGCCCTCTTCTAAAGTGTTGGCGCCAGGGGGTCAGGGTTTCGTCCCCCCGGCGCTCTCCTGTATTGTAGGAGTTGAGGGGGGCCCCGGAACAGCACGCGGCAATAGTGCGGGCGGCGGATCCTCCCCCGAGGGGCCGCCCGCCGCCGCTTTCTACGGCAGCCGGAGGTCATTGCTCGCCCTCCGGCGCCGACGACGTGGCCTGCGTTGGCGGGAGGGGAGTGTGGTGGTGGACTCCCACTCCCGCTCCGCCGCCTCCTTTGATTTTATCCCCCTAAGACTAAATTCAAAAACCCCTAAAACCCCCTAACTGACAATTTGAAAAATATAGGTTCTTATCTAATATTTTTAATTATTTTTTTATTTTTAATAATTACAAAGAGCATAAAAAACTTAAACAAGATAAAAACTTTAGAAATTAAAAATCTCATAAAATTACTGTTATCATGCACAAAAAAGTCTGTCTTTGAAGTCAGTCTTTGAAAAAATAATGAGGAAAAACAAAAACTCAACACATACAAATCTGTAAATTTTTATAGAAAAAAAATCAGACACTGTTGTTTCTCAATCATAACTATGACTAGATTAACCCCTAAAGATTTTTCCCCCCTAAAAGACCCTAGTGCAATTATTTTACCCCTAAATTTGGGGGTAAAACCCCTAAGTTGGCTACACTGGTAGGACCCCAAGCCCGTCTGGATGGCAACCACCGTTCATCTATAAGTATGCCATCATAATAACCTTGTGTTGTATTTTTCTGCATTAGTGATGCAGGTTCCTGCACCCCTATGGGACAGCAACATGTTCACAGTGCCCCAAGGGTCGCAAACATCCATAGGCAAACAGTAACTGCTTACTACAATCAGACTGTTTACTGTATCTAAGCAATAAATAAAAAAACATACCTATACATAGGAATAAGTGCATCAAAACAGCTTTTCTCTTTTAAATGTAAACCATTTTTTTGTTTAGTGCCAACCAAATTTGATGTTATCAATGAAGAAATGTGAAAAACAAGTTTTTGAAATCTTTTAATCTCAACTAAAATTTGAAAGTTCATGTTCATGGAAATCCATCTAATTAGCAAAATAAAAAAATCATTTTTTAAGGAAGCTATTACATATTGAAAGTCAAGTTACTATAGTCATAAGAACAAATGCCGGTAAAAAAAATGGCAAAAGTAATTTTTAGTAAATTAAGTAGCAATAGTGAATTCAAAGATTATTTCATAAAGAGCAATAAAAGAAGAAAACCTTTCTCTAGCCTCTTGAGTGGGAATGAGACGCAGAACTTGAGCAGCAAGCAGTGAATTACGAGCCAAGTTATCAGTGCTGCCGGCACGCGAAGCTGATCTTGTTATTGTTGATTTTGTCCTATTTATAAGAAAATTAAATCAACTTATTAATTTATTTATTGTAATACTATCATTGTAATCATGCTCATATTTGATATGTCTTACCTTCTTTTCCTGTCCAATGAGCTACTTCGATCACTCTCAGGAGATGAAGATCTATACAATGGCTTGATATCACTTGATATTATATGATCAGCTGATAATCTCTTAACAAACAATTTGGTCTTTGGTTTATTACCTTCGAACGAACCAGAATGTTCAAAAGACTTCCTTGAAGCTTCACTTTTAGGGAATATAATAGTAGCTTTCTGTATTTCATCGGATTTTGAATGGGAGCCTGATACCGTATGGTCAGTCAAACTGTTGCTGGAATTGTTCACTGGGCTAGCTGGGTAAGATACTTGGTCTTTTGAATGTGGTCCATCGATCAAGCTCTTTGGACGCGACCTCCTGAAGAAGGTGCGGCAGCATTTCGGATTAGTATCACTGTCGTTATGGACGAGATCATTGTGTTGATTCAAGTTATTACAAAAAGGTTCTGAACTGTTACGCTGATTATTAGCTATTTCTGAGCTCGTGTCTGGATACTGAGTGCTGTGAGCTAAAAACGGATCGGCTGGTGATATTGGACGAGAAGTAGATTGGGATAATTCGTCATTGGAATCCGTATCGACGTAGCAGCCAACTTTTGGAGACTTTTTGACGAACAGGCGCTTTCTAAGTGATAATTTTTGTTTTGTTTTTGTGGGTGATGTGGTCATCTTTGGTTTTAAACCAATTTAATTAATATTTTATGTTACTAATTACATTTTAACTAATTATACACAACTTAACCTACAACGTCGCTAAGCTGACATTTTCGATACTGAAATGAAAAATATAAAACTGAGAGGAGGAGAGATGAGAGATCTGTAGTAACTGAAACGTCAACTTGTTTGTCAAATTGTTATGATGCGTTCTTGAAAATATTATCATTTATCACTTGACTGAAATTCGTTCACAGTAAAATGAGTCTTCATATAAATAAAGTATAAATATTCAAACATGCTTTTTCATAAAGGTGTTTATCGTTGCCATGATACATTTTTTGTATACGATTAGCGACTAACACAAACAAGTGGCTCCATCAAAGGAGGAAAGTGTTTGAGGGGGCATAATGAGCTTAATAAACCTATTTCATATTACACTTTTATTTTGGTTTGACTAACATGCGATAGATTTAAATGATTAGAAGATAAAAATTAGAAGGTTATTAAGATCGGATTAGAAGATTAAATGATAAGATGATTAGAATTTTTAAATGATTCATTGATGTACTACTAGCTGACCCGGCAAACGTTGTTCTGCCATAAAAATAATAAAATGTCAATAAATTAAAAAAAAATTTAGGGGTGGACTACCCCTAACATTTAGGGGGATGAAAAATAGATGTTGGCCGATTCTCATAGATACCGGATAAGCACAAAAAATTTCATCAAAATCGGTCAAGCCGTTTCGGAGCAGTATGGCAACGAAAACTGTGACACGAGAATTTTATATATTACAGTGACTAATCTAGGTGTAGGTTATGATTCCTAAACATTAAAATGGTTGAGACATTAAATCCATAAAATAAAAAAAATAACATATATACATAGCTTTTTATTGATTCTTACTGAAATATAAGAATTATATTCAAAATAAATGAAACTAAGCTCATTTGAAGTACAGTCGCACTGTTTCCGGTTCCTGGCACAAGTAGATTTTGTCCGTTGTATTCTGGAGTTGGTGAGAGATTACCACCTACAACAGACTGGATTCCATTTCCTAAAATATTAAATACTTCATTATACTCATTATTATATATTTTCTTTACAGTGATCGATGATTCAATTACAAAAAGGTAAATGAAATCTCGCTTCCTGGTTTTGTACACTTCCCTTAATTTAGTGTAAAGTGAGTAAATGTGGGACGAGGAGTATTGCAAGTACGTTGTAACGCGTGGGACGAGTCAACGTTCGACCTCCTTATACACTATATCCTCCACCATGCGCTATTATTTACTCGTTTTATCTATTTCTATGTAGTTTTTTTTATGTAGATGGTGTCGTGAGATCGTTCCTCTATTATTCGATTCCTGAACCGAATCGGGAATGGGTAATATCAAGGTCAGTCAATGCGAATATAGTTGCCTACTGTAAGCTATTGCATATTTCTTACCAACTTATATTTTCCTAATGGAAAGTAACCGAAATAATTCTCGGTTATTCTCAGTTATACAATCAACTGTTCTTTCCCCTACTCAAATTGTACGGTGTACTCGCTTATGTAAAATACGAGTCGAAAACTGTCTTAATTTGTTGTAGACGATAAGAACCTTATCCTTAATAATTCAGGAATACAATATTTCCTCCTCTCATTAAAATATATTATACAGATTCTACTACTAAAGAATTTATGATTCATCTAAGGTTTCGGTGTTTGCATTTTTGATAAATAGGAGTAAAGGCTAGGACGAAAAGTTTTACTTTTGTGACGACCTGACACCTCAGTCAGGAGGTAGTTGCTCCTGTAATAACCTAATTTAGTCAAATTTATTCCGTTTACTTTCTTATGCTGATTATTTCGGTACAAAAATTCAAATTATTGTATAAATTGTTATGGGAAGAGATGATATATTAAGGCGACGACAAGAGACTTTTAATGATTTTATTCTGAAGATCACATCTAAACGAGTGGTGTTAATGAACTGGAAAAAATATATGTTAAATTTGAGCATTTTCTCAATAACTTAATATGTGAATATTTTAGATTATGTTTATATTACATAGTGTAATTAATTTGTAAAGTTAGGTCTAACGCAGATAAAAATCTGAGAATCACGTAAAAACTATCAAGCGTATTTTTATGAAACCTTCACCATCTTAAACACAATTTAATTACCCATCTTTTAATATACGACTTTTTATTTCAAAGTAAAAGGATAATATACAATTAAGCTTTTTCGAATAATCTTTATGCTCGGGTTAGCAGGGGCCCTTGCGGGCGACGGGCGGCAGTGCATCGCTGACCACTGTCACGGGTAGACGTTGACGCTCGGAGCAATCACTAAACGATTTAACTCTATTATAAGTTTCGCGCTAAAATGGCTGGTAAATCTAGATTACTAAAAAAGAAACGCCAAACGCTCGCAAAAAATAGATTACTAAGGTAAGTAACGTGTTCTCAATTATCATTTGTGTATTTTAGCACATTGATGTAAATTGGACCAGATAAATTAATCATAACATTTAATTGTTACATATATTATTATTTTTTATTTTACTAAGTGACATTATTTTCTTTTTAGGAGATTACATAATAACAAAGATAATCGCGACGTAAATGAGGAGACAGAGACGAGGTGTGTATTGTAGTGTAGTATGACAATACTACATCGTAGTCGGGACAGTCCGGATTCGAGTTTTAAAAATATTTGAATGCTATTACTATTGTCACTGTATAATTAAATATAAATACATTTATATTGTAGGTCTGAATTTACGGAAACGCTTGGAGTGATTAAAGGATCTTCCCATATTGACAATGAAAATGAGAACAAGATTGTTGACAAGTAAATGCATATCTAATTCAATATTCTGATTTTAGCATATTTGAAACCTAATTCTATTAACTTATATTAATTACTATAACTGTTGCAGTTCTCAAGTAACCGAAACGATATTTCCTGAGCAGGAAGAAAGCTTTCAAATGAATATTGAAAACGAGAAGTCAAATTCGGTCAGGTAAACGTATTATTATTTCTATGATGTCAGGATAGTCTGTCAATATAAAGATTTATATAGTAAAACTCTCGATAGATAAAATTAATAAAAAAGGGGAAAATTTTCAATATAATATTGCAGAACCCGTGAGTGATAGCAAAGAATGTGAACAATAAAAGATATTACAAAACAAATGTTAAAGGCCTTATTCTGTTTAATATTGCAAAATTCTTATTATGTATATTTCCTTTTCAGAAATAATCAAGAAATAGTAAATGGAATGCGAATATTAAATATTAAACATTTTTTTAAAGAGCTTCAAGAAATATCTTCACATGGTAATATAGACTGTGGTTTGAAATCTGTAGAAATTATATCTGAAAGAAAACTGGGCCTTGTTTCTAAACTAAAACTAAAATGCAACATGTGTAACGAAACTTTTGTCATTTGTTGCAATGATCCTGAAATTGACTTAAACATTAATACAGTTGCGGGTGCAGTGGCTATAGGTTGTGGCTATACACAGCTTAATGAATTATTGGCAGCAATGGACTTGCCTCATATATCCTATGAGTTATTTAATAAAAGAATGGGAACAATTAACAAAGTTTGGGAAAAAGAAGCTTTGAATTCTATGAATGAAGCCGCTAATGAAGAACGTCAAATGGCTTTGGAAGACGGTAGAGTTACTGAAAATGGCATTCCATATATTGACGTTATTGCAGATGGATGTTGGGGAAAAAGATCTTATAAAAAAAATTACTCATCCCTATCAGGCGCAGCTGCGATAATTGGGAAAAGAACTGGAAATATTATTTATATGGCAGTGAAAAATAAATACTGCTGCATATGCGCCCAAGCTGCCAAGAAAAATGTCACACCTAAGAAGCATGCTTGCTATAAAAATTATTCTGGTAAATTCAGAATATTAAATATGTTGTAATAATAATAAAGAAACTAAAATTTTATGGTTGGAATAATTATTACTTTATTTTCAGGTCCTTCAACTGGAATGGAATCCACGATCTTGGTAGAAGGATTCAAGAACAGCATAGAAATGCATAATTTAATATATTCAAGGTTAATATCAGATGGTGATGCAAATACTTATGCAAAATTGTTACAGTCAAGACCATATGAAAATATAACAATTGAAAAAATCGAATGCCGCAACCACCTGTTAAGAAACCTTTGCAATAAGTTACAAGCTCTTATCACTGACACGAAATATTTAATTAAATACAGAAAATATATAACAAAACAAAGAATACTGTCAATAAGAAAGGTAATAGTAACCGCTGTAAGAAATTATAAAAATTCTGGCAATGTCACTAGTTTACATAATGATATCATGTTAGCCGCAGAACATGCATTTGGAGTTCATACTAATTGTAAGACATATTTTTGCTCGAAAATGGGAGAAGATGACAACTCATAGACAGAGATATTTTCACAAACAGTTTGTGGCATAGAATAAAATTTGTATTGACACATATAGCTGCTCATGCAAGAAGCTTGATTGAAGACGTTGACAGCAACACTGTGGAGCGCTTCCATAGTATTGTTGCAAAATTTGTAGGGGGTAAGCGGGTAAATTTTTCCCAGAAGTACCAATACCATATGCGTTGTAATGCAGCTGCTTTATCATTTAATACCCATAAACCCTTATCGTCGTTGCAAAAATCAATCACGGGCAGGAGTCCAAATGGTGAATTAAAAAAGATGGAAATACGTAAACAAAAACGCCTACATTTAACAAAAAATTATCATAGAATAAAGAAGAGATTACATGAACACTACACAGAAAGTAATAAAAACTATGGTGAGCAATGTTCAAGACCGGATATGGATGATGATATATTAGAGGAATCAAAAAAAATATTTTTAGCAAATTTGGCGGAAACTGCCAAACAAAGAGAACAAATAGAAAGGAAGACTATATTACAAAGTGGTTCTAGTGAGTGGCTAGAACTACGAAGACGGATTTTGACCGCTTCCAACTTTGGACGTGTTATAAAAAGACGCAATGACATAAGTTGCTGCAATTTAGTTAAAGATCTTTTATATAAAGAGTCTATAGGACACATTAAGTCTATAAAACATGGACAAGACAACGAAAATTTTGCGAAAGAACAATTGTCGAAACAAGAAAATATTAAAATAGAACCGTGTGGACTTTTTCTTGATGAAGAAATACCCTTCCTCGGTGCATCACCGGACGGTATTATTAATAAAAACACAATTTTAGAAATAAAATGTCCACTCACAGCTTACAAACTAGGACTAGATAAAGCCATCCATGAAAAAAAAATATTGTTTTATAAAAAACTGGTAAACGGTAATTACATAATAAACAAAGAACATAATTGGTGGTATCAAATACAAGGACAGCTGCATATAACAGGAAAAGATAAATGTATGCTTGGTATTTGGTCTGGTGAAAACTTTCCTGTAAAAATAGAACTAATTTACAAGGATGACGCTTTTTGGGACACTAAAATGAAAAATAATTTAATTAAGTTTTATACAGATTGTATGCTTCCCGAACTGGTTGATCCTAGATATACGAGGAATATGGTAATTAGGGACCCCTCTTATATAGTTAGTGCCATGCACGGACGCAAAAGGAAAAAGGAAGAGAAAAAAGAAAATAAAAACAAACTAATAAAAAAACGAGCAGTGACGGCTGAAAAAGAAGACAGTATAGTTGCTGTGAAAGTATTAAATTTCGAGGAGTTTTAAATAAAATCCTATAAATACCTAATTCACTTTTTTATTTATAGTTACAAAACCTGTAGACAGAAAACCTGTGTTCGTTTGATATAATTATATTTTCCGTTTATTAAAATACCTATATTATATTATATCCTACCACAGGGAATGATATAAGATACAGAACATGAAACAATAATCCTAACTAATATTAAATAAGCGGTTAAAAATTTCATGATTATTAGATAGTCTTCATAATCTGTAACGTATGGTTACCCAACGAACTTCTCTAAAATATACAATTACGTCGCCTGCGAATTTTCAATGCGGGTTGCGGGGGGGCCCCGCGCGTGTTACTCTCACTAGCTCAAACTCCTCCCACTCGCTCAAGGTCGCTAGCACTTAGTGTCGTCTTAAACAATAACTTATAGTAATTAATATACAGATTTTGTATGTGATATGTATGTATCTATAGTTTTCACCGATGTTACCGTGGTGGTGGTACCAACTATAAAAAGTAAATATTTGAAATATATAACATTTTACAACATAACTAAAATTAAAAAAATAGTATATTACCTATATTGCAGAGGTCATGCGTGCATGCCCTGTAGAAAGTTCTGAATGTAGGATCAGTTATCTCATGATTAAGGTAATCGGGTTGTGATTCGCAGCCTCGAGCAAAACTTGCAACAACACCTACAGGATCCTGAAAAATAGGTAGACTTTTATAATCAAACATAAATATTGTTTCCAACATTTATACGATATCTGTGGTTTAGCGACTATACACCTAATACCCGATTGAGAGGTCGTTTGAATCCTGTGTGATTCATGCACTACCGACGTGAACTCCTAATACAAGCCTTTGAACTTACTTAACGGAATTCCTATGATGCTAAAAACGAGTGCAAAGGACAAAGCGGACAGAAATTTCGCTTGTGACCAGACTTTCAGTGCGGAACAGGTACATATCGGCCTAAATATAACATATCGCGGTGCGTACGGTAGGTGTGCACGGTGATGAAACCTATGTATATCTCGCTAGTGCGAGTGCGACTTTCTAGTATAGTTCAGGTCATTATCGGCCCTCCGCTTCCCTTGGTTTATTTCTCATTTCTTGCTTGGCAGATCCAGGGGCGAAACGAACGTAAAGAAATTGGGTTCAAGGTCATTCAAAGTCAGTCAACAGTACAAATGAATATATACACCATGCTATCGTAAAGTAATAGCACTTTAATCTAACCTAGTATTAGTGGGTCGAAAAGATCTGCCATGCACTGGCGGAAAGGTCGTTGGGGGCATTTCCACCCGCCGCTGCATCAGATGAAAGTTTATGATTTATGTTATTTGCCATAGCTTATGTGTTAATAAAGGACTCTGGCTCCAAAGTGAAGTTGTGATGATAACATTAGAGGAAGACATTTTTTTACAATTAACCCCTTGGTGGACGTAAAATTGACGTATGGCACATTTGGCCAAGGTGAATATCCAGGATGAATAAATCAGCATTACCAGCATGCAACTTCTTTATAATATTTATTGATGACATGGCTAGTTCAATCATACGTGTGATCTCATGTGGACCTACGTGTCGGTACCCCACAATACAAAGTATTTGTTACAAATAATCTGATTTTATGCGACCGTCAATTTATTTTTGTAAAAAAGACTTGTAATACATGTATTCACCTAATCCAGAAAACGGTCGTTTTAAATGCTTTATTTTGCAGGGAATGGAAAGTGTTGTTCCTAACTCTATATTGCCCGTTGGTGGTTCGGGAAAGCCATGGTTCGATAGGCTTAGTGCTAAGGCTGTTAAACTAAAGCAAAAGGCCTATCGAGCCTGGACTACAGCAAGGGCTTGTCAGGATCCTAACACTTCTCACCTGAAGAAAAAATATAACGATGTCTCTAGGACCCTCAAAAAACGGATTGCGAGAGCTAATTTGAGCACATCGGCAGTATTGGCAAGCGTCTCGCTAGCTGTCCCTCTGGGACTTGTGCCCTCTGGGCCCTTGCCAAAGCTGTTGAAGGAAACTTTTGTCGGGCATCCATACCTTCTTTCCCGGCTTTGTGGATGGAGGTCCAAGTTCACCCTATTTCTAAAAAAGGTGACCGGACGAACCCCTCCAACTATATACCTATAGCGATATCTTCTCTGCTCTCAAAGGTGATGGAGCAGATTATCAACGCACAACTCTTGTGGAAGAAAGTCGGTTCAGACTTGTGTCTGAAGTAGAGAACTCTCTGGAGAGTCTCTGAATGAGGATGACAAAACCTTGTCCAGTTCAACTCTTCGAAGTCACAAGTCTGCGTATTCTCTGCCAAGAAAACCCCGTTTGCACCTGCGCCACAGTTCCAAGAAACCCCTCTTTCCGTCTCAAGCAGTATTGGGATCCTTGGTGTCGACATCACGAATGATGTGCAGTTTAGGTGATAATTGGAGGGCAAATCTAAGCTTGCCTCCAAAAAGCTGGGTGTGCTAAACCGGTCTAAACAGTATTTCAGTCCAAGGCAGTGGCTTGTGCTATATAAAGCACAGGTCAGACCGCATATGGAGTACTGCTCACATTTATTTATGGGCTGGAGTACTCGCCTGTCAGTTTAATCCTCTAGACTCCATCCAACAGCGCACAGTTCGTGTTGTCGACGATCCCATACTCACAGACAGTCTAGACACGCTTGGACTTCAGAGCGACTTTGCGCCTCTTTACATATTCTACCGTCTGTACAATGGGGAGTGTTCTGAAGAGCTATTTAGAATGGTGTTCACGACGACGTCTTTCTACCACCTCACTGCCCGCTATCGACTGGGTGTTCATACCCATTTCTTGGAGCCTCTTCTTCTTTCTTGTACGAAACGGTTCACAAGAACGTTCATGTTGCGTACTCTCGGGATCTGGAATGAGCTTTCGTCTGATGTTTCCTCAGCGCGGTACGATATGGGGTTCTTCAAAAAAGGCGTTATAAAATTTCTTCGAGGCTGGCAGCGCGTTGGTAATGCCTCTGGTGTTGCAAACGTCCATGGGCGATGGTGACCACCTACCAGGGTGGGCCGTTTGCCTGTCTGCTGAACTCTAGCTATAAAAAATTACTAGCTTTGAAATCTACTTATTGTTCCAAAAATCTTTCCAAAAATTTAGTCAGGTCGTCCTTGTGGAAATCAAATTAAGCCATATTTGTATGAATATTTGGTTACGGCTAACCCCTCATTACGTTAATAGGGTGTCTTCTTGCCTTTATCCCACATAATGTGGGGTCGGCACATGTTTTACATTCTGCTCTACTCTGTTAGCTGTAATCTCAAAAAAAAAAATTTCGCCAAATTATATTTATTGCAATCCATCCAACGTTACTTTGGTTTTTGAATTTTAATTATGCACAAAAATGAATGAGAAACTTCACGAAAAAATATACTATTATTAGGTAAGCATAATAGTATGCACATGTAATATATTATATTCTAAATCCTTTTATACTAATATGTACATTCATTCATATTCGTAAACATTTGATTTTAAACTGAATGAGTAATTAAAATAAATGTATTCCATTAAGCACTGTTGTAGGCGCGTTTATTATGCAAATACCGTATTAATCAACATTACAAATATATTTATATAATTATATAAAATTTAATTTTGAGAAACAAATAATTAAACTGAAAATATATTCAATTTATATGTTAATTATCATTTAGGGTTTAAATAATTTGACGATTAACTTTAGTTTCAAGTTTAAACTGAATATTCTACAATAAATAGCAGTGTTATGTCCGTATTAGTATTCTTATCTAAAAGGCAATAGCTATAAATTTAAACGTGTACCTTACTAACAATGCGAATTGTAATCAATTTCTCTAAGGTGTCGGTTATATGTAGGGAAATTGCATAGTCATGTAAATTTATATGTAAGTGGCTTTTGCTTGCGGATTTACACTCGAGAAAGTTACAAGCATTTCGTGAATAATTATCCAACCGAATTAGCGAATATTGGTGTTGGTTTATTATTTAGACAAAATATTCTAAAATTTACTTCAATAGTTTTGCTTTTGGTGATTTTGTATTTAAGTTATCTGTTTTGGAAGTTTGATGTCATCGCTTCGTATTGAGCAATGCATACTAATGGGGTAATTATAATTCAGGAAGTTGACTTATTTCTTTCAGAGCTGTTATTTTTCGAACTACTACTTCGAACACTATTTTTTGTGACTTGATTCATTTATTAATTATTATTTATTTTGTAACGCACAGTGTAACTGCTGTAACGCTAAAGTTGTAGACTAAGTCTCAGGTTTTTAAATGTCAATTCATTCCGAATATGTAATTAATTCATCATCAATCTATCAAAGCTCTTAATAGTCATTTTTAATTGATCATCGGCTCACTAGAGTGGAGCTAGACGCTGGATTCCATCGATACCCCATCTATGATGTAAACGTATGGTGATGTTTTGTGAATTTGGTTCTCTAATGGTTCGTTTAATTTCGGATGTAATCCATCAGAGAGATCTACAAAATGCAGAATAATTTGTAGAATAAATGGTAAAGATTTTTGTAGTGAAGGCCCTAACGATTTCCGAAACCCGTTTAGTAACTTCCTCGGCTCACTGAGAACTAGCAGAAGAATTAATTAATTTTTGCTCTTTTAAAATACAGTAGATATAAGAAATAGTGGTTTTATTTAACGCGTTAGCAATATCACAAATCAGTATAACATTCTCACCCGATATTCTTGTCGAAATATGGTGCAGTATTCAAAGGGACAGTTAACAGTATTAGTGCTGTTTGTTATTGTTAGACAGGATTGGTCACTGTCGACTGATGAAAAACTGCAAGCGTAACATCGCAGTTGACCTGAAATTTGTAAAAATCGTTGTTTACAGTACGATTAAGTTTTGATGAAATTGAATGTTCAACGGTAGCGTATTATAACGTATAGCTATATAGTATAGCTATTAATGCAATGACTGAAATATATTAGCTTTCTCTTGAAAACTTCAAACACAAGCAACACTGGAGAGACTTTTTCCCCAGGTCAGGTCAGTTGTTTTGACATGGTGCTTTAACTTTGAATAAGTAAATTTTGTGATTTTATATTGAAATAAATATTTTGATGCTCTTGAAAGGCTTTCGAAAGAAAAAAGCGAATAGTTTCCTTTTTTTCGTTTATTATCAATAAAATAAATAATCTATTTGTCGCCTCTTACGACATCTAAGTGGACTCAAACAGAGACTTTACTACATAAAAGACAAAGTATTTTAAACAATCCCTTGGTACATTTTTTATTCTGACAGTAAAGAAATATACAAACGACTACTTAGGTAAGTAATGCATATCTCAGGGGACAATGTCAAAGATATAGTTTAAAACAGCTTTAACATATTTGCTGTGTGCACAACACTAATAGTTCTATATTGTATACATCCTTTTTAATATAATATTAAGTGCCAGTCGGTTGTACAATAAAATTACTTATTGCAGTCAGTTCATTAATTAATCAGGGTCGTCTTTACCCGGGGGTTCAAGAGTTGCGGGTGCACCCGGGGGAAGAGCCCTAGTGGGCGCACGCAAGCATAATTTCGAACTTCATTAAACTCTAACTCATTCAATATCAACGTTGCCGCACCGTTGGTACACTTTGTTACCTCAAATGCACACACAAAATAGTAATATAGGCACCAATATTAAATTATTTTATTAAAACTACATTGCATTTTTTTGGTTGACAAAAGTGGGGGTGCAGGCCCTACTGGCACTCCGGCGCAGAATATGCGACCATGGAGTTATTAAGTATAGTGCCGACTTAACCGTTCCAAGTTTGGATAGTGTATAGTCAGCTATGTATATTTTTTATTATATATTTAATTTCACTTCTCAAAAATTTGCTTTATAAATTCTCATAAACGTAAAATTGACACAAAGTAAGTTGTGCGTCACCAGTGATCGACAACTGGCGTTTAATGTGTTAAGGCGCCGCTGTAATTAATATTCTATATCTAGCTACCATATCTACCCATACCCAAAATACAAAATAAGTCACTCACCAGCAGCTTTTCCGAAAAAAGCACAAAACACAACAAACAAAATGTGTAATTCCATGTTGTTTACCAAATAATAATTATTTTGTCACTAAATTCATTGTGTGATATTAAATTAATTTCGTCATTATCTTAAACGATGTGTATCGCTTTTGTTATCAGTTTTAGCAATACCATTCGGGTAAATCACAGATATCAACCCTTTATCTAGATTGTTCGGAAATATTAAAGTGGTTTTTATTTTCAGTTATAAATAAATACTGGTACAATTCACGCAGGGCCATCTAGTCCCAAACTAGGTAGCATAAGACTTATATTATAGCTAATAGATAAATAATATACTTTTCTTTTGTAAATAAATACATATTGTACATAAACATCCTGACGCGGGACGGGAATTGAACTCATGACCTTCGCATACTGAAGTACGTTAGCAGTTACGCCATGGGGGTCGTCCGTCAAATTTAGAATTCTTCTTCTTCTTCCTCCTGCCCTTATCCCACATTATATGGGGTTGGCACAACATGTTACATGTTGTAATATTTGTGGTTTAGTTTTTATAACCGGCCGGCCGCCTGCCGGTTTATTTGAATTATTTTTCTCGTTTCACATTGAAAGTAAGACACGAAATTTCGTTGTCAATATAATATCCTCAAACGACACTTTTTTTAGTTTCTTCTTAAGTAAACAACATTCGAGCGTCGGTTTGGGTGTGTAGGGTGGCACTTTTGTCGGGTCGCCGACTTTTACGGGGTCCGTGTACAATTCACATTCGACAACTACGTCACGAGGGCTTCTAAATAGGAAATTCGCAGTGCCGAGCGTCTTCGAATGCTCTTGGTGCTGCATTCATATATTTTGGTGCTGGCTCACATCAATCTTCCTCTTGGCAAGTGAGAGGCCTTGAAACTCGCGGCTTCTTTTCACAACAATACATAACCTTCAGCGTAGGACATCGTGGCAAGCAGGGATAGCCCATCTTCACAGCACGTTGTTGTACAAGGGGCCAATAACATTGGACATACTGCAAAGTGCTCGCAGTCTTCAGGGTAAAAGCACGCCACTTTTATTGTTACTTATATTTTACTTGTTTTTCTTTTGTAAATTTATATCATAATAAGTAAATTTTCACTAGAATTTTGATAATTTTGACGGATTTAGAATTATAAATTTCAAATTTTTGTCGTTGCATTTATACTATGGCGGCATACTTAAGACCAAAGGTGGTCACCATCCAGACCACCACGTAGCTAGGGTGAGTTTTTATATCGCCTTTTATGACAGGCCGACGGATACTGCACGGATACTCGTAGTACACGGTATAACAATAACAGCCCATAGTGCCCATATCTGGGCTCGGACTTCCCCATAGAGGACAGTATACCCGCCACGATTGGCCAAAGCTGATTGGCGGATTACACATACCGGTGATCTCGGTACACAGGTTTCCTCACGATGTTTTCCTTCACCGTTGGTATATGTCAATAATGTTATAATATACACATTAGGCGAGAAAACCTGCCTAAGCGGTGCAAACCACCATGGGATAGAACCCGGGATCTGTAGAATGGTTTCCGAGTTTAACACCACTGAGCCACCAGGTACCCTTTAAGATTTACGATACTACCGATTTATTGGTGATAATTAAAAATTAAATTTTATAGTTTTTTATTGCTAAGAAACAGGAAACAGGCTGACGACCCACTTAATGGTAAGCAGCTAAAGACGCCTATGTATGTTTGCAACGGTAGGTGATTCACGAAAACACTGCTGTCCCATAGGGGGTACAGGAACTTAAAGTAGTAGTTCTATATAAATTAAAAACTTAAAAATTATGATTCAGTATCTTTTGCGAAAATGCATCACAGTATTTTAGTAGTCTACCTGGGTTGTGATCGTGATAAAAAATAAGTCTGAAGTGAAAAAAAATCATGTATAAATTTAAGAAAGAATTTATGACTATATCGAATTTCATCAAAATTGGTTCAGCGGTTTAGACACAAACAAACAAACAAACTCACTTTCGCATTTATAATATTAGTTAGGATATGGATAGTATGCATTATTTTACGGATTGTGAAGCTGAATATTTCCTTGATTTTTAGATTACGGAGAAAGTCCTTACAAAGTAGTGTGTTAATTCGTCATATTTCATTCGAACGGTCACCGTAGAAACAGGAATGGCGAGCGCAGTGTCCGGTTGTTATCTTAATAACTATTTCTCTAGCTGTATATCATTATCAATCCAAATGTCAGTAATCGATTCTCACATAATTACTAGTTTCTCGAGATAACCAGCTAGACTTGTCTCGAACGATAGACAGCTTGGCTACGAGCATAAAATAGTTTAGCAACAGAAGTTTTCCTCAGTCATTACTATCATCAAAGTGGGTTTGCAGCACTAATAAGACAAAGAGTAGAGAAAACGAGAGAAATTTTACAATTCCCAAATATAAATACTCACTGCTCTCCTAGAAGCTAAAGGAACTCTTCCAAAACATTGGTCTAATCTATATGCGCCCATGCGTAGTATAGTTTTATTATTTAATGTAGGTACTTTATATTAATTTGTATATTTTTTGACATTATTATTATTTTTTTATATTGCTATAGGTCAGCAGACAGGCTGAAGACCCGCTTAGAATTTAGCAGCTATCGTCGCGTATGGGTGTTTGCAACGCCAGTGGCATCGCGAACAGGCTGCTGTCCCATAAGGGTACAGGAACTTCGGTCACTAATGCCGGAACACAACACAAGGCGGCATACTTAAGACCAAAGGTGGTCGCCATCCAGATGGGCTTGAGGCCCTACCACGTAGTTAGGTAACTCTTCAATTTTCAATCGTATATTCTTAATTATTTTAAACATAGATGTTTCTAATTTTTTTATTGCTGTAGGACAGCAGACAGGCTGACGGCCCGCTTAGAATTTAGCAGTTACCGTTACCTATGGGTGTTTGCAACGCCAGTGGCATCGCGAACACGCTGCTGTTCCATAAGGTTACAGGAACTAAGGCCACTAATAACACAACACAAGGTTATTATGACGGCACACTTAAGACCAAAGGTGGTCGCGATCCAGGTGCGCTTGAGGCCCTACCACGTAGCTAGGGTGGGTTGTTTTGTCGCCTTTTACGACAGCCCAACCCCAGCCGCAGAGGTTAGTATTCTTTCCCCGCCCCGGCACGGATAAATGTTACATTCTTGCAGTCTAAACTTCTAATTTGACCTCAGTATGTGCTTTGAAATATTTTGCTGAATATTGCATGTTCTTCGGCATACCAAATAGCAATTATGTCGGCACGCATCTAACCTCTACGAGTTTAGCAGTGTGACGTTCATGGACTTGAAATATCAAATCATAAAGTTAATACAAGGCTGAATTATACATAAAATTTTAAGTTTTTACGCCTTACAAAATATGATTTCGTAAACGCAAAGTTTAAATAAAAGTTATCCTTTTTAAAGTAACATATATTTACAAATTAAGTTGTTTGTATTACTACACACGTCAGCGGTATAGCGTGGGTGACGGCGGCCCCGGGGCGGAAGACAATTTTGCCGCCCTTTTATTTAGGTATTTCAATTTAATGCATACTATATCTATACAAATATTATAAAGAGGTAAAGTTTGTGTGTTTGTGACGTTGTAGGGGGTAATCTCTGGATTTACTGAACCGATTTTGAAAATTTTTTTTGTGTTAAAAAGTTCATTTATTGAGGAATGTTATAGGCTATAACATCACGTTAGGACCAATAGGAGCGGAGTGGTAATGAAAAACCTTCACGTGTTGAGCCGAGCGAGCCTGCTAGCATTACATACATTAATTCTAGATAACTTTTCGGCAAGAACAGTCATCATTATTTTGCATTATACAGGTTAGATTCATTATACAGGTCAAGCACAAATAAACTATGGGGAATCCCCGCAAGTCAGAATAAACGGTGTGGACAACAGTCGCTACAAAATATCATTCACAGAAAGGGGATTCCTCGAATTTGTCACAGAATAAGTAATGAAAAATTCGGTGCTCTTTTCAATCGGTCCGAATTTTTATTCACGATAAAAATGTGAAATGGTTCAAATGTTTATATTATTTATTGTGAAATTTGGTCGCCCTCTAAAAGGTACCGCCCGGGGCGGGCCACCCCTGCCGCATGCACTACGCTACACATGTTATTCTAAAAATAAAATTAATTCACTGAAACAGCACAAAATTCTGTGTGGGTTACATTAATGACAATACTTTTTCAATTATTTGCATACATTGTCATCACTGCGGTCACCAACCCTCATGCCAAGCATAGTGACTACGGGCATTTACTCTCATAGCACTGTGCTAGCTTGAAGACACCTACATTCGGCTGTGGAAGAATATTAGCCTACGATAACGACGATGATGTTGAAGGTAGTGAATAAAAGTAAAAATAATTGATTGCGTACGGCTTTACATAATGACTACAACTTGAAATCTAATTCATTTACCTAAATAAATATACCTTCGCTACTCTTCATTGTAGATGAATATGATAATAAAATTCATCTAAATTTATTCGCACTATCATAATATCGTCGTGATCGTAGAATAACGTCGGATTTGAAAAAAATCAAAATTCACTTTTTACCATATTTGGATACTACATTGTCTAAATATTATTGCTACATTAAAAAAAAATTACATGTATTTTAGATTTCAAATTAAAGCAGTCGGTAAAGTGACGGATATGACAGATTCTCATAGTAAAATGACGCTTGTGTATTTTTAAAATGGCTGTCCTGTAAAGTTTAATATATGTCAGATCCGTCACTATTCTACGACTACGACGATATATTCAATGTATTAACTCTGTGATAATTCATATAGGATTACATATTGTTTTGAAATAATCGATTTAGTTGACTCTATTTTAATATAAATTCATTCTGTAGTGGATCATTTTCTCAAGCACTAATAACGCAACAGATATAATCATTCCATAGAGTAACATTAACAAGATTGGATAGCAGTCAATCATGTTAACGGATCTGAAACTACCGCCTCGGGCTGTACATATTGGTTTCTTCGCTACTAGTAGATTCTCTTCTCGTCTGCCGATACCATGTTCTCTTATTCTGAATAAGCTAGAAAAATAAGAGACTTTCAATGGGTGATTGCTGCTTCATAGACTCCC